>CM053749.1:22295849-22327612 GCA_028658305.1 Pachyuromys duprasi
GTGCAACAAAATAATTTTATGGATGGGGGTCACCACACCAGGGAGAACAGTGTTAAAAGGGTCACAAGCATTAGGAGGATTGAAAGTGACTGCTTTAGAGCCATCAGTAAAAGCAGCTCAGTTGTTAAGTACCAGGGAGAGACTAAGCACAGCTAGGGTCCAGGGGCAGGTTCAAGAGAATAGAGGGCACTTCCTCCTTACTCCTTTTGTTCCATTTCTCTTGTCCACTGAACTTAGGAAAAGCAGAAAGAGATTCTAGTAGGTGATAAACCAAGTTACACTTGAAGGATATGTAGGAATGTGTTTCCTGCTAACCCTTCTGCAGCTGCCCTTGTATTCTCCTTACCGGCCCCTTCTCCTCCTCCCAGGCTAGTCAGGCTGAACATACACATGACACTGTCATTCACAGTTCACCTTTCTGTACTTCATCTTTGAGGGATAGCTGCTAATTCTGACTGTTGTGCTTCGAGTTTACTGAAGCTCAGAAGCCGCTGGGCACAGGTGATGGTCAGTCAGGATGCATGTTTGCTATTTCCTGGTTATAGCATCTTAATGCAGCTGGCAAAAATCCACAGTGCGCAGTCCGCGCCTGCTGCGCAAGTCTCTTTGGGTCATAGAAAACTCTATAATATTCATTTTTCAGAAATCGAAGCTTTCCCTTCAGGTAACACATCAAGATTTACTGTACCTAGGACAGAATTAGGCACTGGATTAGGAATTCAATGCATGACAATCTATCTTCCTTCCAGCAAGATATTGTTGCACAAATCAGAAAATCATTGCCTGGCTGTATAATCAACAGCATTTCATCCCAGAAAGCATATTACTGCTGCAGCGATAAGGCCTATTGAAGCCGTGGATGGCAATGCTTGAGGTTTCTGAACAGCCACACTGTCTGGGAACCCTGTGACTTTTTCCAAATGCATTTGAGGATTTTCAAGTTGGCTCTATTCCTTATAATATGAGTGGATACATCCAGGGTCAAGGGTTCATTTCAACAAGGGATAGCAGTCTTCACTTCTTACAACTGTATTTTCAATCTCTAAGGCTGCAGCTGCTCCAGAGAACCTATTCTATGTGAAACATACACGTACACACTCACAAATAAATCTACCAACTCCACAGCCCGTTCCTACCTCAATCATATTTTTTTCAAGTTCTTCATAGGCAAGCAAGAGCAGTCACCTATACCATGTTTAACTTGATTATTTATGGCATACCTTTTATTTGCAAGATGCTATGTTTTGCCTAATGTCACTTAAACACAACAATCCAATGAACTGGTATTAATATTTCTATTTCTGGGCTGGCGTGGTCTTACAGAGTTCTCTAGCTAGGAGGATGGGATGACATTGTCTTTCTTCCCCCTTGTCACTCACTCTTTAGCCTCCCGTGTGGATCTGCAGTATCAGGAGCACCAGCGGCTCACTGTGGTAAATACAATGGAAAGTTTTCTGTGCTTACCTTAAACGACCTCTCTGCAGCCTTTGCCAGGGACCTTATACTCAGCCCAGTCCTGTGCTTTTTGACTTTCATCTCCTCTGGATACTCCCCCTTTCTCCTGCTTACCTCTCCTCATATTTCTCACTTCTTGGTGTTGATGTAACTTGGCTGGGCTTCTGTATGACATACTTTTCTCCTCTCACATGGTACCTATCATTGGCTGGTCTCATATATACCAACAGCTGTAATAGCCATGGGTAGGGTGCCTGGCTTCAGCTCTTCCGCTCTAGCTTGATCCTGTCATCTGTCTTAGAGGGGTAGCACCTTCCTTGCTCTAGACATCAATGTCCTGGATGTCCTTCAGGAATACAAACTCAAGGCAGCCCCAAGGATATCTGAGGACACCATGGTTTTGACAGACAACAATGGTTGGTCTCACCAGGCCTTACATCACTGGGAGCTCTGTCACGAGGTTTATCCACACAGCTCAGTACAGCTGCACACTGGCCAAGCCCCTGCCCAGCTCTCCTGAGCCTTCTGGAACACAGCTGAATTACTCTTCTAACCTCTTGTTTTTGAGGATACCTGACTTCTACTCAAGGATGTGATGCCTCAGCAGCCCTGTCACGCGAATGCTGCCTTTCCCTTACCCCTAATGGTCTACACATGAAGTAGATGCTCTCCCGACTCCATGCTGCTATTTCCTGATGATCCTTTCTTCTTCCTAGTTATTCTCTATCCCACTTTGTCAATTTGCAAGTTGTTGGATAACACACTCTTGACCCTGACTGTTGAGACTATATGTGACCTGTACTCACTCTCTCTCAGCTATTACTCATCAAATATTTGAGTTCCTGGATCACTGCATTTGCCATCATTTTTTCCCCTAACATCAGCATTTGTGGAGATGACTCATCACTCTTCATGACTGACCTCTCCTTCATAATGACACCTTCCCCCATTCCATCTTAGTCACCCTCACCTACAAGAACACCTACAACCTTGCCATCAGTCAACTCCTGAAACCCAGAGTCTCAATTTTAAGGGCAACAAACCCTGGACAATTCTATCTTTCCAAATTGCTTCTTTTTCTACCTTCAGTACAGCTATTCCATAGTAAGCTTTCTAGTTTCTGTCCACCACTGTGTTTGTCTCTTGCATGTAGCCTTACTTCCCTTTCCTTTCATGGTACTTTCCTAGGTAAACATTGATAGTTCTTGTTGGCTCAAGCTACCTGCCCACCCGTTGTATTCCTGTATCTAAGGGACTAACCGTAGTTGAAGAAGAACACTAGTTTTTATATTATATTTATCACCACAGATCTCAAGTGGGTTTCAGACCCAGACAACTATTTCAGTTTTTGTTTTTCTTAAGCATCCCAGTATCACTTTGCTGAAAATCTGTAATTTAGCTGCTTTCTCTGAGAAATTAGAATAAGAAGAAACTTGCCTCAGTTTCCCTCCAGTACCTCCACCAGCTTATCTGCATTTAGACCCAAATGTTCTGCCTGTAACAACTTATACATTTACTCTTGTGTCTCTCAGGGTCCAACCACTCTACCTAAGAATTATCAGTCTCTCTTTCTTTTAACATCAACATTCTCTTTCAGGTGAGTCTAATCTTCCATCCTTAAAATATGGGTCCTGTCCTTGACCCAATGTTTATCTCTACAGCCCTGTTTCTTTGTTTCCTTTCACAGTACAGCTCTGAAGAAAAGTTTATATTCACTGTCTTCACCTCCTATTTTTGGAGCTCACCCCAAATAGTCTCTGTGTTCACTACTGTACCGAGCCACTCTGGTTGAGATCAATAACATTTCTGATGCCAAATCCTATAGCCTCAGTGCTTGCCTTAATCCCTTACTTGAATTTGTGTTGCCAATCATTCACTCCCAGTTCCTGAAACCTTTTCTTTCCTTTACCTCTGAGACAGCAGGGTGAATTTCTCTCCTGAAATCTAGATTTTTGGCTATTATCCAATTTGTATGTCTAATTAGCATTTCAAACTCAATTGCATTTGTTGATTTCTATCCAGCCCCATGGATGAGTTGGGCTCAGATACTTAAGCACACACATATTTGTACAATATCTTTACAATATCTTATTTGCAGTCTGAGTATAGTTTTACTCATTGCATCACTCTTGCTATTGATGGTTGAAGGAGGCGGTAACAAGTGAAGTGCTGCTTCTAATGCCTGGAACACAGTAAGTGCTCATTAAATGACAATCCTCCCCCTGTTCCTGTCTCACATATGACTTAGGTGTTCCCCCACTTAGTAAGTGGCATCACCCACTCAGTCCCCAAACCAGAGCCCCTACATCATCCCATGACTCCTTCATGTTCCTAACCACCCAGACAAATCCATACCCAAGGGTTCCAGGTAATAAGTCTTTCTGTGTTATTTGGTTTTCCATCTCTTTGTTCCTCTGCAGTTCACTGCTTGTCTGGCTGTAGCTTCCTACTGGCTTCTAAGTTCTGTCTTCCCTGCTGCAGCTAGTGATGGATGCATTTTCTGACCCTATTGCTTCTCTTCAATATCTCCCTGTGGACTGCAGGAAATGATCCAAACTCCTCAGCATCTCTGCTACTCAACACATTTGGCCTCCGCTCCCTTCCTCCTGGTGCTCTCCCTCTTCAGCTCAAATCCATCATATAGCTTTTAAGGGATCATTTGCTGTTTCTAAAAGCTGTCATTTGTTCTCCCAACATGTTTGTGAGTGCAGCTCTTTTTGCCCAGGACACTGGGTTACTTGTTCCTGGGATGGCTGTCCATACACTTCCATCTCTAAAAGGCTAAGTCTGACTCTGCTTGTTTTGGGGGTGATCATCCATTAAAAAAAAGCTGTGTTTTCCATAGATTGTGAGCTTGGTGGAGGATTCCATGCTCCACATTTTGGGGGCATTATTTTCAACCCCTTGACCTTAAAATATTTTCGTACACTTCACTGAATATAGTGCATGTACACTTATGTGTCAAAACATCCACTCTTTGATATTTGAAACAAAACTATGTATGATATGGTCTGCAAGATCCTTCTAATTCTAAAATATCAGAGCCATCTGGTTTATTGGGCTGTGTGGAGCCAGGGTATCACTTACTAGATTACAGGGCTGATTATGTTCATAAGTTCTGAGACCATTTCACCCTGTCAAAAATAGCTACACAATTGATTCATTCTCTCCTTCTCCATTCAATATTTAGACAGCAAGACACAACAATTAAATGGTGTTATTCTCCAAGTCCACTTGCTCCAGTTTATAATCCCATTCCTGACACACTATGGCAAATGTATTTCCTGCTGTGACCCCATCCCCACTGTGTTAATGAACCTTCCTGCTCACAAGATCTATGCTACTGCAAGGATTGTTGACTCTTTGGAGGAGGTAAGAGTTAAGTATCTTCATGATCAGGGAGTTAAGCTTGATCATGGGATGTCATGAACAGTAGTGTATGCACTATCTACTCCTGGATTACTCTGATATCAGCAGTGACCTAAATGCGAAGTAGGCTTAACCTTGGCCCTTAGAGGACTTGCTACTTAGAGAAGGAGAGTAAGGATGAGAGAGGGGATGACATGTGACAGAGGAAAGAAAGCCCAGGAGTGAGAATGCAGAAGACTTGTGACAATTCATGTAGACATATTGCAGAAGGTTTCTGAAAGTGGTGAAGAAAATGTTAAGATGAAGCCTAAATAGTAAGTAGTAATTACCCCAAAGTGAAAGGATGCTAGAGCGAGAGGATGGAAAGAGTGAGGGAGGACTTTGTAAAGGGGGAAAGGATAACACCAGAGACCTGCAGTTCCTGACTGCTTCTCTGAGGAATGGCGGTGGGTCTGATAACGACAAAACCACAGAATGAAGCAGAGCCACACCATGAAGGTCCTCCCAAGAAAAGGGTCACGCAGTGTCTCTGAGCCTCCCTATTTTTCTGGATTCTAGTGCGCTCTGGTGCTTGGCTATGTATGGGGCCAAGCTGTCACACAATAGGATGGAGGAATACTAAGGGTGTTGAGGAATTCTGAGACCACCTCTGCCCATTTCCAAACCCCAGGTAGCTAACTTCTCTACTTCCCTTTTCTGTTCAGTTCTTTGAGAAGAAGTGTAGTGACTATGTGAGTAGAAACTTATTAAACCACCATACTGAGAAGATTTACTTGGATCCTGAAGGCAATAGGGAGCTATTGAAGTTTATTAAGCATGGAAGTAACCCAGTTTATGTAGCATCTTAGAAAGGTCAATCTGCAGGAGCAATGAGGAGCAAAATGCACTTGAAAGCAGATGAAAGGTAAGAGGACCAGTGAAGATGCTGTTGTCATGGTACCAGGAACATCTGCAAGGACTGGAAAGTCAGGCAGGCAGCCACATTTGGGCCCTGGGAAGGACGGTAAAGGGTGAACCAGAGAGGAGACAGACTTCAGTCCTTTGTCCTTGGGAATTGTCTGCCCAGCCTGCCTCTTCAGCTTTGTAAACAAGTTCACCTCCCACTTCATTCTAAGGTCCTGTCCTTGGTTCCTTCAACCAGTCTATCCCAGCCTGTCCCAGATCTAAGCAGTTCTGGGCCCCTTCCTCAGCCTGCTTTCTCCCTGCTTGACCTGATTCAGAGACTAGTACAACTTTACTCAGTCTCCCAAGCCAGAGGCCTGAATTTCTGTCTCCACTGCTGATGCACAACTCACCTATGAGTTCTGTCAAGTTTGTTTCCTAATTCTACATTTCACCGCCCTCAGGCATCCCCTATTACCTCTGGCATGGACTACTGCCAGAAATTCCTAGGTATTTTGCCTTTCTATGCCCTCCCAGAGTACCACAGTAAATTATCCACTGTACGCATCCAGGGATTGTTTACTCCCGGAAAGAGGCCAGGCCTTTTGCTAGTATCTGTGAAGCTCCTGGCTGTGCCCAGTTCGGTGGCTGTAGCCCTTGTCACCTGACCCACAGCAGTGTCCACAGTACTGAGCTCATCTGCCCTCCTTTCCAAATCTCCTTGATTATTAAAATCTTTAAAGTGTTGCCCATTGGCTCTCTTTCTGAGCTTTTCTTCTGTCTATCGCATTGGTCTTTATCCTGATTCTACCCTGTCCCTGCCTCCCCACCCAGGGAAATTGGCAATCAAACTCTGCCGAAGCTTTGCCTGACCAATGTAGATGATAGTGATATTATTCTCTTTGGTCTATCGAGCAGCTTCTGGCTTCCTCTCTTAGCACTTCCTTCCTGTTTTTTCTAATTTATTTATTTCAGTTTATTCACTTCCTATCCCACCTGTAGCCCCCTCCCTCATCCCTGCCCAATTCTGCCCTCCCTCCCTCTTCTCCTCTCATGCCCCTTCCCCAGTCCACTGATAGGGGAGGTCCTCCCCCCCTTCCATCTGACCCTAGCCTATCAGGTCTCTTATATAGCTTCATAGTCTTCCTCTGTGGCCTGGTAAGGCTGCTCCCCCCTCAGGGGGAGGTGATCAAAGAGCCAGCCAGTAAATTCATGTCAGAGACAGCCCCTACTCCCCTTACTAGGGAACCTACTTGGACACTGAGTTGCCATGGACTACATCTGTGCAGGGGTTCTAGGTTATCTCCATGCATGGTCCTTGTTTGGAGTATCAGTTTCAGAAAAGACCCTGTGCCCAGATTTTTTGGTTCTGTTGCTCTCCTTGTGGAGTTCCAGTCCATTGCCTCTTGTCAGTCTCTCTTCCGTCTGGGTGTCTGCTCCTCCAGGGCAAAAATTCCCTAGGGTTTACCTCTGTGCAGCAGAGAACACTGGGGTTGGCTCCGACTTAATAAGCATGCAATGTGCATTTGTTGGAGAAATGAGTGAAATGACAGCTAACATGTGCCAACATCTTCTTATAGGCCCATCTGTGCTTAAATGATCACACATTCGTGTTGGGGAAGTGTTATTACTATCGTCTTTCTTCGTAGCTGAGGATGTGGTAAGGCTTACCATGTTTTAAGAATCAGATCTAATCCTGAACATATCCACTTTGGAGCCTCAGTTCTAGATCACAAATGAAACTGCCCATTATGACAGCAAAGGTGGCTGCAACTTCCAGACCTCTATCTCTCTGGAGCAATCGATCTCTGGAAATGAATGACGATGAGTTTAAGGGTTCTAAGGCTCCCTCTGCTTGGCTGTCAATAACTCATTGCTGTTTTAACTCCTTTTTCTCTCCAGACTACATACCTGCTGCCCGTCAAGACCATTCCGTTTCAAGGCTGAAAACCTAGTCTTAGTTATCCCATTTCAAATGCCTCTGGCCATTTGAATTGCCCTCCCTCACCCTCGTTTCAGTATAGCTTGCTATGTCAAGTTTTACTTGGAAGAATAACAAAGGTCTAATCACCCATATTGGGAATCACCAACATACTCAAGACACAATTCCACTCAAGTCTAGCTTGATGGAACAACGGGTTTAATTGGGGTAGCTAACCTGAGTGTAGGTGAAGGGTATCCTACAAAAGTATTGGCAGTGTTTGAGCACTGAAGAAACTGTCTCTCTCCTAGAAATGGTTAACTGCCTATATATCATCCTCTGGGAGGGATGGGGCCTGGTGAGCTGCCCCTGTGCCTGGCTGGTCCCAGAAAGTCTCCAGATAATCATAGCTGTGCAGAGCTCACAAGAGTAACGTCCATATCCTGCTTGGTGGCAACATCTACAGCATGCCACTCCTGAAGGACTTATGATGTGGCCTGACTTATATTATGCATGAATGATAGATAGGTCACAAACTCTAAGGGCTAAAATTTCCCAAAGCTCGACTCTGTGCTGAAGTTTGGGGAGCTTTGCCCACAGTCAACTCTTCCTCCCCTCTTCCCAGAGCCAACAGTTCCAGGCTGAACCAGGAAGTGATGGTGGCTTAGCCCAACTCAAGCATGGGACCCAGCAAGGAGCTCCAAAAGTATTTCCTGCCTGCCTGTGACTGAGAACCATCCTCCAGCCAAGGACCTGATATCTGCTGCCAGCTTACTGAGAGACATACCAGCCATCTCTGGGAAGGTTGAAGGGGGTGTAAGCCATACTCCTATCTTTGCCTCCCAGAGCCCAGCTAGAGTAAGCTCTACATGAACCCCAATTATTAACTTATAAGGGCAAATCATCCCCAAAGTATCTTTGTTTCTCCTAAAACCACTTTGAATGATCGGCTAAGAGATGGGATCAAGTCACATTCATATTCTCATCAGTGAGCCAAATCAGTTTTTATAAGTGCATGTATATTCTGGAAAAGTGTGTGTGTGTGTGTGTGTGTGTGTGCATGTGTTATGTGTGTAGTGACTGTCTATTGTCTGTCTCTGTGTCCGTGTATGTTTATCTGTGTATGACAAGAACGCATGGTGAATATTTCAAAGCTAAAGGCATTAACGTTTCACGAAGGTCAAATACTTTAGGAGGCTCTGTACACATATGTTTGAAGACTGAATTACCAGTAGCCAACCAGTAGCCAATTGATTGCCTGCCCACTGCTTTCCGTAGGAAACACTGGTAATATCTTCACCTAAAATTTGAATTTCCTTTGGTAACAGGGGCTTTCCAAGATCCAAGAAGAGGAAAGACTTTCTACATATGTCATCTTAGCCTCCTCTGGAGGGACCTGCTGTCCCTTCTTTGTTAGGTAGATAAAGAGGCCATCTGCCCACAGTGCTGCTCTCTGTTCTTGAATGTGTTTCTAAGCTGCCAAGTGGCACAGGGATAGCCCTGAATACAAGGCCAGGCCACAGCTCCACAGTTGGGAGGGTGGTGACCAGGGGGCTTAGCAAAGTGCTTCCTGATGGATTTGGCCAGGCTGGCAAGGCATTGAGAACTCTGCCAGGCCGGGCCAGGCCAGGCCATGGGACCTGGACAAATGGCAGTGTCCATCAGCTTGCAAATCACAGCATGCTAGAAGGACAGAAGCACAGAATAGATTTCAGACTTCCTGCCACCAAGTGCTAGTGTGGAAATGGCCAAATAAGATACTTCCTCAAGCATGGCCAGCATCTGGCCTGTTTAATTTCGAGTTTCCTGCCCAGCCTACAGAATACAGCTTGGCCATAATTCCCATATTCTTTTTTTTTTTTTTATTCCGAGTTGTCAGTTTTTACAGGATGTAGCTCTGGATGCTATTCCATGATAGGTATTTGGTCATGTTCCATTGGTTAAAACTACCAAATTTATTTTCTTTGCAGAAAACCATTTTCATTCCTCTTCATGGCATTTCCATTTTATGTTTATCAGAAGTGAAAATTCTGCACTTCTCTCAAACCATTGCTCATTTGTGAGAACACACAGTCTGCTTTAACCTTTGGGCAGATAATGGATCCAGAGTTTCCCCTCTAGCTGAGGCATCTCAATCTAGCAGAGGTAAAACGTGATCTGAAGGGTGGGGCCTTGCTGCCAACTGAATCCAACCACCTCATTGTTGCTCTCTATGACTTTTCCATTCACCCCCTTCTCACTTCCCCCAGCAGCCACGCTCATCTTATCTGTGCAAATGCTCCACCTGGAAGTAAGGCCAGAGCTTAAGCAGAATTGCAAGCTGCGAGTATAGAGCTTTTAGACATTTCCAGATTTATAAGATCCTTCTCCCAAAAGGCCTGCTTTGTGTCTCATTGACAGGCACATGGAGACAGTGCTGTCAGAAGCAAGTCAACGTTGAAATCACAACATTGGGCTCTTATTGGACTCAAAGCTAGCCCAGCAGGAGAATATGTAGGCTGTACAGCTGAGAAACCATATCTGACAGACGTTTTGCTCTGATGGCACAATATGCCTGCATGTGGCATCCGATTGCTCTTGGAGGCATTGTAAGAGCTGCTTTTCAGGGACGCAAGTTATTCTTTATTCTACTTAATTAAAAGTGTTAGTCAAAGCTGCACTCCTTTCCCATACCTTGCTTATGAAATTCGAGTTTCAGCCTCTCAAGTCTGGAATCATGAGTGAGAAAGTAAAACACTCCCACTCTGAGTTAGCCTGAGCTACCAAACAAGGGATTCTGGGGTCGCTGTCTGAGTGGATGGGAAGTTGTTGCCTCTAAATTCTCATCTGGAGGTTGTCTGTGCTTTGGAGAGAACTGTCTAGGTTGGAAGTCTTTCAGAACCGCCTGACAACAAATCACAGCTGTGGAAACACAGGGTCAGGATCTGTTAGAGTTGGGCAAGTGACAAGCAGAGACTAAATCAGGCACATGCCCACGCTTGCTCCCTGACCTGAGAACGACAAATTAGACCTCTGAGACATTGGGTTTGGGGCAGATTTCACCAGTGTCTCAACATCTACGTCCGGCAGAGTCATGCCACAGTTGTCTCAAATACCCTTCAAGATATATTTGGGAGAGAGGTTTTGATCTGCCCATCTGTCATGTTTATGATCATCTACTGTGTAACTTCCTCAGCATCTCTTTCTTCTGAGTCCCAGAGAAATACAGTCTCATAGAGAGAAGCAGAGAAATCCCCACCCATCACTGTATTCCAGAGGGGGATGAAGTCAGTATCCAGGAGGACCACATATCCTGACCTATGTGGCTGGCTGTGCAAACAGGCTCTTGGGTAGGGGATGGCTGGCTGACCTTGGTAGCCTTTATTCTTGTCTTCTATGTTTAGTATCCTCTTGGAAGCCCTTGGCAGGTCAACATGGCCAACACCACAGTGACCTTTGGTGATGCCTTCTAGATCCTGATGGCTTAAAGCTCTTCACTGACTTCCCTGTGCACAGCAGCTGTCACTGTCCAGGAATCTTTAACCAAGACTCTACCTCAAACTCCAGGATAGGCTCTGAAGAAATGAGCACAAGGTAATAGGCAGCTCTCTACACTAGAGACTCCTACAAGAGATCTGGACTGCATTACTCTAGCTGGAGGCACCTCCACCTACTGCCATCACTAGGGTGCCACACCTCTTTAGTCTCTATCCTCCTTCCTCAATCTTGACATGTGACCACCTGCTTCCATGGGTAACAGTGTCCTTTCCTGTCTTCTACTGAGGATGCTCAGTATCTAACCCTCATTACAGAAACCCACAGCAGTTTTCTAATCTCAGCTATACTCAGACTCGTGGGCAGGGAGAGACTGACAGTACTGCCTTTTGTTCCGGAAGTAGGCAAGTATCATGTAATAGTAATAGTAAGTAAGGATGATGAGATTTTGGATCTTTGGCAGAGCTTTTCTTCCTTTCCAAATAGGCAAACCATATCACACAGTCCTCCTCTATGGTTGCTCAGCTGATAGACCTTGGTAACAAAGTAATGCATGTTTCACAAGAGGTGTGACCTATGTAAATAACAAGCCATTGTCTCCAAAGAGTCAAAAGTGTCGCTCTCTGTCTTGCCTGCCCACTGTACTCTCAGCCATGATCTCTAAACTACCATGTGGAGACTCTCTGTGCCTTGGGGAGGACTGTCTAGGTTAGAAGTCTTTTCCAGAACTGGATACCAATAGATCACAGCTGTAGAAACACAAGGGCAGAATATATTGGACTTGGGAAAGTGACAAGCAGAGTGGGAACCCAGCGGGAAAGATCTTTGAATGATTTTTTTTTAATGGTCACTAGCTAAAATACAGCATTGCCTACAAGAGTGTGACAACCAATTGAAAGTGTTCCCCACAGCATGAATGAGGGCATTCACACACAGGGATGTTTTATGAGTGTCCTGTATCCAGGAATGGAGGTAAGTGTGATCAGAGAGAAGTCTTTGTCAAACGCTTTGGTGGTCTGAATGGAAGGGCCCCCTTAGGCCCATGGGGAGTGGCACTAAAAGGAGGCATGGCCTCGTTAGAGTAGGTGTGGTCTTGTTGGAGGCAGTGTCACTGGAGGCTGGGCTATGAGGTTTCAGAAGCTCAAGCCAGGCCCAGTAGTTCACTGTCTCTTCCTGCTGCCTGTGGATCCAGATGTAGAACTTTCAGTCCCTCTCCAGCATCATGTCTGAACGCATGCCACCATGCTTCCCACCATGATAATAATGGACTAAATGTCTGAAACTGTAAGCCAGCCCCAATTAAATGTTTCCCTTATAAAAATTGCCTTGGTCATGGTGTCTTCATATAGCAATAGAAACCTTATTAGAGAAAGGCTAACTACATGTCTTGTTCTAGACATTGGAGATAAAGATGAAAATATTTAGCCCCTGTCGTCAGGGCCCTTAAGCTCTGCAGGTGAATTTTATCTTGACTTTTGTCATAATGATTTCTGTGGTTTGCTTTGTAGATTTCACACATATGTTTGCATTTATAATATAACTTACTTTTACCTAGATTACAATCCACATAAACAGAGTGATACTACACTTGTTGTGTTGGCCTTCTTTTGCTTAACATTATGTGTATTGGCAAATGTGTGGCTGTTGTTGATTTTCTTTGCTCTATCATATTTCACTGAGTGAAGATGTCACAGTTGATTTATTTGTTCCTCCTGTAGTTGGCATTTGGGGAGCACTTCTCATTTAAGTATTACTAAAAACACCTCCATAAGCACTGTTCTACATGCCTCTTGATCCAGAGGCATAAGAGATACTTTAGAAGTGGTGCTGGTGGGTTACTAGATATGCACCTTAAATATGGTCTTTGACCTTAAATATGGTCAAAGAATTGTAGCCATTTCCTTTGCCACAAATAAAGTCTGATATAAACAGACCCAATTTCAGACATTCCAATTGCTCTTCTCATTATAAGTTAGTGTCTATAAGCATCTATGAATATAGATCTTAGTCACTTATGTATATTACACACAAACTTTTTCTATTTTCTTCTGCTCCTAGATAAACACACACAATTTAAATTTAATGCACTCACAACTATCGATACTTTCCTTTTACATGTAGGTCTTATTTTTTAAAATAACCTTTCCTTACTTTAATTACAAATTATCACTACCATTGAGCTAAATCTTCTACTGCCCTTTCTCATCTTTTATTTTACTTGAGATAGTGTCTCTCTGAGTTATGCAGGCTGGCCTTGATCTCACTCTGCAGACTAGGCAGGCCTTGAACTTGCTATCACCCTCCCTCAGCCTCCTGAGTAGATAAGGCTTCAAGCCTAGGCCACCAAGCACAGCTTTATATAACTTTTTAAAAACATACTTAGAATATTAGCATGAGAATAACTCATTTTCTTCTTCTCTTATGACTATGAGCACATTTTAGACCAGCTTTTGAAGGCCTACAAAACAAGCAACAAACCATTGTTGATCTGTATTGGTATCCTAGTGAATTCACATGTATGCTTTGAAGAAATTTCATCTTTACAACAAACAATACTTAGAACTATTATTTTAGCTGATTTAAAATATATTTTGATAATGTTTTATAATGTCTACTGGATAAATCTCATTTATGTGTTACTATTTATTTAATATTTTTAATGCTTAAAACTAAAGATTATTTTGGTTTGTAATTACCTGTGGTTTGGTGGGTCTAGGCAACTTGTTTCTGCATCAATCCTACTCAGGCTCTTCCTGATTCTAATGCTCTGTCTTCAGATACTTTCTTTATGTATGTAAATCATAGAATCTGTGAGCAATTCTTTCTTGCTTCCACTTCTTTCTAGTCCTTACATCTTTCTCTTCTTTCTTTTTCTGAGTCATGCTTATTAGTTAAGTCTTCCAGAATGAATCTAAGCCCAAATGCAAAGGACAGCATCTTTTCCTTAGCCCAGGTCCCACAAGAAGAGCCTATAATTCTTTATAATTCAAAATGACACTTAATATACAAGATTAATAACTGTAATGAATAATAAATTCCATGTATTTATACAAAAGACACACATGCCTGTATATAATAACATCTAATTAACATGGTAACATGTTATATGATATGTTACATGTAACAGTAAGAAATCTTCCATCTATCTGTAGTTTCCTGAGATTTTAAAAATCATGAATATATATTGGATTTTAAAACACCTTCCTGCATCTCTTAAATTGGCATTCCATTTATTTCTTTAAACATGTTAATATAGTGAATTATACTACCCTGTTTTGTAAAATTAAATGAACTTTGCATTTCTGAAATAAGTCTTAATTTTCAACACTTTCTTAGGTTAACTTGATTGCTTTATTTGGGGGTGGGGGAGTGTTTCAGCTATGTTCATGAGTGAGCTGGCCCTGAAATTTGGCTTTTGCTTCACTGTCCTTGTCAAATTTTGTCATCAAGATTATAAAAATTCAAACTTAATTTGGGGTTAGTCTTGTTTTTATTTTTTTTCTGTTCTTCAAATATTTTTATGTCAAACTGAAATGATCAGCTTCCTGGAAGCTTAATACAGCATTCAATTTTCTCTATCTGAGCTCAAATATTAACATCATTGGATCAATTCTTATATTGTTAGAGCGTTCTTACTAATGTTTTATCATATTTGCATGGAATGTATTTTATATTGCTAAATTTGGTTTGAATTGCTATTATACTTTTCAGTTCTTCTGACAAGTGTCAAGGCCAGTTTGATGGACACTTCCTTTAACATACAGCTTGTCAAAATTTGCTGCTTTGTTACTCCTGCTTGCATGAAACTATTTTCTTTTATTTTTCCAACTCTCTTTTCTTCTGTCCTTTACATATATGAAAATACAGACATGACTACATCTAGAAGCATATTTTCTTGAACAATGAGACATGACTACATCTAGGCACCTATTTTTATTTGAACCTTTGAGATTTAATTGTAGATTGCTGCTTTTCACCTTTAAAAATGTTTCACTAATAAGTGTGTCTGTCCCAAATGCTGTTCTCAGGCATTGCTCATCATGATAATTCTACAACCTAATTACAGCCTGAACTCACATGTCCCTCGTGCTCTAATTGTGTCACAGGTTTAGAAGTGTGTTCGTTGTTTTCATTGACGTAGGTGCCAAAGAAATAGCACATGCGGTACTTTCCATTTCTTACTTTCCTTTATGCTACAATGATGTCCAGGCTTGCCAAATAGGTTAAATAATTTCAACATTTGAAGATGATCTTCAGTTTTTTAGGATTTATTTATTTCATCACAGTTTAAAATTTTATTAGCATACATTATTCATAAAATCTGCTTATTATCTTTTAATTGTCTTTAGCACACTTGGTTTTGTACTTCTATTCATTCTTAGGAGTGCTAATGTGTCTTTTATTCCCTTTTTATAGATTGATTGTGTCAGAGTTTTGCCTAATTCAATATTTTCAAACCACTCTCTTCAGTATTATTAATCCTTTGGTTCCTTTTTTATCACTGATTCCTTTTGTAATCTTTATTTCTTTCATTTTACTTGTTTATAGTGTTATTAGAGTGATCTTTTCTGACTTATTATGTTGAATACTTAACCCATTAAATACAAATTTAAAAGTATTTCCTAATGCATGAATTAGCGTTATACTTTCTAAGTACTAATTTAGCAATAACTGAGTTGGTTAATATAAGGTATATTTATTATATATAATATAGAGTAGTTTATATATATATATATATGTTGTTGAATTTTGTAATTCAGGTTTCAGTTTGTGTGTTTTACATTTTTAACTATGTCTGCATGTGAATTTGTGCAGGTGTGAGTGCAGTTGCCCATGGAGACCAGAATGGGGCATTAGATCCCCTGGATATGGAGTTACAGACAGCTGTGGGCCACTTGACATGAGTGCTGGAAGCGAAACACAGCTCTTCTCAGTATGTGCTTTTAGGCTTTGAGCCATCTTTCCAGCCCCTAGGTTGTAGCTTTTAATTAAAAAAAGAAAAAGCTTAATACCATTGCTCATCTTTTAAAACTTAACACAGAGAAATAACGGTATTTCATACATATGTCAACATGCTTGGCTCACAGTCATCCATGCCCTTCATTTTTCTTGCTTCTCTATCTGCCTGGTCCCTTCCCTCCTCCTTCTATCTCATGTCTCTTTTTAAATTAAAAATCTAGATTCAGCAGATGGGAGAGAACATGAAATATATCTTTCTGGGTCTGCCTTATTGCACTCAGCATGGTGATTTCTAGCTCAATCCATTTGACATAACTTCATTCATATTGAGTTGTCAACCGTTATATACATGTTGACTTCTCTTTTTCTTTTCTTATATCATAAAGCCACTTTTACAAACATTCATAACATACTTTGAACACATTCTTTCCATATTCTGATTCCCTCCCCATCACACCTGTCTAACTTTTATTAATCTCCTTTCTCCCCTCCCCCTCCCAACAATTTTATTTCTCCTTTTATGTCATTTGTGAACATATGACTTTACACATTTATATACAGCATGGATCACACATACCACTCTGACTCAGATGGGATTAAGCTTTACTTTGCATTTCTCTGACGGCAAACAGTGTTGAACATTTCTTACTGTGTTAATTATCCAGTTGTTTTCCTGATTTTGAGAATTGTTCAATTTATTTGCCTACATATTGATTGGGCAATCCGGTGTTTATTTTTCAAGTTGTTTATATGTTTTCTAGATATTAGCTGCCTTTTCTATTCTACTTTTCTGATCTCCAGGTTGTCTGGTTGCTGTGAGAAGGATTGGTTCATTTTTCTTTCTGTGTTTTTCTATTTGAGTGTTACTTTAAGACTATCCTTCTAAGTCTCCCTTTACAGTGGATGCAGTGGACACCTCACGAATTATACAAAGTTATAGCAACTCCACCTGATTTTTAGTCCACGTGGTTGGCCTTGAGCCACAGGAAACAGTAACTCCAGCCCACGGTTTCACTATCAGTCAGCAGTTTTCCCCAGATCCTTCTGAGTTCTAAGACTTCATAGCTCTCTAACTGGAGCTTTTATGTATATCCTGGAGGGCAGATTCCAGCAGGTCCCAACAGGACCACACCCGAGTCATTCTCCACCAGCTGTTGAAGCAGGTTTTGCTTTCTCTGGTGATGTTTGCCTGTGAGCCCTAAGCAAGGTGAAAACTCTACCTTGGGCACCATAACTAACCCAAAAGATATTGGTTGTGTCTCATGATGCTGTGTCTATATGATCGATTCTTCTCCTTGACCCTTATTCCAGTTCCCTGATATTCAGCATGTATATTCATTTCCTTGGTGAAATCACAATGGAACTGGAGTCTGTGTTTCTCAACATTTCTGGAACATTCTTAGAAATTCTCTGCCCTTATATTTTATGTGCTGCTGTTACTCCCCTTGTGTTCTGGAATTCCACTTACACAGGATTCTTCATCATTCGTGTACTCTGACTCTTGTATCCTTTTATTCATCTTTGCCTGAGTCCTGGATATTTGCTTGGTTCTTCTTTTTTTAATGGAAAACCTTTTTTCTCATCCATATAAAATTTGTTGATTAATTTGTCCATCTGGGGCTTTTTATTTCAACAAACAATTTTATTTCTTAAGTTCTTTATTGGGCAATATAAATGGTGTGTGTGTGTGTGTGTGTGTGTGTGTGTGTGTGTGTAAGGCAGAGGATAACCTTGGGTAACATTCTCCAGGATTCTTCTACCTTTAGTTTCAGACAGGGTTTCTCATTGGCCTAGAACTTCACCAAGTGATTTAGAACAGCTAACCAGTAAGTTCCCAGCTGACTTCCTGTCTCTGCCTTCCATCTTGCCATGGCTGGCTTGTTCTAAGCGCAAGTCAGCAGCCTGGCTTGTGATGTGGATTCTGGGGATCCGGTTTGTGAGGCACAGGTTTACCAGTTGAGCTGTTTCCCTAGCTGGGGTGTTTACTTCTGGTGATCTTTCTGGTTATTCATTAGTGGCCCCTTGTTTGCTTTTTTGATTTTTCAAGCCTTTATTTCTTTGAGCATATACGTTTTTATCGTTTAGACTTTACCTCTCCATATTCCGCTGTCTGATGGCTTTGTGACCTGTTGTTCCTGCTGGTTCCTAGTGAGGAACCAGTGTAGTTGGCTTTAAAATTCATGCTGCTTGTTTAACCCCAGACAGCACCTGTGTTAGGCCTTTAAGGCCCATGCAAAGTATGTGTGTGTTTATCAATATTTCTTGGGCATTCTGAGAAAAATAGTTGAAGCAGAAAACTAAAATCTCAAGATAGTGTAAGTGGCAGGTGGCAGAAATAAATGTGTTCACCAAGGAGTAAAACTTCACACACAGACACACTCACACCCACACCTCCCTGAAATACACAGAAGGACTCTTTACAAATGGATGTTCAAGGAAGATTGTTCTTTGTCTACCCAGGACTAAGTCTGAAACAGACTGTCATGTCCGTAAGGGCTCTTAGTCTCATCCAGTGTCTTTGGAAAGCTCTTACTTTAGGGTAGAATTGGACTTTCAGGATGAGAACTGGTGAAGTGAAAGGGGCATAGGGTCCAAAACCTCGTCCATTACTAGCGCTTGTGCTCATGGGCCTCCCTGCCTCTCACTTTCACCTCATTCTGGGCCTTACAGAGACCTTGGTTTTCGTCTCAGCTCAGCCAAATGTTTAAAACTGTTGTATTTTGTCTAGTTTGTTAATTTCTACCCACCACACTGCCAAGAAGTGGAAATTTCTGGCTTGGGCTTTGTCATCATGACTTTGATTTTTTTTTCTCATTTGATATGAGAAGCTGTAAGTTCTCATATTTGGCATAACTGCTTTATAATATTCCTTTGAATGAAGCTATCACAAACCCATCCTCTGTTGAAGACATTTGCATTTTTTCCTGATAACCATGGGAAATGCTCATTGAACGGTATGTGTTTGTTTTTATAAAACGTCATAACGTGATGTTACAGGCACAAGGTTTTCTTCTCTAAAAGGTGGCACCTCGCACTGTGACCTTATTTGGAAACCGTCACTGTGTATGTATGTAGTTTGTTAAGAAGAGTTTAGTAGTGTATGATGGGCTCCTAATTCAATACAACTGATGCTCTTATAAGTTGGCCACGTTGAAGACCGTTCGATGGAACGAAAACTAGTTTACGAAGTTGAAGAGACTGGGCAAGACTGCCACACAAGCCAACAGACATCTGGGGCTACCAGAATGTGAAGAGGCCAGAAAGATGCCCCGAAAGGCTTCGCAGAGAACATGGTACCACCATCACCTTGACTTCGAATTCCCAGACCCCAGCACTGTGTCCGAATAGATGTCTAGCGCTGTTGACCAACCAGTCTCTGGCAGCCTGTCACAGCCATCCTGGGACACTGATTTGCTAGTGCTCACTCAGCTTTAGGAGCATTCCTGTGATGTTCTCTAAATGTGGTGCCAGGATATACTCTTAATAATCATGCCTGGATATTCCCAGTGCTCCTCATTCTCACGAGCATACACTGTTATTAGACCTTTATAGCTTTTCCAATTTGGCAAGTTTGAAATGATACGTTCGTGTTTTTAATTTCCATTTACCTAATGACCCGTGATATTTAACATCCAATTTTAGTGTTTATTTGTCATTTAGATTTTAATAGATTAAAAGTAATTTTTTCTTATTTTCCTAATCGGTATTTTCTCTTCTTCTTCAGGATTCCTAGAATTCCTCATATATTCTCAGACCAGTTCTCAGTCACAATTGCAGATATTAATGTTCACCCAATGGTGTCACACATCACCTTATTTTTAGTATTGAAATGAACCCTTAATCTCAATGTACTGAAAATATCAATATTTTCCCCAATAATTTGTGTACTTTTGTGGCTTGTTTAAGAAATTCTTCCCAGGGGCTGGAGAGATGGCTCAGCAGTTCAGAGCACTGGCTGCTCTTCCAGAGGTCCTGAGCTCAAGTCCCAGTAACTACATGGTGGCTCACAACCATCTATAATGGGATCTGATGTCCCCTTCTGTTGTGTAGGCACACATGCTATCTAAGTATACATTACGATTCTGTGCACATCTCCTCTATTTCTTGGCTCTCTGTTATGCTTCATTTCTCTGTCTGCCGCTCAGTAATATCACACAAGCTTAACTACTACTGTTCATTTTCCAACTTTGTAAGTCAGATGTACAGCTGGAAAACAGCAGCCCTTCTCCTTTCAGAGATGCGCTGGGGTTGTCATTTCTCACTAATGCTTCGGCACCCCGGTAAGCACCTCTAGGTTGTGTCTTCACCATCCTTCAATTCTAAATGCTTTTTATTTTTGTTTTTCCTCTCCATGTGATTTATTCACCACTCCTAAGTGTCCCTCCCTCAATCCCAAAAGGTGTCAATAATTTAAAAGAACTTTTTGTTATTATGCTTCAGGGAAATGGTATTACTATCTCCATGATATATGATTCCTTGGTTTTTCTTGGGACTTGCTTTGCAAATAGTCAGCTGGTGTTTGACAATGAAGTCGTATCTCCCCTAGGAGTTAATTTCTGCGTTTAAGTTCATTTTAAGAGAAAAAAAAATGAGAAGAGAGATGTTTGGATTTCCTCTAGTCTTGCAAAATTGCATTGGTTTGACCCACAGATTGAAAAAGCAAAGTACAATGACACTTATGGTTTTTAAAATTGGGTTTTTGATGATGTATTTTTGTTTTATACATTTTGAGATTATGCTATTAAGTATATGGAAAGCATTGAACTATGCTGCCTTCCCAACAAATTGAACATTTTATACCTATATAGTAATCATGATTTGTAATAATACTTTTTTTTGCCTTGAATTCTATGTTATCTAGAAATGAAATGTAGCACTTAGGATGTGTATGTGTGTGTTTCTGCATATGTGTGTGTACCTGATGCACATTAAATACACATATAAATATGTACTCTAACATAAATTTCAACTATTCTGGGGTACTTTAGGTTATAAGTGTATCACTTATAAACAGATTAAGGCACCATTAAAATGTTTCTAATCTCTATTATCAGTGCACAAGCTTAATATTTTCTATTTAATAATAGTGTAATTGAGTGTATCACTTCAATATATTTTGTTCTAATCAATCTTCCCTCTGTGTGTTTTTGTAAAAATATTTTTTGAATATTTATTTATGTCTGCGTATGTGTGTGCAGGTGCCTTTGATGGCCACAAGAGGGCATTGGTTTCCTTGGAGCTAGAGTTACAGGTGGTTTGTGAGCTCCTGATACAGGTACTGAGAAGGAAACACTGGTGCCCTCCAAGAGCAGTAAGCACCCTTGCTTGCCTTTGAACCACCTCTCCAGTGTCCATTTACTATTATATATTGCAGTGGTTCTCAACATGTGGTCATGACTACAAAGGACCCTTTCACATGAGTCACCTAAGACCATTGGAAACACACACACACACACACACACATATTATGGCTCATAACAGTAGCAAAATTAGTTGTAACATAGCAACCAAAATAATTTTATGGTTGGGGTTCACCACAAAGTGAACAACTTGTATTGTAGGGTCACAGAATTAGGAAGGTTGAGAACCACTGATTTATTGAATAGATGATGTTTTCTTCTATGTCCCTTTTCTTTTCTTGGTAAGGTTTTGCAAGCTGAGCAATTTGTTCTCTACCTCCTGGTTAACTCCCCACCCTCAATTAAAAACATACATACATTTGTTTGTTTACTCATTTATTGTGTGCTGGAGAGGGGGTGTTGCCTCACATGCTATGATACCCACGCTATGGTGCACCTGTGGAGGTCAGAGAGCAAGCCCCAAGAATCCATTATCTTCTTCTAGCATGTGAGTGCTGGGTACCAAGTTCATGTCATCAGCCTTGGCAGCAAGCACCTTTACCTGCTGAGCCATCTCACAGGCCCATCTCACAATTTTCTATAAGAACGTTTTCATGAACAGTGTTGACAAGTGTTCTGTGTCTATGCTATTGAACAATACGTGGAAGCTAGAACATTTTATTCATGGTCTCTCCATTCTACTATCCACACTCTTGCTATCTAGTATTTTGCCGATATTGTATATGCATGTCACTCAAAGCATACATTATCTTAGCTAATATCTTTAGAATATTTTAGATCTTTTTCTGATCTTCTAACACATTATCGTTGGTAACTTTGTTCATCTTGAAGTTTCCTTCCATACAGGCTGGATAATGGTAAATTAGCACTGGATAGCTGAAAAAAAATCTATATCACAAATACTCCTTAACACAAATTTTAGTTAATTAATTAATTAATTGCAGACTCATTAAAACACCTTGAGAATATAAGTATCTAATCAGTTTCTCTACAAGATTTAAAAGAAGTCTCAGTCTTTGTATATGAAGCATATTGTGTAAATCCTCAACATTCTTCAGCATTGTTTGTGTAGCTGCTTTTTAAGCATGCCATTCCACCATTCCTTCTAGGCAGCTGCAGGATCAGATCAATCTTCAGATCAATTTGAAGGAAATGCATTTAGGTTGGACTTTAGTAGTCTGATTTAAGAGTATTTGTTCTTCAACCCTTAATCCAAAAGAAAGAAAGAAAGGAAGGAAGAAAGAAAAAGAAAAAAGAGTTGGGTGTCTTCGACAATGATGTTAGCTTCCAGTGTTACTTGTGGACTGGAGCAGGAATGGAGCCCATATGGCCATTTGGGTATGGCATTGGTTTTACAACCTTCTTCAATTCTTCCACTGGCAACTACCTACCATTTATCATGTGCTGTCCACTCCACACTGCTTTTGACAGTCTCAGATGTTAGAGAATGTAGTGGGAAGGTGATATAATATATGCCTCCTCTTTGGACACATGATTCACTACTCATAACCATGCCAATGTGGAAAAGAAATTCTTAAATACTGAGAAATTGAAAGACATAAAATTTTAAAATTACTTAGGTGAAATAGTTTCCTTGGAGCACTCTTGCAGGCCAGCTTGTCATCCTCAGACAGGGCCCAAAGAGCAGGCACAGGCTGCCTCTTTCTCTGAGCTAGGGAAGAGAATATATGTTTGTGGCCTCACTCCCTTATGAGCAGAAAGCAAGTCCTGACTCCCAGCACAGTCTGCCCCAGGCATCCTAAGCATCAATGTTTGTGTATTTATGACTTTGCTTTCTATCAAGACTCAAGAGGACTAGAATCTAGCCCAGACTGTGACCTCAAACCAATAATGCAACATTTTTGCTTCAATTTCTCTAGGCAGAAAACGAAAGCATTGCTCACACTGCCTGCTCCTCGAAAATGCTGCCATCTCCAGCACCTCCTGCTCCCCAGCCTCCATGAGAGAATCTGTCAGCATTGCACTCAAGGTGCACAGAAATAGGAATTCTAGACATTTATAAGGACAATCTCCACTTAAGTGGATTTGCAACAGACTGCTAGAAATATAGTAAAACTAATGAGTAATAGAGAAGAAAGTAAAGGCAAAACATTCTTTCATTCACTCCTTCACCAAATGGCACAGCATTCCTAGTCTGGAATGATGGGGACATTCTCTCTTCTCTTCCAGTCTGCTTTCTACTAGGACAATACTGGAAAGTAATGAAGAAAGTAACAGTGAGTAAACTCAAAAGAAAATGATTGACAAGGAATGGTTCAGATGTCTCCAAGAGAGGATGCTTACAGAGTGCCTGGGTGGCCTCTGGACAGGTGTCATTTATGATGAGCTTCAAATGCCATGCTGTGCCACAAAGGAAGTAGCATCCTGGGATGTAGTTTAAAGCTAAGAAAAAAGTGTGAATGCTCAAAGAACCAAAGGCCAATGATGAGGAGAGAGTGGCTGGTGAAGCTTGGCAGAAATTGAGCCAGGAGGGTTTTTTTTTTGGATGGAGAGATCTTTTATATGAGGTGTGATGGGGGGGAGGGCGAGCAGGAGTTTTGATTAGTTGCAGGGCAGAGTAGGTTTGGTGTGGGGCAAAGAGAGATATGCTGTGGAAGGTGGCTTCATCTGCAGGGCTGCCATAGCAAAGCACTAGAATGAAGCGCATTAACAATTCTCTTCACCACATGATGGTCACCAGGAATCTGAGATCAAGGTCTTTACAGGCTTGACTTCTGAGACCGCTCTGGCTCGAAAGTGCCAACCTTCTTCATCTTCCCATGGCCTTCTGTCTGTTCTGTGTGGGTATAACTTTTCTTATAAGAGTCCAGCCAAATTGGATCATTTTTCACCTCAGGGGCCTTACTCACCTGCCCATCTCTTTAAACACCCCATTTTCAAAGCCAGCCACCTTTTGGTGTACTAAGGATTAAGGTTCCAACATATCAATTTGAGGTTCACAATCCAGGCCATAGCAGTAGATGATGTAATGTGAGCAAAGATGTAGCTGGTCTCCATTGGTAAACACTGAAGACACTGGCCTGGGTGGGGTGGAGAACACTTGGAGTCAGTGTCAGGTTATTAATGGACATGGAGGTCAGCCTGGACAAAGTATTGTATTATGGGCACTAAACTTTGTTTTTCTGCTTATAAGCATAAATGGGGCCTTGGGGGATGGGAGAATGTCTTGGAAATAAAGAAGATCTAGATTTTGATGGTACAGCAGGTGGTTGTCTGAAAGTCATGCATGAGAGGAAGTGGGGGTGGGGGGAAGGTAACTTATGACAGGAGACTCATTCCAAGCCCTTATGGGTAGAGGAAGAAAATCATGAAATTTGCAGGCAAATGGATGGAACTGGAAAAGATCATCCTGAGTGAGTTTTCCCAGAAGCAGAAAGACACACATGGTATATACTCACTTATAAGTGGATATTAGACATATAATATGGGATAACATACTAAAATCTGTATACCTAAAGAAGTTAAGCAAGAAGGAGGACTCTGGGTAAGATGCTCAATCCTCATTCAGAAAGGCAAACAGGATAGACATCAGAATAGTGAGAAAACAGGGAACAGGACAGGAGCCTACCACAGAATTTCTGAAAGACTCTACCCAACATGGTAGCGAAGCAGATGCTGAGACCCATAACCAAACTTTGGGCAGAGTGCAGGGAATCTTATGAAAGAAGGGAGAGATAAAAAGACCTGAAGGGGACAGGAGCTCCACAAGGAGAGCAGCAGAACCAAAAAATCTGGGCAAAATGATCTTTTCTGAAACTGGTACTCCAACCAAATTCCATGCATGGAGATAACCTACAACCCCTGCACAGATGTAGGCCATGGTAGCTCAGTCTCCAAGTGGGTACCCTAGTAAGGGGAACAGGGACTGTCTCTGACATGAACTCAGTGGCTGGCTCCTCCTGAGGTGCGGGGCAGACTTACCAGACCACACTAGGAAGACATACCAGCCAGTCCTGATGAGAACCGATAGGGTAGGGTCAGATTGAAGGGGAGGAGGACCTCCTCTATCAGTGGACTGGGGGAGGGGAATGTGAGGAGAAAGCAGAGGAAGGGTGGGATTGGGAAGGGACGAGGGAGGGGGCTATAGCTGGGATACAAAGTGAATAAACTGTAATAAAAATGAATAAATAAATAAGAAAGAAAGAAAGAAAGAAAGAAAGAAAGAAAGAAAGAAAGAAAGAAAGAAAAGAAAATTAGAAGGAATGGATGTCCCCAGGGAAGCACAGAGCCTGCCTGGGATTGTAAGGGGCTTGATAACCATTGCCCTGCAAAACTTGTACTTGTACCTACCTTGTGTCTGTCCAAACCCCACACCTATAGGTGTGGGGAGGGAGATAGCATTGCCTCACTTGGTTAGTAAAACATTTAAAGCTAGATGTACCTTCACTCAAATCTCAGCTCCTTCATCTGTAGAAAGTGCCACAACGTGCCTGGCTTTGGGATTGTCCTGACTAGGAATGAAGAAACAACAGACTCATGGGCAGCAAATCTGTGATTGGATGGCTTGTGCACCCCGAAGGAGAAGCACCAGCAGAGTAGAAACTCAGCAGGTTCATTAGATGCTGATGGATGAGGAGGTGCGTCTATTATGTACACCTAAATGAAGAGGAAGGTCAGCCAATCTAGGTAAGGACAATATCAGACCCAGGCTGCAGTCATCATGGTGGAGGAAGCTGTGGCTGATGCCTTCTGCACATGTTATCAACACATGTGTACCGAGCAGGGGAAGACCTCTCCATTTCCCTCAGCCTCACCTGGGGAAGGTTTTGCCATTGCCATAGATCTGAGGCATGGGGGTCATTGACATGACAGTGATCATGGCAATGATACACACTCACTCAGGACTTCATTGACCTCCCACAAGAAGGTTCCTTAATCTCCTGGTGTAGGTCAGTTAATACCTTTAAGCTTTAGTTCTCCTAGATGTCTAATGGAAATAAGAAATCTCTTTTCAGTCTTCTTCTGGGTTCAATGAGGTAGAGTATACTGTGCCTACTACATAAAGGATGGGTTCCTTTAACATCCCTAAGTGGAGCAGGATGCTGGGTGACAGGCTGGCTAGGTTTTGGTACCCTCAATATACCCAAAGATCTCTGATAGGTAGTGCAGGCTGCTGCTTCCATGACAACACTGGCAAGGTTGCTGGCGGTGCTGGGACTAGTGTGGTTCCATGTACATCCACACCCATCTACATTTACCTATAGAAACACCACATGCTAAAGTAAAAATCAGTATAAGCTGCATCTTATGTAACACTGAGTGGCCACCATAACTATCTATCAACGGTTGCATTTACTGTGCCCCTGCCATATGGCTGAAAGGAAATTTAGTTTTTTGTTTTTTGTTTTTTTTTTTCATTTAGTCCTGAAAGTTACCAGGCTTCCTTGGGCTCCATTTGCAGAAAAACCAAACCAAACCAAAAGCAAAACAAAACACTGAGGTGCAAATGGTAAGGAACTCTCTCAGCAGACACCCGGAGGAGAACAGTTGACCTGTGGTTACCTCAGCCTGTCTGAGTCTAGAAGTTACTTTCTTGTTATTAAGATTCACTCGTTCCATTTTTAAAAATTTGGTTATTTTGCCTTTTTTTTCCCAGAGCTGAGGACCGAACCGAGGGCCTTGCGCTTGCTAGGCAAGCACTCTACCACTGAGCTAAATCCCCAACCCCAACTAGTTCCATTTTTAAAAACCGAATCTATTCATTTACCTCTCTAAGTTGCAAAATTTGAGCTACTCATGGGGGCTACTTATACCTGACTTGGCCAGCACATTGCCTTTCTACCAGACTTTATTATGGGAAAAATTAGTCCCTTGCTATTCTTGATACATATTAAACCACCCCATACCTTAATGGCATATACAGCTATTTGATTTTATGTGGGCATAAGGTTATTGTGTAACTCGAATGCTGATTTCTGTAACCCCCCATATCTGGTTGCAATTCTTGTTCTGAGAATCTCCTGTCTCAATGTTGTGTAAACACTGCTCCCCAATTGCCCCCTGATATGCCAAGAAAACAGTGTATATACAGTCACTGAGTAAGGGAGAGAACAGAGCTGGGCTTCCTGCCAGCCAGGGGAGGAAGATTAAGAAGAGGACATAGGGGAATGAGTCACGGGCAGAAGTCCAAGAGACACCAGGAGAGGAGCTGGAACAGAGAAAGCTACAAAGTGCGAGTATCTCTGGGATCTACACTGGGAGGAAGCCGAATAATTAGCTTAGAGGGTTAAAAATAGAGTAATGACTCCTCAAATCTCCTCAATTGTGCTGTGAAGCTTGTTTAAATAATATAATAGAGTCTCAATTATTTGTGTGACAGCTGGGTTAAGAGAGAAACTGAGAAACATTACTTTAACAACTGTACTCCTGAATTCTGTGGCCACGAGTCAAGACTTAGTGGAAATAACTTGAGTTCGTTCCACAGTACCCAAGGAAGATAGCTGTCTGGAGCAGGGGGTGGATCCTGGGCACAGGGTGACTTCACAGCCAGCAAGTAGATTATCTGGAGGTTCTGTGATGACTCAAATGTCAGATTTAGGTCAGAACATCAATCTTCCATCATGAAGCCTTCTCACATGGCCTGCAGTGCCTCCACAGGGTGGTCTCAGCTTCCCACATGGAAGTGCCAACCTTCACACACAAGCATCTTAGCAAACAAGGCAGAAGCTATTGTGATTGGCACTGAGAAGTCACACAGTGTCACTGATACTGAAGTCAGTGCTCAGATGCAAAGAAAGGAGACAGAGATTTCTGTCTCACAGTGGAAGAATATCACTGAATTTTATGGATGTTTTCACAGAGACTACCCTGAGGGTAAGGCAGTGTTTAGGAATAATATCTCATTGTAACGAATGGCATCTGCTTTCCTTTTTCTATTTCTTTTTTTTTTCTTTCCTTTTTTTCCCTTTGGTCAGGGCATTCTTTCTAAGCATAAAACACCCAAGCACAAATGGCATTGACAATGAACTGGACTAGGTGGCAAAGAAGCACTTCTTCTGCCTAAAAGAAAGAAACAGGTGAAACTTAAAAACAGAAGCAAACAAGCCCAACCAAAATGGTACCAGTGGAACTTGATCTGACTGGCGTGACTGGGGAATGAAAAAAGGACAGACACATCTACAGAAAAGTGGGGTCAGGTGGGCCATGTGCACTCTGATGGAGTGACACTGAGTACTTGACAACCTAGAACCCCAGCGTGCCCTGTATCGTACAGGGGAGCAGTTAGCTAGTCCGTGTAGCACGTGCCTGTAGCGGCAGTCTCAGGCTATAGACATCTGGAGAGAGGAAGCTGCAGTTGCTAGGCTCTTCACACACTTCCAACATTACTCTCAGACCAGAGGACTGGCTTTGTTCTCCTTCTCATCCTCATTCTTCCCAATGGTGATGGGGAGTCTTGGAATCCCATGGGTCTGAGGTGTTAGGTCCTTTGACATGGCTGTGGACATATCCACAATATACACTCACTCGGGACTTCATTCTTTCTTTACACATTTACCCAAGGTTTCTTACCTCCACCAACATAAACCACCAAACCAAACCAACCAACCAAACAAACAAACAAACAAGCAAACAAACAAACAAAGTTTTCTATTGCAACCGCAGCATCTGTCCCTGTATCAAAATTTTCAGTGCGAAGTAGAAAACTCAGTGATATTCTTATTTGCTTGAGGGCCACAGAGACCCTGTTTCACCTGCAGAAATGGGGCTGGGGGAAACATGCAATTCTAGGTTTTTGAATATCAGTTTTCTGCCTGTCTTAAGAGTGTCTATTGCTGCAACAAAACACCATAACCATTAAAAACAAGTTGGGGAGGAAAGGGTTACATTTCACCAAAGAAAGTCAGGACAGGAACTCAAGGAGGGCAGGATCCTGGAGGCAAGGGCTGATGCAGAGGACATGGAGGGTGCTGCTTACTGGCTTTCTTACAGAACCCAGGACCACCAGCCCAAGGATGGCACTACCCACAATGGGCTGGGCCCTCCTCCATCACTAATTGAGAAAATGCCTTCCTGCTGGATCTCATGGAGACATTTCCTCAACTGAGGCTCTTTCCTTGCTGGTGACTCCAGCTTGGGAGAAGTTGACATACAACCCTTTCTTCAAAGTTAAGTATTCTTAGTTGAATTAAATGTGGGTCGTGTAGAAAGTTCCCATTTAATTTTCTTTCTTTCTTTTTTAAAATTAGTTTCCTTAAGTAGGTATAATTTACTTATTTTTTTCATTTATTCAGCTTAAATTATTCAGAGGCTGTGTTTTGGGGGCTTAGTTGGGCAAAGCATTAATGACCCTGTTGAAAATGAGAGAGAAGTGCTGTGTTTAC
Source organism: Pachyuromys duprasi (assembly GCA_028658305.1). Classification (NCBI taxonomy): domain Eukaryota; kingdom Metazoa; phylum Chordata; class Mammalia; order Rodentia; family Muridae; genus Pachyuromys; species Pachyuromys duprasi. The sequence goes on from CM053749.1 coordinate 22,325,612, forward strand.
GTGAGATCTGTTCCTGTTAGATTCTATTTTCTGGAACAGAGGAGTTATTTATTTATTAAAACTATTGACCCAGATGAATTGTCTGGGCTCTGTTATTGCCTTGCAGGTGGGGCCCTGGACTCAAGGCTTACAGCAGCCAAGGCCTTGCATCACCCTCCCCCCCACCCCCCATCCCCAGTGAAATTTTGATGGAGGCTTTTAAATGAACAAGAGTCAGCCAAGGATAGGGAGTGTGGCCTCAACAAACCTGGAGCTGTGCATCACCACTTCGGTGGTAATCGGTTATTTAAATGGTCATTACTCAGAGGTGATGAAGGATAACGATTTTAAAAGTCGAACCTCAAAGCTACCTTTCCCGATCCGAAACTATTTTTTGTTGCTCATGTGTCCCCTGTGCCTCTCCCCGAATCCATCACAAATGGGGGCAATGATGGGATGTGGAATTGGGCAGATGTGAATTGATATTCTGCTCGATTATGTGATAAGATATTCAAACTCTGGGAGGTAGAAATCTGATCACAGTACAATGGGCAAGAGTGACCGCTGTTGCAAAAATTAAAGGGCCCATGAAATATGCCACTCCCATTTACCCAGTCTGGCACGGGGAGAATGGGATCCATCGGCTGCTGGTCTGCTTGATCTGGAGCGACCCCGAAGAAGTGCACAGCACAGTGAGATGCTGTACAAATTGTATGGCTTGAAGCTCTTGTGGCCTAACTAATTTTAAGATAAAATTTCTTACTTTCATTTACTCTGACCCAGGTCATTTTGTCTTTCCCCGACCCGGGCAAGCCAAATCATGGTTTGAGGGCCTTGGAAAGTAGGTGAAGAAGGAGATATTTTCGCATTTATTAAACACTGGCCGTATATGCGGCAGATTGAGTGTCTTGTATTCATTTTTCACTTTTTGTAATGACCTGATGCAGTGGATACAGTACCGCTTAATCAGTTTACTCCCAAACATAGTGCCTTAACGGAACAACCATTTATATTTCTTAACTGTCAGCTGGACAGTTCTGATGTGGGCCTGACTTGACTGACATTGCCTGAGCTTGCTCATGTGTCTGTGGTCAACCTGCGGATCCTTTGTGCTGGCCAGGTTAGAGTGGCATCGGCTGGCTGGGACAGCTTAGCTCTGTCCCATGCAGAAGCCTAAGAAAGAAAAAAACAAAACCAAACAACAAAACCAAACGCGCTACTGCTCAGGCCAAAGCAAACCACACAGCCAAGCTCAGAGATGGAGTAGCACACACTACAGCTTCAAAGAGGCGTGACTAAACAGAGACCATTGCAGCGCTTGATCTGGCAACATATTTTCATCCTCCTTCATGAGGAGAAGAGATGGATGGGAACCATGTTGTGTCTGTTGGTAAGTGCTCTGTCCCTGCTGTTTTTTTTTTTTCCTGGTCATTTCCTGCTTGAGGATGTTTTATAATTAGTTCTGTGTTCTACCTCTCATTGTTTGGTTCTGAATTTGAAATTTCATGTTAGATATTTGGGGCCGGTTGATTTTTAACAGCAGTTAGCATAAAGACCTTGAAGGATGGCGTTTACTCAGTGAGGGAGTTAGTGTGAGTAAACACTAGCTGAATTGGATGGAGCACAAAGGAAAGAAAATTAGTCGGTTTTACAATTCTCTCATCCACTGGCTCCTCTGACTTTGCACAGTCACCAGACACCTCTGCAGGCCATTCTTTCTGGATTATGACTTTTAAATCTGAGAAGGATCCAATCGTGATGTCGGCCTGGCACTTGCTAGCCTCTTTGCTTTGGCTAAGGGAGGGACCCTATGCCCCCACTTCCTCCAGTATGAAAGGAGAACAATAGCACAGTCACTGCTTCCTGGAGTAAAGAGGATCTGCAGGTGAAGGACATGGGGGGCCGGGAGGGGCGGCTCCCTGGTGTGAGTCCCCTGCGGCCACCAGGATTTTCAGCTGTTCATAGGCACCTCGTGGTGTCTCAAACGTTGAAGTCTGCTTTCAACACCGCAGGGTCCCCCGG
>CM053749.1:22327712-22402453 GCA_028658305.1 Pachyuromys duprasi
ACCTCCCGGGGGAGAATGGTGTTCCCTGGCCTGAGATTTTAGAAGGCATGACATCAAATGACATCCTCTTACAGAGGCAGTGACGATATGAGGCGGCAACTTCCGAGGGGAAAGTTTGAATGTGGTTCCCGCTGGAGACTGAAGGTTGCCTTTTCGGACTTAGCCGGTCCCTCCGACTGGAGCAGTGGCTGCCCGTGCTTCTCCGAGATGGCGCAGAGCCCGGGCATTGCTATGCGGGTCCTAGGCGATCTCTGCCCTACGACTCCAAGAGGCACCGGCGCTTTGCGGCTCTAGCGAGCGCCTGGCGCCCTCCCCAGACCAGGCGGCATAGAGCGTCCATCCCAAGACCAAGGCCAAGGGCAGGGCCCGCAGGGACACCGTCCCGGTCCCTCCGCAGGGAGGTTGGTTCAAAGGGCGCATCAGGGTAGGGTCGCCAGCGTCTCTACAGAAGATCCTCAGGCGGTCACTCTGTGGAGCAGCTTGCCTTAGCTCGCAGCGGCAGTTTGGAGAGCTGCATGAGTAGGTGGGCGGGTGGGTGGGGGACGGCAGGCCCTAAAGGCTCCTTGGAGCTTCCCGCTAGGGTCCTCGGGGAGCCGGCGCCTGACCGAGCCGGATCGCGCGAGTGCGCGGCTTTGGGGGCGGGAGGGGGGGGGGACGGCTGAGCAAAGTTGGGGGCCGGAGCGGCGAGGCGGGGGAGCGCGCAACCCCGCGCCGATGTCCGCGTCTCATGAATATGCAACGAGCCACCTCCCCTCCCTCCGTGACGTCACGGGCCGTCCCGGGGTGAGCGCCGGAGCCGCTCCGGGTCCGCGCCAGTGAGTGCTGCTGTTTGCCGGAGAGCTAGCCAGCGAGCGGGCGGCCCGGCGGAGGGCAGCGGGGGGCCGAGGGTGAGGGCGGCGGCGCACCGGGCAGCGACAGCGAGGCGCGGCGAGCAGCGGCAAGCGAGGCCGGCGCGGGCGGTAGGCGGCGGCGGCGGCGGCTCGGCGGCGGCTCGGGCGGCGAGAGGATGCTGCCGGGGAGGCTGTGCCTGGTGCCGCTCCTGCTGGCGCTGGGCGTGGGGAGCGGCGGCGGCAGCGGCGGCGACGGCGGGGACAGCCGGCGGCGCCGCCTCCTCGCGGCGAAAGGTGGGTGCTGGGGAAGTTTTCTTTCTCTTCGGGAGGGAGGCAGGGGGCTGGAGGGTACAGACTTGCCGACTTAGGCGCGCGCGGTACCCACCCTTTCTTGTCGCAGCTTCGGCTCTTGCGTGCACGGTACCCCGAAGTCGGCGGCGCCCTAAGCTTTGGACCCAAGAGGTTCTCCGGCCCAACCTCTGGGCGGGGTCCGGGCGCCAAGGAGAAGGAGAGGGTCTATGCAGGGTAGAGAACTTTGGGGGGCGTGTGTGCTAGGGTGGGAGCGTCGCGGACCCGGCTTGGGGACGCTTGGAGCAGGGCAGGGCATGGGCTTTGTAGCGGGTGCGTGGAGGTGGGTGAAGCAGGTGTCTGCTCTTGCCCCAAGGGCAAAAACCAGGGGCGTCTCGAAAGGAGCGTTCCTCGCTGGACTGGCACTCCAGCCCGGGGATGCTGTGGGAACTTGCAGGCTCCTGAGAACCTTGCCCGCGCCCCGGCGCTCCGCAGGCTCCGCAGGCTCCGCAGCGCGGGCTCTGGCTCCCCCGGGAACTCACGCCCTCCTGCTGCACAGAGTCCGGAAGAACCGCGGGAGGTGATGGTCCTCACCACCGCTCGCCTTCTGCTTTTCTCCGGAGGTCCGAGTCTCCGAGCCTGGCGCTCCTCTTTAGTCTTTCTAATTGATCTTGACCTCTCCAAATCCTCCGAGATTCTCCTGGATGCTGGCGCTACCAGGGGAGCCTAGGAGCCGGCGAGCCCCAGACTTTGACAGCTAACCTGGAGCGCCTGGTGGAGCGCAGGCTGGGGAGCGGGCGTCTGGAGGGCGGATCTGGAACAGGAGGCCCAGAGGTAGCCTGATGAGGTTAGGAGGCATCGCAGGAGCCTGGTTGAGGTGGGTGGAGGTGGGCTCGGGGGAGGCTGTGGCTGATTTCAGGATGGAGCGCTCTGCTTAAGTGTAACTTGTTGATTCTCTGCGCTGTTGACAGAGAGCTGGCGTGCTTTTGGTTTCTGCTGGGTACAGGTGAGGGAGGAGTTGCGGTTCTTGGAATCCTGCCTGGCAATATTTTGAGGACAGAGGTTTTGTCCTTGTTGGAAAAAGACGACTAGAGACAGCCTGATTTAGAGGCTTGCTAGCAAGGAAGGGAAGGAGCTCGCCGGAGACTGGGGAGTTGGGGAAGCAGGACATTTGCCTTGTCTGGGATATGAGAACTGCCTCTCCTGTCATTTGCGAGTGATACATTTGGAAAGAGAGGTATTTCCTTTTTTAAAAATATATTAATTTTTGTGACATACTCCGAAAAAAATATACACAAGTGTCTTCTAACATTCCTCCCCATCTCCAAGCCTTAACGAGGAGTTTCTTCTTTGAAAAAGACAGAAAAAGCAAAGCGTCGTTTAAAAAGTGCCATAGTAAAGTGGTCTCTGTATGAAGGGGCCAATGTGATGTGCCGTTCTAGCGAAAACAAGGATGAAAAACAGCGACCATCCATATAAACGGCGTGCTCTCCTTCCCATATAGGCGCTTTAATAGGCAAGCAGATTTCTTTCTTTTGAGATTATCTATCACTTTATTGCAGAGTAAGTGGCATATTTACAAGAAGATAGGGAGCCCATCGCAAGTAAAGATTAGCAAAGAAGTAATTTGGGAAGAGAACTCCATTTGTGGAACAGTTGCTGAGTTTGGTGAGAATGGGAAAACAGAGGATGGGGAGAGAAAGTAAATCAATAACAGAGCAGGCTTCCACTGATCTAGATTATGTGACCATATGTACATAGGCATGTGTATATACTAGGTCCTTTATTCTCTTCACTAAGAACAAGTGTAAAGCCAAGCCATTTGTGAAAGTTTACTGGCCTTGAGACTGGGAGCTACTCGGAATTCTTCTTGTCTTTCCCCTTCCAGCCACGAGGGGGCTGCAAAGCGCACCACTTGCTATTTCTTTATCATTTATTTATTTTGAGACCAGTAATATTTGGTCACAACATGTGCATTTATCATAACAGTTTACTTGATATTTACAGAGCATACTTCCTTAATTTCAATGCACTTGGAGTTTACATTCCTAAACCATATAATCCCTGAGGAATATTTGGGAGGAACAATAAAACTGTTTTCTGCCCCAACATTGCTGTTTTTAAGGTCCCTATAATTTCGATTCGCACCTTTGGAAAAGAGAAGACTCAGGAGGGCCCGGAGAGAGACTTGGCAGAGAGACAGCTTTCTTTCTCAGTGTGCTTCCAAGTCTACAGGTAGAAAGGAGAGCAATGTGTTCTGCCTCTGCAGTTCTTGCTTCTTGCAGCAGCGGACCCAGTAGCTAATCTCTGACAACTGTTGGGGCTTCACTGAATGCTGAGCTTTCAGTGCGACTGTGTTCCAATAGCAGACATGATACAGTACCCAGGCAGATAAACCTGCTTCTTCACCATCCTATGCCTAGGATAGACATAAACAGCAAACCTTTCTTGGGCTCCTTGAAAAGACCAGGTTAGAGTCATTGCACACATTCTATGAAGAATGCTTTGAAGCTATTCTAGAGAAAGGTACAACTTATCCTAGAGAAAGATGATGAACTCCAGACATTCGACTGAAGGGTTATGTCAAATTGAATACCATACCAGCTACGTCACAACCTCAAGGGCTCAATATACATTCTCTTTACTTTGCCAGACTTCCGGCATAGGGGTCATTCAGTCCAGTCCTTGGGTATAGAGAATCAGTTACTAGAGGTTCACCTAGTGAGCATGTATGCGGGCCGGGTATGAGGTGGGAATCAGAACTTGCTGTATGTGTGGAAACCAGAGTTCTGTCTGAAGGAAGCAGCGCCGTTCTTTCATCTGCAGATTTGAAACTTCCTTTGAATACTGCGCAATATTACACGCTGCAGCGCCCGTCCTGAAGGGCGACTCGGACTCCCGCGGTGAATTGTCTGTAATCATCTTAGGCATGCAGCAGGTAAGGATTTCATAGAGTTACCTTTCCAACTGAGAAGCAAAGGCCCTAACAGTTCTCAGCACTGAACTAGAGTACACTCTGACCTGAGGTTATCCCCAGTCACCTCTGGTCTTAGGAGGTTTAGGAGGTTTAGAAGATCTTCCTCAGCTTGACTCTCATTATTACCCAAGTGTGGTCAGACGTGGGCATGGTCTTCTTAGGAACCTTTCTGGGATGGCCCCTCCCAGAAAGTCATGCTTCTGCCTCAACTGTGCCTATGTTTCCTTGCCTGATTCCAGACTGATCTATGTGTCTTCACAGCTCTTCTGTATTGCCCAGCCTGGCCTTGAGTGTGAGGTGAGCAGCCAGCCATGTCTGGCTTAGTGTCAGCATCTGCATGCAATCTTGGGTGGTAACCCATTTTTTTTGATGTAGACATTTTACATTTTTCTCCTGTTCTGTAAAGACATTTTACATTTTTCTCCTGTTCTGTAAAGTAAAATTTGAGTGTAGCTCCCAGAGAAACTTGACTTTGAATCTTGGCTCTATTACTCCCTCATTAGATGATGCAGCAAATGAATTAATCCTTTGAGCCTTGGTTTCCACATCTATAAAGTGGGGATACAGAGCCCTGTCCTGCAAGGTGGTTATTAGACTAGTATTCAGAAAGCTTCTATCTCAGATTGTGGTATAAAAGACACTGAATATACAATAACTTTATCAATCCTCAAAACACCTAGTCGTAGTGTCTAACACTTGGTGAACCTTCCCTTTTCTTCTTTGAAATTGAATAGCTTTGTCTAATCAGCTCAAACTCAATTCTCTGTTTCCCTGTCTTTTGGTTTTCCTTGTATGAGGATGTGCTTACACAAGCAAATACTACATATACATACAAACATGCATGCACACACACATTTGGTGTAAGCTGTGAAACTGCCTGTTTCTCTCCCTGCTCCAGAAGCACATTTGGAAACACCTTTCATCTCTAATGGCCAGCCTGAAACTTGATGCAGAGCCAGCTGAGAGTAAGGCTTGGCAGTTTGTTGTACACACATAAATAAGCAACTGTATCTCCATGTATGCGCATCAGGGATGTGGGAGGTTCTGGTTCCTGGAGGAGGAACTTGTGTGGTGTGATTTGGCTTATGAAAACAGATCATCAGCTGGGTTGCTACTTGCCTCCCGGCTTGCTGTTCTAGACAGCAGGTAAGTGTTCCTTTTCATCAGTGACATTCACAGCATCAGAGATGATTTGTATTTACTCTGATGAGGGTGACCCAAGCTAGGATGACCAAAAGACAGCTTGAGACTCATTATCGTTTTCTTCTTTATTACTTAGCCCAGTCCTAATTGGACCCAGTGGAAATGATTTTGTGGGAAAATTAGGTTTTAAGGAAGGACCATGGGGAGGACTTGGAAACCACTGAACTGAAGCCACTGGCACTGGGTATAGCTGAGGACTCAGCTGTGGGGAAGACACAGATCGGAGGCAGGAATGGGCAGAGGTCAGAAGAAAGTGCCTGTGATTGGAGTTAGAATTATCCAAACATGCTGTGGACTCTTTTATTTAGCCTGATCAGAAAGCATGGTTTCTGGCCACCATCTTCCTACCTGAAGGGAATTAAGACAATAACACCAACTCCAAAACCAGAGGCAGATTGTGCATGGAGACTCTCAAAGTTTGGTAAGGAAGGAGAAAATTGGCAAGGTTAGGAGAAGTAGGGGAAGCTTTATGGAGAGGATGAAAGGAGTCTTGATGGGTGAGTAGGGACTGGGAAATTGGATAGGTGTGGGTACAGGACAGGTAAATGCAAAGTAGTAGGGAATACCCTTGGTTGGTGGACTGACAAAAGGGAGAAGCAAGCTCACACAGCAGTGATTCCATTGCTTGCACCCAGGCTCTGAGCTGATAGAATGGTGCATGCTTATAGAGAGCAGGGATTGGAGGCTCCAAGAAGGAATAGAACTTGTTCAAGGGCTCACAGAAGTGGCAGAACTGAAATTTCCAACCCAGAATAGTATGGTCATCATGGTTTCTCAGCTCAGGTAGCCTCCCTTAGCAGATTTGATTTGATGTGACCTTGGGGGCGGCCCTGAGGCTAGGTCAGAGAGGCTCCATGGAACCCAAAGGTAATGCCTTTCTGCCTGAGAAATCCTTCAAAATTGTTGCATGAGCCTGTTTTAGTGGAAGCTTCACTCTCAGCCCTCCTTCTTGATTTGACGTGAACCTGGTTTGCCTCCTTTTCCCAAAGCCCTCCCAGCTTGCTGTCTCTCACCTCAAGCAGAGAAGGCAGCTAGCTGGTTCCTGGACCACTCCTTACCAAGGGAATGCTGCAACCCTCCTTGGGAAGGACCTGGGCTTTTCTTTAAAGAGTCCCAGAGTATCTGATGTGGATGACACTCTACTGCACTGCCCTGATTTTCCTGATGATCTACTCTCTGGAGGGAGCTTCCTCCTCCCTCTCTATGGTTCTCTTGCTCCTTGTTTGGTTGTTTATTCACCTTCAACGTGCATGCCATCTTCCTATTTCCATAGAAAACTGTGGATCCCTAACCCACTCAACCCACTGAGACTGTTACTAAGCACTGCATTTGAGATTGTGCCTCTCATAGCCTTTGAGAGTCCTCCAAGACTCAGCCATGCATCTCTGGGCTACTTCCTGATTTTGGCTTGGCCTTTCCTCTATCCAATTACAGCCTGTGCTTTGCAGGGGTTTAAAATACCCAACCCTGCAGATGAGTCAGGACACTAACCACAAACTAAGACGAGTGAAGGAGTAAGAGGACTCCTTAAAATGCACTCGGAGTCTGCAGACACTGTTCTTACTGCATCTGAGAATGTTTAACTGGCTAAAGATTTGAGTTATTTCTGTGGAGTCATTGCATTAAATCATCATGTGAAAATTGTCAATTAAAAATAAAAGCACATCTATTTTGTTTTTTTGCGTCTTCTGACCCTTTCTTTTTGCAATGTCTGTTTTATAATGTTGTTAAATAAATATGCAGCCTTCATTTGATTCTAAGTCAAAAAACACCCACCTTGGGGTGTTCGAGAAAGGCCTCAGTTTTCAGTTCTCATGGTCTGAATTCACCAATGAGCTGGGGTGTGTGTGTCTGGATTCAGAGCCTCTGGGCATCTGGTATTCTGTAGGCAGGAGGGATATTCATGGTACCCCCTCTCTCTACCTTAAAAGTTCCAGGTATCCAGATAGATAGTTCTTCGTGTCCTTTGAAGGGATAAGGTAGCGAAGAAAACAAAGTGATCATATTAAAGAGATTTGTTTTGAGACTTTGGGACTCTAATCCCCCAAACAGAGCTTTAGATTTTTTTTCCCCTTCATCTTGTCTTATAGGCTCAGTTAATTATATTTTCTGAAGTTTGAATTTAGTGAGGAGTCCCTCCCCAGTTCTTTGATGCACTTGCCACACTGCTGACAGTTCCCATAGTTCTACATTAAATACAGCAGTGCAAAGCCCAGACTTTTTTAGCAAAACACCAGCAAAAAATGGTTAATATTATGTCAAGCTGGTGTGTCCATTTTCCAATTTTCGTGGATAACTGCATCACACCAAATTAATTAAAACAGATAAATGTTAATCTAATGCATGTCTCCTTGTAATTAATGAACTAAAACCATTACAGAAGCATTTGATTTATTATCTTAATTTATAAAATGTTGAGTTTTCCTATAAAGTTAGATATAGTAATAGGGGAAGCTGACCCATATATAGCATTAGGAAAAATAATCACATTTCTATAAATTAATCACTCTCTAAAAGGATATAGTTCATTAACACCGTGAACTGAAAGTGTTAGATGTAAATTAGATTAACCTTTTTAGTGACACTTCCATTTATATTGTGCATCCTCTTCAAACTTAAAGCACTTTACATATATTAATTCAATTAACCCTCCCCAGACCTTTGTTAAGTAAGTATATATATCAACGTTGGAAGGGAGGAGAAAGGAAACCCTTCAAAACTATTGAAGTTCCAGCCTCGGGATGTGGTATTTATGATTTCTTTGGAGCAGCAGTTTCTCTGGACTCCCATAGCTGGAGAACATGGGTAGGTATTCACGATTTCTCACTCCTGCTGCCAGGAACCACTTAACACCCTGTATCTGAAGCCAGAGACACTTCTGCCTCATTCTCAGGCCAAACGATGCAAAGAAACTTCTGGTTTATCGAGTAAGGTATACCCCATCAGCTCTAGGTTTGGTGAAGGACAGGGTCTGTTCAAATGGGTGCAGGTAGATACAGCTGTGGGCCTTACCTGAGCATCCAGAGGGTGGTCTTCTTTGGGAAAGGCTGCTGACTTCATTCCAATTCCTATACTTGACCATCTGGATTTAAAGGATGGAATCTTCATCAAGACATTGAGAGATAAGTGTAGGAAAAGCAAGGTTCAGATGGAGGCAGGGGCGAGGCTTAAACTTCATGCTTCAGGTTTCTCCTTCACTGAGGCTGGGGGAGGGGCGAGGCTTTTATTCCTTCATCTGCTAGGATGAAGAGGATCCACATACCTGTTTCTTAGGGCATGTGTCCTGGGTCTTGAGCTTGCCACTAGGATTACCCCATTTTCCACAGGGATCATGGTGTTTGGAGGTCTTTCTGTCATTGCAGGGCTCCTGAAGACAGGAATGCTAATGGGGAAAGGAAGGAAATAGATGGTCTTGTGGTTTAGAAGCTTATGAATATTCATGGGGAGACTAAGCATCTCCCCAGCTTGAGTACATATGGGTTTGGTAGCAGTTCATTTCTCCAACTCTTTTTGTCCCCTCAAGTTCTCAGACCTAAAAAGCACTTTCTTAGGGATGGGTTTAGACTACATTCCACAAATCTAGCCCCTTTGGAATGCAGTCTCATCTTTCTAAAGAGTGGTGCCAAACCTCCTAAGGGAATGGCTAACCTAAAGGGATGAATCACTGATGACTAGACATGAAATTAAAGGTAGAGGGAGTAATTTTGGAGTGTGGATGATTCTTTTTCATGCATCTGACGTTGGAAACATCACTGAATCTGGTCCTATCACCCAACATGCAGGGAAAGATGAAGCCTACACAGTCGCAGGTTCTTACTTCCTCTCTCTCTGCTTCGGAATGGCCCCAGCTTCCCTCTCTGTACCACCATCTGGGAGAGATGGCAAATTAGGATGTAGAGCCAAGAGCTGAAAACCAAGCTAACTTCTTGGGAAGCTCACAGGCTGCTAGAGAAGGGGCAAATGCTGCATTTGCAGTACATGGCATTTTCAGAGTTTTATTTGCAGCTTCTTTTTGTTATTTTTGTTTGTGGGAATGTGAGTTCTCATTTAGAACAGAAAAGGAGGCTAAGATCATTTATAATCAAACTGAAAGAATGCTGCAACCAAGGCCTGGTGCATTCTTCTGGCTTCCTTTTTATTGTTCGTCTTGTTTCTTTTACCAAAGGAAAACCAATTATGTGTGCTTTATTGCAGGATCAGCAGCAATCTCGGGACAGCCATTTCTTGATTACTAATTTTAAAATTATATTTAAGATAATTGTAAAAGTAACTCTTATTTGCCTGATGTAATTCTCATCTTGGAAGCTTATTGCCTTTCGTCTGCTAACCTAGGCCTAGTCCTGGAAGCTTCTAGCCTTGGTACAATCTAATATACTCCTAGAAAGCTTTCAGCCTCTGAGACTTACTGCTGAATATGCTCACCCTTTCTAGTTCTTCCTGAACTCTGGATGGCTGTTTCAATTCAGCTGTTCTGGCTCAAACTTCTCTCCAACCTGACTGATTCCATCTGGCTTCTCTCTTGGTTTCTCACTGAATTGCGCTGCTTGGCCTCATACTAACTTTGGCAATATGTTCTAAATCTTCTGGCTCCTTCTCATTCTCAGGCTCGTTCTGTCTTCACCTGTGTCAAGCTTGTTCCCGCTTCAGGCTGTCTCTGTAAAAAGCTCCTGGTAAAAACTGCCTCTGAATTCCACAAGCTGAATTGCCACAAACTCAACTTTGTGGCAATTTCAACTCACCAACTCAGCTGAACCGCCTGAACAGAGATGGCTAGAACTCAGAGCTCTGTGTACCTCTGTCTCCTGAGTGCTGGAGCAAACCTGGGCCTGCTTTTTTTTTTTTAACCTGAAACTTTCTCTTTACCAGGCTGCCTTTGTGCCATGGGATTAAAGGCATGTCTGTATTCCAGACCTAGAAGGTCTTTGGATGTGATCTCTTGCCAGAACAGCCATGTTCTGAATTAAAATTCCTCTACAGACATCTCAATGGTATATACTCTTTTTTTTAAAAAAAAAAAGAAGCAGTGAAAATGATTTTTTAAAATTATACATCGATCTTTTCCCCTTTGAACAATCTCCTGCTTTATCCCCACTCCAATCTTCCATTAGTTTAACTGTAGCCCCCCCCCCCCCAAGAATAATTCTCCTTAGGAGGTAAATGAGAACCAGGGAGTGGCCAATACTCTTTCTTTGAAGGTGTAGTTTTCCTTTTAGGAAACCCAGTTCTCACCATTTTGTCCCTGAAGTGCATCATAGGCTGCACACTTACTGTCTCACCATGCAGTGTGTCTCCTGTCCCATCCTCCCTGTCCTGCAACAAATGTGCTTGCACGGAATACTAGGAATACTACAGAATCTCTTGCTCTCCTTTTATCCTTGGCAGCACCAAGGGCTGCTTCTGGCTGCTTCCTTGAAGCCACTCCCTAACACCCCGCCAGCAATGACTAGAATCCTCACTATGAAAGCTTTATAATGTATTTTCTCAGTCTACTGGACAATGTGAACAAAGGCATTTTTTTTCCTGAAAATGTGGCAATGTCCACCAAACAGAACAAGCCAATCTTACCAAAGACAGAGGTTTGTGATGAGCATTGTCTTTAAACCACATTACCTGGTGTGAAGCCCTATTGTATTGCATGGGAAATTTGAAGTTTCTACTGCTTTGGACCTACATCTGCAAGACATTGGCATCCCTCATGCTCTACTTCATCAACTCATCGGGGAGGAAACATCTCTGACCTTGACAAGTGGTAATGGCACATGATCCCTGTTCTCATCTTGCTGTGTTTGGGATTTACTCCTCACATGATAGCACTCTAGCTGCATGGCAAGCTATCTGGGGCAGTAGAGGTGGACATTTGAGGCAGGCAGATGTCTGCTGTATTTAAACCATGCTCAAATAATAGCAGCTTCTGTGGCCCAAAACTGGGACCCATCCCAGGGTCTGTGGGACACTTCTTCTATTATCTAAACTAGGTCGACAGTGGCCAGCTGTCTGTCCTTAGGAACAAGGCTCTTGCTCGTGCTGAATGTCAGCTGTGGCGGGTCTTGAGCGTGCTTCAGAGTCTGGTCCTGACAGAAGAAAATCTTGTCTTAGAAGTTTCTGTGGCTGTGGGAGAATACAGACACCATTGTGTTCCTTCATTTCTGGGCCAAGGCAATTGAAACACAGGGCTTGGCTTCCGGGGTAGCTCAGCACTTCCTCCTCAGCACAGCAGTCTGTAGAACCCTGGTCCTCAGAATCCGTCACTTGTGTGTGAACTTCACTGTTTTTGGTAAATTAACCATCCGTGAAGTCATGTCATCCTGAACCCTGCCTTGCTCTCTGTTGCACAGGACACTATATACTACTGAAGAACATTGTCACACACTGGTGAGAATTGAGTTGTAGCTATCAACTGCTGCAGATCTGATGTTCTCCCAGGTCAGCCCTTGGGTCCTCCTTGTTCCCATCAGCATTCTATTAATCCCCACTGTCCAAACCCTAAGTGGATAAAGCACGCCAGCTTTCCAAACAGATCGTTCGAAACGATTTGCAATTTGTAATATTGGATGCACGTGCACACAGAAGGGAGGCTGCCGTTCTTAATTGGAAAAGCTTTGCTATCAATTAAGGTGGGATGGCCACTTGGCAGTGAGGCCTGTGGATTTCGAAGGCCACAGTTAGAGCATCGGGAAGCGGAGGGTGGTGCTGATTTCTGCCTGAGCTTCCCAGGTTGTATATATTTATCATCTGCAGAAATGCACAAATGGGAATGAATCTCTCTGAAGTCAGAACATTTACTTCGGGACCTAAGGAAATGCTGGTTCAAGGCTGAGTGTTAATACATGACTTTACACACAGGGAAATACTGCTTTTTTAAAAAAATCAAACCAAAGCCCAGAACTTTTGAGGCTGGCATTAGGAGGGATCTCTCCTAGAGAACAGTAGCTAGAGGTGTGGGTTAGGCTATGTAGCTTGCAGAGGAGCGTAGGCTCCTGGCAGCCATGATTTTGCCCCTGAAATTCCCTTTCTCCTAGAGAGTTGTTCTCTGGGTAATTCCATCATTCCACATGTGTGCTAGCCCTGGGCTCACCCAGGCTACCTCTCTTCCTACAACTCTAGTTCAAATAGGAACAGCATTACTCGTGGGATATCAAGGCTGGAACATGGATCAAGCAGGCTTTACTAGTTTTAGAGTGTGTAACAGGAAATAGGCAGAAAGGATCTTAGAACCAAGAGTCTCTAATCTCTCTCTCTCTTTTTAACCACATATATTTTGTAGTGACACTGTTATTATCCTGAAATGAAATTTAGAGACATTTAAAAAATGTATGTACATAATTTAACAATTCAATATCATACCTAAGCCAAAATATACAGGAACTAAAAGGATATTCTGTGTAATATCATGTATTTCAGTGTGCAGATGCTTTGGCCTACGTCTTCTAAAGGAAGGAATGAAGTAGTAGATGCTTGCAGTAGGTGCTTTCTGTAATTCCAGCAGTGATGAGATGCAAGTCACTGTGAATTCAGTAGCCACCAACATGCCCAGGTGTCTGGCATCCATGTGCTAATGACATCGTGAGGTGGAAGTTGGTGATAAGCCTTTTACAACTAGGGAGATGTTTATAGGTAACACTCTGAACAAAACAAGTCTCATGCTGGCTTCAGTCCTCAGGACCGGGAAGACTCTGGGTCTGTTAGAGCTATACAAAGAACATTTAGCTGACTCACTGTGGTGTGATTGTTCACTAAAAGAGAATGGTAAAGCTCAGGTGGTAACCACTGGCATAGGTGACCACTGCCCCCTCCCCCATCTCCCCCAGATAGCAAAAGACAGATTTCATGTATGCTCATGAATTGAAATTGACTTACAATACACACAACTTTTGTAAATATGTCCTATCTGGGGACTGTCAGTGGGCAGGTGGGGAATTCTACCAGCTGGTAGCCAGGTGAAACGGGTTGACTTTACCAGATGTTGTATAGCTCTCTCCTCCAGCATGGTCCAGACTCAGACTGAATAAGAGCAGCTGTGATCACTCACTAAAGTTCCTTGTGGGACGAGGAGGTCTATGAGCATTGCCCTCATTGAAGGAGAAGGTAAACTCATAAAGTTGACAGGGCTCAGGATGCTTCCAGGCTCAGGGGCCTCTGTAAGATCTTCATGAGGCTCATCCCTTCCCCAAAGCTAAATGAGAGGTGAAACATGGACTGGGAAATTTGGAAGCTTTCCGTAGTGTGGCCGCTTGTAGTTCCTTTTTCAGTAATGCAGATTTGCAAGGGCTGTTCATTCCGTACTTACTCTGGAGTGGGGTAGCTGCCTGTAAGTCCTATAGGGGACACCTTGACGGTAGAGGCCAAGCAAACACACACTAGAACATCATTTAGACCAACAATACAATACAGAGAATGTCTTTGCCTGGTTCAGTGTGGAGACTCCTGCTTCTCCCCTTCTGTCCTTGATTCTAGAAGTGGGGTCAGTGGGCTATGGCCTGCCTCACTCCTTTAGAGTAGGTGACTCCTTTGATTCAGAATAAGAATAAAACTTTAAAATGATCTGGACTAAGTCTGCAATCAGAAGTAAATGAGAAGCTGTGAACCTGGCTGGGATACATCTTAGGTGGTTGCCATCCGTTGGGAAGGAGGAGGAGCTCAACAGACAAAAACATGAAATGGTAGACTCAAACGACTGGCTGGGCATATGGTCAACACTGATAGTCCAGGGATGAAACGTTGTTCTGTTGATGTAAAGGTTCTTCTCCATGCTTTCATTGACAATGTAGAGGAAGGAAGATTTTGATTTTATTCTGTTTTTAAATCCCTATGAATGGGTTTATTCCCTCCCCTCCCCGATTTTGTTTGATTTTTGAGATGGGGTCTCACTATGTAGCCTTGGCTAGCAACTCCTAGAGATCTGCCTACCTCAGTCTCCAGAGTGCTGGGATTAAAGCTTCCCTCTTCCTTCCTTATAAGATAGTCATGTTGCTAAGGAAGAGACTTTATTGCCAAAGAGAGATTCAGCAACTTAGAGATGAAAATGCAGTTTGATGGTTTGATTTAATGGGGGATAGCAATTCTCTTATTAAGTGGTTTGGTGACATTTGGCAGCTCTGTAATATTTGACTTGGAGTTGAGTTTATAAAAATTTTAGTCTAAGAGTAACTTTGAGCCACTGAGGGATGTATGTATTTTTGAAATGAGAAGACCTGGTTGACATACTGATTCCAGAGTCAACATCATTTCTTATGCGTCACCATATTTTCAATTATGATAGATGATGAGCTGTGAATTTAAAGATGGCTTTCCTGGAAGCTCCTGCACAGACACAGCCTGTGTGTAATAAGGAGAAAGCTTGGTGGGAGGGGTTCTCACACCCACCCTCCTGACTTGACTTACTAAATACTTCCTTCTGAGGCTGCTCTCCCAACCCAAATCTGCCACATCGGTTCCTTCTTGGAAGTCTTGGAGCATATTTAGAAAGGGGGAATTTCTGTACTTTTCTGAAGTATTTACCTCCGGATATTCCAGAAATAGTTGAATGACCCCCACCCCCCCACCCCACACACAAACACAGGGATTCATGACAGCAAAAGTGAGGGGTTATGAAATACCTGATAGCCAGACAAAAGTGCATCAAAGAACAATTTTGAAAAGTAAGACAGATGGTGAGGGTTTGTTATTTTAACATCTCTTTGGCATGCCTGCATATATGCAGGCCAGTTTCCAATAGGAGATGCTCAAAACAGACACTAAGCTCTCAATATGGATATGGTGGTTTTAGGCAGCAGTTAAGGTCAGAATCTCATTTGGGTAGGCTTGGACTGTGGTAGTTTTGTGGGGTACTAGGATTTTCTATTTTTCATGTAACCCTGAGTGTTTCTATACCTTCCTATCCCATAAGGTGACCACAAGACTGGTCGGAAATGGCCTCATACTTCAGGTGTATCCAGCTGAGTATTGGCTGGCCCTATCACCACTCCCCACTGGACTGGGCTGGGAGAGTAGTGTGGTGTTGAGTTAGGGAGAGCCTGCCATCAGTGGCTTAGAAACCGGAGCCTCTTCCTTACAGAGGAAGTGAGCTTCAGGATATGCTTGTCTTGACTTCCTCTGTGGAATGGGTTTTCATCAGGTTCAATAAGGTACAGGTAGCTAGAAGCTAAAGGCGGATGTAAGGTGTGTGTGTCTGGAGAGAAAGACGCCTCTGTGCTGTAAGAGGTGCATGTATGAAGAGGGTCTTCCTGTCTCTCCACAGCTCCTATCCGTGCCTGACCACATCTCCTCTGCTTGTGTCTGCAGCCTGACCTCAAACAGATTCAAGCATTTTGCTTGTGGGGTTCTCCCTCGTCACTGGCATCCTCTACTTGCAGGCATGGAAGATCTCAAGTTCTAGGAAAGTTGTACTCCCAGGACCTGTCTTTATCAGTGGCTGCCAAAGTTGGCCTATTCTTACCTACCCAACCCCCTACTCCTTTTCCCGGAAGGTGGAGCGCGCCTGAGAGCCCCAGCATTGTAGCTGCATGTGGTGGCAGCTGGCTCCCTTCTCATCCTCTCTGAGATCACCCCTCAACACCTATACGGGAGCCTAGTCTCAGGGCCTGCTTCTGAGGGAACCCAGGCCAAGGAGAGGCTGAGCAAGGAAGCCATTTCAGAAAAGTGTCCTTGCTGTACCTCTCGGAACACCCAGTGTGCCTTCAGACATTCGCCCAGACTTGCTTGGCAGCTCAGAGACTCCCTGGGACATTTGGAGGTCTGTATATGACTTCTGGGAACTCTCAGTGCTCATGTGCAGGGCTTAGAACCCGCCTTCATACCATCTGGGCCTGGAAGACTTTACTGGAACAAATACACGGTACAGCGATCTGCAGCCGGTGTAGAAATGGGGGCTTGGAGGTAGTAGAAACTGTTTCTCTACACCCAGGCTTCAGAAGGCTCCTTGAAGACAGGGCTGCTCCAGTTCCTTCCACCGTGTCTGTGTTATGAAGGCCCCCTCAGGCTGTGAAAAGAGTTGAACTAGGCCTGATGCCTGTAGGCCACATAATCCAAGGGGCACATCTGGCACCCCTGATCACAGCCAGATTTCTTGAGTATCTATTTCCAGTATTTTCTTAGAGCACCTATACGTGAATTGGTTGAAGCAGTTAACTCTGTCCCCAGCATTTTCCTTCCAGCCCCACAAAACTGAAATCCCTATCGCCGTTCAAATATTCCAGGCAAGGCACTGAAACCCTCACTGATAAAAATTCTGCCCTTTCTCTGAAAGACTAGATACAGTGATCCATTGTTGCAGGCAAAGCTTGATATGAATTAGTCCATCAGCTTAGCCTACTATCATGGCCTGCTCACAGGGATTTAGGGTTTTTTTTGACAGATAAATGACTTTATTTTCAGAGTGTTATCAGCACATAAAATATATGCAAACAGGGAATTGCTGGAACTGCATACAGTGTCTGATTATCTGAAACCTTCTCTTAATTCTGGTTGACTGATGCGTGATGTGTGAATTGTCTGGATCTTGATCATGTTACTTGTAAGCTGCTACAGAACTGCTACAGACTCCTGCTCTCATCTTGAAAGTTGGCACAGTAAATCTTAGCCCAAGAGGTTGCTTTAAAGTAAGTTCAAGGTTCTAGAGCTTGACCTATAGGAAGCTGGTGCTATGGTCATCTGCTGATAACTGGCAGTCTGGAAGCTTCCTTAAGTCCATAGTTCCTGTGGCCTACAGATTTAGAGGTGGGTTGGTGATGGTTTACCTCTGCTCTGTGAAGTATATAATATCATCTGGATGTTTCTTCAGATGGTTGGGATAGCTATCTCAAGGGCTGGACCTTACTGGGGGAACTAACCAGGTCCTGTGATGGCCTCCACACTTAGTTTGGCTCCCTGAATGGATGAAAATAAAGGATGGTAAACCCTCTTTCCTGGGAGCCCAGGGCTCCGGCACACAAAGCACAACTGGCAAGGTTTCTTGTGGACTTATCTAGACCCCATTCTTTTAAAAATTAATTTTATGTATATATTTATTTATTACAATTTATTCACTTTGTATCCCTGCTACAGCCCCCTCCCTTGTCTCCTCCCAGTACCTCCCTTATCCCCCTCTGCCCTTTCCCTAGTCTCCTGATAAGGGAGGACTTCCTCCCCTTCTGTCTGACCCTAGCTTTTCAGGTCTCATCAATGCTCGCTGCATCATCTTCCTCTGTGGCCTGGCAAGGCTGCACCCCCCAGGGGAAGGTGATCAAAGAGCCGGCCATTGAGTTCATGTCAGAGACAGCCTCTGTACCCAGTACTAGGGGAACCCACTTGGAAATTGAGCAGCCTATGGGCTTCCTCTGAGCAGGGGGTCTAGGTCCTCTCCATGCATGGTCCTTAGTTTGAGTATTGGTCTCTGCAGGGGCCCCTGGGCCCGGGTGTTTTGGCTCTGTTGTTCTCCTTGTAGAGTTCCTGTCCCTTCCAGGTCTTTCTATCTCCCTCTTCTTCCATAAGGATTCTGGCACTCTGCCCAAAGTTTGGATGAGTCTCAGACCCCATTCTTAAGGCAGATGGAGCAAAGACCTTCACACCTTCCGTATGGCCATCCCTAATGAATGGCTTGAATGAGCGGATGCATGTCAGTATATAGAGTATGTGGGTCTATAGTACAATGCTCCACAGCTCTTTGCTTTATTGTACCTGACCCAGAATGGCCTTGATGCCTCACAAAAAGAAAGCAGACGGGGCACCCATTTACTGGAGAATACATCCCGACTATTCCCTATGAGACAGTCAGCGTCCATAAAGAGAACTCTA
Organism: Pachyuromys duprasi; assembly: GCA_028658305.1. Classification (NCBI taxonomy): domain Eukaryota; kingdom Metazoa; phylum Chordata; class Mammalia; order Rodentia; family Muridae; genus Pachyuromys; species Pachyuromys duprasi. The sequence goes on from CM053749.1 coordinate 22,345,782, forward strand.
GGAAGACTGTGGTAAGTTAGAGCCTTGGGCTGAAGTGTGATGTCACAGGTCTAAGTGTTGCATTTGACTTGCCCTGGAGCTAACGCTATGAGCACTGTACTATGGACCTGCATGTTCTAGATACTGACATGCATCAGCTCATGTCAACCCTATATGAACTCTGTGAGGTGCATATTTTGATTCAGATGTGGAAACAGTGAGAGACCTTCAGTGAGTCGATAAACATGTTTCTAGTGCTTGAATGCTGATTGCTGACTTCAGAGTTCTTTCTTTTTTGCCTTGTTGTTGTATGCAGCCTCTCATGAGGTAACGGGTTCATTTATTTTGTCCTTTGTGTGTGCACATGCGTGCATGTATTAATCGTGTTCCCAGACCTACTCTGTACTTATTGAGAGCAAAAGTGTATCCTTTTTATGTTCCCCTCCTGCACAATTTGAGTGCTTTGGAAGTGAGGACTGGGACTTGACAGAGAGGCCTCCATTCCTTTGAAGTGGCTCTGTATGGTGATTGTCTTGTTAGAGGCACCTGCTGGCCCTGGGTGTCTGGGAGCACAGGGAAAGCATTGTAATACCCATCCTGCTCTCTGAAGGGGATTTTGTTCTGGTTTATTGTTGAAGTATTGGTTTTGAAATCACAACACAGAATGTCTACTAAAGGGATGTCCCACTTGGAACGGACTCTCCTTTGTCCCATTTTCAGGTTAAAAGCAATAACCACAAAGCAAACAGAAGGAAAGCTCTCCAAAGAATGTTGTGACTGGCTGACAGGTGAAAGCTGATGCATAAATGCAAAATTTGCATGACAAAAACTCTGAGCACAATGCTGATTGTCATTCATCAGTAATAGGATTCCTTGAAATGCTAAAAGTCTTAATTAAATAAATACGTAATTTATTTTTTGCTGGTAAATGCTTTTTGCCTCAGGGTCTATTCAGGCTAGGATATCATTTCCTGAACTTACCCTCACCAAGGCTGTGTCTGTTTCATAATCCGCCTTTCTCCCTCCTTCTGGGTTTAGAAGAGTGCTTGGAGCATATGCTTCAGTGATGGTTGTCTATTTGAATGCCAGTGCTTTGTCCTCAAGATGATCTGAGTTTTGATAGAGAAACTAACAAGATGAGAGATTAAAGTATTAAATGTTCATTCTGTGTAGGAGCACAATAGACTGTGAGTGAAGCTGGAACAAAGGTTGGTGGAAGTGATGGCTGGTGTGGGGGGTTCCAGTCTGGGCAGGGCCCTCCAGGACCATGCATATCCCAGTCCCTGGTTCTGCTACACTTCAGACACTGAACTTGGAACAGAAGCAGGTGTTCCCTTCTGCTAACAGGTTCCACTTCTGCTCTTGCAGGACCCTGGGTCCATCACCTCTCCACTGACTCTATTCTAGATTCCAACCACTGGGAAGAGAAGCTTCCCAACACTCACATCCTCAATAACATTTAAAATGAAGCATCTCAATATCTCATTCTCCCACAGTTGTGTTCCAACTTAAACCTGAACATGCCTCAGGGAAAGTTCATACATCTTTTTTTTTTTCTTAAGCCTAATTGGCCCACCAGACAGAAAGCTCTGAGTGGGAGCAGGGCTGATTTCTTAATTCCTGATGATGACCCAGCATCTGAACTGTCAACTGAATGGGTAGACAAAGGCATGAACGAAACAATTCAATGAGATGCCTTGGAACATGGAGAATTCTGAGGGGTTATGAAGTTATCCAGAGATAGGAAATGATCTTGGCTAAGGGTCCAAATCCAGCAGAGGATTTATGGGATATTGGGCACAAGTTGAGACCAGCCTTTTAATCAGAACTTCAATTTTAAGTCTTAGGGAGGAGAGGGACTCTATAATGTTGGACTTCATGTCCTTGAGTTAGAGGAGCTGGACCAGTGCCTGTTGCTGACCAGCACTATTCCCAGGCACTCAGTCTCATAGCAACTGTGAGAGGGTCCCTAGCTGTTTGCTTCTCTTCAGGAGGAGTAGCCAGGGCCAACTCTACTCGAGACTGGTCAGAACAAAGCTTATTTGTACCTTGTCTGAACGGTTGCCCAATCACAGGGTTATGGCCATCAGAACACTTGCCCTGTAGTGATGTCTCTTAATAGTCCAAAGGTGAGAACTGCCAGTGAGGACCAGGGGTGTCTCTGGCCACTCTTTGAAGGGCTTATCAGCCATATGGTGCATGTATTACACCCCTATCGCCTGTCTTGGAAGCATAGAGTGAGTTGGGTGTGCTCTATTTTCTTCCTAGTCTGAGCTTTCTGCAGCCTGCATTTTCCCTTCCTCTGTTTCAGTGGCTACTTTTCTCTTGTGGCATAGCCTGCATTTATATATATAAGATGGAAGTACAGTGCAGAACGTGGGACAGTATCAATGGGTAAAGTAATAACTTTGGTTTCTGTTAAGGATGACATGGTGCACATGGAGGAATGGCTGACCCTGGCATACCTGATATATGTATCAGGCGTAGAGCAGCAGGAAAAGGAGGACAATTAGGAACCCACAGAGACACACATTTACATACATGGAAGCCCGTTGCTGCTCTCAGGAGGCTAGCATTTCTATGGAATCAGGATTAGACAAACTTCGTGATGTGCAGTATATTGGGAAAATGACTACATTTTGAAGCACTGCACCATCTGATTTATTTCCATGTGTACACAACATTTCATCCTTCTGGGATGACAGTCTTTTCAGATGTTAACATCTCTGAAGTCAGGGTGAGTCATATAATGGTATCCTATAGAAGAAATACTGTGATAAAGGAATATGTCGTTTATCTGTTTTTTTTTTTCAGGTCAATTCCTAATCCCCTGATGCTCTGCTGTGTGGTAAAGACCTATATCCTCCAGATATCTGGCCAGTTTGCATCTGGCTAGACAGAGCCAAGATGAGGCCCCAATGAAAGAACAAAGGATAGTTCAAAGCCGTTGGCTGGTTCTCCATCTTTCTCTCACCCTGGGTGACTTTAGTGATCTCTCCTCCCTGTAGCCCTGGCCTAACACCCTGCCTCTGTTGACTCCATTACTTAGTTCTCAGTTGGTAGAACCACTTGGGAAAGATTAGGATGTTTGGTCATATTGAAAGTGGTGTGTCACTGGGAGCAGGCTTTGAGGTTTTAAAAGACCCGCGCCTTTCCCTCCGTGCTCTCTGCCTCCTTATGGGTTGAGATGTAAGCTCTCAGCTGTTTCTGCTGCCGTGTCTTTACTTTGAAATGATGGGTTCTAACCCTTTGGAACTGTAAGTCCAACTAAATGCTTTCTTCTACAAGTTGCATGGTGTTTTATCATATCAATAAAAAGCAGTAGAAAACTGACCCCAAACATTAAACATGTCACTTCCTCAAGATACATGATGTGGGTTGTCTTACAGATCAGTCAAACAATCTGCCCTTTGCTGTAGCTTGCTCAGTCTTGCCACCATGTCCCCTACCTTACTTATTCTCATTAGGTCTCTATCTTAAGGAGTAGAGCCTCATTTACCCCAAGATCCAGACAGAAAATATGTTCTTCTGCGACCTGAACCATCTCACTTTAGCTTACACCCTATCATCTTTGTCTTAGGCCATGAGAGTGAGATGCCCTCACTGTGGTTTTATCTTCTTCCTCTTTCCAGGCAATCTTCACTTGATCTGAGCATATCAGCCCTTGAAAACTTAAGTAGTTTCTTATGGTTTACAAAGGTACTGGACATTGAATCTTCTTGGTGTCATTCTGGAGGACATGGATCACATGGCCTTTCTACTCTCACTTCTCCTCCAAGGACTGACAGATGGCTTGCAGCCCCACTCACTTAACCCTATCTGCTTACTCATAGCCTGCTGTCCTTTCTTTCTGTGTGGCTTTCTGGAGCATTTAGCCATCTTAGAAAGTTTGCTGATGAACAAAGTGAGGACTGGTGACCATGGCAGAAGTTACAGTGTGGTTCAGCTCTACGATGGGGGTGGGAGGAGCAGGGAACAGGGCTGGCAGAGCCTTCAGCTAAAGGAGCAGGATCACCATGAGGTGTCAGTCACTTAGAACTATTGCAAAGATTCTCAGGAGATATGTTTATTTCAAGGGTCACACCTTATGCTGGCTAATTTAATGTCAACTTGACACAGACTAGAGTCATCTATTGGTGTTAATTTAATGGTAGGGTCTAATGATGTTTATTATTGGCCCTGTAATTATTATGGCAGTATTTATTTAACCTGCTATCACAATCAATAAAGACACAGACACCTGATAGATTTTAGACTAGCCTTATAGCACCTGGGGCATGGCGGATATGGCTTCCTAGGCTATCTTTAGTGCTTAAACCCCCATCCCGTGCCGTGCCATCTGCCCTAATAATTTCTATATGGGCTACGTCCCATCCATAATCTGAAAATACTTGCTAATGTTCTTCATCTGGGCTGCTTTATTCCATGCATGCCTATCTGATCATATGTTTCTCTCCATGGCAACCCATTGTAGCCTCTTCTTTTCTCTTCCAGTTCCTCTATTTTACTCCTTCTCACAATCTTCCTCCCCTTAAAAGCTCAAGAACTTTGTCCACACCTATCCCATTCTGCACTGTCCAGGTTTGGGCCTTTTAATCAGCCAATCAGGAATAATCTCTTAGGCAAGGTTACAAGCATCATTTTGGGGTATGTGAGTGTCTGCTTATAAAACAGCAAGCAGACCTTGGAGAGCAAATTAATTAACAATCAAATACAAATCACCAGACCATGATGTTATAGTCATCCTAGAGGAGGGAACCCCAATTGAGGAACTGTTTCTATAAGATTGGGCTGTAGGCAAGCCTGTAGAGAATTTTCTTAATGAGTGATTGACCCAGGAGGGTCCAGCCCATTGTGGGTGGAGTCATCCCTGGGCTGGTGGTCCTGAGTTCTATAAAATGGCAGGCTAGTAGACAGCACTCTTCCTCGACCTCGGTATCAGTTCCTGTCTCCAGGGTCTCACCCTGTTTGAGTTCCTGTGCTGACTTCCTCCAGTGATAGCCTGTAGATGTGGAAACCTAATAAAGCCTTTCCTCCCCAGCCTGATTTTGGTCATAGTGTTTCATCATAGCAATAGTAACCCGAACTAAGACATACCTTTAACAGAATAGCAAGTCCTGAAAAGCTGGAAATTCTCTTGGAGATATATAACAACAGAGAATGCAGAACAAGATTCATTTCTCTAACAATTTCTTAGCTTTTTTCCCCCCCTTCTAGAAATCACTGAATGGAAATTTACAAATTGTTGTCTTGGATCCCAGAAATGGAAAAAATGAGGAGTACATGAAATAGGCTCACAGGCTATAGAGAGAGTGTAGAACCCCAGTGTTTGCAACTGTTCAAACAGGTTAGTAAGGGAACTCCTGGGATCAGGCTCAGCATGCCTGAGCTTTGATCTCTTCTTCTAAAGAAAAAAGAAAGAAAGAAAGAAAGAAAGAAAGAAAGAAAGAAGGCCCCAAATCCACCAACCCCAATCCACCAACCCAGTCACTCATCCACATAGCTTCAGCTGTTACTTTGTTAAGGTCTTGGCAAAAGAGAGACGGGATAGGTGTGGGATAGGTGTTCTAAAATCACAGTACGTAGCATTGTTGTGTTGTGTGTTTACCCAGCCTGATGTCTTTCCTGGATCCTTGGCGAGGTGGAATGGAAGCTGGGCAGAAGCAAAGGAAACACCCACTCTTTGTGTTTAAGGCCTTGGCCTGAAATGTGGCTAAACATACAAAACGGTAAGATGATAATGTGTGCTGTCAATCAGTTGAGTCTCTAGGTAGTTTGAAAGTAAAAGAGGGAATGGGGGTTCAAGTTACAGACTGGCAGCTTGTGTAGGTAGCATGCCTACGATTTCACAGACAAGAGGATTACAGAAATGCAATCTGGTTTTCTGCCTTGTAAGAACCTGCTTTTTCAAGGAACAGGAAAAATTAGAGTTCCTTGAAGGTAGCTTATTTATTTCACAATTTAAAAATATAGTCTTATTGTAGAAAATAAAGGAAATACATTTTAAATGGGATCATTTTAAAATTTGCATTAAGAGATTAAAAAATCACCCATACCCTCTATCACTCAGAAATAATCCTAAAGATATTTCAGAGATTTTTTAATGTGCATAATTTTACATAATTCAATTCATACCATATATACAATTTATATCACAGTGCTTTCTACTTGGCATTATCACATAAGTATTTTCCCAGGTTATTAAAAGCTTCTCACAAGCATGGCCTTTAATGGCTGCATAATATTTCAATATGTGAGATACCATGATTTATTGGGGCAGGGTTTTTTTCCATTCAAATACATTAATGTTTCCTGGCTTTCCCCCACCATCATAAATGATCCAGGAGCAAAATGGTTGCATCTCATTTTATGTCTCTAGGATACAGATTTAAAAGTAGTATCAAAGAAAAGCCAAACTGCTTTCCAAGAGGAATCTATCAATTTCTATTCCTGCATACAGCCTGGTAGAACAGTCTCCAGGAACATCCTCCTAACAGGTGTAGCTAGCACACAGCAAATAGCACTTGTTTAAAGCGTACGATTTTCTCACTTTTGACATCATACACACCCCTAAAGCCATAATCACAAAAAAACAGTGAATGAATCCGTCACCTTCCAAATCCCCACATCCTTCTCTGCGAGTCGTTCTTGCTGTCTTCCTTCATGTTACTCTCTACCACACAGACAAACAGTGATCTGCTGACTCTCATTATGAATTAATTTGTACTCCTTAGGGAGAAATTTACACACACACACACACACACACACACGCACGCACGCACACGCGCACACACACACACACACCAAAATATACAGCATATGCTTTTTTTGTTTGTCTTCTTTTACTTGGCACAATAATTTTGAGATTCACTCATCAGTGCCTGGGCTAACCATTCATTTTCATGACATTTGGTTGATGGACACTTGAGTTGCTGCTAGGTTTTTTTTTGTGTGTGTGTGTGTGTGGTTTTGTTTTGTTAATTATCCAAAATTAAAATCGCTATAAATACCAGTGTACAAGGCTTTAGTAGACATGTGCTTTATTCCCTCAGGTAAACACTTGGGAATGGAATAGGTGTGTCGAATAGCAGCTGTGTGCAAAGCTGACCGGAATCTTTTGTTACTAGCCATCCCAGTGACCCCTGTGAGCCTCTCTTACAGTGAAGCAGGGATGTCTTGGTGTCATTGTTGATGCAAGTTAATAATTTTAACTGAATACTCCACAGTTTCTCTGTTCAAAGAGAAGCATTAGGAAGGGCGTGGAGACTGGCTCCTTGCCACACACTCACATTCTGCTGGACGCCAGAGAAGGGCTCAAAGGACCTTCTTTAACCCATGCTCCCCACAACAGATCTGCAGACTGAACCCCAGCTCAGATATTTTCAGACCCCTTCTTGGTTTCCCTGAGAAGAGCAGATGTAGGTCTTTTTTTTTGGTCTTTGGTTGGATTCTACTTCCTAATTATAGTCCTTCATAATGAATAGATCTGGTCTTCCTCTGTCACTCACACCGCCACTCTCTCTGTTCTTGGTGGCCTTTCTGACATGAAGAGGGGGAGTAGCAGTGGGCAGAGAAGAGTGAGAAAATCTCACATATGATTTGTCTTGGGAGTCCTCTATCCCAGCATGTGGGGCTACTTGGGGAAAGGAAGATGAGCAGAAATTAGAATTGTCTCCCTGCTAGTCTTTCTTTAACGTTTCCTGAGACTTCTGCTTGGAGTTACTCATCATGTTGATGCTGAGGTTTCTGATAGTAAGATGCTTGTCTGTTGACAGTCAGTTTTACATTTGGTGCTACAGCCATGCTGAGGGACCATGGACATGTTTCTGTACTTATCAGTCCATGAAGATCATCAAAGAGGCACTTTGAGGAAACTTTTTGTTCAGCTACTAGGCTAGGTACTGTGGTAGGACTTTGCCCTTGACCCCTATCCCCCACCCCCGAACGCAGTAATTGGCACATGGTAGGAGCTCAACAGATGTTAGCATGAACAAGTGGATAGACACAGTAGTACTGCAGGTAGGCTTGGATGATATTCCTGGGGGAGGCCTGGGGACTCACATTCTTCTCCAATTTTCTTGGTTTATGGTACCCTGCCTACCTCAGTACACCTTTTACCATACCTCTAGACATACCCTCAAAATTGCTCAGCAGTTCTGTTTAATTAAATGGGTCATTTTAAGAAATGGAATGACATATTTATGTTCTTACCTAAATCAGACTAACCCTACTTCAGCACTGTGAAACACCTCCTACCACAGGGTCAGGGTAGCCCTGTTTCTCTCAGCTCACTGCCCTCTCAGGGGTAGCTCCCTTCCGGAAGTGCCCGCCAGGACCTGTGGTGTAGCGGGTCAATGGGATGTGCCGCAAGAAATGGCCATCACATAATGTAGCTCAAGCAATGCAGGCATCTGGGAAGACACTCTAAGAGTCTGCACTCAGGAGAGTCTGAGGTGAGGAAAGGCGGGGGTAGGGCATGGTACAAGCATGTGTTGTCCAATGCACAGTCAGGTGAGGCTTCTGGCTGGAGGAGGCGCTGCAGCAAGCTTGGTCCTCAGTGTGAGCTGGAAGGACGTGGAGGAAGTTAGTTAATGGGTGACCCTGACCTTGTGCCTCAGTATCCAGTGGGGAGTCACCACTACAAGTGCTCAGGGGGAAGCTGTGGAATTGGGCAAGAATGACACTTGGAAGGAATGAGATCGCTTGTGCTTTGGAGGGCTAATCACGTGCCTTCTAGAGACTGTGCCACCCCAAACCATTTCAATAACATTTTTTTTTTAGTCTTTGAAGGTCCCAAATATATTAATAACCCACTGAGTCCAATTAGTACTGCCCAGCATGCGTGTGGGTATAGGTATGGCCATCCACTTGGGCATGAACAATCTATTTGCAGCAACGTCCTCAAAGGGAAGTGACTTACACACCTCCTCGCCAGCAACCTTCAACTGCCAATATTTCCCTATCCAGGCTGGAATTTTGACCGGCCTTATCTTGTACAAGTCTTGTTTAGGTAACCATACCTACTGGGTATATTGTAAACCTGGTCCAAAGCCCTGCCTATGAAGGAGATAGGTCCTGGTGCGTGTGTGTGTGTGTGTGTGTGTATGTGTGTGTGTGAATAGGGAGTGGGGGAGAGGTGTTTGTTTTGCTAACATATTGTCAAACTGCATTCTAAACATTTGTGTTTAAATTTTTCTTTTTCACTTTCCACTCTGGTGAGAGAAGTGGCTTCTTTTTTTGCAGTGGGTAGAGGTTAATGCAGAGACCCATAAGGTTCGAGCCCTGAGAGTGACTAACTCTGAGTGGTCAACTGCCAATGGCTCATCTATATCAACCCCCTACCATCCAAGGTTCAGGAAAATTCGAGAGAAAGAGGGGGCGAGAAGAGTGTGAGGGACAGTGGATGTGAGAGAGCTGGGAAGTGCTGACTTCTGGACATGACATGGCTGCTAGATGGATCCACCCACGGCACCTGTGACAACCCACATAAGACCTCCCCAAGATCAAGATGCTTCAAAAATATTTTTTGTATGATGTGTGCGTGTGTAAGACGTGTGTGTATATGATGCGTGTGCAAGTGGTGTGTCATGCCATGTGTCTAGAGATCAGAGACATGTTTCTAGGAGCTGGCTCTTGCCTCCCACCTTGCTGAGGTAGGGTCTCTCTGCTACTTTGCCGTGTGCTCCATTCCAGTTGGCTGGCAATCTTCAGAGCCGTTTTCTCATCTCTGCCTCCCATTTTGCCTTTGAAATAGTGGGACTACAGATGGATGCTTCCACATTCAGGTCCGTCCCCACCACCCCGAGATTTCTCTGTGTAGGGCTTGGCTGTCTTGGAACTTACTATGTAGAGCAGGCTGTCCTGGAACTCAGAGATCTGCCTGACTCTGCTGAGCTTAAAGGCATGGCCACCACTGCTCAGCAGACATTCAGGGGTTTGTTGTTGTTGTTTTGTTTTTTAAACATGGGTTCCAGGCTCCAAACTCAGGTCCTCGGGCTTCATAGCAAGCCTTTTTCACCCATGGAGTCATCTCCTTGGTCCTCAGACAGTTGTGTCGTGACTTTGCTTCTTTCTCCTGTAACTTCTGTTTAAACAGAGGAGAAAGGCATTTCCCCAGTGCTGCATGGTGCTGTTTCCAGGTCTTTCCGTTTTACCCACAGCACATACCGCTGGCTCACGGCAGTTCCTTCCCTCACTTCTCTTCGATGGAGAATGACCTGTTTTGTCCTTCAGAACAGCAAGTTGATAAATGCTGTCTGATGCCTCTCCCAGCCCCCATTCATCTTGGCGTCAGGCTTCAGACAACATCACTGTGGCTGATATTTTGTACGCTGGGAGCTTTTTTTTTTCCCCCATGATTTCTTTAATGTGCCTTTGATTTTCAAGCTACCTTCTTGTGGTCCCAGAAAGTTTACAGCGTCATTTGGCAAAGAAAATGCTTTCCTGCAATTCTGTTCAAAGGCTGTTTAAAAGGATTAATCAAAGGCTCTATCACTTCTCAAGACTGGTCGCAGGCAATGGTTCTGCAGGCAAAGGACTGGCATTGATTGATCCCTTGACAAGAGGCCTGTCAGAACCAACTTCCCTTCCCTATATACAAGGCAATCTCGCTTGCATTGTACTTTTGAGCAAGCCGTGGGTCCTGAGCAGTCTTGGAGACATATACCAAGCAATTCTATCTCTGCTTCTGGGTGTTTCTTCTTCTATGTGTGCTGGGGTGGATGACATCTCTGTATCCTTGTAGCTCAGGTCGAAGGGCTTAGCATCTGACAGGCAGAGGGAGATACCTGAGAGTGAATATCAGGGCCTTTTTTGGAGGTGTGTTAGTGTTGTGTGCTATCCAAAACCATTCTGTTTTCTCAGAGGGCAGGGGACAGACCCACTACTCTATCTGGATACAGACTTCAAGGATGACCAAGTGCTTTTGAGTGCTAGGTATCATACAGGGTCTTTGCTTCTTTCTATTATGGGATCTGTCCCTCTGTCATGCAAGTTTCCAGCATCTGCTACCTCAGAGGGCTCTGGAGTCCTCCTAAAGTCCGTGTGCTTCAGAAACTTTCAGAAGCATCCTCCACCCCCTGACCTATGCCTTTCTTATCCAATCCTCTCTTTCAAAATCAGTTTTTTCTTTTTTCTTTTTTGTCAACCTTTCTAACATGGTTTTATGATTCGTGCACTGAAGTCATGATCCTCTGTCTGTCACAGAGTGTACTGGTCCCCACCAACCCTGGATACTATGCTGCCAGAGTTCTAGACTATGCCCACTGGGAAATTGAAAGAGATATCAGAAAAGGAGACTGCCTAGGAATGTAGATTTGTGTAAATGTGTTGAGGTCAGAGGAAGCACGATGCTTGCTAAGGTATGCTAGATAAATTGCTGCCATCCCTGACACAGGGCTTCACAGGGCTAGCTTCAGGCTGATGTTCTTGAACAGCTGCCTAGATAATGGCAGAAATTCAGGGTTCACATGAAAGCTATAGGGATGATGGATGAAGGCTAGATCCTGAGATCAGGCCACTCATGATGAATGGAGAACTCTTTCCATCTTCTGATTTCCTCCCTTATTAAAAAAAAAAAACAAAAAACAAAAAAGCATGCCTTTTAAATACTGTATTTCAATGCGTACATAAATACATGCATAAAATTCTCAAAAATATAAAATTTAAAATACACCCCAACCTACTAGGCTGCGGGGTCATTCCAGTTGGTTGCGCTTCCATGTTCCCTCCTGGGCATCAAGGTCAGTGTGAGGTCGCCCGAGTAGTGGGTACTGCTGCTGCCTTCCAGCTGCCTCTCAACAATATCCAGCCTGCTAAGAAAGAATGCCCACAGAATGTTCGAGGCTGTCCCCATGTTTGTCTTTGGGAAAAAGCCGTGGGGGTTCAGCTTGTGGCTCACAAGGCAGCTACAGGACAAAGCCTGTGGATGCTGGGAGCCTCACTCTTCTCTGAATAGTTTGTTTCCATGGTGGTGTTCCCTTCTTCCCTTCCCTCCTGTTCTCTAGAAAAGCTTTTTTGGTTATTATATGTGGTTGCCAATTTATTTTTGTCCTGAAAATGAGAACTCCCAGTTTCCTAGAAGTAAAATATTCCAATTGTGTGCTGGGTGTTTGGAAGTTACAGCAAACAGTTATTTTAAAAGATGGAACCACTCTGTGTTTTTTACACATCCACACTAACATTACAGATGATGGTGTGCAGACAAAAAACAAAAAACAAAAAAACAAAAAACAAACCACTTGTCAGGAGGCCAGTGTAGCAAATAGTCCTATCAGTTCTGCTATAGAGAAGACAATAACATGATGGTACATAGGTCACATAGTCTCATATGTTGAAAATGTAGAATGAAGGCAGGATGTTGGGTAGGATAGGTGTTTGGGGCTATAAGATATATACTGTGTGGCCCTTGAAATTTGTATAATATGCCTTTCTTAAAGGCAGTCATTCTTTGTTATAAGGATAAGCATAAGTGTGTATAAAGAATACATATGTGATGTGTGTGGGTAACAGTAAGTATAAGTTGTATTTAACACAAGAGAAACAGTCACTGGACATGTGGCTTCAAATTGGTTAAGACTCCTGAATGAGACTCTCCAGTTAGATGGTGTGTCTGCTCTCAGGTCTTGTGGAACCCTTGGCCAATTCAACACTCAGAGGCTACAAAGTAAACTAGAAAGCAGGATTCAATAGAATTCTATAGTTCCAAGGATAGGGCTCTCCTACAATAGCCAATGAGGTTCTTTGGATAACTGAAGATGTCTTCAGATCTCTTCTTCAGTCTCTTTCATGTATCCCTATATCTTGAGACATAATTGATGAGGGACTCTTGCCATTCATGTTACAAGTCTCATGGTCATCGTCTTCTGACAGCCTTGATAGACAATTTATTTTCTCTGTTCTGTAAGATGAAGTCACACAGTAACTTTTTTCATATCAAGTGTGTCTCCTTACCCAATTTATTTGTTGGAAATAGATCTCAGTATGACATTCATGACGGACAGTGCCAAATGGGAGATTTTGTTGTTGTTGTTTATAATGAATTGATGCTGCTATCAAAGGGTCTTGTAAGAACGTGTTTCCTCTGTTCTTCTGTCATGGTCATGTTGACCTTGATTTATTACCAAACCTACTTTATTTAGGGTAATCTAGTGATTCTACCTCCCTTCCAACCTCTCAACACCCAGTAGGAGGGAAAGAAGGTTAGTGGGAAGGGGGGACAAAGTTCTCTCTGCTACTTCCCACTGGGTAGGATTCTTTTGGGGGCAGTACTGATATCAGTCATTTAGAAATCCAGAAGTCCAGCTAACCAGCAGATCAGCAAACGGCAAATGCAGCAGCAGGACGAACCAGCAGCAAGCAGTCCTCCTCCAAGCAGCTGCACCCTCTTCCTCTGGGCTGTCATATTTATACTCCTCAAAGTCCTCAGAATCCAACTGATTCTGCCTAGCAAAGACCACGCTCCCCAGGAGAAACTTAACAGGTGTGGACAAATTAAAACCCCCAACTTGAAACTTTAACAAAAACATGTTTACATATCGTAAACCACAACATCCACAACACAGTGTCCATCCTCTTTATTTGCCTTTCTGTCTTCTTCAGTGTAAGGTACCAGCAAAGGCCACAGCAGATAGAAGATTCTGTTCCTCTCATCATGGACTCCTCAGTCTCCAGAATGGGGACAACAATCTGTCTTCCTAGAATGATCCAGTCAGTCCATAGTGTTCCGTTGTAGTGCCACAAATGGAGCAAGACAACGACTTTGTGTTCTGGTTGGTTTTTGGATCTTGACGTATTCCAGAAACTTAATATGTAGAATATATTGCTTCATAAAATAAGGGGGGATGTAAAAAGAAATTAAATATACTTTAAGAAGCTCAAATAAAATTATTGACATTTTCATTTATATTCATGTTGGTAAGTCTGTTCTCCAGCAGCTGCAAAAGACATAAAGCCTTTTTATTTGTTCGTAACTTTGATCCATAAAAGGCACCATTATTAACACCTTTTTCTCATATGGTTGCATAGACTTGAAGTTTAAGGGCTTGGGAGTATAAAAGGAACATGCAGAGTATTGGTAACTCCATGAACTGTGTAGGGCATTCCAGATGATGTCTTTTTATTCCTCCATCTTCGTGTGCACCATCATTTCACACAAGACTCAAAGCAAGCCTTGAACTGAATACTAAGGCATGAAACATTGTGTAACAGGCCTGGCATTACCACCTCACCTCCGATGTTGTCAGTCCTTGCTGTCTTGTCCCTTCTGCCATAACCCCTTGCTCCTAGTCTTACTGCCCCACCCTGAAGTAGATCAGTTCTTAATTCCTGGGAGGGTTGTGTCTTTCTCCTATTTTGTTTTCTTCCTCAGTACCTTTATTCTGTCTAGTCTTCTGTTTGTACAGCATCCCTAAATGCCTTCACTGGTCCATCCATCCATGACACTTCCTTGAGTAGACCACACAACTACAAGATGCTACCTTCCCAGGCTTTCTGTTATCAACTGCATGGGTTATCACCTCCTCCCTCTCTTGCTCAGGTCTCCTGGCTGATCCGCAAGTCTTTTTATCCCTATCACTGTCTACCCCTTGGATGGCCTCTAAGCTCCAACCTAATTGTGGATCTTACCTGCTCTCGTGTGCTCTTGCTTTGTGAGTGCTGGGTGTTCACTGCAGCAGCCCACTTCACTCCTAGAGGTACATCTGGTCTTCTTTTAGATGTGAATTTTCTAAAGAAACCGTCATTGGTAGCCACCCCCCCCCTTTCAGGGATGTCTCCTCTGAATCCAGTAGAAATGACAGTATCAATACACTCTGTGGTATTATAGACTGCTCCTTTCATCCTCATTGGTGGCTGTAAGAAACTTGAAGGTAGAGACCATCCAAGAGCGGGACAGAAAGGATAGCTTTGGAGTCAGATCCTCTGAGTTCCATTCGCACAAGTGGAGGAACTTGAGCCAGTCACTAATCATTGTGGAAATTATCTGGAGGACTTAAAAAGCTATGCTGGTATCCTCCCCAAATGGCTCTCGATGCTGTTTGCACTATGGAGTGACTTGGCATTGGCATTGTGAATGCTCTTTGGCGATTCGCACGTAGGGCAACCTCTGAGCCATTTGTTTCATGTGTCTGAGCAGATAGGCAAAATTCATTGTTTGATAAAATTCCTTCCACCCTGGGTTCCTGTCACATGTGGGCTGGTGTGCAATGCAGTACCCACCCCCCACATGCTGCCAACAGATGCTATTTGGTATGATAATGATTCCATTTTGTGACTGTCATAACATCTACCAGATGTACAGGACAGAGGAAGAGCCGACAGTCTAGTGCTAAGATATAAAACACAAAATGCTGGTGCTTTGGTGATAGAAATTGACCTGTCAGGAATCTCACAAAGGCTTGTGTAGATATCACGGGATTATCTTCAAACCTTTAGCATAGGCTTGGCTTTTCATTGAGGCCCCACTCTGTCCTGGGGCTCTTGGTACAATTTCAGCTTGTCATAAGGCCTCCAGACTCTTGAACTCACTTACATTGGCCATGGAGGGCTTCCAGCCTTGGTGGGCTCCTGCGGAATTTCTACCTGGGGCTGCTATTTTCAATCCCACTTGGAAAGAGCTGACTAGGTGCTGATGCTGTTGTTTCTAAGACCAACTATGGCCTATCTCAGGTCTCAAGTGATGACGGGCCAGTGGCCAGATGAGGATGTACCCTTCAGGAACAGCTCTTAAATGCAATTATGAGATTCCATTTCCAGAGATGAAACCCATTGTGCACCTGCCCTTTGCCCCATGTCAATGCATTGTCTAGTGTTATGGAGGGCTGATGGCCTCTGAAAAAGTTGGGTAGGCAACACTGCTTTTAATGGCCAGCTTTTGCCTTCAGGAAATCAATCAAAGGGAAGATTATGGTTTAGCATTACCAGGCTTTCTTCTTTGCATTCATCTGCTCTTTCCAAGACGGAATAGCTATTAGTCGTCATTCCTGGTGCCAGAGAAAAGGAATGACCACTGATGATGCGGGGTCTTGGTACTGTTAAGTGAAATGCTTATGGAATAAATACTACCTCTTATTATGGGGAATATTTAAAGAGCTTCAGTGCTCTGCAGGGCTGGAGAGAAATGAGATGAGAGGCTCATAAAAGAGCAGTCAATTATTTTAAAGATGAGTTGGCATCTTTTAATTCCTCACCAGATAATGAAATATCTATCTGAGCCCGAGGCTGTTGTATCATTTCTGGTATATTCAACAAAATTTATTCAACGATCACTTATCAAGTGCCCTTGTGTGCTAGGTTCTGGGCTTGGGGCTATAGGTTCAGGGAGGAGTGGGTGAAAGGCAAGGGTGGGAAACAGTGCAGCCAGACTGGTGGAGATGGGGCCCGAGCAAGGCTTCGCAGGTGGGGAGAACTATGATGATAGGGATTTATTTCCGGGTAAACCGGGCTCACCAGGGATGGTAGAAATTTCCGCACAGGCAGTGGGATGACCTGGATTCTGAGCCCAGTTCTAAGCCACAACTACACAGGGCTGGATGAGACCAGCTTTTCTGGATTAACAGGCAGCAAAATAAGACAAAAGACACAAATTCTCCCTAAGGTGAGACATATGACGGATGACATCAGCAAGCTTGTCTCATTACAGAATGTTGTTTCTAATGGTCTCTGTATCCCTGGCCAGAGGTGCTAAAGAAGGTCAGAAAGACTTCAGGTCTGCAGAGCTTCCTTGGAATAAAAGGTTTGAAGGGCTTTGGGGATGAGGTCAGGTGATTTTGTAGTTCCTTATTTGCTTTTCTTTTGACCCTCCTAGCAGCACTGAGTTGCACTGCCCTCCCCCTGGGTTGCAGGCAGAGATTGCCACTCTTAGTGAATAATGATATTATGAACATCTCTCTGAGAGCCGGAGTCCTCTGTACATTCAGAGTCTAGTAGAGAGAAGAGATTAGGCTGCAGAACCAGCTCTGCCACAGAGCCACCCTGCATCTTCATGCTTTTCTTTTCCTCATCAACAATATGAGGGTATCCAAGATGGTGTAAAGGTTATCGGATTCCACAAAATTATCTAAGAAAGCCCTTCACAGAGGACCTAGCCTCCTGCCAACACTTAGAAGATAGTAATCAGTGACAGTGACTATTCCATATTACTTCCCATACCTTTTGGCCTGCCTGTGAGGGATGCTGGAGCATGGGGACCAAAGACCCTTCAGGTGGGTCTTGGTAGTTTTTGAATGGGTGACTGGATGAATGGAAAGTATCAGAATGGGCAGTCCAGTACTTTTCATTAGGTACTGGTAGCATCTATTTTCTGCCCATCTCTCTATGTAGTTAGAAATTAATAGCTCTTTTATTCTATCTTAAAAAATAAAACAGAACAAAGAAGGATTCCTGCAGAGTTTTGTGAATTTATGTCTTGGATGACTAGGTTCTGCATCAGGCTAGTGAAAAAGGAAACTGACTCATTTTCACTGATAACTGTGAGCTGTGCTCTGAAGGCTTCCTAGAGGAGGGATAGGGCAAGATCTAGAAGCCAAGCACTCTTGACTCCAAGGGCTTTAGTCCATGACAGTGCTGATCCGGCCACATGCTAGCCCCAACACTGCTCTTCATTACTGAAGAACCTGCCTCTGTAACTAGCTGAATGACAAGGGAATTACATGGCTGAAAAGCAAGGCGGGTGCCTGCTCTTTCCAAAGACTGAGACCCAGCTATAGCTGAATTAGTGGCTAACTCAGGTTAGTTGTGGGAACCTAAAAACTCATCCAAGGTCAAAAGGCTCATCTCAGAGTATGGCTTTAAGAAGTGGATTTGTCTGATCTTAAAGCAAAGGATACAGGACAAGGGTAAAGGAACAACAACAAAAGATTTGTACTCAGGAGGAAGGACCTTCCAGCTGGCTTGCCACCTGATGTTGGATGTAAGGAAGCGAGCAGCTAGGAAATAGGGTTCTGGACCCTGCCTGCATGAGCAAGCATGGTACTTTGGGAAGTTGGTATTGCCTAACCTGGAAGGGGCTTGAGAAATGATGGGTGGAGGACATGCTTATGCCAAGAGGGATGTTTTAACTTAGAACTTGTGGACTCACGTCTTGGGAATTTGTACAGAAGCTCCTGGATTGTCTGTAATACCCTCGTCTTAGTTTTCTGTTCCAAGTTGATGACTTTGCCAATTTGTTTAAGGCTGGACTGTTCTTTGGTCTAGCGGAAGTGACTTTCATTGACACCTTCTGGAAAGATCTTGACATGGCAGGGCAAAGCCACAGGCTTTAAGACCTAGGGAATAGGAACCATGGGTGAAAATCTAAAATCTCCTGTTTCCTGTGCCCAGCTAAGAGATACCCACACCTTCCTCTGGGGCACCCTCTGTCTGCACCTCTACCTACATCAGGGTGGGGTCTGAGATATGCCACTGGTTGTCCTACACTAGGGAGTTTAGACTACCTGCCCTTTGTCGGGTTTACCATGCCAAAGCTCTGTCAAATGGAAGAGAGATGGCATGAAAGAGCAGCACTCTTTCGTAGGGAGCCTGGTCAGATTTACAGTGCTTTACAGCATGTACCAAACCAAGGAAGTTGAAATTGGGTAGGAAGCGTTTTTTTTTTTTTTTAAACCAATTCCTTAGTCGAAGTAAATCCCTGTTAAGAGGTAGAAATGAGCTCTCATGGGGACAATAGCCACAGAAAAACATGGATAGTAGTATCTTCTCTTTCCAAATTATATACAAAATCAACGTCTGGTTTCTTGCTAAAAAAGCTGAATATCTTGTGTTATAATTTATCCTGGATGATCAGGCCTAACGGGTATTGCCACAGTGCAGCCTCTAGCCCTGTGCAGATGCCTAGGATGTTCTTTTTAGTTAAAAAAAAAGATTTATTTTTATTCATAAATGAGAATGTGTGAGTATGTATGTGTGTGCTGTGTGTGTGTGTGTGTGTGTGTGTATTTTCAGAGGCAAGAAGAGGCTATCAGGTCCCTGGAGCTGGAATTAGAGGTAGTTGAAAGCTGATATGGGTTCTGGGACTTGAACTTGGGTACTCAGGAAGAGCTGCAAGCACTCTTCAGTGTTGAGCCATCTATCAGCTCCACAGATGCTCCTTTTAGAGTGGCAAGCTGAGGAGGGTGTTTGGTGTGTGTGTGAGGGTATCTGTATGGTCAATATTCCAGAGCTCACAGGAGAAGAAAGCTAGGGATGCTGCTTCACTCTGGGTAGCATATTCTTGTGCTTTATCTCATGCTGTCATGAAGCATCCTTTGCATGCCCCTTGAAAGGAAGCTGATTCTCCAAGTGGAGAAATGCATTTCAAAATGTCTTATAGCTGGTTGTATGGAGCTAGGCATAGGGATGTCCACCACGGCTCTTGCTGTGAGGCCTGTAGCTTCCTGGAATCCTGATGACAGATGACTTGAGCAGGGACAACCTCAAAAAGGAGAGTGAAAGGTGGGCTGTGGGTGTGGGCCAAACAGTACCTTCAGCAAAGAGAGTCTCCCTCAGGGACTGGGTGAGTCCCTCAGGCTCAGGACAGGGTTTAGGGACTG
The DNA here is from genome assembly GCA_028658305.1 of Pachyuromys duprasi. NCBI lineage: Eukaryota > Metazoa > Chordata > Mammalia > Rodentia > Muridae > Pachyuromys > Pachyuromys duprasi. The sequence goes on from CM053749.1 coordinate 22,365,287, forward strand.
AAAGTAGGTTTGCCTTTGCTCTCAGGGGTCTACTGTATCCCTAGTGCAAGGTAGAAGGGGTACTTACAATAAAGGTGTGGATATTGTTATAGCTGATGCCAATGGCAAACGTGGAATAGAACTGTGATAGAAGATATTCAACTTAATCAAGACTTGATAGAAGGTATTCAACTTAATCAAGACTAAGCAGCTGATGTGGACATTGCAAAAAAAAAAATCCAGGTCCTAATGAAAGACCTATGGTCCTGATCTTGATCCTCAGACACGTATTAACATAGAAGTTAGACATTTTGGTCTTTTAAAATTAACTCCATGAAGACAGGGACCTGAACTCACTCATATGTGTGACATAGCATAGAGATCAAGTTGGCACAGTAGGACTTCCTGGTGCTTTTTCAGTGAACAACTGACTGAATACATGAACACCTTCCTGTGGCCTTTCTGCAGAGAATGTCCTGATATTCTTCCTGGAGACTTTTGAGCAGCTGCTGAATGAGAATCATCACAACAGCTGCCTTAGTCTGAGGGCTCCCATGACCATAAGTGTTTGTGACTTCTCACAGCACCCCAGAGCTCTGTGGAGGGCTCTGGCCCCTTACTTCCTGACATTCCTTTAAGTCATGGGATGGGTCCTAGGACAAGAGATGGAGGTTTGCAGTGACATCAGTATGGCTTTTTTTTTTTGAGAGAGAGAGAGAGAGTTCAAATAAAAGAAGTCTGGAAAAGAGAATGAATTAAGGTAGCATGACCCTCACAGATACAAATCATTGATGCCTCAGGATTCGGCCAAGTCTTAGTCATCGAATGCTTTGCTGCAATGACCCTAACTAGGCTAGCCTGCTGGTGTTTTGCAGGCAGGGCCTGATCTGCTGCCTTGGGAGATCTGGGGAGGGCAGGAGCATCCCCCATCATGCTGTGGTATCTTAGTTCCCTGGTTTGTGCACACAGCAGCGAAGCTCTTCCACAATGGGTGGAGCCATTTACATTTGCTATGACTGGATATTAAGGCGAGAATCACTAACATCTGCCACTTAAGGAAACAGCTGCTGTATGCAAGGCGCCGGGCCAGGTGCTGCACATATGGGGTCTCTCAGAATCCTAAAATGATACAGGAAGTAGCAACCATTCTCCTGAATACACAGTGAGAGAAACTGAAGTGCATAGCGGACTTAAACAACTGGCCCAAGGCCATTTTGTCTACAAGTAGTAGAGCAATCAAATGGAGGCTGCCTGAGGCTAACAGGCCCATCATCCCTGCTATGCACAGAGTGTACTGTTATGACTTGATGTCCCCAGCCTGTGGTGTTGCTTTGGGAGCTTGTGGGAACCTATGGACAAAAGGCTTAGCTGGCAGATGCAGTTCCATAGTGGGCCTATCACTTGGCTTCATTTGCAGTCTTCTCTCAACTTCCAGGTCACGACCAGGTTGCAATCAACTACATATGTTCCTAACACCACAGAAGGATCTCTCCATTGTCATGGAATGTATCATAAAACCATGAGCCAATATAATCCTCTCATCTCCTAGGCTGCTCTCTCAGGTCTTGGTGACAGGTCTTGTAAGAGTAACTAAGACATGTACCCAACAAGGGGCTACACCTTAAGAATGAACAGTAGTGACATCTCCTGCACAGGTCCTATCTGGTACAGTGGCTGTCGGCGGATTGTGTCACATTGCTAAGTCTCTTCTTCCCTAACTGCTGCACAGGTGCTGAAATTGCCAAGGGGAGGTTTTCTGTGGATGTGTGTGTACTATTATGTGTATGTGAGAATGGATGCATGTGTACTATTACGTGTATGTGAGAACATGTGCGCATGGATGCATAATGGTAAACTAAAGACCTTTTACTCTTCCTGGCAACCATACTTCCTAGAAACAAGTATCCATCTTGCTCCTTGGAAGACTTCCAGTAATGAAGCGCTGCCCTGTCATCTGCCTTCTTCTCCTGCTCCAGCAAGGCGGCTCCTGGGCGTCACTTGGGGCGGGGGCGGGGGTAGGACAGCAGGCACTCCAGTTGCAAATGGGAGTCAGTGGATGTCCTAGCTAGGGTTACACCATGATCAAAACAACTCTGGGGAGCAAATGGTTTATTTCAGCTTACCTTTGTACATCATTCTCCATTACTGATGGAGTCAGGGCAAGAACTCAAACAGGGTAGTAATCTGGAGGCAGCAGCTGATGAGGCCATGGAGAAATGTTGCTTAACTAGCTTGCTCCCTATGGCTTGCTCAGCCTGCTTTTTTTTTTTTTTGTAGAGTCTAGGACCACCAGCTCTGGGGTGGCCCCATGCACAATGGCCTGCACCATCCCGTTTGATTGATAATTAAGAAAATGCCCTACAGCTGGATTTTATGGAGGCATTTTCTTAATTGAGGTTGGCTCCTCTCAGATGACTCTAGCTTGTGTCAAGTTGACATAAAACTAGACAGCAGCGTTGGGAAGATAGTCCATAAACTCACGCCCTGCAGGTCTGTGTGGCAGCACTGATGCCGATCTGCAGGTGAGGATGTCCAGTATGATGTCTGCTATTTCACTCCTTTCTGATCTCTTGACCTCTCCATGCCTTTCCATCAAAGGGCCAGCAGGGCAGCATTTCAGAGCACCAGAGACATGTTGACTGCCAGTGTGAGTGGAGTGGAAGAGAGAATAAAAGAGGAAAAGATAGAAGGAGGGAGAAGGAAAAGGCTCCAGGGATCTCTTTTGACTGGTCCCCTTGAATTGTGCCTCCACAAACTCCCTACTCCTTACCCCTTTGCTCTCTGTTCTTTTTTTTGTTTTGTTTTGTCCTGGAATATCACACTGGCTTGGCTGAAGTGTTGGTATTAGCCACAACGGAGTCAGGGTCAGCTTGTTGTTGTTTTTCTGAGGCAACCGGTCATGTAACCAGACCTCCAACTTGGTTTTTAGCTAAGGATGACCTTGACTCCTGGTCCTCATGCCTCTGCCTCTGGAGTGCAGGAGTGGGGTAGATTTTATATTCGTGTCTTTTTATCCTCCTCTGTGAATCTTCCAGGAAGCTCTGAGATGAAGTACCTTGGCGTCAGAATAACTGACTGTATGCCAGCACCTTTCTGGATCACATGATTTTTAAGTCCTTTCCTGATGCTGGCTTTCTGCCATGGAGCCTGGAGGTTCAGAGTAGCAGAGGGGATGCCTGGCCAGGTGGCCTGGGCATTACATAAAGCTGCTGGCTGGTACAGAACAGACCATGCCTGCTTCCCACATGGGCCAGGGTGGGGGTCAGCCACATTGTTTTGTCACCTTTCCCTGCTGAGATAAATATAGCTTTGGAATTGAGGTTATTTCTTTATCCTCTCTGCTCAGTGTGTTCTTAATAGTTCCCTTGCTGGCCTGTTTCCACGGCACATGGTGACATGGGAGGAACTGATATTTCTCATTTTGACAGTAGGAGGGGGTTGGCTCTAAGAAACCCCCAAATAGCAGCATCTGCTTCCGAGAAACTCTGTGTCAAGTACAAGCACCAGAGGACATCAGAGGAAAGCCTCTTGTAGCATATATAGAGGAGCGGAAGGGACATTTTGTCTTAGTTGAACCAGCAGCAGGAAAAAAAGGCAAGGAATCCTAGATTTATCACTGCAAGAGTTAAAAAAATAATGTTTTTATCCAACAAAACCAAGTGCCTCCTGGTGCTGAGTGCTGTGTTTCCCTCAGTCTTCTGATGAAACCCTTTTCTCAGGGGATGCCTTGTTTTTGAAATGTTGCCATGGGGATTGTATCTCCATCCTCACCAAGAACTCCCTGAGAGGGGGTGCATGGGGCAGAGGCAGGTAGGAGAACAAGTGTGGAAACTTCCTGTGAAGAGCTTCAGGCTTGGCTTCCCTATATTGTGTGTATAGGGAGTGTCTAGGAAGCAGAGAAAACAAACTGAGGTGAATATTAAGCTTTAATCATGAAAAGTGTTGTCAGAAAGAGGGTAGCTGTAGCTGTCTCTGGGGCACAGCTCTGATTAATGTCCTATTGTGACAGTCACATTCACTGAATGTTGAGCTAATTGAAGTGGAACGTGGCTGACTTTGCTCTTTTGTGGGAGGTGGGAGATGATGATGATGTGTGTATGTGCATTAGTGTGCATGTGTGCTAATCAGCTTTCTGTTACCATGGCACAGTGCCTGAGCCCATCCACTTAAAAAGAAGAGGGATGCTTTGAGCTCATGGTTTCCAGGAGAGCACAGTGAGGCTCCACTGCAGCCTGTGGCAAGGCAGGACATCCTGGTGTGGAGCCTGTGTCAGGGTAAACTGTCTCACCTCATGATGGCCAAGAAGCAGGAAGTGAGGCAGGAAGTGCCCAATATTTCTTCAAGCAGATCCCTTCTCCCCATGGCCTAACTTCCTGTGACTGAAGGTCTTCAGATTTCATCACTTCCTAGGTCACCGCGAGCTGATGACCAAGCCTTAAATTTAGGAGCATTTAGCATTTAATAATGAATCGTAACATTAAAATGCCATTGTTAAAAACAAATCATAACAAAAGGAGAGAGAACATGAATTGAATCCCCATCTTTGCAAGCAGAAAATAGACAAGGCCCAGTGGTGAATACTGCCGCCTAAGATGTCGTTTAGTGAGATGGAAGTCACTATAGAATCATCTAAAATAGTTGCTCCTTTTGCCTCTGAGAAGTGGAAAATGCAACAGAGGAGATTCAAGGAAGACTGGGATGTTTTTGCTACAAACCCTCTTGATTCTTCTAACAATATACATGAAGAAACTTGATAAAAGGTAGCAACAACCAGCATTAACGGTTGCCCTGGACAACACAAATAGACCCAGTGGGTAGTATTTATACATCAGTGCACGCACACACACACACAGACATACAACAATAATAAACAAAAAGAGCTATACTATGAGTGTGGGTGGGACATAGAATGAGTTGGAGGGAGGAGACTTAGGAGGGGCTGAAGGGAGGAAAGGGAAAATTATGTAATTATGTTTTAGCTAAAAATGTGTGAAATATGAAAAAATTATGAAAGCAATCACAAATGTATTAAGAAAGAAATATTGAAAGTGTCATTCCCAGTGAGTTTCCTTGTTTATGCACCCATGCATGGTATGACAGGTCTAGGGGACCCTAAGCACCTGACCCTTTGCCATCTGAGGCCACTGTACTAGAGACCAGAACCAGGACTCTGAGGAGTTTCTGTGTGACTCTGGGATCCCCGCCTGACTGTAGATGCCTTGAAACCTTAGAAGCCAGAGCCCTGAAGCTTTGTCACCTGTCCATGAAAACTGCTCAGGGCGATTTTGGGGCAAGTCCATTGTCATTTATTTGCATATTTTCTTGTTCATGTAACTCAAATAGCCTTGGTTCGGTTTTTTTGTTTGTTTGTTTGTTTGTTTGTCTGTTTGTTTGCTGAATAGTGGGTTCCTATACAAAACTCCAGGGCTTTCTCCTTGGGTGTGAAGTCTTTTTGCTGTTAGAAAATCAAGTTGTACTTTCTACACATCACCACTACCACCACTGTCAGCCCACGTTTGTGTTCCCAAACTAAAAAGCTATCAGCTTTCTCTTTTCTGGCCCCCTTTCCCCTCGAACTCAGTGTTCCTGATCCCAGTAAATGGCGTTTTCATGAATCCAGTTGTTCAAACCATATTTTTTTTTCTTACTCAACATCACACCCAAGGGAATCCTGGGAATTCTGCTCCCGTTTGCATCTGGAGCCTCTCTGCTTTTCAACTTGTGTTGTCAGGTTGCTTCTCAGAGCACAGAAATGACCACACTGGACTACAGGCAGCCTCCCTATTCCAACCTATATCCCTACACACACACACACACACACACACACACACACACACGCACACACACACCGGCGATGCAGGTCTTAAAACTCTGATACCTTCCCAGTGAGCCCCAAGTTAAGTCTGCGTTCCTCCCAGAGGGACAGCCCTCTCCATGACTGGCCTATGTCTTTGGTCCCACTTCCCATAATCCTTTCTTTCGCTTCCTCTGCTTCATCCATAATCTCCCTTCTTGCAGGTCTCTCACCACATCAAGCTTGTCCCTGTCTTGGGTCTTCACAGTTGCTTTTTACTAGACTAGACTAGTAGACTCTTCTAAGTAACCAGATGCTTGCCCCTTTGTTTCACATGGGTCTCTACTTAGATGGAAGCTCACCAGAAAGGCCTTTCATGAGGATATTACATAACAGGAACTTTCTCCCCTGTACATCAATGTCTGTCCCCCCTTTTCTTTTATATCTCTTGTAGTACTTGCTATTTTTATCTTACCGTATGTGTCTGTCTATACAACTTCCTAAGATTATGATCTCAGGACAACCTCTGTCATTTGGAGCCTCTGATTTATCCATAGCTCCCAAACAGGGCCACCACCCAGCCCAGTAGGCACTTAGTAGATACTTGTTGTGCCAGTGAATGCATTGTATACCCAGTGTGAGCAGAACCTTTCCAAGTATTAAAACAATACAGACTTGGGACTCTTCAGGTTTGTGATTGGTTGGAAATGCCACACTGGCTTCCATAATGGATTGTGGAGATAGGGTAGGCCTTCTCAGTTTCCTCTTAGAATTCTCCTCTTGTTGGCTGTGTGTGCTATTATGGGATATGGGACAGAGAATTCCCAGCAGTTGAGGATTTATGTGTAGGTCTGACTGGGCAAAGCAAAACTATCTCTCTTGATGGGTCATCTGCATATAGGTGGGTTTTATTGATGTGTCTCAAAGGTGCCATCTCTCTTCTCTCACCTTTTTTTGGAAAATGTCATTCTCTCAACTGAGTCTTTGAAAATATTAAGCTATGCACTTGGGAAGTAATGCAGCCCCCATTCCCAAATTGCCCTCTTTGTGAAAGTGATATTTAACAAAACCTTTTTGAGCATTATTGCATTCTTAGCTCTGTTTTAGGCTGTGGGGAACCAGGTGGAACCATTGACCCCTGCTTTATGCCTCCTTATAGGGACTAGACTGAGCCAGACAAAAGAGCATATGTCTACTTGGGGCAAAGGTGCCCTTTGGAAACACAGGCTCTGTGTAGCTTGTATCAGTCTGCATTTCAAGATGACTGTGCCAAGCCCTCATTACGTTGACTTTCTTCTTCACCAAATGGAAAGCCAGACATTAATTAAATGTCAATGACTATTCCTGCTAGTTCAATTTTCTGGTTCTATCTAATTAGAATTAAATGGTGAGAGAGGTTAGGCAGACTAAATCAAAGGAACAAAAAGGGTTCAGGCTCCCAAACTGTGTCCCTGCATTTGCTAAATCAATTTCAATTAGCTGCCGAAAGCCTTTCCTTTGGCTGCCTTTTGAAACAAGGAGGTTGCTTTTTGGAGAGAATCTTTGCTGCTCTCCCTCACACACATTAGGGCCACCCATGGCCTTCAGAGTTCTTTCCTTTGGGCTCACACCGGGAGGTAAGCAGTGAAGAGGTAGGTTTGGAGCAGCTTTGGATGCATGAGGCAATTCTGCTTGCAGACTGCTCCTGCCCCTCAGTCTCTTGCTGACCTCAATCTCAGGTGCAGCTGGATTGAAGGACTGGTGTGATCTGTGCACCCTCTTGTCTTTCTTGGCAAAGCAAAGCAGATAGCCCTGTGAGATGGGGAGCTTGCCAATCCAGCCAATAAGATTCATTTGCTACTCACAGGACGCTAATTTCACTGTGGGCAGAATCTCCTAACTGAATTAAGTACTCATCAGCAAATTAAGACATGCCACAACTTGAACGTATTTATTCCCTAATCCCAAGTGCATCCAATCTAAAACTTCCTGAACTGTAATGTGACACTGTAAGTAGAAAAGTTTAGACCATGTGACTTCATTTTGTGGACAAAATTATTTTTAGAATGTTGCATGCAATTAGTGTCATGTTATGTGTATAAAACGTATGTGGAACTTAGATGAAAACCGTGTTTAGACCTGTTTTTTTTCTACCTAAGATTCCTTATTATGTATGTGCAAATACTTGTTATCCAAAAGAACCTGCTCGTGGAACACATCTGGTCCCAAACATTTGTATAAGGAATACTGTGTATGACTTGTCACTTCATCTGTTTGTTTTTGGTTGAATTTTTATTTAAAATATTATCAATATTATTAATTATTTGTAGACAACTTGGTCAAATAAGTCTAATTTTTGTTTTAGTTACAATGTACTCATAAATTTTTAAGTGAATATGATATTTTTTGCTCTTACGGTGCTGTCAAGGGCGTCTTCCATTCTACTGACAATATTGTTGACAGTTGGAGTTCTGTGACAACACTCAGAGACACTTCTTTATTTAATAGCATCTGAAAATGACCAGTGTTCACAGATCTGGCAAGCTTTATACCAGAGCAAGTTCTCCATCCACTCTGGGCTGGGTTTCAGAGACCATTTGTTCGAGAACAGCTCCAGCCATATTTTCACCAAATCACTGCTAAAAATCACCAGATGAAAAGTCGCTTCATGACAGAAACTAACTTATGTGGCAGCCAGTCACAGATATATTTGATATTTACATATATATTTGATATATATATTTGATATATACATAGATATTTGAGAAAAATCTCATTCCAGACTCAATAAAAATAAACAGACTCTAGATATGGCCTGGAGATATTGAAATAAACAGGCTAATGTTAATATTTGGCAAATGGTAGCCTTTGTTTAAACAGTGTTTTGTGTATGTGTATGCATGTGTCTGTGTGTATCTGTGTGTACCTGTCAGCCTGTCTCTGATTTGGGGCTTCTTAATGAGCAATATTCCAAAGAAATCACCAAGTGAGACGCCATCCAGCAAATGAATACCTCAGAGATTCACTCTCTCTTATGTAAAATTAGTCCCAGACAGAATTTTTTTTCCCTTCCTTCACTGGAAAGTATTGTAGTTGGTTTTGCTTTGGTCTATCCATTGTTTTTATTGCAAATTTGATTAGTTATTCTTATCATACTTTTCATAAACAATTGTTCATGTGGAAATCTGCTTATAGACACACTGGACTACATGCTACATATTCTCTCTCATTTTGGGATCCTAGCTTTGAATCTTTAGGTTTATTTGGTTAAATTGGACTACTTTCAGTAGCTAGGAAACCAGAAAATGTCCATGGGGGATTTTAAGGGAATGGGGTGGTAAAATATAGGTAAGAAGACTGGGAAGGAAAATGACAAGGGAGGGTGTGATAAAGAGGGGGGGAGGATAAAAGGGCAGAATAGAGGAATGGTTGCAGGTAGGAATAACTAATACTAAAGATAAATGTGTATAGAAAGTTTGAACGCAGTTATTCAATATTGAAGGGTTAATGCCTCTCAGATGCCAGAAGCTCTCAAACAAAATCCCGGCATCATGTGTGGGTTATTACCCTTAGAGTTGATGGCCATAGATCCCCAAAATAACACAGGCTATTGCCATCACCCACAGAGCTTGATGATAAGACCCTGTCGCTAAAGATACCACATATATGAATCATAGGAAGTATAAAACTCAAGCTGGTACTGGTATGACACTTCTTCCCTACTGCATAGCTTTCCTGATTGGAAGTTGCCATGTAGGCTATTGGGCGAAGAAAAACCATAAACAGTCTTATCCATCCATGAGCTCTATGAGGAGCTACAATAATGAGTTTTCTGGCAAGATATGACTGTTATTGCAATAGTGGCATGAATATTAAGAGGGTAATTAACTGCTTTCTTATAGGATTTACAGTCCATGCCACAAAATGGAACTCATGCCTACTAGTTCTAACTGAAATGAGAACCTGTGGATGTTTAGGTCATAGGCACTATGGGGATGGACAAAATATTAAAGTGCCCCATTCTTATCTTTATACTCATATATTAGTATAACTATTAACCCTCATCAGAGAAGACTTTCTTTGGACATGGATGGTGATTAATAAAGAAGCTCAAAACTGGTCAAATAGAAAATAAAATAGCAAAAAAAAAAGAAAGAAAATAAAATAGCGTGGAATGATCAGCCCTAATTGGGACATCTGTATCACATCCCCTTAAGGTTCATCACAGAAGAAGGGACAGAAAGACTGTCATTGCCAAAGTTTGCAGAAGACTACCATGCAACAGTGTTTTCTGGATGTGACAGGGCCACTGTACACACAAGTCACAGTGACTGTGGATGCAATGCACAAGACCTGTACAAGATCAAGCCACTCTATGAGAGAGTGTCAAAAAACATTGGCAGTTGTTGGCTTCTAGAACAGGGACACTGTCAATTTTCCTCAAGGCTATGGCTTCCCATGGACTATCCCATACTCCAGTTGCTAAACCAAACCCAGACACATACAAGCAGCACAATTTAGACTCAGTGAGTTAAAACAAACAAAAATAAAAGAGTTCATGACATTGTGAGAGAGTCATGGTGAGGTGATGTACTGAGAGGAATTGGAATTGAAAGGAAAAAAGCAGGGATGAAATCTGTGAAAGCACACACAGACACACACACACACATATATATATATTTCATATATATGAAATTTTCAAAAAATAAATAGAAATATACTTATAAAATTATGGGGAGGATGGTTTTTATTTGATAGAACATAATCTATGTGTATTGAAATCTTAATTAGGAAAGAAGTGTTAAGCTATGACTTTTATCTGGAGAAGTGTAACTGAAGCACCCCTGAGAGGACTTTGCCCTTAGCTCAGCTTCGTGACTGAGTTTATGCATTCATTCCAAGTCCTCCTGGAAATAGTCCCATTTAAGACATAGCCAGGAGTCTTATGTGCTATTATAGTATGAACTTCGGGGATAAGAGAAATATTTCATGTTTCTGAGACATCATTGGATTCTACAAATTTGAACATGTTGAGTGTTTACAAATGAACCTTTAAATACCATATGATTGAAATTGCCTGGTGAAGCAAAATGTTACTTTCACTCTGCTACTGTATAGTAGTCAGCTATGGTTTTCATACAGCATACAACATTCTGAATGGGGACTTTCCCAGTCAGTGGTATGCTATTTGCTCTGTGCATTTTTCCTAACATGAAATTAAGTCCAGCATACATCAAGTGATTCTCCTAGTTATTCTTCTATAATTTGGTCCCCAAATGAACTTTTTTCATTACATTTAGTTTTTAATCTCCTCTTGATTCTCTCACGGGACCTAGGGAAAAGCCCACAAATTGACCCCTCTCTCTAACCAGCCAAGCAATGGCTTACTATACCCGAAACAATGGCTTCTGTGAAAATATTCACCATGCTAGAGGGGACCTGAGGAAGTTACGGGGTGTGTTTGGGAAGGCAGTGGACACAAAGAGTTGCAGGTACCAATCAACGGTAACCAAAGGCACAGAGCAGGTCAGTCTTAGCAGGCGCCTCAGTGCTGGCTTCAGGAACCCTTTTCTGGGGTGAATCAGCTGAGTCCTGTGGAGTGGAGGAGACTTTGACATCTTGCTGTTCAGCATGGCATCCACATACATACATCAGTGTGGCCTGTGCAACCACGAAACTGCATGCTCAAGTTCTATTTAACAGCTTAAGTTGAAATAGCCATGCATCCTGTCTGGCTGCATCGTGCCGGTGTTCTGGGATGTAGCTGTTGCTGGTGCTTCCAGCACTTGAAATCTTTCCAAGCTCCTTAAGCACCTCTCAACTCAAGACAGCCTTCCCTTGGAGGCAGATTGCTGTTTTTTCTTCTTTTTCTTTTTCTTTTCTTTTTTTCCCTGTGATATGATTGATGAAAAATATTTCCTGTTTGCAGGATTTGTCTGGGTTTCTGAGAATAGAGCTGTAATTTTATTCAGAATGTATTGACAAATTTAAGGTGAATTATTATGTGCACATAAAGGCTTTTGTTGAAAATCATTGCTGTAATTAGTAAAAATAGCTGCTATCCTTTCCAGCACATCTTGTTTGGTAGCAGGCACTGTGCTTGGTTTTGTTACTAAATTTTACATTAACCCTTGAATCTGGAGCCTCTTCGCTAATAGAAGTGACAAACTTAGCCTTCTGATTTGGGGGCGTGTTCACACATCTAGGCAAATCCCAGTTCCCTTTGTCCAACTTACACCAGCATCTTAATTGGTGTGTGGTGCTTGCACGACTGTACCCTTTCCTCACGGCATATCTTAGTACTCTAAGTATTAATATTTATTACTGGGAACTATGGTTTTCCTCTTTTCAAGCTCCTTAAAGGATAGAGTACCACTCAGAGCTCATATTAAGGTTTCTCTGATATTCTTGGTGGGGTTTTTTTTCGTAACCTTTATATAATTTTTCATAAAGTTATGCATTCTATAGCGCTTGGCCACACTCAGCCATGCTGAAAACTGGTAGTTAAATGTGCTTTTCCTGTAGTGTAAGCGTAGTGGGTCTCTCTTTTAAAAAATGTAAATACTGTTATTTTCTTTTATAAATTTTAATTAATTACTTTATTCACTTTACATTCTGATTGTAGCCCCTCCCTCTTCTCCTCTCTGTCCCACACTACCTCCTCTGTTACCTCCCTCCCCTATTCCTCAGATAAGGGGAGCTGCCCCACACCCACCCCAGCTCAGTAAGTCTAATCATTAAAACTCTTCCGCTGTGGCCTGGCTCTGCAGCCCTGCCAGGCGGGAGGGTTAGCATTGTCCCAGGACCAGGGCTTGTGGGAAGATCCACTACATACCCAGGGGCTGGCTGTGGAGTGGTCTTAATGTACCATACTTGAAAGTGGGGAAAGAAGCCTGAAAAGACAGTATTGCCACGAAGGCAAATAAACCTTTTAAAATGTAAGATGTCTGTTGGAAATAAACTTCTTGGTTGTGTCCAGCAGTTGCTCTTACACAGTCTCCATGACTTATGCATGATGGCACATACACACTCTCTGTCTCTATGCCATTTAAAAATAGTCCCCTTGGCATCTTAATCCTAAGAAGAGAATCTACGCTACTGATGTAGTTCTGCTGTCCGCTGCAAAGTCAGGTATTTTTGAAAATCCAGTTAATTCACACTGAAAGTTGAACTTCGATTGTGTCATTTGGAAAGATAATGAATGATGATCATGCCTGGTTCTGGGCACTTGCAAACTGCTGGTGGCAGAGTTCTTTGGAAGGATGTAGAAAATGATTTCTACACGTTCATCCCCTGCATCTGTTAAGCGAAGCCATGGAAACTTGCCACAAGGAAAGAATATTAAAATTGGTCAGGAAAATACTAAAAATATAAACTGTTTCATATCCACAACAGTAAAACATAGAGGGCAAATGAAGCCATGAAAAGTTGGCTTCCCTGTTCTCATATAAGCTGCTTCTCTCACCATCAGGGTCTCTTTCCAAAAGCTGTCACATTATGTCACTGGTTTGATGCTTATATTTTATAAGCAAGGATATATTCAATTAAAGAGTAAAATTTTTTATTAAATATTCTTTTTTTTTCTCAATGCAGATAAAGTAGGGATATTGCAGTTAGCAGGGGAGCTTCTTCGCCTGAGTGGGGCAGGGTCTTCAGGCTTCCTGTCTCCACTGACCTTGACTGTCCTGGTGAGATCTGCTGAGGGGCTGACACATATGTCCTTTAACATCTTTAGTGACAGCAATTTTGTCATCAGCCTTCTAAGGAGTATGGACCATGAGCTGCAAGAGCCGAAATAATGCTTGTAGGGTATATTTCATTCTAGAAAGGTCATGTGTCCTGTGTGCTGGCATTGTTCCTCCATACTACAGTGAAAAGTGGGGACAGAGAAGAGGGGACCAACCTGAATTGTTAGAAGCAGAAAGGCCAGGATCTTTATTGAGCATTGGGAACCCAGTGCTAGGTGGATCCCCACTTTTCTGGTTGAGTTAGCATGATAAAAGTGGCATTTTCTAATGGCACTTTGATGGGAACTAGGGATTTGCCTAAGGAGCGACAGAGCTGATGGAGGAGCCCTTACTGCCCTCAGCGTACTTGGCCAACCAGAGTTTCCAACACTTCTATGCCTTATTGGGCCCATCTAGACTCTCCCTTTATATCTCAGGTGTTGAAAACAACCAAACTAAAAGATATAAGAAAATTTCACAAACAAAGCCAATTTTTAGTTGGATGGAATTGTTAAGCAACATTAAGGGCAAATATAAAGAGAATAGTCAAATATGGTGATCCATGACCACACATCCCACTGTGTCTCTGAAGCATCAGTCATATCATTTACTGCTTGGCTAGTATTGTATTTTCCTTAGCTGTGTTCAGCATTTGCAGTTGCAAATGAATAAGATGGCAAGACTAAGAAGAGAATAGATATCTACAGGCCATGTACTCACTGGGAAAGGTACCTACCTGGTCTGTGGAGTTAGACTCTGGCTTCCCAGAGAGGCAGGGCAACACTGTGGTAAGGAATGATGGGTGGAAAGATGTTCTAGCAAAGCTCTGTATGGTTTGAGTATTAGAAGGCCTGCTGCAGGCCTGTCTGAATTTGGAAATGTTTACATGAAAATTCTATTGGAGTCTTGGCTTTGATGCTCAAGATGAGAAATTGATCTGTGTGTGATATGGAATGAAGTTCAACCTCATTGTCCCCTCATCAGGGCCAGGGAAAGCTCTCTATGCCTGGGCAGCCCCTCTTGCCAGCGCTGTACCCTCATTTGGGTTGTTCAGTCAATCTCTATAGCAGCCAATGAGATAAGCTGAGAGCCAGCGTGGATGTCACTGGTGAAGTGTGCTATTGGTGGACCATTATTGCCTGGGATTCTAGCTCTGATGTTTTAATGTCCATCAGAACATCCTCCTCTCTTCACCTTAGCCTCAGTTTAGTGGTGGGCCTCATAGGCACCTTTGTACCTACCCAGGACCCTCTTCTTCCATGGCAGGGGTAGAGTGCCTATCATAAGCCAGGCTTGTTTCCTCCTTTGCTCACCCATGTCTGGTGATTTTGGGCAGCTGCGGTCTGGTCTTCCTGCCCTCCTGACTCCTTCCACTCACTCCTGTGTGATTTTTCTTCTCTACTGATGGAAAACCCACCCTGTCCGTATAAAACTTTTACCCATTACTTTCATGTGGTAGCTCATCATGTTCTGTTATTTTCCTTACTGCTGGGTATGCTAAGAACACGTTAGCCTACTTTCATTCACCCTCACCTCAAGTGAGGTCCTGTTCCTGAAGAGTTGGGAACTCTCCCTATTCTTTATCTCTGGAAGGGGAATGTGGCAGGCGTCTCTGTGCTCTCTCTAAGGCACCTGTAGTGTTGGCAGGCCATGAACTCCCTCTGCTTTCTGTGCTTGGCCAATCTAAACCTCCCTTCCGAGTAGCGTGGGAGGCCTCTGGTCCTCATGCTGTCAGTCCATGGCACTTCTGAATTGCCTCCTTTCTGAAATCCCTTTGCCAGCAGTGGTGTCATCCACGTGAAATTGAAAGAGTGGATTCAAAAGGTATGATGTGAAAGTTTTTAGAAGCGTCATTTCATGCAGACTATTGGAAATAATCTGATCCTTCTGTTTTATTTTCTTAATAAACTACAGGATTTCAAAGCTGAAGAGCTGAACTAGGAGCTACACTCACCCTTGAATGGAAACCAGAAAGAGCAGTTAGTGTCCACATCTTGACAAGTCCCATGTTGCTTGCATGAATTGGGGTTGGTGGGGGGGGGGGCAAGTCAACTTCAGCAAACATTGTATTGCTATTTTAATATTATTGTATTTATTTAGCATATTTATCATTATTATTAATATTATTGTATTTTATTTAGTATATTTAAGAATATACTATGTCTTCCATTGTTATACTGGAGATATTTTTTCATACCGCATAGCAATGTCATCTAAATGTTCACTAAGGAACAGGGCTAGTCTTCAAAATTGAACCCGAATGCCAATAAGTTTGGTCCAGAAGGTAAAGCTGATAATAACCATGGAGAAGGTCAGCTACCTGTTGTGAGCCCTTGAATGCAAATGTGGGCTGGAGGACTCCATGGGCTATTAAGGCCAATGCTGATAAAATAAAAAGCAGCTGTCGAAGCAAATATGCAAAACAGCACTTTCAGATGTTCCTGTGGTTCACCCGGAGTCCTGAACCTATCTGCTTTCAGGTGTCTGCCACTCTCACAAATGCATCTTTTGCTTAAAATGCAATTGTCCTGCAAGGTCGAAGGGGCCACCCAGCATGTAAACGGTTTTACTTTCACCTTCACCGCCAAGTTCTTGGTATATCAATACTCATTGCTTAATGAGAAGGCATAGCTTCTCTACACACAGACTCAAGGTGGAAGCCCCTGCTGGGGATGTTAGAATAAAATGGAAGATGCAGTGTGATACAGGTAGGTTAAAAAACAATGCCGAATGAGGTGCCTTTGATGGGTTAAATCACCCGATTTTCCCAGCATATCCCAAGTTTCCTTGATACACAGCAGCCCAATGCTGCAGCCCTTTAATACAGTTCCTTATGTTGTGCTGACCCCCAACCGTAAAATTATCTTTGTTGCTACCTCACAAATACTGTTATGAACTATAATGTAGATATCTGATATGCAGGCTGTCTAACATGTGATCCCCCAAAGGGTTGGCAGCCCACAGGTTAAGGACCACTGGTATACAGGTTAACTTGAGAGCAGTAGAAGGCAAACTGCTTTTATGGTCATAATCAGAAATTTATTTTAAAATACCTTAAAGCATAGCTAGTACATCAAACTCATGATACAAAGTTTCTCTTTAAAATAATGTTATTTAAATGAACAAAATAGGTCTGTTTAAACAAACATTTTAAGTAAATATTAGTCTAGGTGCCACCACAGCCGTAGCTGAATTTATGAAAGTATTATGTGAATTATGGAATTTTGGAAGCGTTTGACTCTAAGTCATCTAGGTAAATATGGGCACTGAGCTGATGGAAACCCTGCTGATCACCCATTGTTCTTTTGGGGCAATATATTGCATAATTGGATGTATTGCTACTTTATATGCAGCTAATTTCAGAGACTAAAACAACCGTATCTATTAAATGCTATTTTATTTGATTAATAAAAGTGCTAGATTGTTTTAGGATTGAATAAATATAAAATGTTAATTGGATATAAAATGCTTATTTATGTGATCATGGGCATTGCCATAAAACGAGAAGACAGTTATTACTGTTTAATATTGCTTTAATCAGAAGTGCTCTTGGGAAAGCTAGAAGACAATAAGTGTTGCCTCACAGTCGCTCCCAAGGAACTGTGGTGATGAGCAGTTGGACATTATGTTAAGCTGCACGTTGGAGGCCACAGAATTGCTGGATTCAACTGTGCATTTGTTGAGTGTGTACTGTGTGCCTTCCTCCTTTAGGTCTCGTGAGGAAGTTAGCTTAGATTGTACAAATGACAGAAATCTGACTTAGCACTGGCTGAAACCATTCATAGGTCTGTGTGGTGAATAAAATGGAGGCTTAGTGTGCAATGCTGCCTGTGATCGACATTCCCGAATCATAACCGCCTCCATGTAGGCTTGTGTGGTGAACTGAGGCTCATCGACTCGGTGGCTTTACGTGACAATCTGGGCTGGGGAAGTGGCTGTCTGTGTGTGGTGATGATAGAAGATGGTTTTCCACAGGAAAACAGCATCCCTGTTAGCAGCAGCTTGAGGATGGGTTCACTGGCCGTGAGAAGGATGCACCTTGGAGCAAGATATTTTGACAAGGGGGCAGTGTAGACAGGACGATTTCGAAGAGGATCATAGCATGGAGGTTCATGTGAAAATAGGGTGTATTGAGGAGCTGGAGATTGGAGCTTCAAGGTGCAGCAAATTGTAAGCATAGAGAGGTGAGGCAGAGTCATATCAGAATCTTTTGAGAATTAAGAGTGAATCCTTGTAGCGGGCAGCCTTGTTCCCTTCTCTCCGGAGAGATAATGGCTTTGAGGAATGGAGGCACACCAGAAGGAAGGACAAATCTGCTGTGCAAAGCTCACTGGTGCGGGAACCCTCCTGGAGCAGTGGCAGCTTCAATAATCTTCTCCTTGTAGGCAAAACAGGCACCTCAGCTGGCCACTCAGCAAGTATTTATTAGACATCTATTGTATGCATTGCTCAGTAACGGAATCAGAGTTCAGATGCCTCTTAGATGGTACAATTATTTACTAAGTTTGGTTTAGAAATGAGTATTCCATGAGGAGCCAGAAGGGGACCAGTCAAAGGGTATATGTGTCTGTTCTGGGCAAGAAATCAAAGGAAAGATGCACAAGAGTCCATGAACTTCAAAGAGGAGGGGGCTCCTGACATGCAGAGATTCAGGGTGCAAAGCCTGGGAAGTGGAAAGATGTCCTTTAAACTTACCTTACTGTCTTTAATTTTTTGCTTCTTGTCTTCCTTAATTTCACTGGAAAGGTATTTATAGGAATATTAGCTTCTACCAGTGCTCAGGACTAGATGCAGCTGGGGAAAGTTACTCCTTTCCCATATACCTTAATGCAGTATCTCAGGTGCTTGTGTGCTGTTTGGGGTCCTCTTCCTGCCTCCTATTGGCGTAAAAAGGAATTCATCAGCTTATTTTATTGTTCTGCTTTTCTTTCTAAGTCTATTTTCAATTTTTCTATAAGGGGGAAGGACGGTACCGAATCTATAGTGGAAGCATTATGGATGTCTGGGACATAAATCTTCCTTCCTTCCTTCCTTCCTTCCTTCCTTCCTTCCTTCCTTCCTTCCTTCCTTCCTTCCTTCCTTCCTTCCTTCCTTCCTTCCTTCCTTCCTTCCTTCTCCCTCTCATGGGAAGGTCCAGCCTGGCCTTTCCTCCTATTCTTCTATTTGAAAGGGACTGCTGGATGGGTAATTTAGGCCAAACTCTTTTGTCCTTTGACCTGGTAGTCTTTCTCATTTACTTTCTGCCTGCGGAGGTTCTAATATATTAATATCCTGTGGCCTGTGCCTGTATATCGACCCAGCTTGCATCAGTAGGTCTCCACACTCAGGAATACTGAGTAACCCATTTTTATCCCATCGGCCTGTTATTTTCTTCTCTAGAAACTACAAGGAAGAAGAGGGGCAAACCTTGGCCAGTTTCCCAGTCATGGGTCTGTAGTCTCAAAACCTTATCTTAATTCCTAGCATGCCTTTTTCTTGAAAGGATTTTTGCTCCAAAAGTATAACCCTTGAATTATACACAGAAGGAAAAACTCATAAGCCATGCTTGCATTTCTTGACTGTTGGTTTGATTAATGGACACAATGGTGGGCTTTATGAACAGTCACATACAGAATAAACAAGTTATGTTGCTTTGGGCTAGTTTGCATCTCTGTTTCCTCATCTGCCCAGTGGAACTAAAAATTCTGACTTACGCAGTGGAGTTGGAAGAAGTCAGAGGAAGCTCATGAGCTGTAAGTAAGAGGGGGCTCCACTCGGAGATTCATGACTAGTACAGTGAATTTGTGGAATTAGTGCCAGCCCAGCCCAGGGTGCTTGCTTGGCTTGTTAGTGCTTCACCTGCAGGACACCTGGGATGGGGTTGTCACAAGTTCTCAGGGACAGTGTCGCAGGTGCTTTCTGCATCTGCCAGATTTGGGGGTAGAGGGCAAAGCTCCCTCACAGGTCTTGGGCCAGGTCATTGTGCTTCTCAGATGGACATGCATTTACCCATAAGCAAAGGCAGAGAGGTCTTGCATGTCTCCACTTCTTTGAGTTGGCTCGGTGCCTGCAAACAGCTTTCCTTATTCCTAGAATGTTTCAGGTTTTGCATCTCCATACCATTTTGGTAGGCATGACACCTGTCTGGCAGATGAGGAAACTGAGTCTGGATGCCTTCTTTTGATCTAGTTTATGACATTGTGTTCACTCTAGAGCCTTAGGCTACCACAGAGGGCAATCTGTTTTCTTGTTAATCGTACATGCAGACAGTTGGTGTGAGGTAGTATCACATGTATTCATTTTACCTTATGTGAGATTCTAGGATGCAAGCAAACACCTCAGAAATGTGCACCCCCTTGTCTTCCCCTCGCTCACCTCTGCCCAGCCTCTGCTCCTGTTCAGTGCTTACAGTGCTGAAATGGGCCTCTGAAACTGGCAAGCCTCATGAAGAAATCAATAACACCTACAGGGAAGACAATGTGGGGCTAGCAAGATGGCTCAAAGAAACATCTCTTTTCATGGACATTATCTCTCTTCATGGTGAGTAAAGAGGAATTGTCTTCTGGGAGGCACATGGAGGATGAGAGAACCGGAGGCTGTCCTCTGACCTCTACTTGTCCTTTACACAAACGTCATGGCACCCTCCCCCAAGCGAACACACACATGCAATAAATCAATAAATGTTAAGATGTAAAGGAAAAATAATTGCAAAGGAATAATACCCCCGCCCCCTTCTTCCACTTCCTCACCCCTTTAAAACCCTGGCTTTCCTCTTAATTGACTCAGGTCTAAGACTCAAAGCACTTTGATTTTGAAGCAAAAGCAAGAGCCATTCATCCCTGGTGTCATGCCTTTCTCTCCCCTGCATTTGCAGGATGCTTATTCCAAGCTGTAGCACTGGTTTATGCAAGCCTCAGGAGCCAGCAAAGACCTGAGGGATGCTGATTTTGGCCACGCCCTCCAGCTTGCTCTGAAGTCATCTGTTAGGCAAGGCCTTGTCTGCTGGGGGCATTCTGGGAGGCGCCAGAGGAATCACTTTTCCTCCTGAGCTCTCAACATCCAATTTTCCCTCAGGGACCTCAGATGACCCCGTCATCCATGAAGAGAGATATTTCTTTGAGAAATTGGTTTCCATTTCCAGCCTCCACACCTCATGGCATAGCATATTTCCCACACGTCAACTTAAATACGCCATTGTCTATCCTCATCTTCTCTTTCTTTTAAGAACCAGTGTGGCCAGACAGGGAGCCCTGCATGGCAGGGAGTGCCCAGGGCTCTCAAGCAGGAGCCATATGGTGGCCTCAGTGCACCCTACTTCCTCAGCTCACTTGTCTCCTCTTCCTTTCCCTGTAATTCCTATTTTTTTTTCCCTCATTTGCCTGCATTCTTGGAAATCACAGCCCAGCCTCTGTGCACAGACTTCACTCATGCTCTGCTGTGACTACAGGAGAGCTGGAGAGGAGTTTGATTTTGGGATATCCATTGTGTATATCACGCTGCCGGGGGCATGGCAATGTAATGGGACTGCAACGTTAACCGGGCTGTGCGTGTACCTCCTGTGTTTAAGTCTGAAGGGGATGGAGACCCTCTAACTACAGTCCCAGCCAGAAGCTGTGTGGATAGTATGCAGGGACTTGGTATAGGAGGCATTGTTGTACCTGCCTTGAACCTGGGTCCATAACAGTTCCTCATGTGATATGCTATTCATTAACCCTTTGTTATTTATCAACTAAACCTTTATGTACACACAAACTCAAGCCAGTAGCACTAGTAGGAAGCTTTCTCCTACCCACACATACCTCTACATCCTTTTACAGCCATGACTGATTCTGCAGGTTATAGTTATAGTATCCCCTTGTTAAAAAAAAGCTTTTAGCAAATATAGTGTCCTAGGCCCTGGATGCTTCTTTTTCTTTGAATTAAATTTTATAGGAAGTGTCTTATTGGATATTGTTTTCTGGTTGTATTTCTAGGAAGTATTGAAATGTTTCTGTGTGCAGCTGTATAATACCCCAGTGTGTAAAATGGCCAAGCTGCTCTTGTCTATTCTGCTGCTGATGGGCCTTCAGCAGTGACAGTACATACTTACCAGACAATGCCACTGTTTCTCAAAGCATTTGTATCATTTTATTCTCTACCAGGCAGTGTGTTAAGTATGCACGGTAAACTGCCTTCTCTCCAAAACTGAGTGTTGTCAGACTTCATATTTTTTCAATTGAGTGAATATATCACAAAGCCTAGGGTTGTGGCCTTTCAGCTTCCTAGTTGCTACGGCAGCCTAGTATATATTTATATGCTGTTACTGGCATAACTTCCTCTGCTTTATAAATGCTTGGTAATATCATATCTGTTGTTAGTTTTCTATTGTGCAGTTTGTATTTTTCTGTGACACACACACACACACTACTAATTCTTTGCTCATTTCTCAGCTATCCTTCCATGTAGCTTTTCTTTTCTTCATCTTTTGATGAAGAAAGATGTTTTAACTTTAATGAAGTACAGCATATGGCTTCTGGGGGTCAGGTGTGTTTAGCGAACAGTTTAGCATTGGGTATAAGCTACAAGGCCAAAGCTTAGTAAGGGCCAAACCAGGTCCAGGCCAGGACATTGAGGATCTTTCTTCCAGCTTTAGGAGCAGCATGTTCCTCCTCACTAGAGTCCAGGTGCCTGCGCTGGCTTGGCTCTTAGTGTACTTAGAAGCTGACAGCATCATTTGCTCTGATGATATCTTTGCATTCTTGTCGAATGCAGGGGCTACACAAAACCTCAACATGTTTCTCAAGATAATACCTCAACATGATACCTCAAGATAAAGTTTAGAGATTACTTCTGATAGTGAGACCATCTAAACTAGCTTCCCTCACCTCCCTGGACATTATGATGTGCATGAGTGTGTGCATGTGTATGTATGAGTGTGTGTATGTGCGTATGTGTGTGCGTGTGCATGGGTATGTGTGTGTGTGTGTCTGTGAGTGTCTGTCTGTCCCCTGAATCTTCCAATAACCCAATGTATCTGCCTGCCTATGTGATCTGCCTACCCTGGGGACAGACATATTTCTGGTGCCACCAGACCTTAGTAAAAAGTTCTGTTTCCAGGCACCAGCCATGGGGGCAGCCTCTGGGTGATGGCCTGAGGAGTCTTAATTTTCCGACCCTAGGAGAACCTGGTGATGGGAACAAGCTTCCTGAGCTTGGATGCCCCAGCTCCATAAAGCTGCATCTACCTAGTCTTGGGTGATCCCTATGTTTTTCTGCATGTCCAATGATGGTGAAGCTGGCTTGAAGGCCCCAGACTTGTGAGATGGCAGGAACTGATTAAGATAACATTTGAGGCACACCCCAATAATCTCTGATACTCTCCTTTATAACCAGAGTCGCTAATTGGAGGAAAACACTTTTATTACTCTTTTAAATCCCATCCACTACACAACTAGTTTAGCAAAAGTAGATGTTCCTGCTTCACTCTCTCTGTGATTTTAAATATATAGAATATTTAATTCCAGACTCCAAGTCCACACATATTCCCCTTCCCTCCTTGTCCTCCCTCCTTTTTCTCTCTTCCCCTCTTCTGTATGTCCTCTCTCCTCTCTCTTCGTTCCTCCTGATTCTCTCCCTCCTCTTCCTACTCACTTTCTAGAGATTTGTGTTGTCATGTAAATTAATAGAAGACTTGGACAGCGGCTGGCCTCTGTGATAGGCACTTCCTACAATATCTCTGTGAACCTCATAGCAGGCGCTGCTCATATTCCCTGGGCTTCTGATAGCCACCAGCAGCGCTATATTTGTTGTTGAGGAGTCTGAACTTCAGGTTACTGTTTGGTTTCAACTGAGGCTGATACATGGTTCTTGGTGTCCACTGACCCTCAGCAGGCATTCCCATCCCTTGAATAGGACTTTGGACTTGTCAGAGACCCTTGTTAGCTGGTGGCTCCAAGTAGATATTTAGGTAACACTTTTCATGGAATGTTGTGATACATGACACACTATACAGGTGAAATATTAAGCCAGGTGCTAGTACACCATAGAAGTTTATTAAATATTCACTAACAGTCAACAATGAGTACAATCAAAATTTAGATAATCAATATTAGTATCATGACCTCATTTTATGCACTTTGATTCATAAAACAGGGGCTACCCAAATAGAGAGGGTCAGGCAGGGGACTTCATAGAAAGTGTAGCCCCCAGGAAAGTGTTCCTCCTGAGGTCCGCAGGGTGATCCTTCTTGGACAATCATCAGAAAAATGGCATGCAGAAGACTCTCTCAGCACTGCATTACTGTCAGGTGGCATCAGTGGTTGAGAAGCAGGCTGACTCTCGCTCTAGTTAGTAGCCATCTTGCTCTTCCTTGGCTTTGATTATCTTATTTACCCAATGTGCCAATTTGCACCATTTCTTGTGTTGACCCTAAGACAGGAAAAACTGTTCCGTGGCTCTTACTGTCTGCGTAGCTTTCGTACTGACTGAGAGCCCTTGAGTCCAGCTGAAGTCTGTCTGAACTCCAAACTTTAGCTCTAATAACACGCAGTTTTCTGTGTCCCACATACCTGCCATGTTCTTTACTCTTTCAAACCTTCATTTTGCTCTCTTCCCTTTAAGATTTTTATAGCTATGTTCTGACCTTTCTCAGTTGGCTGGTAAACCATCCTGGTGAATTCTTCACTTGATATAGCACATCTTTCAGTTCCCAAATGCTTTCTTT
Source organism: Pachyuromys duprasi (assembly GCA_028658305.1). Classification (NCBI taxonomy): domain Eukaryota; kingdom Metazoa; phylum Chordata; class Mammalia; order Rodentia; family Muridae; genus Pachyuromys; species Pachyuromys duprasi. Next base: position 22,389,447 of record CM053749.1, read on the forward strand.
TAGCCCGACATGATGTCACAGGCCTACAATGCCAGCATGTGCAAGATGGAGGTAGGAATTCAAATGACATAAGAAGCTAGAGGCTATGAGACACTGTTTCAAACACAAACAAAACAAACAAGAAACCAAAAAAACTTTGTTCTGAAACATTTTTATAAGTTCTAGTGTCTATTGTCTGTTGCCTTCCTTCATCTTTGTTTTCCATTGCTTGTCAATCACAACTATCTGAAGTTTTTATCTGGCAACTTCAATAATCAAGTCATCTGTGGGTCTGTTTCTGTGGTTTCTGACTTTGATGATTGATCAAATTTTCCTGACATTTTATATGTCCACCATATTTTTATAATATACTAGTCAGTGCATATTATAAAACGCCTTCCATTCCTTCTTGTATGGAACAAGAAAGGATATCATTTCTGTGAAAATACACTTGTATTTTACACACCAGTCAGTACTGTGATCTTGCTGAAGGTTCCATAGGCAGCCCATTAAATAAGCGCCTTCATTGATACGGACTCTTCTTGCTTATTCACAAAATTAAAGTGAGAGAGAGAGGAGAGAGAGAGAGGAGAGAGAAAGAGAAATGGACACTGGTGATGTTGAAGGTGACTGCCTTAATGTAATCACATCACTAATCTGACCTTGGTTTCCATTTATGACAATTGCCATCTGCAGATCACTCCAGAGGGTGCAGACCTTGATGAGGTGACATGAGGAAGAAGACTATGCCATTCCACCTCTGACCTGAATTCCAGCAGGGAAACTCCATAAATCACCAACTAGCCATTATCAGGGCTGGCAGGGAAGATGAACCTCTGGGGATACTTGAAAGGTTTGGGTGGTGCTCTTCTCTGGGAGCTAACTCCTTGCTAGTCATGGGCTGTAGTATTCCACTAACACATTGAAGTTCTGAATTAGAAAGCACAGAGCAGGAGAAGCTATGTAAACCAGAAATGAGGATTTGTAACCAAAAAGATCTGGTTTCTAACCCTCCAGTCAATAGGGGAAAAATCTGATGTACAGAATTCTTTTAATCATTTACTCATTGCTCCTGGACATTTTGTAACAGTCTAGTGAATTGCTTTGCTTGATATTTACTGGCTCCTGAGTAAAGTATAAAAATTGCAAGTGAGATGGGGGTTGTTTCCAAGGTAGATTGTTTACCTGGATACATGAAGCCCTGGATTGAGCACCAACACCATCAAAGTGAAACCACCACCACCACTACCCCACAAGGAGCTTATTCTCTGCCTGGGTTATTTTCTGTTGTGGCATTCTCTATGTGTGTTGGCCACATAACTCTCTTTCACTGATACGTTGGAACCTAATTCTGTGCATCACAAACAAGTGCAGTTGTATCAGGAATCCTCTGTTTTTTTCACTGCCAATGGCAGACAAGGGAGAATGTGTCTAGCCCTGGATACCAACACATCCAGGCAACAAGGAGCTTAAGTGAAGCCTTGGGAACCCAGTGTGAGCACTGCTGATATTGGCCTAGAGATGGAGGAAGCTCAGAGTATGCAGCTCTGGGAGGGCAGTTACATGATTCATTGGTCATCACAGTCAATGTTAGGCATGATCTCAGTCCTTAACCACATACTGGACTGATTGCTGTCCATCTATTCAAGACAGAACCTTCATATATGTATTGCTTCGGGCTCTCAGCCTCTCCTCATTTGTACTTCATCTCTAATGACCCTGGCTTCTCACTACTTTGATGGTGACTCACCATCTGGATACATTTTTGTAGACTATCCCAAGTAGCCCTCCCTGGACCCAAGTCTTTTCAGATCCTCTGCATTAGAACTTACAGACAGAGCCTCATCTTCCTGTCTTTGTCTCCCTTTGGTCCTAATAAATCATTTACCTGCTAGCCTACTTGCGTTTGTCTCTTAGATGTGTGTGTGGGAGGAAGTAAAACACAACTCCTATTGTTGAGCAGCCAGTTCTACGGGAAGAGAGGAAGCCCTGAATTCTTAATGAGATAGGACAACATTTAATTAAGCATTGAATGGTGTGTTACCCACAGGTGCTGGTGACATTCTGATGAAGGGAAAGCTTGTGTGGATTGAAGTGAGAGAAGATATCAGAGCTTGATCTGGGATCTGCCTTCTGTCCATCCTGTACTTTGGCTAATGCCATTGTCAACTGTAAATGGAATGCCACCACCACCAATGAGACAGTCAACAGAGTTGTGAAAAGGTGCCAGCCCACACACAGCAGAATGCTGATAACCAACAATTTCCACTGTTGGCAGCTTATTCTGATCAACATTGCATGTTAAACATAGCCCAAGAGTTAACAACATTGCAAGTCATTCATAATAATGCTAATATTAGCAGAATTATCATTTGAGAGCCAGCATTAACGTATTGATATTCAATATAGCATACACAGTCTTTGAGAAAAAGTAAAAACAGCTCTCAGTTCAATCCACGTTGAAGCTCTGCGGTTTCTCAGTGGGGTTTCCATGGATCCCTGGGAGTTAATGAGAATGTGATATTCATGACAGATGAAGATGCTGACCCACGGCTTTAATTCAAATTAGACATTTTGTGTGCATGTGTGAAATACTTTGTTTTCTCCTTTGTGGCAACTTAAATTGCTACAAAACACTTTTGGTCACAGATTTTATAATAATTTCTTCCCACAAGTCTAAGATAATCTTATAAAAAATGTAAAGCTTGTTTTTTTTAAACACCCACTAGTATGAGAACCCTCGGGAAGGAAGCTTTCCTTAGTCCATATGTGAGTGCTGAAGGAAGCTGTTGTCCTCAAAGCCCCCTCCAAATCCCCCAGAGCCTGTGCAGACACCCAGAGTGCACCTCCTACATTCCCCACAACCCCCAGAGGGCTGTCTTCGACCCGGCTCCCCTTCACTGTCTCTTGACTATCCCTGTTACCTCTTAATAGCCGTCATGATCCTTGTTTATAACTTTTGAGTCTCTATTTCTCTGTCTGAAAAACAAGACCATTCTTCACTGTTAGCAATGGTATTGTGAGGGCCTTGTGTAATTTTTTAAAATGCAGTGTCTGATGTATTATTAGAACTCAACAGACGGCAACTCTGTAGAGACGGGGATGAAGTGAGTGAGTGAGGCACTTCAGCTATAAAAATCTAAGGAGACAGCAACATATCACAGAAATCCAGATAATGTTTAATGAAATATTTTAGAACATCATTATACCCATCAACATCGTGCTGAACAAAATATAAAACGTTTTAATCAAGATCAAAGTTTTCAACTTCCTTCCTTCCTTCTTTCCTTCCTTCCTTTCTCCCTGTCTTCCTTTCTTTCTTTTTTGTTGCAGGCATGGTGCTGGTATTAATGTGTGCTTATTCTTACACCTTTATTCTTATTTGGCTCTCCAAGTTCTCTTTGGAGACTGATTAGTCAAGGTCATCTGTCTCAGGTTCACGTTCAGCATGCTCTTGGGCTTGGTGAAGCAATAGGACTCAAAAATTGTGAGTGTGCTTAGGAGTCAGTAGACTGAATAATAGTATAAGCTTAAAGCAAGGCCCGCTTGGGTGGGGTGGGGGCCCTGGGGAAGTGGGTACAGAGCAGGGAATGCAGGACGTTGACCACTCCTCTGGTGAGCACAAGTCTGAGAAGCACCAGTGGGGACCACTGACTAGGCTATGATCTGAAGAGTCAGCCCCCTTCCCTTTCCCCAGCCTACCCCTCTTTCATGTTGAGTTTACTGTAGTCCAATAACAGAAACACAACTGAGTCCCGTCAAATAGGAATTTAACTTGCTGGCTTCTTTATGGTATTTTGAAGAGGAAGGAATGAGACTAGTTTGATGCCGGAGTTTATAGCCACACGGGGTGAGTGTGCAAGGGGAGGCTTACCTGACACTCCACTCAGTGGGTCTCAGCTTCCATGTACCTATGACAGGATGCCTGTGATGCTTACTAATTCTGTGTGCATGTGTGAGACTGCAATAGGTTGTGTAACTCCTGACAGGCACCTGCTTCCTCCAGCTTTCAACAGAAGTTCCAATGGCCCTTCCCAATGTGGAGTGGGGAAAAGGCTAGGTGGTATTGTATACCTTCCAAGAAGAATAAGGTTTTCCTGTTGGTGCCACGGATTATATGTGACCATCATAGCATGTGCTGACTTTGTAGCTAGCCTTTGCGACTATAATTCTGCTAGTTTATAACTCTGCCACACAGTTGTGTTAATTGGTAATAGTTACTAACTGTACATCGCATAGGGATTGTGCCAGATGTAATGATAAGCCTAGTAAGATGTAGTCCCTGGTTCAAGGGTCATTTTCATTTAAGTTAACTTTGTGCTAATAGTTGATTCCAGTATTGGAGGAGTAGAGTTGGGAGTGTGGTAATTGTGGTGATGGCCTTTTTAAAAAAACCCAGTTCCTTGAGTTTTTCATGTGATTGTCCAACGCTTTTTCAAGGGAACAACTGAGAACTGTGTGAATTTCCTTATGAGCTAGGCCAATGCAGCCTTATCCCATCATCCTTTTGCATGCGAGAGAGAGAGAGAGAGAGAGAGAGAGAGAGAGAGAGAGAGAGAGAGAGAGAGAGAGAGAGAGAGAGAATGTGTGTTTGTGTGTGTGTTGCTGGGGATTGAACCTAGGCCATAGTGCAGATAAGACAGACAATCTATCACTGAGCTGTATCTTCTGCCCTTTTTTTCTTTTCTTTTTATCAGCCACCTCCTGCTCTTGTAGTCTGATTTACTGACCTCTTCACCTCTTGTGTATACTTTCCGTAAGTAAAGAGGCTGCAGCCTGGTTCACAAGGTGCCTCAGAAAGGTGGGAGCCGCTGTTCATGTAGGATATAGCAGCTGTTCTTGAAGTCTATAGAGGTCCCTCGAGACACAGTTAACACCATTTGGCCAGCTTTCCATAGCACCTGCTGTCTGCTCTCTTCAGATTTGCGTGGACCAGAGCCAGTGTTTTCCTCCATCAGGGTTTCCAGAGTTTCAAAGTTAACAGAATTTTCTTAATGACAGGAACAATCAGAGGATTACAATTTGGCTGTGAAAGGACATCAGAGAATCAGTTGTGTTATTTGTCCAGCACATGCTTTTAGTGATGGCAGTCACAGAGTTGGCTGTGTTAGTGTCCAGCCAGTGGCTTGATTGAAGGCCATAGTTGCTATTATGTTAAACCATCAGAGAAACATGGGCAGTGCAATCAGTCACCCCAGAAATTGATCCAAATGGCATTTGCTTTGCAGATTTTCCCAGATATTTAGATGTTTGGCACACAAGGATCTTTATTCAGTTAAAAATTTTGGCACCATAGAGCCATAAGCCTTATTGGCTTCATTTTTTTTGCCTGAATGCAAATGTTTTCCTTTGCTAATATTTAACTAATGTGTTGTGTTATAGATAACTGAATAAATAATAAATGTGGGATGGACTCGTGTTAAGATTTTTTTCTATGACATTGGGGACAGGTCCATCAACCCACAATTCTCACAGGAAGACCATTTTCTGTCCATTATGCACACATTATTTTCTGCTCTCTCCCAAAGTCCCATTTTCTAATTACAAGTGTTGATCTTTAAAATTGACCTTACTAAGTCTTTTCTTACCTTGGATAGATCCTAAAAAATTCATTCCCTTTTATTGTGCAAGTAATTCATGTGTATTATCTAAAAAATAATGCCAGGTAGTTCAGATAGGCAGATACAGAAAAGAATTTCAAATCACCAATAATCCCATAACCCAAGAATAATGCATGTGAAAATCTTGTTGGTGTTTATCTGCTCAGACATCTTTATTTGATGTTCAATCAGCTAATATTTATTGAATTCCTATTTTGTGCTCAGCACGGAGCCATCCTATATATTCTTTGAGGCTTGCTTATTTGTTTTGGAAATGTGCACTTTTTTCCACATCAGTAAATGTGTTTACAGTATCTTTTACAACAGGTTTCAATTGTAAGAGCCTATTGACATATCTTGTCATTATTTTTCTGTTCCAGTTATTATTGGCTATTGCTATTATAAACATCCTCCCTGAAAAAGTCCTTGTAAGTGTTTCTCTGCATGCTTATCCAATCAGATTTTACTTCCCAGGTACAAAACAAGATACAGAGTCCACATATAGCCCTACTAAGAAAATGTTCCATTACTCTGACTCACTGGTATTGGAATTGCTGTTTCAACAATGGGTTTTTGCCCGCTGCTGCCCAACCCAGAACCGTCTCTTGAGTCTTGGTTTAGGTTTTCCATCAGTTTCAGTTTAAATGTGGTGTTCCGAAGAAGGCTTTCTTGACAACCCCCATTCCCCAATCTGGGTTTGTGTTCCTGTCCTAGTCGTCCCAGACTTCTAAGAGTCTTATTATGATCACCAAACACAGAAAACTGGTCTCTTCAGAGCACTCCTGTCTTTACACTTAGCTAATCAGGCATTTATATTTTGTTGAGTGAAAGTGAACGTGACTGTGTGTCTTTGGAAAATGCCCTAGTTAGCTTTAATTTGACACAGCCTAGGGTCCCTGGAGAAGAAAGCCTCTACTGAGGAATTATCTAGATCAGATTGGCGTGTGCATGTGTCTGTAGAGAATTGTCCTGAATAATTGATGTAGGAGATGCCAGTCCACTGTGGGTGGCATCATTCCTTAGGCAGGTCCTCCTGGGTTATATGAAAAAGTTGGCTGAGCATGAGCCGAGCAAGCCAGAAGAGTATGTTAACCAACATCTTTCCTCCATGAATCCTGCTTGAGTTCTTACCCTAACTTTCTTCACTGATAGTCTCTGATGTGGTAGTATAAGATGAAATAAACCCATTCTTCTCCTCAGTTGCTTTTGGTCATGATATTTATCATAACATCAGGAAGCAAACCAGAATAGAAATTATGCCCCTCCTCCTTTATTGAAAATAGCTTTGTTTCCCTCTCAGAAAATATATCCTGATTAAGGCTTTCCCTCCCTGAACTCCTCCCACTCTCCCCATCTCTAACCTCCCATCCCATCTGGATCCACCCCCTTTCTCTCATTCGAAAACAAACAGGCTTCTAAGGGATTATAATAGAATAAAGCATAATAAAGTAAAACAAACACTCATATATTGGAATAGGATAAAACAAACAGAAGGAAAAGAGCACAAGAAAAGGCACAAGAACCAGATATAGATGCAGAGACCCACTTGTTCACCCACTCAGGAATTCCATAAAAACACTAAACTGGAAGCCATAATAGATACACAAAGGACTTGTAAAGTAGAGAGAGGGAGAGAGAGAGAGAGAGAGAGAGAGAGAGAGAGAGAGGTACATAAACAAAATAAAGTAAAATAAAAATTAGGCTAGGTTAAACCAAAACAAAACAAAACAAAGCAAACAAACAAATAAACAAAAACCTTCTTAAATTTATGAGATAAAGAACATGTGATGATGCTGTTGAGTGTGTTGGTTATCTACTGCCAGGCAAGCAGCCTACCCTTAAGAGTAGTTTGTTTCCTAGTGAAACTCCCTTGAAGAAAACCAGTTTTTCATTTCCATTGACTACTAGCTGTAGATAGCATCTCGGTCAGGGATGGGAGCATGTGTCTGCTTCTCCTTTCAACTATAGGATCCCACCTTGTGCAGATCTGTGCAGGCCCTGTGCACGCTGTAAGTTCATATATGCATTGACCCTATTTATTTAGAGGGCTTTTTATTTTTGGTGTCCTTCACACACTTTTTTCACATCATCTTCCACAGGGTTCCCTGAGCCCTGAGGGGACAGATTGGAAGAGACATCCTGTTTAGGGTTGAATATTCCAAGGTCTCTCACTCTCTGCCGTGGGCCTCTGTATTTGTTCCCATCTGCTATAGGAGGAAACTTCTCTAATGATGGCTGAGTAACTCACTAGTCTATGAATATAGTAGAATGTCATTAGGAGTCATTTTATTGCTACATTATTTTATGTTTTAGAGCAATAGTATCTGGTTTTACTCTAGGCCCTGAGCTATCTAGTCTTAGGTTCTTGGTCATGTGAACAGTGTTGGGTATGGCTTCCATTCTTGCAGAGTGGGCCTTAAGTCAAATCAGATGTTGGTTGGTGAATCCCACAAGATTTGTGCTACCGTTGCACTAGCATATCTTGTAGGCAGGACACCATTGCAGATCAGAGGGGCTGTGGCTGGGTTGGTGTTTATGTTTGTCCTTTGGTAGAGTACGAGTACCTTCCCATACTAAAGAAACTAGCATGTATGGCTGAAGACTCTATGTAGGCACCAGCTTAACATCCCCATCATCAATGATCTGTGCAGGTGTTATCTTCAGCAATGTGCGTTCTTGCTGTCAGTTTGTGGAGAGCCACCTATTACCTTGGCAGCAGTCTGAGTTGTTTGGAGGTTCCTATGAAACTCTTTGGCCAACAACTCCATTAGATGCAATCCAATCCTAGTTCTAGAGCTCCGTTAGGTGACAATGGATGTCCAGTTGTGACTCTGTCTCCCTCATTATTTGGCTATTTTATATAGATTGCTAAAATACGTGTATATTTTAGAAAGCTTCTACATTATATGTAGCTGTCCCTCCCTATGATCTCTTTATCATTTACCTCCCTCTCACCACTTGATTCTCTCATTCCAGCCTCCCCATCCATCCATAACTATCCTATTTCTCTTTCTTGGGAGATCTATGTATACCCCCTAGTCCCTAATTCTATACCCTGTGGTTATACAGACTATAGCTTGTTTATCATTGACCTAACAGCCAATATTGACATATAATTGAATACCTACTATATTTGTCTTTATGGATCTGGGTTACCTCACTGAGGTAATTCAATCTATTGACCTGCAAATCTCATGATTTCATTTGCTTTCTTGAGACAGGGTTTCTATGTATAACCTTGGCTGTCCTGGACTCACTTTGTAGACCAGGCTGGCCTCAAACTACAGAGACCCACCTGCCTCTGTCTCCCTGAGTTCTGGGATTAAAGGCATGTGCCACCATGCCTGGCTTTTTTTTTTTTTTAACAATGAACACCTTGAGTTTGTTAGCTTTGTTTGCTTTTGTTTGCTTTTCTAGGTGGCTCAGGTTAATCTCTAGCTTAGGGCTCTCTTGCCTCAGCCTCCTGCATTTTACCTTGAATTTTACCCAGACTACACAGTGGCAAGTGGCCATTGCCTTTTATCATATTTCATTCTGAATATTATCTTACTTTTAATTTTTATTTATTTATTTAATTTTACTTTATTCTTTTATTTAGGCAAAGGAAGACAAAATTGAATCCATATTCTTGGAGTAGCCTAAATTCCCCATTCCCTAGTTTCACATTTAAGTGTTTATCAATATGATAAGTGTTAATTCTTTACCATTCTAGTGTCACGCATTGCCTCCCTGGTGTACCCCTGAATACACCAATGTTCACCTCTTACTTTTCCATGCACTGGGAGAGAAAGCCCCTGGCACCTGTTGTCAAGGAGGCACATACTCTATCTGTGCCCAGTTCCTCTGATTTCATTTTTTAAGTGACCAAGTAATGTTCTGTTGTGTAAATCTACCACATTTTCTCCTTCCATTCATCTGTTGAGGGACAACTAGGTTGTTTCCAATTTTTAACTTTTGTGAATAAAGCAGCAATGAACGTGGTTGAGCAAGTGTTTCTGTGGTAGGATGAAGCTCTAGGTGTTTGTCCAAGAGTGGTATAGCTGAATCTTGAGGAAAATCATTTCCCATCTTCCTGAGGAACTGCCACACTGATTTGTATAATGGCAGCCCCACAAGCAAATAAATGTTCTTCATAATCCCCAACCTCTCTAACATGAGCTGTAATTTGCTTTATCAGTCTTGGCCATTTTGATGGGTATAAGAAGAAATCTCAAAGGAGTTTTTTATTTTCATTTCCTTGGTGACTAAGGATGTTGAACATTTCTTTAAGTGTTTATCAGACAATTTGAGTTTCCTATTTTGAGAATTCTGTTTATATCTATACCTATAGATATCTATATCTATATTTGAAAATTTCATTTTCTTCATATCCAGTTATTTTTTTTAAAGTCTTTCTATATTTTTGATATTAGCCCAACAACAAACATGGAGTTGGTAAAAATTCTTTTCTAGTCTGTAGACTGACACTTTGTCCAAATGTGTACTTTTCCATGCAAAGACTTTTTGGTTTCATGTGGTCTCATTTCATAGTGCTCATGCTAATGATGTTCTATTCAGAAAGTCCTTTCTTGTGCCAATGAGTTCAAGGCTATAACTTTCTCGTCTATTAGGTTTAGTGTATCTGGTTTTATATTGAGGTCTTTGATCCATTTTAGTTGAGTTGTATGTAGGATGGATTAGTATTGATCTATTTGCATTCTTCTACATGCAACTATCTAGTTTGACTAGCATCATTTGCTGAAGATGGTGTCTTTTTTCCCATTGCATATTTCTAGCATACACACACACACACACACACACACACACACACACACACACACACTATTCAGTTTGGTTGCACTGATCAGCATGTCTGTTTCTGTGCCAATGCCATGCTGTTTTTATTACTGTATCTCTGTAATACAACTTGACATTGGGGCTAGTGAAACCTGCAGCATTCCTTTTATTATTCAGGATTATTTTAGCTCTCTTAGGGTTGTTGTTGTTGTGTGTATGTGTGTTTCCATTTGAAGCTGAAAATTTCCCTTTCAATATCTATGAAGAATTGTGTTGGGATTTTGGTGGGGATTGTACTGAACCTGTAGATTGCTTTTGGTAGGATGTTAATTTTTACTATATTAATTCTACTGATCCATGAGCATGGGAGCGCTTTTCATCTTCAGTTTCTTCCTTCACTGTCTTAAGGTTTTTATCATACAAATCTTTCACTTGCTTGGTTAGAGTTACCCCAAGATATTTATTATTTGTCAGTTTATTGTTTGTATATAGGAAGTTTAGTGATTTTTATAGTTAATTTTGTATCCAGCTACCTTACTGAAAGTGTTTATCAGCTCTAGGAGTTCCCAGGTAGAATTTTTAGGGTTACTTACACATACAATTTTTACCTTCCGTCATTTGGGGAGAAGCCTTAGGTCAGTCCTCCCCTGATTGTGACTCTGACCAAAATAATATGAGGAAAATTCCTACTCCTGTTTCCAAAGAGTTCAGAGGAAGAGCTGGCTTCAGGCATGGCTGAAGTGAGTTCAGTGATCTTCCCAGAAGTTACTGGGTTGCCTCCCTTTGTGAAAGGCTTGTCTCTGGGATACAAGGATGTCCTCCTTTTTCCTAGTTGACATAGTTTTCTCTCTTGATTATTTCACTGGTTCCCTGGGGAAGATGCTTCTCTGAACAACCTCCTGTTTGAAATGAAGGGCTCGTCTGGGTACTGGGTCCTAGAGGGAACTAGAAGGATGCGGAAGACAAAATCCATCACCACCCAAATCTTCCTAAGCTTGGGCTTTGGCTTACCAGAACTCTCAACCCCCTGCTTTGGTATCTATGGTTAGTCTGAAAATTGTCCAAGTGACATTGACCTTATTGCTGTCATCACCCAACCTTGAACATTTTTCCAGGTTCACAAAGAGTTGAAAAGAGAATGGTTCCTCATAGCCTAAGCTTTTCAATGCCTTTGTTCCGGGTCCCAAGTGGGCTAAGTCTCGAAGTGTTTACAGTGCGTACTAGCTTCAAGGGCAGAGTCTGATCTCTGCAGAAGACACTCCCACACCTGTCCAGGATAGGTTGTTCTGCGTGAAGGCTACTTCTGCAGATACCCCTCAGGGACCTGTCCCACTGAGGGCTCTGGCCCTGAGCTAAGGTGCTGTTAACGTGGCTGCTGACTAGAAAGCATTGTTTCCAGGGCTGCATATTCCCTTGACTGGTATTTTGTTTACATAGTGACAAGTACTGCAAATTTACAGCCAGATTTGTTACAAGTGGCATGACAGGATGTCTGCCTATGCTTCGAATGGGTGGCTGGTTGTCTGCCTATGCTTCGAATGGGTGGCTGGTTCCTGCTTTTTCCCTCCCACGGAGTACCAAGCCCACCCAGGTTAGATGCTCAAAAGCACTTGTTAGGCACGAAGGGATGAGGAAGCAAAAAGGCAAAGACAACTAAGCAGTTAAAACAGAGGGTCTGTGTGCAAGTGAGGGCAGGGAATGGAGGAAAGAGACACAGAATGACCAACCCCCCCCCCAACACACACACACACATTGCTCATCAGGTCAGACAATGGAAGGCAATGAAAAAGCTCCCTTCCAAGGGTGAGATGTCCAGAGCTTTGTAGCAAAGGCACTAAAGTCCACAACATTTAATTCCTTTATCCAACAACCAGCCTGTGGGCTGCAGATAGCACATCAGTGTTGGGAGAGAAAGCGAAGAGAGTGGATAGCCCCTCCAACTGCTCATACAATCCAGCAACCATCACACACTTGCAGCAGGCTTGTGTTCTGGGTAACTGGCTGGAGCTGTGCCTCATGTCCACCCCCAGCCACAAGAAGGAGGCCTCCATAGCGATCCGGCAAATAAGCAGAATTGGTGCCTATTTTCCTCTGGTGGCTTAGCTGGATGGCTGAGGGGTGGAAGGTTGAATCAACACAATGAGAGGTGGAGGACAAGGGACACTGGGGAGAAGTGGAGGAGTCTGGGATCCCCAGGAACATCCGAACAGCATGAGGTACAGTGAGCATAGAGTCAGGAAGTGGATGTTGTGGCCTTAGGAAGGAGGAGGGGAGGAGGACTGTGCTGGCCTAGTTCAGGCAGCAGCAGGAGGATGCTGTCTGTAGTGATGGATCCAAGCCAGGAGGTCTGCAACAGGTGGAAGAGCTAAGGACAAATGGAGGGAGGGCGAGGAGCTTCCTCAGGGGTATCTGGGTAGAAGGTCAACAGAGCAGAGCAGGAAAAGCCAAGCCCCTCCCTCTCAGCAGATATTTATCACGTAACGTCTTCACGCCAGGAATTAAACACAGACGCACTGCAAAGTGATCCCCACTGAAGCTTGATGAATCTCACTGTGGGATAGGAAAGCCCAGAAGGTTCTGTCGCTCTGAGCTGGGGCCAGATCCGCAGATGCAGTGGAGATGATGATAGGCGGGGGGGGGGGGGGGGGGGCA
>CM053749.1:22412171-22433165 GCA_028658305.1 Pachyuromys duprasi
TCCTCATCACTGGGAGGCGTGTATCCTAGGAGGTCCTGAGCTCTGGACTCTTAATGCTGTTCCTCACTGAAGTTCAATGGAGCAGTGCACACAAAGCAGCTTTCCTGAGTCCATTAATTAATACTTGGTCTTGGATGGCCCTTGCTACTTCTGAATCTCCCTCTCCAAGTCTGCGTCATGTGACAAGGGTGAAGTTTTTCCATCTTATCCCCTTGCTAAGGCCAGGGAAGAGGAGCCTGCGGTAACAATGGGTGCTGGCACTGACTTTCCTGACCAAAAAGGAGCTCTGGCTAGCACCGGGTTCCTTGGTGCTAGAACCCCAGGAGCATTGTGCAGACTCCTTGTTTACCAGGAGGCTCTCCCTACAGGCTTTGTCTCTGCCTGCTCCCTACCTTGCTTACCTCAGCGTGCTGCTGCCTAGCAGAAGGCTGGTCCCAAAGAAAAGTGGTGCTTTAAGTTGAAAGCACCAGTCCTGAATGTGGTCTCACTAGGCACCAGACCTGTGATTCTAGGCCCTGTCTTAAGTCTCAGTACCACCCTTCTCCTTGTCCGCAGCCCAGGGAATATTTGGGGTGGTGGAAACACAGCTGCTTTGAGTGAAGCATCCTTCCTCAAAGGTTAGTTGTTGGCCTAAAGCCAGACTGCCTGGTTTTGAATCCCTGCTGTCTTAGTTACTTTTCTATAGCCAGGACAAAACCCCATGACCAAGGCAACTTGTCTAAGAAAGACTTTATTTGGGTTTACATTTTCCAAGGGTCAGAGCCCGTGAACGTCCCGATAGGCAGCATCGCAGTATACAGGCAGGCACGGCACTGGATCGGCAGCTCTGAGTTTTTATCCTTATCTACAAGTAGGATCAGGGCCGAGTGGGAGTGGTATGGCTTTGGAAGCCTCAAACCCCACCCCAGTAGCACACCTCTTCCAACAAGCCTACACCTTCTAAGCCTTCCCAAACAGTTCTACGAACAGGACATTGAGCATTTAAATATATGAGTCTATGGGGGCCATTCCCATTCTGATCAACACACCAGCTCTGTAACCGTACAGTAGTGATAGTCTGATTTCCGTTTTAACTGAATGCTGAAAACTGGGTAATGTGTAAAAGAATAGAAGTTTGTTTGGCACATGTTTCTGGTGGGTGTAATTTCTTAAAAGCCAGCAGCAACATTTAACAAGCGATTTCTCGTTGTGTCCTAACATAGTTGGTTGGCATCCATCATTGGAGAGTCACAGCAGACATGGAAACTCAGCTCCTCTTTTCTTTTCTAGAACAATTCCTGGAAACTCCATTTAGAAGACTTTACCTAATCCAAATTCCCTCCCAAAGCTTGTTTTCGAAATATTATCAACATAGGGATTTGGGGATTCAAATATCAGTCCACAAAATTTAAGGGACATGTTTAAATCCTAGCATGTGGAGTGTCTTACTTTCAGTCTTCTAATCTGCAAAATGGGGATCAACAATGATTTACTTCAAAGAATAGGGAAGGTTGTATAAGAGCATGAATATAGAAAGCCCTTACTGGATTTTCTGACCCTTCCTTAGGCCTCCTCATAAGCTGGCTACTTTGCTATTACTATCAGGATGCTGCAATGTATCACAGAAGTAGGAATGTTCCATAGCGAAGGTGACCCACAACATTGGGGCACTCCTGGTCTTTGGCTTTTCCTGAGAAAATGCCCTTCATATGGGCACTGAAGACCAACCAAAGAAATTATTTCCCACAAGTCCTCGGTGAACCAGTAAGTTTATTTGGGTAACAATAGTATAGGTTAGTTTCAGAAGCATGGTGATTCAAAATCAGTTGCATCATTAAAAAGCACAACTTTAGTATAGGTGTTAACTCACAAAAGCTGTATGGTGGATAGCTAAGCTTGTCCGTTTCCTCTCTCTACTGTTTATATACCCTTGGAGAGGGACGTGTGAATTCTCAGTTTTGGTAACATCCTGAGACTTGTGAGATGTTTCTTATTGAGCCTTGCAAATTCATTTTAATTCTTGAGTCTTAAGGAACATCCCCTAAGATGAACTGCTACAGTGCTCAGGAATTTTCTAGATCATATCTACTGAGACGGTCTATTTGCTGTGTTCACTTTGTCCCTCAGAAACATGAACAGCCATGTTCATGTGCCATCTTCCTTCAAGGCTCCTAAACTGAGCCACAGTTATGACCCTGATACCGGATAGGTGTCTTTGGATATGTGAAACAAGGTTTTCTCCTCCCTGAATAACAGGAAGGTGTTAGATGAACCTGCTCTTCCTACAAGCAACCTCAGCTTGGCCTGTGGAAGGTTCCTCTTTAGCAAGTTCCCTGTATCTCAGGCTTCAGACTGGATCTGGGTGGCTCCTATGAAAGCCTATCAGAATAGAAAAGTTAGTTTAGGGCTTTTGGGATCCTGGTCGGTAAGGCGATAGAACCTATGAGATTACAGTGGTTCAGGCTTAAACCTCAACTCAGTCAGGTACTTTGAGTCTCAGTTTTGTTACTGTTATATGGTGGGGGTAGTGATTCTAACCTTACAGATTCTCTTAAACTTCAAAATACTGTCAGTTAAATACACAGCATATGTTTGATGCTCACTAAGTAGTAGTTGCTGCCATTTTATTTAATAAGTGTGCCCAATGCCAATGATCTGATAACCAGTGAGTATGTACACAACTATTTGAACTAGACTAGGAATTTTAGAGGTAGGAAAAACCAGTCAGTTTCTACCATTGTAGATGGGACATTGAGGCTCATAGAGGGGACTGGGAACGAGCTTGTCTAGCGTTTCCCTATTTGGGAAAATTGACCACGTTTCTCAATGCTTTTTCTTTTGGCTTTTTGGTTTTTGTTTGCAAATAGCAAATTTGAAAGTCACCCCAATCTTGTATCTTTAAGTAGGTTTGCTTCTGTTTACTGCCTTGGGAATGTTGGAAATCAGAAATTTTCTTAGCAACATGCATTTCTTTGACATGCTGACTCACGAGTTCAGGCAGTGAACTCACAGTGGTTCAGGCAGGAGTCATTGCTTCACAGCAGAGGGATGGAGGCAGTGAGCATGGATTCTGTTTCGCTCTGCGACCTTCAGCCATGTATGTACCCAAGGCTTCAGCTTCTTCATCTGAAGAAATGAAACAGATGAAGAAATAAGACCAAATCAACACAGCTATGGAGGGTGTTTCTCATTGCCAGTGTGCAGCTGCTGGCGTTTACACATTCTTCTTCCTCCCCATGGTTGTTCTTATTCTTACTGTGATTGGTGGTATTTTAGTTTGCTTTCTGTTACTGTGATGAAGCACCATGACCAAAAGCAACTTTGGGAGGAGAGGGTTTATTTGGCTTGCAGATTAATACAGTCCATCATCAGAGGAAGCCCAATTGTGAACCTAGAGGCAGGAACTCAAGCCGAGACTGTGGAAGAGTGCTGCTTGCTGGCTTGCTCCCCTTGGCTTCTTGTTCTGTTTTCTTATACATCCCAGGTCCTCCTGCCCCGAGGGGGCGCCACTCCCACATCAGTCATCACCTGAGAAAATGCCCCCGCTGGTTTGCCTATAGGTCAATATGATGGAGGCATTTTTCTCTCAGTTGATTTTCTCTCTTCTCAGATAACTTCAACCTGTCTCAAAGTGACAAAGCAACAGCAACCCACTTCCCAAACTAGCCGACACAGGTGGAAGGAGCGAATGCGTTTCTCATGAGGAGACAGAAGTGAGGTTGTTCATGGCTGGGAAAATATCAAGATTTAAAAGAAGTTTTTTGGTATGCTTGATACTATCAGTCCAAAGTCTGTAGTCGTATCTGCCACTTGATGTTCCACATGACTCTTGGATTCGTGGGGATAAGGACATAGTTCAAACTGTAGAGCTGGATATGGGGTGGGATAGAAGGGTTCTTGGAAGCCGTGGGGGGAAATGGTGACTGGATCTGGGCTGGATGCTCTGGGAACCAATAGGCCTCATGTCCTTCTGGGGTTTGGGACCCTCTACATCAGTCATCAGTCAATTAAATGCCGCACAGTTCTGCCTACAGTGAATTTGAAATCATTTCCTCAATTGAAGTTTCTGTTACCAGATAACTTTGGATTATGTGAAAATGACAATAACAACAACAACAACAAAACCCAACCAACCAACAAACGAAAAAATTAACAGGATAACTTCTAAACATGTCATACCTACACATACTCCTAAGCCTGTAACCTTGATCAAATTCTTCATTCATTAAGTCAGATAGTTATGGGAGGGCTTCTAGGGAGTTCGTTGTACTTTCTAGGAAATAATTTCAAATTTTAAACACTGAAGTTAAAAACTCACATAAGGAACTCAGGTCCTGAATGCATGGGCCAGTGCCCCTGTGAGTAGCTGTTTCTTCTCCAAACCTTTTACAGATCTAAATTTAAATGTTAAGAATACTGTCATACCATATGTATACCAGACTTTTAGTCAAAAGTCATTATTTTTCTCCCATTAAGATGTAAAAAAAAACTAGGTAAAATCAAAAAGGATCAAATTAGTTTTCCCCCCAAATGTTCTCTGCTTATTCTAGATCATCCCTACTTTTATTCTATACAACTTGATAGACATTTAGAAGAATATGCTGGGTTCTTGTCTTGTCTAGATAAAAGGTGTCCCCTGCAACTGAGAGTCTCAGCTAGAGTCCCCCTCATATCTTCCTAGAGGCCTAGTCTGCAGCTTGTCACAGAGATGCCCTCACCCACCATTTCTCTATTCTCTGCAGCCCCTTTGCCCTTCAGCCTCTATTCTCCTCAGGTCTGAGCTCCACCTTTTTTTTTCTGCTCCCTCTTCTACCTGGGTATACATCCAAAAGATGCTCCACCATACAACAAGGACATTTGCTCAACCATATTCATAGCAGCTTTATTTGTAATAGCCAGAAATTGGAAACAAGCTAGATGTCCCTCAACTGAAGAATGGACAAAGAAACTGGTACATTTACACAATAGAGTACTACTCAGCTTTTAAAAACAAGGAATCATGAAATTTACAGGCAAAAGGGTGGAACTAGAAAAGATCATCCTGAGTGAGGTAACACAGACCCAGAAAGCCACACATAGCATGTTTTAACTTTTAAGCTGATTTTAGTCATTTAGTACAGGATAGACATACTACAATGCACAGACCCCAAGAGATAAGTAACAAGGAGAACCAAAGGGAGGACATGTAAGTCTCCCTCAGAAGGGGAGATAGAATAGGCAAAGGTAGTGGTTGAAGAGTGGGATCGTTTATAGTTTTAATAGAGAAGAAACATTATTTTTCTAAGGATAGGTAGGATTCAGGCTTACTTTGACACCCTGGCACTCAGTGATTTTTCTGAGAAAGAGAAACAGTTCCATCACTTTTTGGAGCTAATTTAACTGAAATAAAAAATTTAATATACATTTGACATTGTTAATTAAAAAAAGTGCACGCCCAACCATGTTTTTTACTACCTACCCAAAATGGCAGATAAATTGCTTCTTACACCTTGAATTCCCTTCAGTGGGACACATTATTAAAGTCTGAGAAACTGAACAGTTCTGCAGCATAAATTAGGCAGAGGGAACAGACAGATAAATGGGCACCTCTCTTTCCCTCTCACGTTGGCTCTGTGATGGAGATAAGCTGCCTTCTGTACTGCTGCTTCATCCTG
The DNA here is from genome assembly GCA_028658305.1 of Pachyuromys duprasi. Classification (NCBI taxonomy): domain Eukaryota; kingdom Metazoa; phylum Chordata; class Mammalia; order Rodentia; family Muridae; genus Pachyuromys; species Pachyuromys duprasi. The sequence continues at coordinate 22,417,805 of CM053749.1, forward strand.
TCCTTGCTGGGCAGTCCAGAAGGTGCCATATCAGAAAGCTGAGATGACCTTCTGCCAAGGACATTGATATGTGTTCCTGCTTTTGGAAGTCACTTAAACAAACTCAGTTAAAAGGCAGGCAGCAACCTTCATAAGATGCCTACATGGGGTCAACACTTTCCTCTGAGGGTCATAGTCAAAATGAAGCTGGACTTGCCTGTACCATGAGGTCAGGAAACATCCTGTTCTGTCATCCCTGGTTCTTTGTGAATGAGGAGCAAAGTATGGTTCTCTGGTAGTGGTGAGAACAAAGCCATGGCTTCCTTGGGTTGGTTGAGCTCTAATGTCTGTGTGGACAGGGTTCTAGAATAGGGAGCCTCTTGGACTGAACTCAAATGTAGGAGATTAATGCGTCTCAGGAAGCACTTGAGGTAGGCATGGCAATCTAAAGTCATGATGCTCTGCTATATCACTCACAGGAACTGCAAAGCTGTAGATGACGTAGCTTTCTCTATCGAGAGACACATACAGGTTGTCCTCTCCCAACACCATAGGTTTGAATAGGGGAAAACATACATAGTTTTCTTATTCTAGGCATTTTTGACAACCCAGATAACACGCATGACTTGAATGTGGAACAATGGAGAGAGCACAGACTTAGAAGCTTTTAGAGGTGGGTCCTCATTGCTACCAGTCAGTGGGGTGGGTATATCAAACCTCACTTTGGGAAGATAGCAGGCAGGTAGCAGCTCACATGAGATGACTCCTGAGTCTGAAGATCTCTGAAATGTTTTTGCACTAATCTGTTCAAAGTCACATTTTTTTTGAAATTTAATTTTATTCATATGTTTATGTACTACAGTTTATTCACATTGCACCCCCACTGCAGTCCCACACACCTGCCTTCTTCTCCCGCATCCCCTTTCCCTAATCCCCTGAGAGAGGAGGACCTCCCCCCCTTCTATCCGACCTTAGCTTATCAAGTCTCATCAAGGCTGGTTGCATCATCTTCCTCTGTGGCCTGGCAAGTCACATTTTTAACAAGGGGCAAAGCTAGGACTCTAACCAGGCAGTCTGACGCCAGTGTCTGTGCCTTTAGCCTCTGTATAATTGACGGTGTGATTTCCAGCAAGTCCTTACTCTTGTGAATCTCATGACCCTCGTGGAAACCCCCAGATTTCCAAACTGCACACTAGCCTTAACCCTCGTTCGTTCTTGGGTACTGTGACATAATGTTCTGGATCTGCACTGAGCACAAGGCACAGTGGGAGGGACCCCTGAACTCCCCCCTTCTCTCTCCTTCTCTCTTTTTCTTTCTCTCTCTTTACAATAATGAAGAGTAGACTCTATGGACATTCAGTACATCTTCTGAGTGGTCCAGATAAGGCCCAGGGCTGCAGAGGTGAGCTTAGCTTTCTTGCCGGCTGTGCATCGCGCATGGGGGCAGGATGTCAAATAACTACTAGGCACATAACTATTGTGTGACCTTGAACAAATAATTTGCTCACACTGCCCCTCAAGTTTCTACTTCTAGAATGGCAATTGAGAGTAACAAAAATACTCTTCTGGGCTTGTTTGTGAGAAATGAGCACTGTGAATATAGCAGAAGCAGGCTGGCCACTGGGGCAGAACAAGGACATTGGAATGAGATAGTCTTTCTTGAATCTGACTACCCATTGCTGTACCATAAGTCAGTGAGCCTTTCGGCCGTTGTAACTTCAGTTTTCTTCTTCTTAAAATTGGAATATGATACCTACTTTAGCAAGTTGTTTCAATATTTAAAAAAGAAATGGGACCAACACATCATAGATAATACATAAAGACAGCAACATGTTTTGAGACATCTGAGGAGAGCATCATAGGCAGAAGGGACACAGTACTGTGGTAGGGTTGACCCTACTCATCCTGGGATTAGGAAGAAAGCAGTTTCTGCACCCGTGAAGACAGGAGGTTCACAATAAGTCACAAATGATTACCAAACAGCATGCGTCGACAGCTTGCCCCAGGTTAGATGGTCTTTACTCCTCTTCTGCTCTAGTTATCATTCCATGGTGTTTTCTTTGGACCCATTCCAACGGTGTATTTAGTAACTTTTCCATGCAGGGTCATTAGCACATTTAAAAATTAATTTAAAAAAGTATTTTTATCATAGTCACCCCAAACTCCTCAAAGATCAATCTCCCCTCCCCACCTAACCTTGTGTCCTCATTAAAAGCATATTTAGCACAGTTTGTGCTGCCCATGTACTCCTGGGTGTGTGGGTGACCACTGGAGTGGTTGACCTAACCAGGGGCCACAGTCTTGTAGAAAACTGACTTTACCACTCTGAGCAGCAGTCATTTGCCAATGGCTCCTTTGCTAGGGGTAGGGATCCATGCCCACCTCCTCTCTCCATGGTTGAATTGTTTCTGGCTTGAGATCTTACAGGTCTTACGCATGGTATCATAACCACTGCTGACATGTGCAAATTCTCTCTGTTGTGTATGGAAAACACTATTCTGTTTCACTGTGGTCATCAGCTGTCTCTGGTCCTTATGACCTTTCTGCCTCGTCTGAGCCTTTGGAAGAGAAGATGTGATAGATTTAGGGTTCTGTAGTCTCATATTCTCTTCATCTTGACTAAATTGTGTGTCTCTGTCATCTACTGTAATAAGATGCTTCTCTGATAGTTGTTGAAGGAAGTACCAATCTTTGGCTACAATGAAAATTCCTTAGGAGCTGATTAGTACTGTATCCATTTAACAGAGTAACAGTAGTTAGTTATTCTATATTGTCTATCACTTGTCTAGCAACAAGTTCATGGCACCAATAATGATGCCAAGTGTTTGTTTCTTCTTGTGGAGAGGGGGCCTAAATCTAATCAGAAATGGGTTGGTTTCTTCAATGACATTCATGCCACTGTACCAGGGGGCATGTCTCACCAGACAAGTGGTTATTGTAGCTTGCAGAGTTCACAGTTGGGTAAGATTGATAATTATTTTTTTCTTCTGATATAGTGTCCACAGTACGATCTAGAAGCTTGTGGGGGGATGAAGCTTCAGATTGTCATCAGCGTGACACATGTTCTATGACTCAAGTATGTGTTATCTTCAGCAATATGGTCTTGTCAAGTTCTGGAGGGTAACCAAGAGCATTGAAAATAGTCTATAATGTTTGGGGGAGCTATAGGACCTGATTGGCCAACAGCTCCAAAAGAGGTAAACTATTCCTCAAACTGGGCATTAACATACTTTAAATGCATATACAAAAATACTGATACTTGTGCTTAGAAACAGGAAAATAAACATAAATGTTGTTTTCAATTCCTTCTCTCAGCAACAGTACTATTTTTGAAGCAGGCAGCTATCAGTTTAATACATAAATTGATGGATTGGAAAAAGACGAAAAAGAGCTATCCTTCGGGCTTTCCACAGTCTCAGGACAGCTGGAAAATAGCTGAAATTATTACATATATGCAAAATGATCTTTGTATGCCAGGGAAGCAAGGATAAAACTATAGTTCAAGGGAGACTGTAATGGCTATTCTTAGTTATTAACTTGACTATATCCGGAATTAACTAAAACACAAGCAGTTATGTACGCCTCTGAGGGAATTTTTTCTTAATTAAATCATTTGAAGTGGGAAGACCAACTTTAATCTGTGTATTTTGAGATGGGGCAATCTACCTTTAATCTGGGTCACACCTTCTGGTGGCAGGCTATATAAAGGACATGAGAGAGGAAGCTTTTGTTCTTCGTCTGTGTGTTCTTGCTCTCACTGGCAAGTTCACACCTTTATTGGCACCAGAGCCTACTTTGTAATTCCGGTATATAGTGAAGAACAGCTGAGACATCCAGCCTTGTGGACAACAACTACTGGACTTTCTATTGTTAGAGAGCCGTTGTTGGATTAGTAGGACCACAGCCTGTAAGCAATTCTAATAAATACCATATATATGTGTTTATGTATATGGTATTTGTTGGAATGCATGTATTTATTAGAAATACATATATATTCATTCTATCAGGTTTTTTTTCCTTGACTAATACAAAGATGATTGTAATGGAAGTTTTGGCTTCATTGTAAGCTCAGTTATATTATATAAATGTTTATGTTTTAATCTCAAGTGTGGGATTTTAGTTGGGTTTTATTTTGTCCACAGCTGATAATTGTCTCGTTTTGGGCGTGGCCTTTGCCAGCTGGTAACATCGCAAAGTGGGGCGTGGTCTAGGACTCTGAAGGATATAAATATGGGAGCCTGGAGAGAGAAGATGTAGCATGTGGCCTGTAGCAGTTTGGAGTGATCAGAGACTGACAGTGTGGCAGATGGAGATGAAAAACATTTCAATGCAGGGGCTTGCAGGAGACTGCCTGCTGCGTTTGCTGTTGATGAAGAGTGGTATAACCCCAGGGGAGCCCAGCACCCCTATGTAGCCAGAAGTAAAAAGATCTGAGCTCCCTCTCTCCACTAACCTTCTCTCTCCTACCTATGGTTTGGGGGTTGGAAGAGAGGGGCTTTAAGGAGCCACAAATAGCATAGAGTTTAAAAACAAGTGCTACAGATGATCTCTGTTACTCTTGTATTTCTAAGGGGATAAGGATTAGAGGTTATTGCTCACTAATCTATTGGGATTTATTATTTTATAAGCAGGGAGAGATTGAAATAATTAGCTTTACCAAGATATATGGAGAAAATATCTCATTTAGCAGTTTAAAGGTGCAGTTTAAACTGTTTAAGCAGTTTAAAACTTTCTATACTTTACTCATGAACATTTTCAATTAATGATGAACAAATTTTCATTTTGTAAATATGGTCAGATGTATGTGACTCCATGTTAGAAATATTTCTAGCTCTGATAGAAAGCTCACTACTGGTGCATGGAGTCAAAACTGACAATCCCCAATCAACTCACTATTTGTTCTACCTATAGCTCTTCAGTGCATAGGAATTGATAATAACTCTCTCGGTGATAGTCTGAGGCAACTGAATGAATGCCTAAATTGAAGTCGTATTCACTGTAGAAAGGGAAAGAAATGGTTAGAGTAGAGGGTGTCCATAGTTGTGTTATGGTGGGGTAGCTAAAGAGACATCTCATATTTCAGTCATTAACATAGAACATGGAATCATCCTCTTGCCCTTGAAAGACGGAGTAAGAGGAATCATAAGCTACAGGAATCTTGAAGGCTGAATTAGAATCAAAGTTTGACATTAGTGTCTTCCCTTTGGTTATTTCATTGGGACCAGTGTCGTTCCACGGTAAGCATTCCATGTGAGCATTCTTTAACTTCTTTAGAGTGGGGCACCAGGCATAAGGGGCCTGCCCGACCTCCTCCTCTGCGGCTGGAATTTCAGCCTCCAAAATCAAGTAAAGTAAGGGAGCTAGTGAGGGCAGAGAGATGGTTTGTTTGATGTGTTTTCCTCTGACCACCTCCTTTAGTAGTGTGAGGTTGAAACAGAGTCAAGTACACCTAGATCCAAATGCATTTCTCACTCATAGAGATCATAAAGCCCACCTCTCAGTGTAGCAGAAATGTATGTTACTGATGAAATTTTGGGGAGGAGGAATAGCTGGTACGTAACAAAATTTGGAATTGTTATCTCATTCTGAGTGAGAGGTACATTCACATACAAATTCTTCTTTGAGCTTTGGAGATTCATTCATGATGGTTCTGGCTCTCTTATGACCCTCCTTGCCAGCATAGGACTTTCTGGAAGCCTACCTCTAAGCTGGCTTAAAGGTGCTTGGCATTCTAAGAATGTCACTTCCTGCCTAACTGTACATAGTAGAGCTTTCTCAAAGTGAATGTTTTTCTTTTGGAATTTTGAAGTCTGAGTGTGTAGGTTACCCTCTCAATAATCTAATAAGCTATGGAACTCTAGCTGAATCTCTGCGTCTTTAAGATTTTTAACTGGTCCCAAGACTAGAAGAGGGCGTGAAGATCCATGTCACTTTGTCAAGGTACTCAGTAATTATGTCATGACCAATGGCTTGGAATGTCTTTCCTCTTCATGCTGTAGTAATTGTTATAAGGTGCATAGAACAATAGGAAGCAGACAACTTGGGTACCCTGCTAGATTGTCTTCCTTCTCATCCCATCCCTGCCATCCACTTCCAACATGGCCGCTGACATGATCACAAAAAGGCAACAGAAAACCATAGACTATTAGAACAAAAGTCTCCACTCTAAATCTTACTAGCAGAGGCAACTTATGTATGTTAATTAACTTTGTTCTGCCTCCATCTATCTATCTAGGGTAGTGACAATGCTCGTCTCAAAGCGTGGCTCTGTAGACTGGATGACTGACTCCACGCAAATCCTAGAGTTAATGTGATTGTGTGAGTACTCCATGATATTAGCAGCTACTGTTTTGTCAGCCGTCTAACATTGGCTTAGGACCAAACATTTAAAAATGACCTTTAAGACATGTGATATCTACACTCTGTCTTCCACTAAAACGTTGCTCTGAGTCCCCAGCCTATGGCCCAGATCCATTGCTGTTATTGTTGTTTCTAGAACCTACCCCCTCAGAAAGCCCCTTTTTCTGCCTGGTCTATTTCTCTCACTCACTTCCTCAGTTCTTGGGGTGACATGAATACCCCTCTAAGCTAACACATTTCAGCTTAGAAAGTCTAGCTTTGGACAACAGTATGGGGTTGTCAGGTAGCTTTTCTCCCCATCTACGAGTTATCCTCACTTATAATGATTCATCAGTTCTTTTCCAGTCACTCTTTGTTTTTGAGAGGACAGAGTCATGTTCATTTGCCCAGCTATCCTGGTTTCTCATTGCCTGGCCTGGTATTCAACAGTGGTCTGATGATAGATGGATGGTTTTTGGTGAATGAGTGGTTGAGCACTGACCTCCCAAAGATTAAACAATTCCATACATTCTGCTTACATTCTGTTTCATTCTTAGAACTGTTTCCATTCCATTAATTAAAACAATTACAGCCCACCCCGAAATCCATGGAGTGATTTATGCCGATTTTAATCAGCACTGAGACAGCTAAGCCCAGCCTTAGGAGGAACCCATGGCCTGGTCAAATGTTTGTCCCAAAGAATAAGATGGCATTGTTCTTCACTATTTTTCTAGCTGTTACTTTGAATATTGGGAACATTATCTAGTCATAAAGATGTGGAAGTAAAAGGCCCCAAATCTGGTCAAACTTCAGTCTTTTGGAAACATTTAGATTTTTTTTTTTTTTTTGTAAAGAAGCCACTCTTCTCCCTGGTTATACACAGAGTGAATGGACTAAAAACATCCTATGAAGTACCTGGCCATACCTAGTATTCAGAGCACAGAAGTCAGGATACTCGGTATGGTTTTACAGGAAGCTGAGCAGCACGGAAAAGGCAAGATGCATGTTGTCGTTAACTTCTCACTATGTTTTAGTTATTGACTATGCTGTAGTTATTCAATTATTTAGTTACTGACCATGTTGTAGTTGTTCAGGGTGGGCAGAGTTTGTCTGCTCCGTGAATGTACGCTAACCAATGTAAAACATAATATTTCCCAAACACAGGTGATGATTATAAAGAAGGTATAAAATAAAGTAAGGGATGAAGAAGAGAAAAATGATAAGCAGTACCTGCAGCTCTGAGATAATTGGTCCGCACGCTGAGCACAGACCTCGAGTCTCTTCTCTCGTGATAGACCTATGACTGTATCTCTGTGTGGAACTGGAGTTGTACTGTTGTCTGCAGTTTTGTAGCATCTTCCCTGAAAATGAGCCATGAGGGTATTGCTCATCGTAACGTCCTTAACTGTTATTTTCACCTTTTAAAACTCAAAGGTTTCTCTTAAAGCCTGGAATGTTTTTTTTTTTTTTTGAGTGGAAATGTTCCAACATATATGAGCAGAAACAGGACTCTGTAACATGGGTATCTATCGCTCAGTCTCAACAGTCTTGACTTGTCTGTCACTCTCTTATCTGCCACTGAGCTATTTGGAAACAACTTTCAGCACCATATTGTTCCCGTAAACATGTCAGCATGGATCTCTAAACGACAAGGAAGGACGTCTTCACTTAAATACCTGTCCACCCAGGCTGCTATCAACACACCTAGAAGATGGTGATGCCTTAGACTCAGGAAAAGAGTCACTCTGTAATTTCCCCCTGTTGGCTCATAAAATTTTTTACAATTTGTTTGAATTAAGATTCAAGAAAAATCCCTAAATTATGACTGCCTTATAGGGGTATTTTAATATAACCTTTCTTCTGCTTAGCATGTGTTTTTCCTATAGTAATTCATCTGTTAATTTGCTTTTGGATTTTGCCACAGTCCAAATTGCAACAGTGTGTGTGGTCCCACTTGAGCATATGCCGCATATGTCCTTTTTTTTCTTCTTAGATTGACAGGTGGCTCCAGACTTGCTGGGTTCTGGCTTGAATTTTGGTGAGATGGGCTCATATACATTATGGCATATTTCCATTAGGCAGTATATAATGTCTAATCATCTTTATTTTTTGTGAAGTTTGTAGACGGTGAGGCTTATTGTTTAATTCATTACTTTCATAGTCCAATCTTTTTGTTCTTTTCACTTATTAGTTGAAAGATTTTTATTACGATAAACTTCCTTTCATGATCTTAGATGCCTGTCAGTTTTCAGAACAGGGATTAGTTTTTTTTTTTTCATCTTTCTTCCTCAAAGGTGGCTAATGTTTTTTGAATTATCTGTTTCTTTGTTTGTGAGTTTATGAATTTCACAATATTTGATGTGTTTCAGTTTATCGCCATCAACAATATTATTAATCTCCAAATCACTTCATTTTTGGTCAGCAGAAGCCTGTGAAGGCTGGCACCTTTGTTCTCTGAGACATAACTCTATCATTTTTTTTTTGACATTCTTGTTTTCTCCCATGGTGAGATATTCTAGGCTCATTGTGATCATCTTATGACCCAGCTCTGGAACTAGACATTTCTGTGTGGACTCTTCTTTCTTTCCTTTTATTAGAAAATGCATTTTTAGACACTAGAGGTGAGAGTTCATTGCTGCTGGGGCTTTCCCTGTTTGTGGGCTCTACGTTGGTTAGAGCTAGGAAGATTGGATCAGCTTAAATTATACAAAACCGATGTGTTATTAAAGTGGTATTTTATTAAAAATTTCACACCACTGAACTCATTTTTAAGAGACAACACACTGATGTAGCCCGATGAATTTATCTTTACTTGATTTCAGTGATCCTGAGAGCCTGAGCCACTTATCCTTACATCGTTTTCACTGCTGAGATCATTTGGGTTATTCTAATCTCCTTCCTTCCTTCTTTGCTTCCTTCCTTCTTTGTTTCCTTCCTTCCTTTTTTTCCCTTCAGAGTGAGATTACATGCCTAGCCCATTATTCTCAGCTCTGTGTCTTAAATAATAATTCCTTGCATATGGCAGAGGCAATATCCCTGCCACAGATGTTGCCACTTCATCTATATTCTAACTCCTCTTTGCCATTCATTATGGAAACACACCATGACAGTTTCACTCAATACACCTAGGGTGTTCATATGTAAATGAGGAAACATGGAAACCAAACTACACATGCCCTACATTAAAATATAGCCAGTTTGAGATTGGGGAAACCCAGTGATCAGTGATACAGTGTTTTCTCTCTCTCTCTCTGTATATGTGTGTGTGTGTGTGTGTGTGTTATGTTTACAAAGTGTGCTTCTCATCACAATACGATTCCCACCCTCTGTATCATTCTTATGTTCTATTTCCATGCCTCGGAGGTAAAAAGAGGAAGATCAATGATGAATGGTCCACATGTACAGCCGTGAACGTCCCTCACAGGCAGCCTAAACTTACTTCATCCTGATTTCACCAGAAGCCCAAGTATCTTGTTCAGCACTGGTGGTTTTTCCAACTTGTGAAAAGAAAGTTCGAGTAGCTAAGCAATTTGAAGAGATTAAAGAAAATGGAATACTCCTTTAGAAATGCGCCTTACTTCTTACTTAGCTTGAACCCAGTGGCAAAAGAAAAAGAATAAAGCCTTGGCTTGGAGGCTGTTGATAATGCAGAACAAGTGACGGCTCTCTTGGGGAGCAGAGAGTATTTTTCACTATTACGGGGTGGAGCGTGTGCGTTTGGCTGTTAGGCAGACCCAGCCGTGAATCAGTCTTGTCAGGCATGATGGGAGGTTGAGGAAAGAAAATGGAGCTTTGACATCAAGTTCGTGCTGCAGACAGCTGTGATAAATGAAGGAAATAAGCACCCTCCGAATCAGGCACCCGAGTAGAGCCGAGAGGCATGGTCGTAAAGATCCGAGATGTCTCTCACCAGAGTGTCTGAGTTCTCTCCACAGTGTGCCACATCTTCCATTCATCACAGTGAATCAGGAGAGCAGTGGGCACCCATAGCTGCTCATTTTTATTATCTTGAGATACACAGTCTGTGGTCTTGACTTTAATTAACTTGCTCGAAGCTAGCTTATTTAGACTCACTTCCCAAGACTTTAAAAGGATTCTAGGAAGACCACTTCTCCATGTCCAGGCAACTCATGACCGAGATAACCGCCTCCACTCTATGATGGAGCTTTTGGTTTCCATGGATAGGCTTTAAGTTTTCGGAAAGAAGAGAGACCAGTAGAAGCAGCTACTACAAGGCAGGATCTCTCCAGATCTAGCAAGTTGGGGCAACAAGAGAATTCAGCCTTGCTTTAGGAACAGCTTTTCAGAGAACAGTTCCTTGGAAAATGTTTGTTTTCTTTTTTAAATTATTTTGTATGCTATGGAAAGGGGTATACAGTGCAGAAGGAGCTTCATTATGGAGAACCCTTCCCAACTGTCTTTTCCAGCTCATCTGACTCCAGCACTTACAGCCTTCACAGATACACTGCAATAACTGATGTCTCCTCCTCTTCTGCATTCTAGCTTTATACTCATCATTCTTCCTGCCTGAAATGTCATTTCCCACTTTCTGGGTTTGACCAATTCCTGTGAATCTCCCAGACATATATGCTTTAAAGTCAACAGTTTCCTTGCTTCTCCTAACACCTAGGCAAAGATCTGCCCAGAGCCACGGGATCTCCACTGTGCCTGCTCCATCCCCTGCCATCGTGTATGCTGAATAGGTGAAACTCACTTTTCCCTGGATAGGAGAAGGGGCAGAGCAGCTCTAGTAAGTAATAACCCTTCTCCCCTGCTCCTTACACACCATAGCCTCAAGTCTGTGTTTAATTTAATACATAAATAATTGAATGCACATCGACTCTATTGAGATAGGATCAATATGCCATGTAATTCTATCATATAGAGTAGTTATGGCTTCCAGAACAAACACAAGAGTTGTGTGAACATCAGCATAATTTTGAAACAGGTTTATTGATGAAATTCCACGTACACTAGCAGCCAGTCCCATTACGTTTATTTCACGCATTGTGCTTCTGAAACCCCAAAGAAGTTCATTACTTATGATCAACTCTTCTTTCCACATTCTCCAATCCACAGCAACCATTCATGTATTTTTTTGCCATGGATTTGCCTGTTTTGGATATTTCATATCAGTGGAGTTGTATACAAGTAGACTTTTGTGGCTGGCCTTCCCTGACTTAGCAGAATGTTGTCAAGACTTACCATGGTGTAACAGGGATTGCGGCTTTATGCTCCTCACGGTTCAGAAAGGGTGATTTCAAACATCTAAATATCTTAAAAATTATCATTTATGTTGAGAGGTTTAAAAAATAAAGTGAAAGGCAAGAGCATTTAGTAAACATCCACATTGTTTTTTTTTTATCTTGATCACTAACACTGTGTCCTATTTCCTTGAAGTCATTTTTTTTCTTTTAAAATATTTTTTTGAAAAGAATCAAAGCCTTCAGGATGTTCATGTCCATTTTGATCATCAGTCTTATCTCTTTTGATGTTAGCTGAGAAGCACCAGCTTTCTAAGGTAATGTTGTCTATCATTATAGATAAACATGTTCAGAAATGAACATTATCAGTTAGTACTATTTTGTATATATTTGAAGTTTTCTGCAACTGTTACAAATTATATGCTGTACCATAACTCTCTTATTCTTTCTTCTGGGAGCCTTAGCTTTATGTGTTGATATATAAGCCTAGTTTCCTTTTTCTGGCTGTTATATAATATTTAAGCACTTAAAAAATGTAAACAGTCAAAGTCGTCTGGAGCAAAAAGAACAAAGCTAGAGGCCATAAGAACTGACCTCAAAATATACCATAAAGCTATGGTAACCAGAACAGCATGGTATTCACATACATTTTGACACTTAGAACAGTGGGATAGAAAGTAAACACTAGTTTATATATATTATCTAACTCATTTTAATAAACTCAGCAAGAACGTACTTTGGATAAAAAAGGACCATCTCTCCCAAGACATCTTATATACAAGAGCCAACTCAAAGCAGATCCCTAATTACCAAATGACTAGAATTAAACACACGAAAAATACTTCAGGGATTTGGTTTGGGCAATAGTTTATTCTGGTTATGACAGCCAAAGCATAACACCAAACAAAACTTGACAAATGCGAGGAAAGTTAACAAAAAATACTTCTCAGCTTTGTAGTTAGCATCCCCCCCTGCTGGGGGGGACTTTCTTCATTAAGCATATGTTAGTTAAATGAAACAACAGGTCTCATTACAATACGACCATAAACAGTCATTTAGAAAGTAATGTGATGGGTACATCATGCATGCTTAGAAAACAAACAAACAAACAAAGAAACAAAAACTAGCCTACCCTCCTATCAAAGAATTGCTTCCGGTGTCCTCCATAGAGCTGCAGGACTGCTCTCAATTCTTTAGCCCGATTTTATCATGATTACTTTTCTTTCTTTATCAATGCTGGCAGAGGGCATTAGTGATATAGTAGTTGGGGCTTGCAGGTTATTCCCAGGTTTTGCTGAGTCTAATAGTGTGGTTTAGCAGATGTGGTCTTCCAGAACTTCAGATAGAAAAGTTTTGTGCCTTTCGGGCTTTAGAGTTTCTGTTGAGTAATCGGTTGTTATTCTGATGGACCTGCTTTAATATGTGGTTTGTTGCTTCTCTCTCATAGCTCTCAATACGGTTTCTTTGTTATTTATATTTAGCATTTAAGCTACATTGTAATGTGGGAATTTTATTTTTTCTGGACTTGTCTATTTAGTGTTCTATATGCTTCTTGTATTTAGATATGCTTCTGTTTTCCTAGATTTGGGGAATTTTCTGGGATGATTGCAGTGAAAATATTTTCTTTTGACATAGAGTTTTTCTCCTTTTATACCCACAATGCCTAGCTTTGGTTTTTTGATGTCATACCACAGATTGTGCATACTCGTTTTCCTTTTTTTTCTACATTTAAAAATTTTTATTAATTACAGTTTATTCACTTTGCATCCCCCCTGTACCTCCCTCCCTCCTCCCCTCCCTCTCCCTTCTCCACCCATGTCCCTCCCCCAGTCTACTGATGGGGGAGGTCCTCCTCTCCTTCCTTCTGATCCTAGTCTATCAGGTCTCTTTAGGAGTGGCTTCTTTGTCTTGCTCTGTGGCCTGGTAAGGCTGCTTCCCCCCCCCCCCCCTCAGGGGGAAGTGATCAAAGAGCAGGCCAACCAGTTCATGTCAGAGACAGTCCCTGTTCCCTTTACTATGGAACCCCCTTGGACACTGAACTGCTATGGGCTACATCTGTGTTATCTCCATCAATGGTCCTTGGTTGGAGTATCAGACTCAGAAAAGACCCCTGTGCCCAGATTTTTTGGTTCTGTTGCTCTTCTTGTGGAGCGCCTGTCCTCTCCAGGTCTTACTATCTCCCTCTTCTTTTATAAGATTTCCTGCACTCTGCCCAAAGTTTGGCTATAAGTCTCAGTATCTGCTTTGATACCCTGCAGAGCCTTTCAGAGGCCTTCTGTCGTAGGCTCCTGTCCTGTTCCTTGTTTTCTCCCTCTTCTGATGTCCATCCTCTTTGCCTTTCTGAATGGGGAGTGAGCATTTTAGCCAGAGTCCTCCACCTTGATTAGTTTCTACAAAACAACTGCCTACAGATTGGGAAAGGATCTTCACCAACCCCATATCTGACAGAGGGCTAATATCCAGAATATATAAAGAACTCAAGAAGTTGAACAGCAATAAACCAAGTAATGCAGTTAAAAAATGGAGTACAGACCTAAACAGAGAATTCTCAATAGAGGAATATCGAATAGCAGAGAAACACTTAAAGAAATACCCAATATCCTTCCTCATCAGGGAAATGCAGATCAAAACAACCCTGAGATTTCACCTTACATCCATCAGAATGTTTAAGATCAAAAACTCAAGTGACAACACATGCTGGAGAGGATGTAGAGAAAGGGGAACCCTCCTCCATTGCTGGTGGGAATGTAAACTTGTACAATCACTTTGGAAATCAATCTGGTGCTTTCTCAGACAATTACGAATAGCGCTTCCTCAAGATCCAGCTATACCACTCCTAGGTATATTCCAAAAGATGTTCAAGTATACAACAAGAACATTTGCCCAATCATGTTTGTAGCAGCTTTATTTGTAATAGCCAGAATCTGGAAACAACCCAGATACCCTCAGTTGAGGAGTGGATACAGAAATTGTGGTACATCTGCATAATGGAATATTACTCAGCAATCAAAAACAAGGAAATCATGTAATTTGTAGGCAAATGGTGGGAACTGGAAAAGATCACCCTGAGTGAGGTATCCCAGAAGCAGAAAGAAACACAGGGTATATACTCACTCATCAGTGGATGTTAAACCTATAATATAGAATAAACACACTACAATCTGTACACCTAAAGAAACTAATCAAGAAGGAGGATCCTGGCTAAGATGCTCAATCCTCACTGAGAAAGGCAAACTCTTTCTGTACACTTTAATTTAATTTGTCCTTGCTTGAATATACTAATTCTTCTACCTTGCCGTTAAACTGTGTTCTTCCCTGTGATCCATTAAATCAGTGAGACTTTTCTTTTCACTAAACTTTTATTTGGACATACTGAATTTTTTTTTAATTTATTTATTTTTATCTCAATCACAGGTTAGGTACTTTGAATCCCAGGCGTAGCCCCTTCCCCCATTCCCTCCTACCCTCCCACTCCCTCCCTCATCTCCTTCTTCCCCGCCCCCTCCAAGTCCACCAACAGGGGAGGACCTCCTCCCCTTCCATCCAACCCCAGCTTATCCTGTCTCCTCAGGGCTGGCTGCAAAGTCCTCTGCTGGGATCTAGCCAGTCTGTCACTCCCCGGCTTGTATGGGGGAGTGTCAAAGAGTCAGCCATCAAGATCATGACTGAAACAGTCCCTGTTTCCCTCACTAGGGTCTTCAGCCCTACACCAAGTTAGCATGGGCCCCATCTGTGCGGGGGTTCCAGTCCACAACCACACATGGTCCTTGATTGTAGAAACCGTCTCATACAAGACCCCTGTGCCCTGCTCAGTTTGGTCTTTGTGGAGCTCTTGTTCT
>CM053749.1:22433665-22505483 GCA_028658305.1 Pachyuromys duprasi
CTTGCTGCTAAGGGCTCTCCCCTGGAATGGAGATTTGGTGCCTCCTTCTGTGCCAGGGGCTGTGCACCACAGTCTGAGATGATATTTGGGGCACACACAGTGGGTTTGGGTTTGTGTGCATCCGCTGTATGCAGGGCTGTCAGAAATGGTGCCTGAGGCCTTCTCTGTCTGGCCCGTGGACAGACACCTGAACTGGGGTTTTTGCTGGCGGATGCGTGCAGCTTTCGCCCTCAGTGTGCAGTCTGGTCAAGATGGTCTCAGGATCCTCTCAGCCGTGGGTTGAGACAGAACTCGGGTTCTTCCCAGATCCCAGGCGGACTCACACACTGACTGAGTTTTTGCTGGTGGAAGCGTTTGGCCCGCGCCCCCGCAGTGTGCGGACTGGTCAAAATGGTCCCCCAATCCACTCAGTCTGTGGTGGTTCCGGTGATCGGTTCGCGCCCGCAGCCTGCAGCACACCCGTGGGTTGAGGCAGAACTCGGGTCCCTCCCAGACCTGCCGGCGGACTCACACACTGACTGAGTTTTTGCTGGCGGACACGTTCGGCTTGCGCCCCCGCAGTGTGCGGACTGGTCAAAATGGTCCCCCAATCCACTCAGTCGGGTGTGGTTCTGGTGATCGGTCCGAGCCCGCAGCACACCCGCGGGTCAAAGCAGAACCCAGGTGCAGTGCGAGCTCACAGGGTGCAGTTCAGTGAAAACGGCACCTGGTTCCTTCCGAGACTGCCCGCGAGACTGTGCGATCCAGTCTACAATGGCGGGTGCGGGCACCCAGCGCTGTCCAGATCAGAGCTGTGCGCTGCTGGTCACCGGGAAATTTCTCCAGGTAATAACTGGGTGTCCCTAGGGTTTTCCCACTTGATTTTCTCACCGTAGGAGTTCTGCTCACCTGGCAATCACGGATGCTGGCGTTTTAGGTCCCAGAGTTCAGTCTCCTGGTCGCTGTGTTGTTTCTGCTCTCCTACTCCTCAGACACAGTGTTCTCCCGTGGCAGCCATCTTGGATCTCCATACTGAATTTTTTATTTCCAGCATATTTCAGTTGTTTTTCTTCAGTATTTTTTATCTCTGTATTGAAGTCCATATCTATATCATGCATTGGTGTCTTCATTTAATTTCATTGTTTATTTCTGTTCCCTCGGCATTCATTCAGGAGTTTATTCACATCCTCTTTCACGTATTTGTACACATTTGTTTCCAGTCTTTTGAATCCTCTTTTTTAACTTCATCTGAGTCTCTCTCATGGGTACCATTACTCAGATATTGATAGATTTGGTAGGAGATATGTTGTCTTGGCCTTTTATGCTCTTGTGTTTTTTCACTAGGACTTGTGCATCAGATGTGCTATTTCATTGTTTGAATTTAAATCAAAAGCCACTTCTCTTCTTCCATCGTAAGTGTTTGTGATGTTCAGGAGGGACTAGATTTGTCAAGTCACCATGTCATTTCCCTCTATTAGGCTGGTGTTCTCAACAGCACACTTTATTCTCAGTCTTTCCTACAAGTAGAATGCTCCATGTATCAGTAGTCACTATTCAGGGTTAGGGCCACTGTAATAGTCATGTGTTAATAATCATTTTGGAAAGTAAAGGAACATTTACAGTACTGTGTGTCCCAACATATCAGTTATTGTAGGTATTAGTAAAAACAAAAACGAACACAGTAAGCCTAGATATTACTATTATGTAATGATACAAATAGTAACATTTGTAATGTAAGGGAAGGGAGTTTCAATAAAAAGAGGAATTCTGGGAGAAAATGTGAAGGAGAAGATGAAGACATTTTAACTAAATGTAGACTGGAGAGAGAACAAAATGTTACTAAATTATGTCAAGCAGTTCTATTTCTTGGGAGGTTGAGCCACAAAGATCCTGAAAAACCAGGGTAAACTGTGTTCTTTGTGGGAGGAAAAAAAAAACAAATGAAAGGGTAAAGCAGGAGAGAGAGGAAAGAAAAAGCAATGTAAGACAAGAACGGAGATAGGGCAAAATGCATTGACATTAAACAAAGGTTAAATAGATATAAAAGGAGAGAGATCTGGACATAGGCGTAGGCTATGGCTTGCTTGTTGGCCTTTGTCTAGGCTCTTTGTGTTCCTTCACTGGCTCCTGAATGCTCTCACCTCTGCATATTCCTCTGTGACAGGCATCTAGTTCTCTCCGGAAGTTCTTTTAAATGATTGGATAGTTTGGTGATATTCTGGTCTTTGGGCAGTCTTTCACTGGGGGAGTCTCAGATCCTCTCCTAGATCTGTGAATTTCATCAGGATTCCAGTTGCAAATACTGGCCCCTCTCTGCAGCTGTTGCCAACGTTCTGTGAGCCTCTTGGTGTCTGTGTGAAAGATCACGTCTAGACTTTAGTTCCCACCGTGTTTTCAGCTCAGTGAATAGTGGGCAGATCTGATTTAGAATTTCCTTTCTCCAGTCTCACAGTACTCTCTTTCTGAGGTTTCAGCACATGGGCCTGAGAGATTTTGTCTGAGTCCCTAAGATTGTGGCTTAATGAAGTCTCAGGCTGTCTAGCTGGCCCATCAGCAGAAGTCTTTCTGAAATGTCATCATTGCATCTGCTCTTTTGGTTGTACCTAGCTCCGAGGCCAGGGTTTTTTTTTTTTTCTTCTCTTCTCTTTTCTTTCTTTTTAAACCTGGATTTTCCTTCTGCTGTTTCAGCTGCCACCCAGAGGAACAGCATTCTATCCAGATCTTCAGAGTGTGTGTTGCTTTTGTGATAGTTTTTCAGCTTTCTCCTGATTATTCCCCAGGGACTCTGACATTTCTCCATCTTGGGGAAACCAACAGCATCACTTAGCACGTTCTTTTAACTCACTTCTGATGTCAATTAATTCAAAAAGAAAGCTGTGTGTCGCCGCCATGAATGTAAAATGATTGTTAAGGGGGTTGGGGATTTAGCTCAGTGGTAGAGCGCTTGCCTAGCAAGCGCAAGGCCCTGGGTTCGGTCCTCAGCTCTGGAAAAAAAAAAAAAAAAAAGACAAGATTGTTAAGCTACCTAAAATAATGGCACAATAAAATAATAATTTCATGGCTATAAAAATCAAAATGTGATGTATAGAAAATGATCAGGATATTGTTCCCATGGAGATAGATAGAAGAGAGGAGAAAGGAATATGGCTAGAGCTTGTGACCGAAAGGGATAAAACCCTTATATGATATGGGATCATTATTTAGATGGGAAATATGGTGGTTTTGCTTTAGATATTGAGATAAAAAGGTTTTAAGATGTGTGATTATTAAACTAATATAAAACTTTATATTTTGAGATGTGTAGCATGTTTACGTTGAGCGAATAACTGCATAACCGAAAAAAGTTCTGCAGTGGTGTTTCAGACATCATGCCAATATCGGGGGTGAACTGCTATAAGAGTAAAAGGTTTCCTTGGTTCCTGCCCCCACATGGGATGACTCTCAGAGATGAAGGCCTTGCTAACAGTAAAGGCAGCTAATCCAAGTCAGTGCTCACCGGGGACCATGCAGTATTCATTACACATACATACATATATGTGTCTATGTGAATACACATATAATATATATTATATATATCTAAGTATATATTGTATGTATCATATATATATATATATATAATTAGTCTCCAGGCAGGCCAACTGAGCAGGTATGCTTATGATTACCACTTCACAAATAAGGAATCTGAGACCGAAAAAAGAAAAGATAGATGGGTTACCGGGCTTTACACAGCTCTTGAGTGAAAGCCGGCTCTGAATTCCCCCTACATTCCTTTATTTCAAAGTCTCCTGCCCGTCAACCGGTGAGGATGTACAGCCTCTTTTCTGGCTATTATTCCAGCGGTGGAGACCTCAGCAGGCTGAACGAGGAGCGGGCACAGGAGAGCTCTTTTGATCTGAGGTTGTGACTCTCTAGCAGCTGCAGTAGACTGCCCACACCTAGAGGAAAAGACAAGTCCCTAGTCCCTCCTGGACTGTAGACCTCCTAGATCCCTGCCTTGTGTCTCTAACCCCTGCCTATTCTATTGTCTCTTTTCCCTCCATCTCCACAATTCTGTTTGTCTCCTGTGCTGGTCCTTGCCCACCAGATCCTGTCTCTTAAGGAAGCCCAAGAAGTTGGCACTCTGTGGAACTTAAGTACCAGTCAAAGGATCAGGGAGAAGGACATAGCATCATGGGGGCTGTAACCAGTGGGCTGTGAATTAAGTTCATCTGAGGTAGCCAGATCATCTCCACTGAGATCCTGCTGGCCATACACCCTGCAGAGGACCAGCTCCAAAGAGGAATAAATTGTCTTCAACTGCCTTCCCCCACCCCCTTAGGGTGGCCGTTGACGGAATCCCTTGTCTTCCTAAAGGCTGTTGCCAAGGAAATCCTGGAACTTAATAGTAAAATCAAGAAAACCATCTTTTAAGGTGAGATTTCTAATCCCAGGTGCAGAAAATCAATGTGTGATAAACAGTTTTAACCTTCCTTCTTAAACCTCCAATTATAGTCTCCAGATTAGAAAATATTATTTCTAGAAAAAGGGAACGGACTCAGCCATTTATTAAATGCTTATTAGAATCCACACGTTTTGTCCATATTATCTTTATTTCTTCTACCCATCATGGCCATTTCTTGGAAGGCAGCCCCTGATATACAGAGAGGCAGGCCAGGTGTCTGAGGTGTAGACCCTGGTTCTTCATGAAAAGATTATCAGGGTTCTATGGCCACTCAGGAACTTTATGGGGCCATGGGAAGAAGCAACACAAATCTAATGACATTGATAATTCCAGTGACCCCTTTAAAATACCCAGACACAAGCCCTTCAACACCTTTTACTTCAACTGGAAACATGGATCGTATTATCCCACTCTTGTTCCTCCAGATCTCTTCTCTGTCTTCAGCATTCTGGTCTGCACTGGCACAGGCCTTCTGCAGACCACCTCAGTTCAGGTCACTTGACTCCTTACCTTTGGCAGAGTCTGACCAGAAGAGACCAATGCATTAGACACCAGGTTCAATTTCTTCCCTGTTATAATGTGTAAAACAGCCTCTAACTTTAGAGTTCAGATGAGATAACCATAGGGCTTGTCACACAGAAGACTCTCAGCTGGTCATTATCATTGTGTAGCATTCCCCTAAGCTCTCTGCAACCCTGTTCTGGAACCTATGTGGAAGGAAGAATCTTTCCAAGCCCTCTGAAGAAATGGGCCACTCAGAGCAGGCACCTGCAGGGCATTTTAGGATAGCACTGTTTGACTAATACATGTAGAAACTCCATATGGCTCAAAGATGTGGGCAATATTAGAAGCTACCAGTAAGGTATGGCAAAGCATTCAAGGATGCCAAGGTGGAAACTATTAGCATCTTCATGCTGAAGTAAAAGGGGATAAGGGAAGTCACCAGGAACAAATGCTGGGTTCTTGGAGAGCTCTGATTGAGCATGAAGCTAGCCTAAAGGGGCCATGGCTGATTTTCTGTAGAACAGGAGCTGGTCTCATGGGGTTAGAGAAGAGATGGTAGAGAGACACATGGAGGGCAATGGAGGAATAATTAACTGCAGAGTATGACAAAAGAATGGTGAGACCACAAAGCCCAGCTGTTGGTCTCCTTCTAAGCAGATAGTGTCTTTCTATTTTTACTTTTACTTTGAATTTTTGAATGGCGTGTGTGGGTGATAAGGGATGCAGAGCTTTAGCAATAATTCAGGGAAAGCAAAATGCATGGCACTTGAGCAGCCACAACAAAGCACACACCTTTTAGGTTATCCCAGATTCAACAGAGTCTCTAACTTCCCATCGAGGCTCTCCTGCTTAGGCCTGTCTTCTCCTTGCTTGTCTTTAGGGTCTTCTTCAGCTCCATGGAACAGGAAGCAATATTCAATGCCTGTTCAAAGACCTGGCTTGGCTGATGGTATGAACAGCTTCAAGGTCTTTGGCAGAGCTGGGGTTTAAATAGCAAATTGCATCAGGGAGAAGCTGCCGGGAGAAACCATCAATCTTGTGGCATGTGCAATTTGCTCAAGTTTGCAGACCTTCAGGACTTTTCCTGATGAATGTGAAACAATTGGACTTGGATGAAATATCGCAGACTTTTATGGAGCCCATTAAAATCAGAGTCGAAACCCGCCCTGCCTTCAGTTTGTTCCCGATCCATCCTCAGCATGGCCGTTGTGTATCTTCTAAGCAGCTCTCTCATTATATCCTCCATCCTTGCCTGGGGCCTGTAGGGCTCTGCTCAGCACCAAGAGAATAGGGCCTACTGCTGGCTGACAGTACTATGAGAAGGGGGTATTCCCAATCATGTTTCTCCCTTTTTGCTCTTACTCCTGTCTCTCCTGGTTCTCATCATCCATGCATCTTCTATGAAGATACGTATAAAAATACATGCATGCATGG
The DNA here is from genome assembly GCA_028658305.1 of Pachyuromys duprasi. NCBI lineage: Eukaryota > Metazoa > Chordata > Mammalia > Rodentia > Muridae > Pachyuromys > Pachyuromys duprasi. The sequence continues at coordinate 22,440,024 of CM053749.1, forward strand.
GTTGCCTCATTTCCACGAGGGGTGATGATATTGTTGGTCTGGAATGTGACCCAGAGTCCTGGGTCATTCATCTTGCAGGTAGTTTGAATGTAGTCCTGTTTGGGCATAGAGCATGTATACCTACTATGGGATGCTGGAGCTTAAGCTGCATCAGAACAGAGCTCTAACCATCTAGGACTAGGGAGGCATACACCACTGGGTCTCAGCCCTAGGGCTGCTGATGCCAGAGGCCTGGGATGGAGCTCAGTAATGCGCATGTTTATCAAATTCTCAGACAATGTTGCTGCTTGGGGGTGCAGGGCCTATTCTTTGAGAACTATTGCCTTCATGGAATCAGGAGCTTTGAGAGTTTAGTATTCAAGTACCTCAGTGGATAGAGAATCGAAGTCTGTTGATATCACCAGGCCTAGCTGGCTGATTTCATACATAAAGATGATGTTTCTTCAAATATTTTTGTTTCAAAATATTAACAGATTCTCCTCTGTATTTACATTTGTTCCAGGTTTCTTCTAGCTCTGTCTTACTAAACTTCCAAGACCCTAAGCATCTTTGGTAGATGGGATCAGGAGGACCATTTGCTTTTAAAATGTTTATTTTTAGCCAATGGTGAGTAGGTTTGGAAATGGACCTTGAGATGTGTTGGCCTTTCTACACTTTACCTTTGAAGGGTAGATCTTCTAAGCAAACTTTTTTCCCCCAGCTGGGCATTGTGAGAAGATTCATTGCTTTATTGGGTTCTGAAACCCAACTCAAATGAATAACAAATGTACCAAATGTGTAGTCTTGGGCATGTAACCTGACCTCTCAGAGCCTTCTGTTATTTTCTGGAAGCCCTTTATCTACACACGAGGATTCTGAGACTATTAAAAAAGATATTTCAGGCATGAACAGACCTCTTGGTTTTCTTGCTCCTGTATGGGGCAGAGGTAGGCTGACTTAAAAAAAAAATCCAAGGCAGCTGAGGACCTGTAGGGGTACATGGATCCCACTGTCATGGTGGGGCTGACAGTTAAGGACCCTGGTTCTGCACTCAGACTTTCTTCTATTTTGAATGCTGGGGGACAAGGTCTAGATTCAAGCTTCTTTTCTTTTTTTGCTTTGAGGCTGTTCCTTTAACTCTGCCCTGCTATCCTATTAGCTCAGTGCTGGGTCAGAGGTAATTTCACGCCCCTAGCACTCTGTGCCCTGGTGATGGATGTGTGTAGGTGACCTTGTGTCTCCAGCCTCCTTGCACACTCTGGATGATGTAATTGAATTTGTATATATCGTAAATTTTATTAGATGAAAGCAATCTAGTTACAATGCTGGTTCTCCGGAGTTACTGGCGTATGTCTGAGTATATACTCACTGGTCAGCTGGGTAAGGGTGGTGGTCAAGGTCATGGCTACTGTCTTGCTAACATTCACTGAGTATGATTAGTGAAAGGTATTAGAGAGCCCTAAAGTTGTCACTTGCCTCAGCATGGTGCTGAGTGTGAAGTGTATGGATGTGGGTATAGTCTGCCTAAGGCTAGCTTACAAAAGAAATGTAACATAGATGGAGAAAACAAGATGTTACAAGACAAAAACAAATTTAAAAAATATCTATCCACAAATATAGCCCTACAGAAGATGCTAAAAGGAAAACTCCAACCCAAGGAGGCTAACTACACCCAAAAAACACACGGAAATAAATAATCACACATCAGTAAAACCAAAAGAAAGGAAGACCACACACATCACACACATTCACTCTTCCACCACCAACATCAAAATAACAGAAGGTAACGATCATTGGTCATTAATATCACCTAACATCAATGAGCTTAGTTCCCCAATAAAAAGACACAGGCTAACAGAATGGATGCAAAGACAGGATCAATTAATCTGTTGCATTCAAGAAACGTACTTCAGCAATAAATATGGTGAAGGGCTGGAAAAAGATTTTTCAATCAAACAGACTCAAGAAGGAAGCTGGAGTAGCCATTCTAGTATCTAATAAAATAGACTTAACTAAAATTAACCAAAAGAGATGAAGGACACTTTATACTCATCAAAAATATACCAAGATGACATCGTAATTCTGAACACCTATGTCCCAAATACAAGGACACCCACATTTGTAAAAGAATCACTACTAAAACTTAAACCTCAGATAGAACCCCACACATTAACAGTGTGAGATTTTAATATCACACTCTCACCAATGGAAAGATCACTGAAACAGAAACTAAGTAGAGAAATAATGAAACTAACAGATGTCATGAACCAAAAAGCCTTAACAGATGTCTTTCATTCAAATGTTTCACTTAAGCACAAAAGAATATACATTCTTCTCAGCACCTCATGAGCCTTCTCCAAATTTGAGCATGTATTTAGTCACAAACCAAGCCTCAACAGATACAAGAAAATCAAATAACTCCTTATATCTTATCAGACCGTGATGGATTAAAGCTAGATAACAACAACAACAGAGAGAAAACGCACAAACTCGTGGAAACTGAATAACTCTTTGCTCAATGACCAGGGAATAAAGAAAAGGAAGGAAGGAAGAAAGAAAGAAATTAAAGTCGTTCTAGAATCTAATAAAAATCAAGGTACAACATACCCAAACTAATTTGATACATGGAAGTAGTGTTAAGGAAAAAGTTCAGAGCACTAAGTGCCTTCATAAAGAAATCGGGGCATTCTCAAACTAGCAATTTAAGAGCATACCAAAAAGCCCCAGAACAAAAAGAAGTAAAAGCACCCAAGAGAAGTAAACAGCTGGAAAGAATCAAATTCAGGGAAGAAATCAATAACTTAGAAACAAAGAGAACAGTACAAAGAATCAGAGAAACTAAGAGCTGGTTCTTTGATAAAATCAACAATATAGACAAACCCCTAGCCAAACTAACTAAAGGCAGAGAGACAACATCCAAATTAACAAAATCAGAAATGAAAAGGAGTACATAATAACAGACTCTGAGGAAATCCAAAGAGTATTGAGGTCTTACTTCAAAGATCTGTATTCCACAAAATTGTATAATCTAAAGGAAATGGATGTTTTTCTTGATAGATTTCATTTACCAAAATTAAATCAAGATTAAGTAAATATAAACAGCCCTATAACCCCTAATAAAATAGAAGCAGCCATCAAAAGTTCCTCAACTAAAAAACAAACAAACAAAAACTCTGGCCCAGATAGCTTTAGCACAGAATTCTACCAGATTTTCAAAGAAGAGCTAATACCAATACTCCTCAAACTATTCCACAAAATAGAAACTGAAGGAACATTGCCAAACTCATTCTATAGGGCCCCAGTCACCCTGATATCTAAACCACACAAATACAGACTCAACAAATACAAAAAAATTTCAGACCAATTTCCCTCATGAACATTGATTCAAAAATTTCTCAATAAAAAAAATAAAATACTAGCAAACCGAATCCAAGAGCACATCACAAATCCATCATCCACCATGATCAAGCAGGCTTCATCCCAGGAATTCAGGGTTGGTTCAACATAAGAAAACCATCAATATAATCCACCATATAAATAACTGAAAGAAAAAAATCCACATGATCGTCTCTTTAGATGCTGAAAAAGCCTTTGACAAAATCCAATACACTTTAACGATAAAAGTCTTGGAGAGATGAGGGATACAAGGTCCATACCTAAATATAATAAAAGCAATATACAGCAAGCCAATAACTAACATCAAATTGAATGGAGAGAAACTAAAATCAATTTCAGGGGCAAGACAAAGCTGCCCACTCTCTCTGTATCTCCTCAATATAGTACTTGAAATTCTAGTTACAGCAATAAGACAGTTAAATATTGTCAAGGAGATACAAATTGGAAAGGAAGAAGTCAAAGTATCTCTATTTTCAGATGATATGATAGTATACATAAGTGACCACCAAAATTCTACCAGAGAACTCCTACAGCTGATAGACAATGTAAGCAAAGTAGCTATATACAAAATTAAATAATAATAATAAGTAGTCCTCCTATACACATTAGGCTGAGAAAGAAATTAGGGAAACAACACCCTTCACAATAGCTACAAGTAATATAAACTATCTTGATGTAACTCTGATGAAGCAAGTGAAAGACCTGTATGACTAGAAGTTTAAATCTCTGAAAAATGAAATTGAAGAAGATATCAGTACATAGAAAGACCTCCCATGCTCATGGATTTGGTAGGATCAACATAGTAAAAATGGCCATCTTACCAAAAGCAATCTATAGATTCAATGTAATTCTCATCAAAATACCAACACAATTCTTTACAGACCTTGAAAGAATAATTCTCAAATTCATATGGAAAAACAAACAAACAAAAAACTAGAATAGCTAAAACAATCCTATACAATAAAAGACCTTCTGGAGGTGTCTCCATCCCTAAGTTCAAGCTGTACTTTAGAGCAATGGTAATAAAAACTGCATGGTACTGACATAGAAACAGACTGTTGGATCAATGGAATTGAATTGAACACCCACCCATAAACCCACACACCCATGGACACCTGATTTTTGACAAAGAAACCAAAACCATACAATGGAAAAATGAAAACATCTTCAGCAAATTGTGCTGGTCTAACTGGATGTCCACATGTAAAAAGATGTGAATAAATTCTCAAGTCCAAGTGGATCAAAGACCACAACAGCAGGTTGTAGCGGAACACACTGGTAGGATTTGATATTGATCTGGGTCTTGAAGGGTAGACTAGATGTCAGGAGAGTGAACAGCAAGGCAATCATGAAGTGCCTTCCCAAATATTTCCCAATGCCCAGCACTTTTCATTGTCATTTTTTTTATTGCAGTAGGGTTTTGCTGTGTTTTCAAGGATAGGCTTAAACTCCTTGGTAGAAGTCATTCTTCTACCTAAACTTCCTGAATAACTAGGATGGCAGTTCAATGATGCCATACCTGAATATTTAATCATAATCATAACCCTAATAATAGCTATCCTTTCTTTCCATTGAGAGATGCTCAGCTGCCAGGGATGAGAGTGGATTTGCCCAAGGATAAAGAGCCAGGAAAAGTTGGAGATAGCTTCCCAACCTAGATCTATCTGGTTGCACAAATGTTTGCTCACAGTCACCAGATACACCCGTCCATCTTCACAGTCACCTGATCACGATCTCTGGAAGGCATTAGGACAATGTCCCCACATATTAAGTAAATGCAGAATGCATATGAGTCTGTCATCAGCAAATACCATTGTGTAAGAGCAAGATGTGTGTGTGTGTGTGTGTGTGTGTGTGTGCATTGTGTGAAATAGCAAATTTGTTAGCTCCTACACTGAGTACTCTCTTGTCAAATTATGGTATTGATCGACTGAATAATTGTCTATTATGTGTGACTTTGTTTGAAGACGGGAAGAGGGGAGTAGTTCAGGAGAAGAACCCAAAGCTGATGTCATAAAAGGTATCACTGCTACACAGTTCTTCAGCCACAGAGGCAGCTTTCTCTCATCTGTGTCATGGTGCCAAGTTCACCCCAAATTTTATTTCCACTTAACTTCTCAGAAATGTGGTTATTTTTGGAACTCACCTGGGATATGCCTGTAGGTTTATATATTGTTTCTGAGCCTGGCAGAAAAATGGGCTTTGATTTTGTTGAAGGTTTTTGCCTTATTAATGTTGGGCTTTCTCTCTAGATAGGGAGGCAGTTCAGTGATGTGTAAAGTTTCCATTTTCATCTCCCCCCCCCCTCAGAATTTTATTTCATTTCATCACCTACTGCTTCCTAGCTAAGCCTTCCCAGAGATGGATGGCAGTCCAGAGGCCATTTTCCTATGCAGCTTATCTTGTTTGCTTAAGCCCAGGTGCTAAGGGGCCTGCCTCTCCCTTGAGGGAGCCCTGGGTTGTCACCTAATTTTGAGCCCCAACTGCACAGCAAATAGTTCTGTTTATCTTTCCAGATTGCAGCATTTAAGTATGTCATTGGAGGTGGAAGAGGACGTGTGCTCTCAGAATAAACATGGTGAAAGAGAAGAACTAAGATTTCAGAATCTCCTTGCTCTGTTGAAAGCCCTATGCCTCCATTTACAGACTGAGCCCTTGTGAACCTGCCTCTCTAAGCCTTGATTTTTGTAGGTGTGGAATAAATAGCAGTGCCTATGTACAGAATTGTGTTGGGATAAAGAGCAGGGATAAGGATAAAGCATCCAACATGGCCTTGTGTGGAGCGGGAGCTCAGTGGTCCTCTTCATTTCTCACTTCCTTGGATCAAACAAAACATACCCTGCTTAGCTCCCCTCGAGGAAGGTGGTTGCAAGCAGGAGGAAGCATCTCATTATCAAAGCCCAGTTTATTCCTCAGTCTGCTCAGTGTCTGGAGCTGCCCTTGACAGTAAAAGGTATGAAAGATGAAGCAGAGCCCAGCTCAAAGGTTCATGGAACCTTGTGAGAATGTAGGATGTTATGGGGGTAGAGAGAGAGAGAATGTGCTAGTATTACATACCACTCTAGGCCCACCAATGGTGGTGTGCTTAGAGGAAGAGGTAAGAGTTTAGAAAAGAAGTTAACCACTAGAGGGCTGAGGGCTTTGGGCCAAGGTGACTGGGGAGAGTGTCTCTCCTGCTGGTGATGCTTGGAAAGATATGATATATTTACTGGGAAGTCTAGACCTCATGGGACAAGTCATGCCAGGGAAGCAGAAGAGCACAGGAGGAAATTGGTTTCTGATGCTGCATAGTATCGTTCAGTGTTGTCAGGTTCGTCATAGGTGCGTAGTAAATAGCTGCTGGGTGCTTCTGGATGAATTGTTGGAAAGCTAAGCCTCAGCTCCACCTCTGTCTCGTTGGAAGCCTTTGCTGTGCCTCTGTTTAGTCCCACTCTGAGGGAGGTGACTCCACCTTCCAGCTGTAGGTGCTCCTCTCTGCACACCTCTGGGTTCCCCTTGTTGGTCTTTCATATGCCCCCTTTCTGCGAACATGACTATTCCATATTCTTAGCCTGGGAGGGAAACTGGGCTCAAGGGACACATGCCTGGATAAATGGCCATGGTTGTGGTAAAAGGAGAGGGTACAGTTTCTAGACAGAAACCAAGAAAGCTGAGAAGAGGTTTGCTCTTGCACACAGGCACTTTGGGGACACAGCTGTGGATGCATAATTGCTATGTAACTGTGAACAACACCTCCAGGTGTGCACTTAAACCTGACTCAGTTGATAGTACGTCATGTTTGAAGAATTTTAGGCTAATTAGTATTAAAATAGTCACCAAAATGTGAATAGTTTGTTGCATCGAGTAGTCCTGGGTTCCCAGGAGAGCCTTAGGAATTGATTAGTACAATGTTGTCTTTTTACAGATAGTGCAAATGTGACGCTAGTGTCCGGGAGCACATGGCTTGACCTTGGAAGGCAGGTGGAGCCTAAATTCCTAATAACTGGATCTCTTCTGCTGGAGCCCCACACTTTGCGCTGGTCTTTTTTTTTTTCACTGCAGCTTCAGATGCAATTTCTCCAAGATACACAGGCTTGCCTCTTCTCTGCACCAGGCACTTGGCATACACTGGCCCCTATGATCCTTACTCCTTGGATCAGGGGTCATGATCAAAATTTGCAAAAGAAGAAGATGGGAAATGGTTGATGCAAAGCCACTCCATTTCAAATGCTGGGGTGACAAGGGGCCCAGCAATCTTGATTCCTGAGTTAATGCCATTCTGGGGGTGCCATGTTGATAGGAATCACTGGAAGTCACATACACATGCAAGCCTATACTGGGAGCATTTGTGACAGTGAATATCATATAGCTGAGAGAATCAGACTGGATAAAAAGGCGGGGGTTCTTTAAATGGGCCTCACACTCCCCAGCGTTCTCTAGTAGTAGCAATGCCTTTCTATCCAGATCCCTTTGGTCACTAATACTACCAAACTGAATTTCTTAGCATGGAAATGTTACAAGCCAGCAATTGATTTTTCCTGCACAATATTTCCAGAAAAGCTAATCGCCTCATTAGTCATATTTACATTCTGTTTTAATTGCATCCTCGAGAGCAAATGCATTCACTTTTCTCCTAGGTTGTAGTTCTCACTGTAACAACCTCTTAACAAAGCAGAGACAAGATCAGAGCAAATGAAGAATACCTTGCTTTCTTAAAATATGCCTCCTCCCTAAAATGTAGAGGCCAATTATCACCATGGCTATGCACCAATTATCAGATACAAAATATAGATCACAACTAATTATCAGGATTTGACCTTATTCGCAGCCACACATTCCTGTAAACTAGGTTAACATTGCTAGTGAAATGGGGATTTAGATGGGAACCAAAGACCAGTGGAAGCAGGGAATGAGTGTTCGGTTCCTAACAAATGACCAAGAATCATGTCCAGTGAGCTTTTTTGGAAGCTTACCCTCCAAAAAACCCCCACATATTAGTGAGACATAGAAGGAGAGAAGTCCATCTGCTTAGCATTCGAGCATTCTTTATTTGACACTAATGATGGCTTCTTCTGTTTTTCAATTTCTCAACAACTGAACCTTGTGTAACTGTTACCTATGAGCCCTACCTGTTCTTAGTGGAAGGAAATGTGGCCAGCTGACTAAGCCAATGGAGGGGTTGGCTTGGCTGGGGAAATGACATATGGTCCCAAGTTTCAGGTAGGGAAGTGTTAGAATCGTAAGCAGGCAGTGGTGGGAGAAAGGCTTAAGGGAATATTATTGCCTAGGTTGGTGACTAGGGGACTGAATTCTGGCCAGTTCATATGAAATCATTAGCATTTCATTATGAGAATGAAGGAAATGCTCTTAGTGGAAGAAATGGCACCATCCGTGTTGAGAGGGAGATATAGAAATGTATCGTATACAAGGGATTAAGAGCCATCATGGGATGTTCAAGCTGGGGCAGACTCCTCAGGGTGACAGCTTAAACTAGAAAGGCCCAGTGGTGAAGAGCTGGCTTTGGGAAGCACTAATGTAAATTTGTTGTCCTTCAGCGGAATGGCTTCTACCTTTGTTAGCTACTCAAAGGGGGCAGCAGTTTGCTCAAAGTTTAGAGCCAGTGTTTTGGAGAGTGGAGTTTGTGGGTTGGGTGCTGCGGAATAGGGAGATACAAAAAAAGTGTGTGCAGCAATGACAATGAGGGTCTTGCTGTTTGGCAGCTGCTAAGGCATGTGTAGGGTAGAGTCGAGGTAAAAGGGAATAGGTGGGATCTGAGAAATCCACAGAGGAAGGCCAGAAAGCCATGGTTAGGCTGCTGCGTTTTGAGTTGGGATGAAAGCCAGACCAGGCAGGGAGCTTTAAGAATGTTAATCCTGAAGAAGCTAGGACACCTTGTAGAGAGCCAGGAGAAATGGCTTAGCATGTCATCAGCAAGTAAGACAGAGTAAAGATAAGCTAATGAATGTGAGTTCTGGTGTCAGACACCCTGGTTCTAAACCCAGCTGGACTTCTTCCTGCCTGAACAACTTGGGCCATACACCAAACATTCATATGCCTGTTTCCTTGACTGTGATATTACCTTCTATCTGAAATGATTTAAGGGAAGAGAACTGAGGGAGGAAATATACACAAAAGATGTGGACCAGCCCATGGGGACTTCTGGTGCTAGCCTCAGTCCTGAGTATGGAAGTCTATGAAGGCAGCCCTAGCTTTCAAGAGCAAGGCTGAGGTTGGGCAATGAAGAAGCTTGTCCCTCTGAGATGCTCAAGGCCCCAAGAGAGTCCTTGTCCTTGGCACCATACCATTCCCTTCTGCATTCCTGCCTGCATCCCAACATCCTTAACACTTCACTTTTCCAAATCATACTGGACAGAGCTCATTTATTTTATAAATGAAAGAGTTCAAAGAAAAAAATTAATCAACAAAAATTGGGGGCCTAGTAGCATAGAAAGAGCGCGTTTGGGATGAACTTCTGCCCAGTGACTGGACTGAGAATAACATCTGAGTACAGATTCTGGGAGGAACCAGAGCCATGGCCCAGCTGTTCTGCTGTGGTCCAGCTCTGAGGCCATGAATGATTTACTTAACACATCTGAGCCTCAGTTTCCTTATCTGTAAAATATGAATGATGAGCCTTGTTCCTGAACTATCAGGAGCATGTTTATTACTGGCTCTGCAGGGTCCCTAGTACATGGGGTGAATGCAACATGTTACCGTCATCCTTGGTCTCCTTTTGTATTACTAAATGCCCATTATCAAGGGTTTTATTATGACATTTCCATATAACTGTATCATTCACATTGACCATACTCACTCTCTATTACCTTCTTTGTCACCCATTCCCAGTGTCCTCCTTTCCTTCCCCAAACAGTCCTCCTTCTATTTTCATATCATATATGCTTTTGAATCTCAAGTCCACATATAAGAGAAACCATGACTTTTTTCTTACTGAGTCTGGTCTATTTTGCTGAAAAGGATAATCTCTAGTCCCATCTATTTCCCTGCATATGACATGACTCTATTCTTTACAGCTGAATACAACTCCACACACCACATTTTCTTATCCATCTGTCCTCTGTGATGTGAATGGACATCTAGGCTGGTGGTTCTGAGTGGTGCAGCAGCAAGCATGGATGTGCAAATATCTCAGTCGTAGGCTGTGCTAGAGCCCTCTGTGTGCCTTCCCAGGAGTAGTGTACATGTAACTTATGACAATTCTATTTTTACTTTGTTGAGGAGTCTCTATATGAATTTCCATGGTAACAACTGATTTATACTCCTAACAATGTGTATAATATTTCCTTTGGTGCTGGAGAAATGACTCAGTGGTTAAGACTGGGTACTTTCTCAAGAGAGGACCCTGGTTTGTTCCCAGCATCCGTGTTAAGTGGCTCACAAGCGTCTGCACCTTCAGCTCTGTGATACCCCAATTCCCTCTCCTGGGCAGCAAGGGTCTATTCAAGCTCACAGCCACACACACCGACACCCCACCACACACACATACACACACACAATCTTTAAAAATAAGACTCCATTCCCCCAATCCTTCCTAGTATTTGTCATTTGTTTTCTTGATGGCAGTTTTTCCAACTGGCTGAGATAAACTTGGAAGGCAGCTTTGCTTTGTGTTCCACCAATTACTGCATTCTGTGCAACTTGGTCCATGACACCTGACTGAGGTGATGAGGAAATGAAGACAGGGTAGATATACAGTCACACATGCAGAAAAGCTGGGATCATTCTGACTGAGCAGCAGCAACCTGGAAACCCAGAGCTTTTATTACACATAGCAAAGGAGGGGTTAGCTAGTCTTGGTGGGAGGTCTCTGTAAGGGAGCAGCCTCAGGTTGTAGTCATCCTGAGGAGGAGGAAGCTCTGCCTGCTATTCACACATACTGCCAATCTCTGCAGAAAAACCGGAGAAATGCTTAATGCTTTGACAGTACCCTGAGCCTGAACTGGGGAAGCCTTTGCCAGTTCCTATGGGTTTGAGGCATTAGGGTTCATGACATGATTGTGCTCATGTCAATAAAAGGTATTCACCCAGGACTTCATCTTCTCCTTGTGTGTTCACTTGAGGCTTCCTCCACTCCCCAAAGCTGATGGTTAAGAATGTTGAACATCTTTCATGGTTTTATTGAATAGTTGTAGTTCACTTTGTATTTAATTAGCCCATTTATTGATTAGGTTATTTGGGTTTTAGCATTTAATAGTTTTAGTTCTTTATTGTACACTGCTTGTACATATTGTCTGACCACAATGTTTTAAGGTACATACTGTTATGACAGATGTAAGGCTAGTCTTCCAGACAGTCTTTGTACTGAGGGTCACCATGGATGTGCTGTCACTAACAGGAGATGAGGAATAGGCAACCTTGACAGAAGGAGACTATACATGACCATAACCATGGCTACCACTGTCCCTTTGCCAAAATGAAGGGAGATACTTTAATCTACCCCACAAGAGAGTGCATGAACTGCATATGGGCAAAGACAGCCTTAGCTTTTCTATATGTCCAGGATGTGTTGATTCTAGGAAAAGCCCTGACTCAAGAGGGCAGTCTTGGCTCAACCATACTCTAGGCTGAGTATGGCTTAGCATCTTAAGATCTGGTATGGGAGGGCAATAATGGCATAGCTGAGCCACACAGCCTGATAGTGGCCTGGTCTGAGAAGCTCTTTTGTCTTACAGTGACTATTCTGCCTCTGGGTCTCTTCCCCAGTAGGGCAGCCAGGTAAGGTATCCTTAGTAGCATAGTTGTGGGTGGGCCATAGATAACTACTGTCAGTCACAGTAATAAGAAGTCACTAGAGCTTAATAGACACAGTAGTTTTTCCTAGACCTGGGATTTACTAATGTGCTGTTTCATTCATTCATCCATCCGTTCATCATCTCTGAGCATCTCAGTGCCAGATCTTGTGCCAAGCTAAGGGTAGCTGGGGAAGCAGGGTTGGTACATCCTACAGTCAGTGGAAGCTGGAGAGGCTGGAAATAAACAGGGCCATGAGCAGAGATGGCCTTGGCCCTGCGGTAGACGGGAGTTCATAGGCAAGGGCTATGGAAGGAAACACTACCTACCCACTCTGGGGACCAGGAAACAAGATTCCCCAAGGCTTTTCTGATTTCTCTTCAGCCTTAAAGTCCCCAGCCTCCTCAGTCCATATGAAAATATGAGCAATGATCTTCGTCTCAAGGTGAACTTTTCTGGATCAAAATTTATCCCCCAACCAATACAGAAAGTAAAGGTTCAAAGGAGAGGGGTTGAAAGTCAAGGTGAGATGTTTTCTTCTACAGCTTTCTTCATCAGTCATACACTTGCATGAGGTCTGAATGGACTCATGCTTCATAAAAGGATTTTGTGAGAAGTGCTGACTGCTCATCACAGAAGAGCCAATGGTTTACCCACCCACCTTGCAGTCCTGACTTTCAGGTAGGAGACTTCCTCAGTGTGTGCTTGGAGTGCTCATGGCTAAGGACAGTGCTGGGTTCCACTGCACCTGCCAAACTTGCTCCTTCCCAAGCCTTGGGAAGACGACCTGCAGCTGGCGGCAGGAAGTTCCCTGCGCCATTCTTTCTGGGCTTGAGTCCTTCTAACAGTACACTCACCGTATCAGAATACCCCCTATGCTTTAATAACGGAACCTGTTACACCCCTGAGAAACCCTAGGTGTTCTGTGGTGACCTCTCCTGCACAGGCCATAGCATTCTTGTAGTCTGCAGCAGACAAGTCAGAAGTCCTCTGTGATCTGCGTGGGTCACACTATTTCTTGCCACCATGCCCTACACATAGTGTGCTCTCCTCTTGGGACTCTTCTACTCCTATACCTCTTCATGGCTAGCTAAAATCTACGGTCCTTCAGGTACCTCAGAAACTTAGGGTCACCTCCCACAGCATCCATCATCTTGTGTTTAACAGGGTTGCCTATAAACACTGAGCAGTCCTTCCTGCCAGCTGTTTTCAAACTATCTGACTTGATTCTTAATTATTATTGTTGTTATGGTTCCTGGTGGTGGCAGTGAAGGAATGGAGAGAAAGAATTCCAGGTAAGAGTCAACAAATCTAAAGGTTTGGGGAGTCTGCCCTGGATGCTAAGTGTCTACCTTGCAAAATGCATCATGTCAGTCCTCCCTAAATATGTGTGTGCCCTCCTCCTCTGAGCAGTTTCCTTCTGATTCCATTCTATTGGTCTCAGGTAGCAAAAGAAAAAGAGCATGCTATGATTTTAGGGGTCCCTATCCTGCAGGCATCCATGCCCATCCTTGTGAGATACAATACTCATGATGTGCATTGTCTCTGGAAGTTGATCAGATGCAATTGTAAAGAATGAGGATGCAAGATGTGGTTTTAAATGCACAGCCAAACCAACGCACCCCTCCCCAGTCTTGCCATGAGGCTGCTGGAGGATCACTTAATCTATTACTTGGTTCCACGCGAGCAGACCTCAGGAAAACAAATAATAAATACCTGTAATTGCTGTGCTGGGCCTCCATGGTTGAACAGGCAGGGCTGGAGATTGCACAGGCCAGCTTTTCATCTTCCCTTGCCCACCCTGGCTGAGCATCACTGTTCGACTGTGCTGAGAGCTCCCCATTCACTCTGCGGTCCTTCACTTTTTCTTAGCTCATTCTATGCAACTCGTGTCGATAAAGTGGGGTTTTGTCCTAACTCTACTGTGTGACTTTGGGCAAATATTTTCTCCTTTCTAAACCTATTCCCTTCCTCTATCCAAAGTTCTTAATATGTTTTTGTGCCAGGATCATCTATAGAAGTGTGATGAAATCTATGAGATCCTTTTAAATAATGCTTTCTAACAGTTAAAATGTAATACATTGGATTCCAAAGGAAACTATATTGAATTTAAAAATATTAAAAATTGTGATTCTGTGATATACATGCATTTGTTTATCAGCACATCAAGTTAACAAAATCCATTTATCTAAATTGTGAAGTGGTGATAGACATAAACGATATTTTGAGATGCTTGGGGCAGTTCTTTTTTAATTAAATTTTTATTTTTTTTAATATTAGTTACAGTTTATTTACTTTGTATCCCAGCTGTAGCCCCTTCCCGAATTCCCTCCCTCATCTCCTCCCTGCCCCTTTCCAAGTCCACTGATGGGGAGGTCCTCCTCCCCTTCCATCTGACCCTAGCTTATCAGGTCTCTTCAGGACTGGCTACAATGTCCTACTCTGTGGCCTAGCAAGGCTGCTCCTCCCTTGGGTAGGTGGGAGATCAAATAGCCAAACATTGAGTTCATGTCAGAAACAGTCCATGTTCCCCTTACTAGGGAACACACTTGGATACTGTGCTACCATGGGCTATATCCAAGCAGGGGTTCTAGGTTATATCCATACATGGTCCTTGGTTGGAGATACAGTCTCATAAAAAGACCCCTGTGCCCAGATACATTTGGTCCTTGTGGAGCTCCTGTCCTCTCCAGGTCACGGGGCAGTTCTAAGAGCTGTACAAATGTATGTTATTTCTGTCAGTCATGAAAATCTAAGCCCATAGTTAGGACTGGTATTGTCTGTGGCCTTCATACATAATGAAGCTGAGTTTCCCAACTAAAGTGTAAGACCCTCCCTGAAACCTGCTCACAAATACTGTGATAGATGAGGTCCCTGCTCTTATCTAGCCTGGCACATGTGTGCTTCTGCTGAAGACAGGCCCAGCTGATCCCAGATGGTGTTCCCGAGGACTTAGAGGCTCTGTGAATACGTGCAGTCATCCTTCCCCTTAGGGAACAAGAAACAGAAGTGAAGAGTGGGAGATAATTCCAATGTTGACTGTGTAAACAGCAGTCCAGGACCCCAACAGAACCTATGGGTCAATTATTAAGGAAGTTCTTTAAATGCACTTCAGGACAAGGAGTGTCTAAATCTCCACCCCATATGCTAATCTAATCCTATGTCCTGTTTTTAGGAGAGTCCACCTGTATCATGGACCCTGATCTGGGAAGTTGTATCTCTCTGAGCCTCACTTTCACTCCATGAGGGGCCTGGTAACTTCCTCAACAAGCCCATAGGATAAGATGACATGATTGTGAAGTGAGAGTCACCCCAAGAATACTGTGGCCAGTGGATTTCCCTCTGAGCATATTTGGCAGTGACTTCTAGGTGCTGCCTTTACACCTGGGTGGCCCATGCTCAGTATTAGAGGGTGCTGTAGAGCCTGTGGTCTTGGTGATCCAGACCTAGTCTCAGAGATGCAACAATGACTTCTGGCTTCTTTGTATCATGCTCAGGGAATGAGTGTGAGCTGAGAGTACAGCATTCTGGGATAGTGCATCTCAGCTAGCCAGAGGGACAGTCTGGTTATTCTTTTCTAGTCCTGTCCTCTATTGCTATTACCTTCCAGAAAATCCATTTGATTCCCTCACCAGACTTAGCAGAAGCCACCTGCAGCTGAGAAGTGCCTTTTGCTCAGAAAGATGTTGGGTGAGGCATTTGTTTTCAGGAATGTTTTGATTATCCCCTTTCTCTGCCTTGTTGCTAATTGTTCTGAAATTCCAGGCTGCCCCCTCAGGTTTCACATTCTTTCTCACCCAGTGGTGTAGACTGTATTCTACACCTGTGGAGGATCATGGCTTAACTAATAATTAAAATAAATGCTGGATAAAACCTAATAACTTGAAAAAATAGAGCTTCTGCAGATGACTTTTGGATACAAATAAAAATCAAAATCAGAACGACAAGCTATTAATTGAGCAAAGTTATGTAGCAGAACTTATGGAATGTAACCAAAGCTGTATGAGAAGCAAATCCATAGTCTTAAGTGCTTTATAAGCAATAAGAAAAAATTAAAACACGTAAAGCAGTCAACAGTAGACATTAGGAAAAGAGAAATGTGAGTAAATTAGAAAGAAGTGAAAAATATCGTGGTAATTAATGTATTAGAAAATATAATTTGAATTTAGTCATGAATATAAAGCTATCTTTTCCAAAGAACCTATAAGATGAACATGTTCATCTTTGATACATCAAGAAACTAAGAATGAAAACACAAGATTAAAATGAAGGAAGGTGGGGAAAAACCCCACAGATGTGGGATACAAGGAATGAACTAGCAAGAAGGAAATTCATGTTATGTTAGGTTGAGGCACTAAAAGGTCCCTGGGGTGTGTGGAATTCTGAGAAAACACATTTTCAGATTTTACTCAAAGGTATATGTGATGAACTTTCAAAAATCGGGAAGAAATTAATTTTAGATGAGGAGTGAAAAAAACTTGGGGTTTTAGAATAGGGGAGTTGATGAGGCAAGACAGTCACTAGGGCAAGTTTCAGGGTACAGGGAGGTCAGAATGAAATTGGATAGCCAGTGCTAGGGCAGGGGCTTAGGCCTGTGGGATGCCAGAACACATTGAGTTTGGAGACACAGCCATGAGGTCCTTTTGCTTGAAGTAAACCATTTTTTGTCATGCAGAGGAAGAGAGCCAGTCTCTTTATATCGCCTCATCACCATGTTTGTGACTTCCTAGAAGAAAGGGCTGGGAGAGTTCGAGAACGGGTACAATGATTTGAACAGTAACTTGAGAGCAAGAACTTTTCTCATCTCAGCTAGAGAGTTTTTTCCTATAAAGTTATTATGCTGGGAACTTCAAAACTGCAGGTGAATGCATTATACTGAAAGGAGAGACCAAGAGAGCTAGAGCAAGATGCCCTAGGATGAAGATTCACCTATTCTCCAAGTCGATACCTGATCTTAACATTCCTCCATAAGCTCCTTGAACTCTCTGATCTAGAAGATCAGAGAGTGCTAAAATTTAAAAGGCCCAATTTATAGACATGGTGAAATGCATCATCTTGCTTTGCTTTGCTTTGTTTTGTTTAACGGATGATGTTGGCAAGCCCCTTGAGAATAAGGGGCACCTTCCCAATGGGCAATAAAATGGGGAACTTTAGTCTTCAGCTGACTGCTTTTACTATCCCTTGGAATCCTTAATATTACGTGGTCTACTCAACCATGGAGGGAGACAAAGGAATCAATGGATCTCTGGCTCTTGCAATTGGCCATCCATATTGAATCCTGCCTCACATAATACTCATCCTTACAGACAGATAAGCAGATTTCCCTAGGCAGCAGAATGAGGAAATGAAGTTTTAAGTACTTAAATAATTTTGCCAGTGGCCTTTCAGCTAAAAAGTGGTAGGTTAAGATATAGACTTTTACCCTAGATTCTTTTTTTTTAAATATTTATTTATTTATTTATTTGAATACAATGTCTGTCTGCATGTACAGCTGCACACTAGAAGAAGGCACCAGATCTCATTATAGATGGTTGTGAGCCACCATGGGGTTGCTAGGAACTGAACTCAGCACCTTTGGAAGAGCAGCCAATGCTCTTAAACTCTGAGCCATCTCTCCAGTTCTATCCTAGATTCTTGTCTTTTCAACTTTATATCCTACATAGGCAGAGTAAAGACAATATTTTGGTTAAGTCCTATCCTGTCTCCACAATGCCAGTGGAGTCCCTCGTGACAACATGTGTGTGTATGTGTGTGTGTGTGTGTGTGTGTGAGAGAGAGAGAGAGAGAGAGAGAGAGAGAGAGAGAGAGAAAGAGAGAGGTCCACTATAGCTTCTATTATAGTGTTTTCCTCAATCCCTCTCTGACACCTAAATTTTTACTGCAGGTCCCAAAACTTTTGCTCCCATAAAGAGAAAAGAGGTCCCAGAAGCAAATGACCCTCTGAGAGAAACCAGGAAGCCTTATATCAACATCCTAATATGATTGATTTCTAGGCTGTGCTCCTCAGGAGAAAGTCTAGAAGGGAAGAAGGTTAGGATGAAACATACCAACTTTTTGTGCAGGGTTGTTTCCATCAGCGAGGAAGAGGCACAAATAGGAGGGGCTGGTGTCTTTCAGGACACTTGAGCCATTTGACAGCTTTGCTACCTTGGAGCCTATTAAGGCTCCTGACAGAGCCAACAAAAATGCAGGTTGTCAGCTGAGATCAGGCATGAGCTCTCTGTTCTCCAGAGCCTCTCCTAATGCATCAGCTGTGTGGTGTGCTCCTTACCTGCAGATATTTAGACGGAGAGACAGTGGGCAGGCAGGGTAGACATCACTGTTCTTCCTTTTCTCCATGACCTCTCTGAACTCCTTGTGCCTGGTGATTTTGTTACTTGCATCTTCATGGCAAGTAGTTTGATCGCGTATCACCAGGCAATTGAGTCAGAGGAGGAGACACCTGGGGTAAATTTTTATCAATCCTGAGGGATGTGATGTTTGACCTCATACTGCCCTCATGCTGTGTGACTCTCTGCGAGATGATGCACACAGTTTCTTTGGCCTCATGTTCCTCTTTGCCAAGCTGAGAGCCATTTGGATGACTAAATGTGCAAAGTTCTAAAAAGTAGCGCATGGTCAGGGCTGAATAGTTTTTGGTTCCTCCAGTTCCCAACAGTTTTTGTTTTGCTTATTTTAGAAATAACAGTTATTGCTACAATTTTCTGAACTATAACATTCTTATTTAATTACTCAGCTTTACTGATGGGACAACACACAATCTTCTCTGTCCCCACAATTTCCAACCAGGTACCTTCATGCAGCTGGAACTGTGTCAGTTCTATGGAAGGGCCATCATATTGAGCAGTCATCTGTACTGAGCATGCTCTATAAGCGATCTTATTTACTGAGTCTAGTAACAGACTGGGCATGGGGGCACATGCCTTTAATACTTGCACTCAAGGGGTAGAGGCATGCTGATCTCTGAGTTCAAGGCTAGCCTGGTCTAAGTATCGAGTACCAGGCCATGTAGAGCTACATAGTAAGATGTAGAAGATGGTAGTGTGGAAATATAGTCACTGTTTTCATGTGAGGGAGAAAGAAGTTTTAGAAAATCCGACAAATTTGCCAGAGCACTTATGATACAGAGGTGATGTCTGGATATAAATATGAGTGTGTCTGATGATTATGCTCTAGAAGGCAGATGCTGCCACCCCCTGACCATAAGGGCTCCCCTGTGAGTGGTTATTTGAGGAAGGGCAGGTTCCTGAGAGAAATATGGCAACTTCCATCATTTTGATGTCATATTTTTGCCTTACTGCCTTCAGTTAATGGGGTTGTTGAAACAGCAAGTCACCTCATTGCATTTCTGCCCTGTTGAAATGATTAAATCACAGCACTGTGCATTTAGGTACTGTTTCTTTGGCTGGCATGAAGTGCTGCCATCTTGGCAGGAGTTAGTTGGCATAGTATTTGTTTGTGATTCTGTTGACTCTATTTTAGCTCTGTGCTGGCTGTATGGACATACCTCTGTTATTCTAGGACCCCCAAGCAAAGGGCTATAGCAGACATGTAAATTCAGACAGCCCTTCGGGGGATCCTTCAAAGAGACTGGTGTAGACTGGTGCCAAATTCAATTCTGGTGGAGGCACAATTTGTCCATGTCTCTTTCTCTGTGTGTGTGTCACTCTATCTCTTCTTCTCTCTCCCTCCCTTTCTCTCTCTCTCTGTTTCTCTCTGTGTATTTATATGTGTGTAGTTAGTGTGTAGAGACCAAAGACTTCTTGTTGTTGTGACAAATATCTGCCATAAGTAACTAAACAGAGAAAGGATTTATTTTGACTCACAATTTCAGTCCGGAGACTGGATCCATTGTGTTGGGGCCAGGGTCAAGCAGAAAGATCATCACAGAAGGGAACTTGTGTTTGAAAAAAGCAGCTTATGTCATGATAGACAGGAGGCAGAGAGAAAGGCAGAATAGGGCCTACAGCAAGATGTAGCCCCCAAAGCTTTCCTCCAGTGACGTTTGCCCTCCAGCTAGGCACTATGCCCTAAATATTTCAGAACCTCCTAATAGTACCACCAATGGGGAGATTTAACCTTCAATCAATGAATATTTGTGCAGAACACTTTATATCCAATCCCAACACATGGACAAACTTTGGGAAATGTATCAACTTTATTTCTAAAGTGCACCATGAGATAAGTGTGTAAAAGAATGATTCAAAGCTAGGGGAGGCGTTAGCGTCATCTCTTCGCGAAGTTCCAACATAATACTACCTCGGTCAGGTTTTATTTTTGCTGTTTCAAGTGTATGTCCACTCAGTTCTCTTTAATGATAACAACATTTCCTATATGATTCTGGGAGGAATTGTCTCCTGCCATTTAGGGGTTCAATAACTTTATTTTCCTTCCTTTTTAAAAGTCCACATCTTGCAGATAAACAAACCAGGGCTCGAACAGGAGAATGAGAAGGTCCTCTTCTTCCAGAAGAAAATCTCAAGTTTAAATCTGATCTTAGCATTATCCCATATTCACTCTTATTTATAAATTTTGAAGTCACCATCTTCCTGTTCAGAATGTAACAAACCAGTCTGGTGCATTGCTGGCTGACATGGGATATACAGATGGACTGAGTCTCTGACCACATGGAGTATCCTGGGTACAGAATGGCATCATGATACCAGATGAATGGCAAGCCCAGAATAGACTTTTCCTAAGTATAGACTTCTGAGATGCAGCCCCATAGAAATAAACCCCTGATGATGAGCAGAGCAGGATACAGCCTCCACAGGTCTCAGCAGAAGAGACTTCTTGCCAATGACAGTACGTTGTATATTAGGTGAGTTGTGATCACGACCATCCTATTGCTGAGTGACAAGTACCATATCCTCAGTGGCTTTCTGCTTTTACTATTATCTCTTTTAGTCTCACAGCCATATAAAGAGATATTCCCATTACCTGTTTACTTTAAGAAAACGGAGGCCAGAAAAATTCAAATCTTGCCTCCACAGCACAATGTTGACAAGATAGGATTTAAACGTGGATTTATTGAACCCCCAAATCAGTGTTACTTTGATCTGTCTAATGCTGTGCTTTTTCATGGGGATAGAACTATATGACAGATACTGGGCCAGGAGAGTGTCCAAGCAAGGGGTAAGATTAGTCTCACTACCCCTAGTAAGCTGGCAGAGCCAGGCACTGGGGGGAAAGAGATGAGAAGATACGTAGGCTAAATAGTCAGATGACCCAGGCTCTCAAGGACAGCACTGCTCACATGCACAGCAGTGGGAAACCCTCCTTACACCTGTACAACTCTCCTGTTTGGAGATATCTGGAGCCAGCCTCATGCTCCCTTCCCCTGATGTTGTTTAATTCCTGCACATTCTAGTTCAATGCTAAAACCCTTGCTTTTACCCATCATAGCCTAAGAGCTCATATTTGGGGAAGGTGAATGAATAGTGGTCTTGAACTTCTGAGGAAAAAAAATTTAGAATTTCTTCCCATAGAAGTACACATCTTTACAAGCGTTGCATTATAATGCCAGGGGACACACAGGGTCACAATATCTCCCCATCCACCCCAAGGAAGGCTGTACACATAGCCATAAACCATATGTGAAACTAGTGTATTGAACACTGATCCCTGGGAGCCAGGAACAAAAGTCAATGGAAACAAACTCAGAAACAGGTAAGACACTTCACACTAAATTTAACATGAAATGTGTGGAAGCTTTTAGAAGAAAAACTCAAAATCTCATTGAAAAACAAATACAGTTGCCCCTCAGCATAAAGAACACATTCTTAGTACAATTCAACCTATGACAGTGGTAACTCTCACAGTATTCACCATTAAAAGTCTGAGAAATCTCAAACATTCATCCCAAATAATTTTTGTTAAGATGGAAGGAATTTCACAAAACTCAGTCTAGGGTTCACCAGACACAAAGCTTGGCAGTCTGTGGTTTGATCATATTATGAAGTGTATGGCCTTTATTGTCAATAAAGTTTTATTGGCATGCAGACACACTCATTTGGTTACCGACTGTCCACTGCTGATTTTCTGCTACAAAGGCAGAGCTGAATAGTTACTATGAAGGCCATATATCTAACAAAGTCTAAAATATTTTCTCCAGCCCCTTGAGGAAGAGTTTGCAGACCTCTGATCCAGAAAATTAAACCCAGGAGAATATCTGTGAAAACATGACAAGGGATGGATGCAAACTATCCTTACTAAATTACAAAGCACTTTGTAAGTACACAAAACTGAAATAGGTTTTGTATTGGTGCAGGACTAAAAGACTAGTTCAGTATAATAGATGAATGAAGAATTAGTCCAAAATCTGGGAAATTTTATGTCTAATACATGGTAACTTAAAAGTTCAAATCAGTAGGAAAGGATTACTGAGGCAATTAGGTTGATGTTTGCAAAGAGGAAGACTATCTTACTACTTTTGTTACATTTTCTACAAAAAGTTCTGGTTAAGTATCAGGTACAATAATGATCAATGAAGCCATGAAAAGAAGCAAAGAGGATTGATGTATCTAACTCTAAAAGAAGCATTTTCAAGCATCTCCAGCAAAATTTACATCACCATAGCCAAAATGGCATCACCGTCGATGATGCTCATGGTGATGATGATGATGATGATGAAGGAGAAAGTAAAAAAAAAAATCCTCTATAGGTAGATGATACACAAATTTCCCCAAGAAACAAATGAAAAACAGCACAGCAGGAGACCAGCAAAGGGCATTAGCATGCAGTCCATCCATGCACAGTAAAGGAATGAAAAGATAGGATAAACATGCCAACTTGGTCTTTCTCCTATTGCTTCAAGAAACATAAATAAAATAACTATGATTTCTTTTAATTTATCTGTCAGATCAGCATCTTGGCAAGGGTGTAAAAAGTGTCAAGGGTATTTGGGAGTAGATGCTCCTAGGCCTAGTTTAGAAAGTGTAATTGCAATCTTGTTGGGCGGTAATTGGGCAGACTCTGTGACCATTGTACATTTGTCTACAGTTTGGGCCTGCATTGCCATGTTTAGAGTTTCACCCTACAGGCATGCTCAGTCAGATAAAGAGTCTAGAAGAAATTAATTGCACATTTTTTGCATTAGTGAGCTAATGGGCAGCAGTTTACATGCCACCAGTGTTGGTCATGTCTGAGGCACTTATGGATTCCACCTACTAAAAGAAGGAACTTCTCAGAAACCCATACTGTTGAACTCAAGTTGTCTCAGTCTGGTGTTTCTTAACTATGTTAAGCTATTGAACTAAGTATGACCATCAGAAGATACGATCCTTATGATTAAGTAAAAAAGAAAATGTATTAACTACATGCAAGACCTAATGCAAATAAAATTCAAATCAAGCATATAATTTGGTGCAGTGTGTAGCATATTCTGCAGAAACTATAAGGTGGACGGGTTAATAGTGGACTCGTATAGAAACAGACTTGGTTTTATATAAAATCTATCATTTTAGTTCAATAATGCAAATGAAAGGAAGGACTACGTTTAGAAATGGGTTTTAAAATTATATTAATATATTTATAAGTTGCTTGTTAGCTTAAGATACTAAGATCCATGATGAATCAAAATCTTCAAAAGCCAGTTTTAATGAGCTGTCACTGATAATTCTCTGAAGCTACCCAGTTCATTTGAAGATAAGGTTGGCACTGTGGCTCATTGAAATGTGAGTTAAATAGTATTTAATCTAATTATCCCTGGAATGGAGAAGACTAACATGCTTCCTGGAGTATTTACTGCTGTGCATGTTGCTAATGATCCAAAGCACATTGTCACCCAGGCCCGGGCTGCTGGCAAGGGTGTTCAAATTCCATTTCTTTCTTATTCTACCCGGAGGATTCAATTTCTCTTTTTACTTTGCTCTTTCCAAATTACACTGAAACTCTCTTCTCCACAGGCTGCCATGATGTCTTTGATCATGGTTTGCAGTTCCTCTTGGGTGTACACAAAAATGTAGGCAGCCCTGGGTTAGAAGACAGCCCTCTTGATGTCCCCTGTCCCTTCTCTCTTTTTAACTCCTTTGGTCCTGAGATAATCAGTCTGACCAGGCAGAACCAAGTCTTAGCCACCAGCATGCTCTGTAGTATGGTGAACATTTAAAGTTGCAAAGAATGAACAGGAAAAGTGGGAGAAGAGGTGAGAATTTTCCCTACTTTAAACAATCACATTTGCAACTCTGTTGTATTTCTTGAGTCAGGCATGATGTGTGCTGTGCACCGAGCTTTGGACCTGGACCTACAATGTAGGTTATAATCTAGGCTCAGTCGTGTATTCTCCAGCTGACTGCTGGGGGGGGGGGTGTTACAGGATAATGAGAATAAGAACTGGCACTGAGGTTATCTGGGCACTCAGCTAAAGGCCTAATTCATTCAGGATGCCATGCAGGGTAAGCCTCAGTGCAACCTTTTACAAATGGACCAGAGGCATGAGCAGGGGAAGAGATTGGAGCAGAAGACTTACGCTCTGGAAGGTGAGGTCGATCTGGGGGAGAAAACACTTAAAATCTTCCCATCAGATGCTTCATGCACTTTCCTACCGAGAAGTGCAAAGGCTGCCTGCTTTAACTGTGGTTATTTACAACCAAGAGAAAGTGGCTGGCAGTTCGCAGGAAGCCAAGAGTTTTATTTTTCGCTCTTGTTTTTCCATTTCTGTGATTTATGAGCCTGGTGGCTGGCGATCTCTCCTAGAAAACTCTGAGCTCTATCTACTCAGACTCTGCCCTGGTGGGAGGCAAGCTCTTTCTGCTGGGCCAAGGAAAGTGTGGTTCCACCTTCTTCTTAGAAAAGCCTACTTTCTTGGTGGCTGGTCAGCCAGGCTTGTCCTTTTTTATTTCTGATCATTGGCTACCAGGGCTCTTGGCAGGAAAACTGAGGTTAAAGTTGTAACTAACTTCTAATTCAGTTATTTTATATTGTTTGTTTTCCAACCTATTGCTTTGACCTTTGGTTTTTCTTAGATAAAGGGGTGACTTCAGAAGAGTTCCCACTGCTGCTGCTTAGGGACATCTGCACCCATTTTTATCTTATGTCTTCAACACTTTAGTTTCCGAGACAGTTCCTTATGGAGTTATATGCCACGTGGAATGGGAAGAGCACATAAAGGGGTAGGATCCAGTGACCTGAACATTGAGCAAAGGTTCTCCTTCCTTTTGGGAGACACCTGGATAGCCTAGCAGAAGAGTAGTCATCTGAGCACATAGGCGGTGCTTAGGAAATGATCCTGAGTGGATGGAAGGATGAGGGATACTCTATTACTTGGTCTGTTCACAGAGGTGTGGTTCTGCCTTCATGCCTGACTTAGTAGATTACACTATAATAATAAACACATAAAATGATGTTATTCAATTGGTAGATTAGACTATAATAATAAGCACACTAAATGATGATATTCAGTAATGCTGCTCTGGAGCATACGATTGAGGCCAGTCCCTCGTAGTGTTTATGATGACTTTCTGTGGGAGACACTACATAGAGGCACAGTGAGATTCACAGTTTGTGTAAGTTCATGAATCCAGTTAGTTGTTGAGATGGGACGTCAATTTAGTTTCCCCTGGTTCTGCATCCTGATTGTGGGGACACTGTGATCTACAGTATATCACCTGGGCCCACATGACCTTGCAGATGCCCATCCTAGCACCTATAGTAGCCCTGCCTGCTCACCCTGGCTTCCTCAGTCAGGGCCTACACTATTATTATTTTCTAACTGGAATTACTTTCCTGAATTGCTTTACAATGCCTTCCATGGCTTCATGGATTGCCTCTACCCTACATTCTCAAGACTCTGCAGTACGGGCCATGGCCTTGTCGTCTCTGAGTGCTCCGGCCATGCCTAGAAGCTGTCTTCATTAACACTCCTGGATAGTGACCATTTGTTTCTCCATTCTCATCAACCTCACCCGATATTTGGTTGATGACCCCTCTCTGAGAACCTTCTATTGGTTGTTTTTACTCTTTCAAAATTACATTTTCTAAAAATTAAAAATAGCATATTAAACTTTG
The DNA here is from genome assembly GCA_028658305.1 of Pachyuromys duprasi. Classification (NCBI taxonomy): domain Eukaryota; kingdom Metazoa; phylum Chordata; class Mammalia; order Rodentia; family Muridae; genus Pachyuromys; species Pachyuromys duprasi. The sequence goes on from CM053749.1 coordinate 22,466,133, forward strand.
TTTTGTTTTTTTTTTCCTTTGGCTTCCTCTTGCTGTCCTTTTTTCAGTTGAGGGAGAAGGAGGTTTGAGCTCATTCATATCTGTCCTTTTTTACGTTAAAGCTCTGCATTGTCCTCTAACTGCTGCTCTATCCAATGTGTTTCGGGATGTATATTTTTATAAAACCAAACCCAAGTGGTTCCTACTTGTCTCAAAACCACTCTCTGACTTATGTTTTATTGAGAGCTATGCTTTTAACTTCCAAACATTCTTGGTGGTAGATTGTTTTCTAGTTTGTTTGTATTATTGATTATTCTTTAAACATTAATGTTCTTGTATCATAAACAGAATCACTTCTCTTTTATCACTTCCTGGCCTTGGCAGGACCCAGCCCTTGTCATGGACCCAGCCCTTGTCATGGCAGCTTCTTAAACAGCCCTCGCTCAGGAGGTGCCGGTTCCGTCAGATCATGAGGAAGCTGAGGTTAAAGGCACGACCTTGTGTCAGCAGCTCTTACATGTGCGTTGTCGTGGCCTTGTGAGAGGATGGTAGCTGCTCCCAGTGCTTAGCTGTTGCTGCTGTATCCTCCCCATGCCACAGACACTGGGGACATTAAGACTTGAGATCATCAGTGTTGCTGGAGCAGTAGGAGACCACATTATCCTCATCCATATGGATGCCAACATATCCCCCCCTTCCAGTTTCCTCTAGCTCTGGGTTCATTTTCTGTTAGAACTTGAAGGAAGAACATTGACTGTGAGCTCTTCCTTATTAGCAAGCTGTCATGTGTGCAGCACAGTATTGCTAACTGTAGGCACCAGGTTGTAAGCAGAGCTCTAGAAGTTAATAATCCTACATTTCAGAAACCATGTACATGTTGATTGGTAATGACCTATTTCTTTCTTCCCCCAGTTCCTGGCAGACACCTGCCTCCTGTGTTTAGTAATTAGGTGGTTTTAAACACACCATGTAAATATTTGTCCTATGACTGGCTCATTTCACTTAACGTAGATTCCCCAAGGTTCATCCATATGTTACATACGGCTGGCTTTCTCATCTAAAGCTGGATAATATACCTTTGTGAGTGTGCGCCATGCTTTCTTTAGTTTATCCACCGCTGAACAAATTGAGTTGGTTTCTACTCATACTCTGCTCATTGTCAAACCATTTAAAAAGCTTTTCTCTATATTTTCAGGGTGATTTTGAGAAACCCTAGGCCTTATGACATATTCTTCTTGTTAAAGCAGAAACATGAGAGTGGGGTGGGGTAACAGAAAGGAAAGGGGAGGGGGAGGGAGGAGAGGTAGAGAAGGGATGAGAGAGCAAGCACACCTAATGAAAAAGGCCTTCCTGAGAGGTGAATGACTTGTCTTCTGAGCCTATGGATGTCTGTGCCATCCTCCCACACTCTGGCTGACCCACAGACTTGTCAGTAAGAAGCACCTTGACGACTCCCGTTCAGGGGGTTCGTACTTAGCAAAATATTAAGGAGCGAAATGAGGCATCTGGTCATTTCTTTCGGCACACAGGTTTTCACTGTTGTATTGTCTCCCAGCATGTTTTCATTGCCCTCCTGGCATAATGTCTTTGCTGTTAAATTACCCAAGGAAGCTGGGGAATTTGTTCCTGCACACTCCTTTCAGAGATCATCGATAAATAACAATAAACTTGGGGGTTTATTATAAAGCCTTCTGCTTTGTAATGAGGCCGTTCAAGCTTGCAGAAGCATTGGTATGTGTTCAAGGAGAGAGGGTGTGTCTGGATGAGGTGAGTGCCAGAGATCTAGCCTGCCCAGATAGGACCACTCAGGGTTGGCTAATGCTGAATCTACGTATGGCCCAAGGCTGGGAAGAGCATGGAGTAAAAATCTGGCAGCAGAACTACCTAGACAGATAGCCCTTAATGACCTTTGCTCTCCAGACACTTCATGAGAGGCAGAGGGGGAAAAAAACCACCTATGATTAAAATAGCTTTTTTTCTTGAGAAAAATAATGTACGTTCATTTTTGGATAAGAACAAATAAATAAAGAAAAGAAAAAAGAAAGGAGAAGGGAAAATAATAATGGTTTTTTATTATAAATAATGCAAACAATAACTTTAATATTTACAAATTATTATTTGTATTATTTATAATAAGAACTATTATTATTTCTGTAAATCTTTTCCTACTTTGAATAAGACATTTTTTTTTACCAAAATGAATCATACAGCATGCATTTGTTTTGAAGCTTACATTTCAAGTAACTATATATTGGATACATAGTTCTTGTCAATAAACATTCTGGCAGAGTGTGTTAATGACTGTATTGTACTTTGGTACACGAGTACAGCATAATGTATTTAACTGAAATTATAATGTCGCTGTTTTTCTCTTTCTCCTATAAACTCTGCTGCATCGAGCAGGCTTATAGCTAATTTGATCCAAATTGGCTGAGTGCTATACTTGCACCCCCCCCCCCAGCCTCCCCCGTCCCCTGCCACCTGGACTCATATGGTTTGAATATGAAGGAGTGTCTATGTCTCAATAAATGATTTGACAAACTGGACCAATGTTTCCAGGCCCACTGGCCACGCACACTCCGGGCACAGCTTCCTGACAGCTGCTTTTTACCACATTAGTTGATAATCATCTGCTCTTCTTTCGTCCTTCTCATAGGACCCAGAGCTGTTTCAGCTAACAATTCCTATTGTCTTTATAACTCCAAGGCCTGTTGCAGAACTCAGTAAGGTTGCTATTGGCATCATTTAATAAATGCCTGTCCAGTACCAATGTGCTGGGCCCTTTCCCAGGAACTGGGGATACTTCAGTGGACAGAGTAGGATAAAACGCCTACTCGTGTGTAGATGAGTTCTAGAGCCATTGTTTGGCCTCTCATAGGAAGTTGTTTATTTCCTCCTCAAGGCCCAACTTCCTTTGATGTCTTCCCAGGCCACTCTGAGCCAGATTGCACACCCTAAAGCTGTGAATTCACTCTAAAATGTGGATCCCTTAATGGTTTATTTGGCATTTAATTAGGCAGTGTGTGAATAATTTTCTATATTTTATAGCTCTCTCTGACCTCCCTAGCTAGATTTAAGACACCTGGAAGGGTCATGGTGGATACAAGCACAATGGTTTCTATGTCCAAGTGCTCACAGCTCAAATGCTACTTCACACCCAGGCTGCTCCATGCACACTTCCAGGTCCAGCCAGGAATCAAGCTTCCTAGCCATTGGTTATCCATCTTCTTTAATGGATTTTAATGGTTGCACTATGTTATTTAACTCTAAATTTACATGAGCAACTGAGTCTAAGATGAGAGGGCAAAGCACCCATTCTCTCAGTGAGATGCAATGCGTATAGTAGCTATCAGAAGCAAATACAGGTGAAATTTCATTCTAACCAATGAATGACATCTGAGATAGCCTAGTTGCTATCTTTTAAGCATCTACAGCAGGATATGGATTCCCAGTTCTAGCTCTCTTTGTGGGCTTTTTCTATGGTTCTTAGCTATTATGACCACCAATGCCTCTCCACCTCCCCTATCCATGTCTTCAATACCACACTAGATGGATGGGTTTCTTACCAAAATGGCTCTCAGATACACTATAAGGTTCCCAATATGTCTGTCTAGTGGCACTCCAGTCTCTCACTGAAGTCAAGGCTTTTAGAGAATCTGAGAGTCCTGGTGGGCTTTCCCTTCCTCCCACTCTTTGTTTTATGGATGCCACATGTGAATTTGCAGGCAGAAGAGATGTAATAGGCATCATCTTCCCAGTTTGAGGGGCGCTCCCAATGCCTTTCCCTGGCAAAGCATCCCACAAAGCCCATTATATCATACCTACATGGGAAAAAATTGGTTACTTCCCTTTCATTTAGAGGGTAGGGAAAGCATTCTTAAGACTTAAGTTTGAAAATGCCCAAACCTAGAAGATCCTTCCATGTACTCTGAGTTGTTTCTCTTTGTGTTCTTTCATTCAGCCACAAATGGTCACCTTCCAGGAGCTGGAAGTACTTGGAATACGTTTGTTCCTTTGCAGTGTTGAAATGTCCGTTCTCCTGGACTCTGATCTGGACTTTAATATGATTATTAAAGGCTAGTTCCATCTCAGAGAAAGAGGTGGGAATGGGACAAAAGGGGATCAACTGTGTAGTTGCTGAGATGGTAGTGAAAATTGTAAGTTTAGGTAACAAGGATGGAAGGGAAGGAGGTGTATGGGGAAGTATGAATCATCATGCATGCTGGTGGCACCTGGGAGTTCCCTCCAGCCTACCTGAGCCACAACTTATAGCTCCGCAGACAGCCTGGCCCCTCTCTTCCTTTGGACCAATGTTAGAAAAAAATCTCGCATCAGTTCTCCACCACCAGCTGATCACTCTAATCTTCAACCTTGTATGCGAGCTTGACTTATATCTCAAGGAGGCAGTAAGCCTGGAGACATTTATTGTTAACCTCTGCCGGGTGTTTGGTGATTACTTAGGTGATTAAATAGGAAAGTAGAATTTGGAGTTGTCCAATGAACAGTGTGTGGACACTGTAGTTTGGGGCAGAATTGAACCATGTCACATTTTAGCCATTGTGTGATATAGCATATTACTGGAAGCATTACAAAATTAAAGTGACTTTTTAATCGGAGATTGAAAATCTGACAGCAGCCTGTCTCTAGAGCTTCCTGTAATGAGTGTGTTGTCTATGATAGGAGGCTCCAATGACTGATAGGCAAAAAGCTGTGCCATGGCCTGGAATTATTATGCTTGCACACAAAGGAGGGTGAGAGCGACAGCTTGGTGATCTATTAGCACTGTCTGTGGGGTTAATGGTGAGCTCTCTCACTGCTAGTGGTCTGTAAAGGGAGCAAAGAGAAGGGAAATGGAATGGGGGAAAATCAATAGTATTAACAGAGTTGTGGTAATCAATGCAATCATTTATTTCTAGGATGGTTTTTATCGAACTGGTTTTGAGCTTGATCCTTTTCTTTTTAGGTTATAAGTTGGAAAGAATAAGATTTGGAGGGAAAAATACAACCATTTGATAGACACAGCAGCCACACTGGCCAAAGCCAGAGTTTTCATAGTCTTTTTAAAGGAACACTGAGAGATGAGCATGTATCCATGAACAGGAGACTACAATAATGCTACCCCAAAGGATATGAGGGTTTTGTTGTTGTTGTTGTTGTTGTTTATTTTTTATTTTCTGTGAGAAGTGCTGAAATCTGGTTCTGCTTGTTATGAGCTGTATGGTCATTGACAAATTTCTTCATCTTTGCAACAGGCTCTCAATACCCAGTATTACTGAGGCTCTAACAGCATTACATATACCTATAACAGCATCCAGCATGGTGCCTGGTGAAAGAACTACTCATCAACATTTTGTTGAGACTTACTATAATCTTGGAATTTCATACCTCATTTTACTCCCCAAGTTCAGGGACCTCCTGGCCAAAAGACAAGAAAGAACTGGACCATATACGTGCCTTATTCAATATTCTAATTAACAGTAGTCACACGAGAGTTAACCTTTTTAGGAGACGGAATAATTATCTAAAAGATGACCTAGTATATGTGAGTTTAGTTACTTTTTAATTTTTATCAGGGGGTGTTAAATATACTGTCTTTGAGATAGACATACTTTTAGGTATTACTTCCATAATTCAGCATTATAAGATGTTCTACATATAGCTTACAGAACTTGTAGAGCCTATTAGAAGGAAACTTGGACAAAGTCCTGACCAACTACAGATGATTCCTAAGAAATTAGCACGGTAAACCTGAAGTTGTTATAAACTTTCACAGCTGGCTCTGGATTCCTGGTCTCAGCTCCATTCTAGGCCCTGCCCTCCCCAGTGTATGCCTGCCAATAGTTGCCTCTTCCTCCCTTGAGAATGGGAGTAACACATTTCATGTGGACTCAAGGTGCACCACTGGAGTGAGTCAGAGTGCACATTCCAACCTCATGTTCTTGCTGCTTCGCGGTAGAAAGAGGATGTTGGCATCTGGAAAGCCATCCCTTGCTCTCCCTCCTCTTATGGGTTCATTATAGCCCTTCTTCTAAACCAGTGGTTCTCAGCCTTCCTAATGCTGGGATCCCTTAATACAGTTCCTCATGTTATGGTAACCCCTGAATATAAAGTTATTTTTGTTGCTTCTTCGCAACTCTAATTCTGCTACTGTTAAGAATCATAATGTAAATATATGTGTTTTCCAATTGTCTTAGGTGACCCCTGTGGAAAGGTTGGGGTCCCGACCCAGAGGTTGAGAATAACTACTCTAGACTTTGACTGTAGGTAGATCTTTACTGTTGCCATGTAACTCGCTATACCATGCTTATATAGTATAATGGTCTTTAAATCAACTTTACAGTTACATAAACAGTATCTACTTCTCAGAACCTCCAGACCTTAGTAGGGGTGGCTGACACATAGAAGGTACTTGGGGAAGGCTGAATGAGTATTGGGAGTTGGTACTCACTTCCCCAGCCTTTCTTTTGGGCCACAGTAGGTCTTAGCTTCATCTGTGCAAGGTCTTGTTAGGATCATTCTGGGACCCATGCATCTCTTTTCACTAAAACTGATGTTCTCCTAGCCCACTATCTCTGTTGTCTCTCAGGATCAATTACCCGTGTCTGGTGTTTTCGCTTTGTCCAAGGTGCAGCCAGCTTCATGGACTTCTGAAGCTTCATCTCTGTGCCTCTGTCTACTGTTCTCCTTCTATTGCGAACTCCAGGAAGCCACTGCCACTGGCGCCCTTCAATCACTTCTCTCACCAGGCTGGGGCTCTGCAACCATCGCCTAGGTAGCAGCAGTGCTTTGCTGAGTCCACAGAGTGTTACAAGAATAGAAAGATGGCGATTTCAACCACACTTCAGCCATTTAACAGCTGCGGGACATGTAATGTTCTCAGCTTCCTTTTCCTCATCTCCATGAGAGACCAAAAAATCTATATCAAGAGATAAGTTTCCCAAGGCACACATTTGATTCAGAAAGTGTGAGAATACTTTATACAGAGGGAAGTCCTAAAGATGGTATTGTTGGCTAGCTGGCCTCCTCAAAACCACATCTTGTAGTGTCTCCAGATCTCTCTCTCTCTCTCTCTCTCTCTCTCTCTCTCTCTCTCTCTCTCTCACACACACACACACACACACACACACATTTTCTGTAAAGTGGGCCTTTAAGAAAATGGAAGCTGCTTCTGTTGATAGGATGGTGGTAGGGAGGTGAAAATATTAGAGAAGGCAAGAAAACAGTGGGTAAAACTTTGTATCGTAGCAGAATTTGTCAATTTAGTTTTTTTTTTTTTTACCCTCCTGGGGGCAAATCCATCTCAACTGTCAAGAAGCCACTAACAGTGAATAATGGTGGAAAGACAGAGAATACAAAAGTATTGAAAGCATTGGGAAGTTTCATTTATTCTTTGTGTTGAAAGATTGATTTCTTGGTGCCAAGGTTGATGTTTCTTCTCTTTTGCATGTTTGCATTTGTATTCCTCTTGAAAAGTTAAACACTTGAAATGGATAGAGATTACCTGCCAATGCTTTCTCCATGAATCAGATTCAAAATGCAAACTGTGACATGAGGCAAAGACATTTATTTTATTTAGTAGGGAGTTGGGAGAGGAAATTTCTGGGATTCTGTGTGGAGACCAGACAGTGCTCGGCCACACTAGTATATTCTCTTCTGCTGCCTCTATTTCACTCCAATACTCCCTCCCCTCATATTTTCTCTCTTCTCCCTTCTAGACTGTACCCAGATACCCAATCCCATTCTGACCTCCTTAACACATCTGTGTTGGAGTAGAGGGTAGAGCCATACTCATTCAGGTAACTGCAATCTGCTTTTATTCTTTGCTGGAGACCACAGAGCATTTGGTGGTCACATGATCTTCTTCTTTAATTTGATAGCTATTTGACCTCCAGTAAATTGTTACCCTCCCCCATGTATCTGACACGGGTTTATTAGTATGTATATACTGCAGCTGTAACTACCCATTGGTTGATTTATTTAAATGGCTAGAACCTCATGTGTTGCTTTTACCCTTCATCTACCTGGAGTTAATGGAAAGTAGGACATTTCTTCCCAGCTGTTTGGAGATGGAAACCTTATTAGAATGCTCCAAAAATGGTTAAATGGCAAGGACCTTCATAGAACCTGACTCACAACAGGGATGGGTGAACTGAGGCAGCAATCCTGACCTGAATCTCTTACTCTTATGTCCTTGGGCAGGAGAGCTCGCAGGAAGGTATTCTAATCTGTTCTTTCTCTGCAGACTTTCCCTGAAAATTGTCTAACCTAGGTTCCTCTCTGTGGCTGATGTTGTCTTCTATTTCTTGACCGTTACTTGACCTTCAAGGAATGTGGTTGCCTTGGAAGACCTGGCAGGGAGTGGGATGGACATGTACCCTGCTTTGTGGATTGGAGTTTGGCTGTGGAGAAACTTAGGAATGGGTCATGGTTCTGGGTTTGGCTTTCCAGGTGATAATCAGAAGAGTTGGGAGTGCATCCTTGAGACACCTCATTTCCGGGGCTAGAATGAGTTGGGTCCATACTGATGTTAAGAGCCTTTATGCCTTGGTTTCTGTTTACTTCTGCAAGTCTGACCACAATGTAATACTCTCATAGAATCCTCTTGGTTAGAAGGCTTGCTTTCTAGTTCTTCATACACATTGTTCATACGACTGCCGTCAAGCCATGTTCTACCACTGTCCTCTTTCTGAGGTTACCTGGCCACTCTGAGGAACCAATTTCTCCTGTTTGAATCCGTAATCTACACTGTCTCCCACTTATCTGTTAGTCTGAGATGTAACCTCTGCCAGTAGGAAATCGAGTACTGAAAGATGAGGAAGAATTGGTCATTTAGAAAAGCAGAGAAACAAATAAGGGCTTGGGAAAGCACCTCAGTGGTTAAGTGCTTGCTGCACAAGCAGCAAGAATGAGGTTTGGAATTTGAATCCCTAGAATCCATATCATGCCAGGTGAGCAGAGCAGCCTACCAGCAATTCTAGCATTTGGAGGGTGAAGATGCCTGGAGCAAGCTGGCTAAATAGACAAACAATATCAGCAGACGTTAGGTTTGACTGAGATACTTTACTTCAACAAAGATGGTACAAAAACAAACAAAACAAAACACAGAAAAGCTCATAAGTTAAACCTTGGGCCTCTGCATGCACAGACACACTCTCATCTGTACACACACGTGTGCCCACGCACATTCATACGAGCACACATTACACATACACACACATACACCTACCAATGAAAAAGGAAAAAAAATAAAAAATAGGTGTGTGTCTTGCTACAGCAGCCTCATAGCTGGATATTCATCTTCACCTTTCTTGGAAAAACATACCTAAAGGAGCACGCAGGAAATACATTATGTCTGCATGTGTATCCATGCACACACTCTCCTTCTGCTCCAATAACATCCTTCTATTTTCTCTGCTGGAATAAATAAATAGATCTTTCCCATCTCTTGGCCTGATAAACCATGCTATGTCTTTGCTGAAGAGTTAATTTTCTCATGTTAAACTTTTTGAATGTTGGCTGTTGAAGAAGGTTAGTTTTTGAAGCACTAAAGCATCTTGTCTTCCTTAGCCTTAGCATTATTACAAGTTCATTTGATTTTCTTGATGATTTCAGCATTTTATGACCCCTTCTAAAGTTTTTAATCATAGTTCAGAGCAATCTAATGTGAGTACCACTCTGTAGTTAGTCTTTTGCACAGACAGGGGTCAACCATGGTACTACATGATGAATTTGTGTCAAACCAATGGCAGGATATATTAATGTTTACATTCATGGATGGTGGGATGAAGACATGTTAGCATGAAGCTAGGCCTTCCCAGGTAGTAACTTCTGACCATTCATAAATATCCAGATGTTTGCTGTGTGCCTGTATTTTCCTCTTCAAATCATTGCTACATGTTCTTTGCACCTCTAGTCTTTCATAACCCTGGTATACTTCACTCATAAAGTGTATGCACTTTCAGAAGCTGAACCTGCTCTTTGTGCTGAGTGGTACATGTGGAATTTGTTTTTCATGAAGGATTCCTATCCACTGGCTTGTCTCTTTTAGCATAGGAATGTCACATAGTTCTGCTGGTCACACTGCTTGTAAGGTATTTATGAACTGGACACAGTCATAGACAACAAATGGGAAGGAAAACATTATGACTACGTATCCTATTCTTAGCAAAAAGCATTTTTTTCTAGCATCTTCTCTGTCTTTTCTTCTTTCTTTAAGTAATTTGCTCTGATCTCCTTCCATTCAATAAGCATCAGGGATGAATTCTTGATACTTATATTTTTATGTGACACATAACCTGGATATCAGTGGAAATCATTCTTCATCGCCTCCAGCAGGCTCTTACTATAGAAGGGTAATAAATTCTCTTGATCTTGGAATGTAGATACTTCATGACACTATGCAACCCTAGATGAATAAGAGGCCACATTTAAGTGAATCAGCATGCCAGCTTTCTCTTTGCCTTTCTTGTTGCTAATACCTGCTCATCTCTTACCTGCCCTCCTCAGATGCAGCATCAAATACTTGCGATGTTACTACCTCTTAACAGAAAAGCGGGTACAAAGGGACAGTATTGAAGTTGTGACCATACTAAATGAGTGCATGTAGTGTCCTTTCTTACTAGCATAAGGAAGTAGACAATGTGCTGGGAAGGGTCTAGGGATATTGGGTTGGTTTTTGGCAGAGATCTTAGCTAGCTTTATGAGTTCTGATAAATCATTTAATATATAGGTTTTACCAATGTGAGATACAGGGTTATATACAGAAATATATGGATTCATATATGCTTCAGCTACCTGACAAAATTCTAATGTATATGTCTATTTACATTTATACAAATATAATGAGTATATAATATGTATTTATTATAATAGCTATGTGTGACAAAAACCAAGTCTTCTGGTGTAATGTATGGTACAAGACATACTGTTGCAATATTCAACCTACTGCTGAGTTTGAGCAAATTCTAAGATCACAAGTTCTAAAAGCTTAACAATGAGGGGGGAAGTAAAGATACCTTTCTGAGAATCATCTTGAGACTGCTTGATGAGCAACAGGCATTTTTCACTCTTGCTTCTCAGTTTCAGTAACAAGGAATGCAACACCCCTGAGAATTCTCACTCTGAATTGGGACTCCACCAACCTGTGTAAGTGTGTATGTAAGTGTGGATGTGTGCACCTGAATGCAAGCCTGCGTCTAGAGAAATAAATGGAGTGTATAGGATCCATGAATTTCGTTCTCAGCATGCTCGGCTGCATCTCTCATTTGCCACTGCAACATTTCCAAAGAGAAGAACTCTTCTTGGCTCGTCAGGTACTTTGAATTCTTGCCTGTTTTTTTTTTTTTTTCTTCACTGGTACAGTTGAGGGTTGATTTTGTTTGCAGATGCATGCATTATTCATCTGGAGTCTCTGTACAGACTTACTTCCTGCCTTAGAAGAGACATCAACAAGCAGAGGGATATCATTGCCACTGTGTTGATGTCCTGGAAGATGTTGGGTTGGACCGGTTTGTTCTCTTTGCAGCAAGGTGTTCTTCCAACTGGAAAACCTTATCACCTCTCAGAGACACTCACTGGCCAGACTTAAACACACTCCTTCCTTTGGGCATATGTGCACAGAGCTGTGGGTATAAGCTGATATTTTTTAACACACAAAGGCTATTGCTCCAGATAGTCTGCTGTCAATCCTACCTGCATGGGGAAGCAGAGAGGGGACCTTTGTACAGTGCATGCTTCTCTCGAGAACACAGCTTATCTGGAGGCAACTTAATACATCCAGAGAGGAGACAAAACTTGCTATCTAGAGCATGGTGCTGGAGTTTGTTGTGAGATTCAGTGTCTTCTTTTATCCACCTGTTCCATCAGAGGCTCTGTTCCCTCTCATGTCTCTCTCCCCATGGCTGCCCCAGAATATCATACAAGCCTCATCGAATACTTGCTTAGTCAAGGTATGCCTAGAAACTGAAACTTGAACCCTGAAGTCTCCTGGGGATGTCAAGCTTGGCAAGGCTTTGAACTGACATCTCATGTGTTCTGGAGTTGTATGTTTTGGAATTGTGTTTTGGCTCTTCATGCTAGTGCGTGGTCAACTTTGTTGCACGTCACCAGCTAAAGCACAGATCACGTGAGACAAGTCCTTGAGATGTGTCTCATTACTGACAAGTGTGAAGCTTTTACAGATTTACCTTGAGGCTTCTTATCCATCTAATATAGGCATATCACAACGCATTGCTGACTATCTTATGGATATTTGGACATTTTGTGCTGATACAGACAGCAAAGAGATTCTCTTGGGTGTGATAATGCTAAAAGATAAGTGGAGGATGTGGGGCCTCTTAATTTATGCCCTGAAAAACATGTTGAGAGTATGTCTTCATTCAGTGGCTCTGTTAAGCCGCAATGCCCGTGATGGGAATGGGGTGGCAGAGTGGTAGTGGTACATGGTGTTGTGCATGGACCATAGGCTTTGCAGCTAGACCTCATCAAGTCAAGTCTAGGTCTTATACTTTTTTTGGTGGTCTCAGAAAAATTACTTCAGCCTTCTGTGTCTATCTAATTATCTTTACCTATAAATTGGTGGTGTGTACCCAGAGTGCTTTGTGTTTTTTTGTGTGTACTAAGCTGTTTAATGGATGGTACCCCATGTATAAGAGTGAAATATGGATACTCACTGCCACTGTAATTAATCATTAACACATAGTTCTGGATTTCAAGCCAACGAAGTTGTTAAAACTCATCTCATACATTTGTCAGTGATGAATTCAGTTGGGATTCCAAGGCTTACCACTTTTTTTTTTCTAGGTGCCTACAAACCATCTCTTTAAGGTGTTTGCTACAGTTTCCCTGGATGCCCCTATAATTTAACGGATGTGTGTTCTGGGAGCCATGCTTTTTAAATGCTTCAAAATTAATGTTTCTACTGCTGCCTGATCACAAGACATTGCGCTTATTTTGTAATTCCACAGCTATCATCGACAAATCCTGGGACCACATTTAAGTAATTACTTAACATCACACACACTCCTAAGAGCTTCTAATTCATTGCCTCATTTCCACCTTGCAATAGCCTTTTCTTTCAGATTAGTACTGTGATCTTCTGGTTCTTACAAACAAGAGAATTTTAAGTTAGAAGAAGTTTAATATCTTACTAGAGGTTGCTCAACTGCCAAATGGAGGAGCCTGAATTTGCACTCAGGACATAGCTTACCTGAAAGGTGGTTCGAAGTCCATAAACAGGAGGGAGAATAATAACAGCTTATGTCTAAGACAGGATAAAGATCTGGAGGGGGTGGTATTCTAGTTTAAAAGCTAGCATCTTCAGAGCACATAGACTGACTGGGTCATGTGTCTATTCAGCTTATGTAGAATGTAAGGATGGAAGCAGGCCGGGCCTGGTGGTACATGCCTGTAATCTTAGCTATGGATCTAAGATAAGGCATGCTAGCTGATTAAAAGTGTATATTGGTTTCACATTTCATTTGTTTTTTTTTTTAAGTTCCTAGGCAAGGAGCCTGAGAAGATAGTTCAGTTGGTAAATGCTTGCTGTGCAAGTGTAAAGACCGAATTTGATCTTTTATTTTTTTAAATGATTAAAGATTTTGTTATAGCCTGTATTTATGACAATTTTAATTGTTTTTATAAAACATCAGGAACAAGTACTTATTGTTACCAAGAGTAGACTAATAACTTCTGAGAACTCATTTTCTTAAATTTATCATCATCATCCTCATCATCATTATTACATCATGACTGCAGTTTCCTCTCTCTTCACTCCTCCCAGTCCCTCCCTTCCTCTGTTTTCCCCACCCCCATACACTCCTACTCCATGTCCTTTCAAAAAAAGGCAAGTTCCCTTGGTTGAATATCAACCAAACATGACATATCAAGTTGCAGTAAGACTAGGCACCTCCCCTCATATTAAGGATTTACAAGAGAACTCAGTATGAGGAAAAGTGTCTAAAAATCCTGCAAAGGAGCCAGAGACTCTTAGCTCCCACTGTTACGAGTCCAACAAGAAGAATAAGATACACAACTGTCATACATCCACAGGGTAATGGTTTTTCTAGCCAAAGTTTCCAAAGTCCTTCCATAATCCTCCCCAAAACAAGGTCAGGTCGATCACGTCAATTCATCAACTTCTATCTTAATTAGGGATTTTATTGCTGTCATGAAATACCATCACCAAAAGCAAGTTGGAAAAGAAAGGATTTATTTGGCTTACACTTTCATATCATAGTACATCATCAAAGGAAGTCAAGAAAACACAGCTAGAACTCATGTAAAGCTGTTCCCCTCAGGGAAAGCTGATCAAAGATCCAACCACTGGGTTTATGTCAGAGACAAGCCCCTGTTCCCTTTTTTAGGGAATCTACTTGGAGACTGAGTTGCCATGGCCTACATTTGTGCAGGGGTTCTAGGTTATCTCCATGCATGGTCCTCAGTTGGAGTATTAGTCTCGGAAAAGACCTGTGGGCCCAGATTTTTTGTTCTGTTGGTCTTCTTTTGAAACTTCTGTCCCCTCCAGGTCTTTCTCTCTTCCCCTATTTTCATAAGTTTCCCTGCACTCTACCCAAAGTTTGGCTATGAGTTTCAACCTCTGCTTTGATACCCTGCTGGGTAGAGTCTTTCAAGGCCCTCTCTGGTAGGCTCCTGTCCTATTCCCTGTTTTCTCTGTCTTCTGATGTCCATCTTGTTTGCCTTTCTAAATGGGTATTGAGCATCTTAGCCAGAGTCGTCCTTCCTGATTAGCTTCCTTAAGTGTACAGATTTTAGTATGTTTATTCTATATTATATGTCTAATAACCACTTATAAGTGAGTATATATCATGTGTGTCTTTCTGCTGCTGGGTTACCTTACTCAAGATGATCATTTCTACTTCCCACCATTTGCTCGAAAATAAGTAGCATTCCATTGTGTAAATGCACCACAATTTTTGTATCCATTCCTCTGTTGAGGGACATCAGGGTTGTTTCCACGTTCTGGCTATTATGAATAAAGCTGCTATGAATATGGTCCTGTGTTTTCTTGGGTGTAGTTGTAATTCCAATGCTGGGAAATTAGCCAGACAGGTCCCTGGGAGTCAGTGGCCTGTAGCCTACCCTCTTCTGTGAGCTCCAAGCCAATGAGAGACATTGCCTCAAAAATCAAGGTGGAGAGTACCTGAGAAAAAACCTTGAGGTTGTGCTCTGGCCATCACACACACACACACACACACACACACACACACACACACACACACACACAGAGGCATGAATGCATACACACACACAGATTAAATTAAAAACACTTTCTACCTAGTTAGTTACTTCTGAGCATTCAGCAGAGAAACGTCTATCTTTTAGTTCTCAGTGAATTTCTCTAGAGTTGATCCCATTCTTAAGTTGAAATGGAAAACATATGACATTGAAGGCCTCTCAGAGGAAATGAGCTTGACATATATATGGTAATTTGTGACTTGGGAAAGAGTTTGGGCCAGAGGAAGCAGTGAGTAACAAAGCAACGGGTGATGGAAGCATCTGGAATATTCAGGATATTTCAAGATGTTACCATGCTTATAATGTAAGTTACAATGGAGCCTGTTGGATAGAGACAGGAGTTCTATCCGCATGGGTCCCGTCATGCAAGCCCAGGAGTGAAGACACCAAAGAGTTGGAGCATTTGTTTCAATGGCTGGATGGAAGCCCAAAGGCAGGGAAATTTCCCTCATTATGCTATGACATCTCTAACACAGTTGATTCTTTTGAGACCCATTATCCTTCCCCCATTAGAAAAGCAGATGCAAACATGGTCGCTTGGTTAAAATAAGATTCAGAACACTTTTTATCACAGAAGAGATGGTACTGTCATAAAAGCCTCTGTCCCATAGGCAACATTTTCTATTAACAGTGGAAGATTTAACAGATGTCCATTATCTGGGAATGGGATTTGTTCTGATAATGGCCAGACAATGAGTTCCAGACACAGTTTGTAATCCAGCGTCTCCTTTATTCTTGGGCAGAGCATATAAATCAAGGTTGACTTTTATGTGACACCTGGACACACCATAACTTGTAAGCAGAGGCAGGTTTTTTTTTTCTGCAAGTCTTTTATTTTTCAATATGGAATTCAGCTGAGCCAAAGTTGTAACATGCCTGCCATGTTACACTGACATTTAAGGTCATGGGATCTAACCTTCACAGAATTGTAACTGCAGAAAGACAAAAGAAGCCTGCTGTCCATGCAGCTTTCCAGTACCACCTTTCCCCTCCTATTGCCCCTTCCAGTCTGAAGTCCCTTATCCCAGTGTTTCTGACTGTCCTGGCTCATCGCTAGACCTAAGGTGACATGGCCTGCACACAGATGTAGTGATGGCCATTACTTTCCCAGTCTCTTCTTGGACCCTCGGGAGAGAACTCCCTTCATAGTAATAATTGTGTTAACTTAGAATGCTGAGTTAACATCTGCCCTTAAGATTCTCTTGCTTTCTTTTTTATTATTATAAATTTATTTATTTTTATATCAATCACAGGTTAGGTTTTTTTGCATCCCATGCATAGCCCCCTCCCTCATCTCCTCCCTGCCCCCTCCAAGTCCACCAACGGGGGAGGATCTCCTCCCCTTCCATCTGACCCCAGATCATCTTGTCTCCTCAGGGCTGGCTGCAATTCTTATTGGTTCAAGCTTCATGAAATCCAGTGTGCTTGCCTGCAGCACTTCTCAACCTGTGTGTCATGACCCCTTAGGGGTTACATGTCCTGCACATCAGATATTCCTAACAGTAGCAAAATTACAGTTATGAAGTAGCAACAAAATAATCTATGGTCACCACAATACGAGGAGCTGTATTAAAGGGCTTCAGCGTTAGGAAGGTTGAGAGCCACTGGCTTAGGGACTTCTCATGCTGGACACAGCTCATACCATCTAAGGCTGCTAAGCTCTGGTCTTAGCCCATCATTCTTAACCTCCTGTTTTATGGCTCAGATCATCTCGGATTATTAACTGAGTTTGCTTTCCTATGTCTGGACAGATAGATCTACGGAAATCAAATGTGTCTGGATGGTTTTCAGGATTAATTTCTGACTTCCTTCTTTGTCTAGGTTTCAAGTTCTTCCTTGAATGCTGTATCTCATATGTGATCTGATTAGCTATCCTCAGTCTAGGCTTTTATGTCTGTGCCAAATCTGCCTTCTCTAGAAGGGCACTGTTCCAGGACAATCCCTCTAGATGCATCCATGAGAATGGAACTCATTAGTTTCTTAGGCTCCAATCACCCAAGAAGAGCTGCAACCTGCATTTTCGTGAGGGCGTCAGATGAAGCCCTTTCTTTTCAGGCTTTTTATACAGCCAGTATGCTCCCAAATCAATGAGGCAAAGACATTATCAATCAATTGACAAACTCTAGCACATGTCAAGAAGACTCAAGATGAAGTCTTCACACCTCTACTCTGGAAACTTAAATCATCTTGCAGATGAGACATTAACTCACGGAAAATACTAATAGGCCATCCTCATGGGATAATCAGGCTTTATGAGTCAGAGAAGGCCTCCTGAAGAAGGTAAGGGGGGCAGCTGACAAGGCAAATGATAAGCAGCACATTAAGAGTATAACCTTACCAGGCCATAGAAGAAGACAATGCAGCCATTCCTGATGAGAACTGATAGACTAGGATCAGAGGGAAGGGGAGGAGGACCTCCCCCATAAGTGGACTTGGGGAGGGCCATGAAAGGAGATGAGGGAGGGTGTGAATGGGAGGGGACTAGTGAGGGGCTACAGCTTGGGTACAAAGTGAAGAAACTGTAATTAATAAAACAATAAATAATTTTTAAAAAATACCTAGAAGTTGCTGGACATAAATTAGGGCAAGCAATAGGAAAAGAGGTGAGAGAAGGCAGTCAGTGTCGTGGAGATGAAACAGCTTCATGGTATAAAGTTGAAGACCTTCATATGTTAGGTTAGAAGAGGGATCCTGAGCCTAACAGTGGAAAACGTCAATGTGTGGAGTCAATGGGAATATTCCAAGGAATGCAAATGTTAGACTTTTTTCTCTCAAAATACTTGAGGAAATAATTTAAAGGAGAAAAGATTTTTCATGACTGATAGCTTTGGAGGTGTCACTTCAAGGGCAGACTGATCAATCACATTGATCCCTCTAAGAGACAAAATATCATAGTGGTTGAAGCATGTGCCTCATGATTGCCAAGCAGCAAAATATAAGACAGGGCAGACAAGATATACTCCTTACCTCATCCTGGTTAGCATTAATTGTCAGCTTAACACAGCCTAGAGTCATCTTAGAGGAAAGCCTCTATTGAGAAATTACCTTGATTAGACTGACCCACAAGCATGGCTGTGGGGGATTGTCTTGATTATTAACTGACACTGGAATGCCCAAACCTCTGTGGGTAACACCATCCCTACCTAGCCAAGTTGTCTTGGTTTATATAAGTCAGTTAGCTAAGTATGAACCTGTGAGTGAGCTAGCTAGAGACCGACATAGCAACCTGCTTCAGGTTCCTACCTTGGTTTGCTCCTTCCCTGACTTCCCCCAATGATGGACTGTGACTTGGAAGTGTAAGCCAAATAAATGCTTTCCTTTCCTACATTGCTTCTGGTCATGTTGCCTTATCACAGCAGCAAATGGAAAATAGAATGCCACCCTAGCCACTTCCTCAGTGACAAAGATCCTCCAGCTAAACCACAGCTCTTGAATTCTCCAGAACCTCCCTCAAGCACTGCCGTCCAATGGTGTATGCCCTATTCAATACATGAGCCTTTGGAGGGATGCCATTTCAGATTTAAATCACAACAGTATGGCTTTTCACAGTATGAGAGAATGGGCCCTATAGAACGTGGTCCTCAGCTGTGCTAGCTGGAACAAAGGCTTGAACTTCTGAGAGCCAGTCCCCCTGTCTTGACTTTGTGAGACAATGACCGTGACCTCTGTCAAGCTGTATTGAAGGTATACACAAACAACAAGGAGATGCCAAGCAGATAGCTAGGGCTTCCTATGCATGTGGTTGGCTCATGGTGGAGACAGTATGGAGTGGCTGAGCAGGGAGCCTGGACTCATGGCCATGAAACCAGTTTGAAGAGCATGAGGCCAGGTTGATGAGAGGACCTGAACTCTCTTCAACTTTGAAAACTTGGTGAGAATTCAGAGACAAAATCAGATGTCTTCCTGGGAGCCCACCCTCTAACTGTACCCATCTCACCACTTCCAAGAGGCTACACCAGTGAGAGGGCTATGTATTTTTGATCCATTAGCTCCCAGAGTTTGTTGGGGGAAGGATTTCTTAGAAAACATGAGTGAATGCCTAGGTGGCATGAAACAGCTGGAGAAGCTGAGCACATTTCACTCTCCAAACCTGTTTACAGTTTGGAGATATGTTAAGAGGGTTTTTCTGTGTTCTCTTGAAATCACTCTGGGAAGGAAAATCATTTCTTCACAGTTTGATGCTGAAATGCTCAGCGCATGGGCCATGCACCACTCCAGGCTCTTCACAGCTCCATGGAGCCAAGCACAAAGCCACAGAAACCAACACAAAAGGAACAATGTCCCATTGGGGAAACTATCGATGATGTGCTTAAAAGTTACGTTGTGTTTTAAAGTTTTATTATGAATGGGGACAATGGGGACAATTTCCTTACCACAAAATATTGCAATTCCCATTTGTTGTGCCTAATTCCCTCCATTTATCTTATAATTCCCAGGCCCTAGCCAATGCACAGAGTACAGTAGGTAAATAGTCAATATTTGTTGCTTAAACAAAGATGCTTCTAAGATCAGCTATACATCAAAAATATCACCCAGAGAACTTTAAAGACAGTGAGCCCTGGGCTTCCCCTGAAGTGATTGTGTTTGATAGCACCCTAAGTTTGACCACAAAGCTGTCTTCCAAGATTCAGATGTGGATCATTTGGGCCATAGTTCCTGAGAGCACAGAATGTATAACTCAAACCTTCTGAGCTTGTTTGGAGAAGTTCAGATGCTATACCTGGCTGTTCAGCTGACAGGGAGTCCTCCAAGTTGTCACTTGGGAGCACACTTTGACAAGCTGGTGGTAGTTCCAGGACATATGAGCTTCTTGATGGTACACTTGGTATTCAGTGGAATAGTGGGATGTGTCTGGGTTATGGGGGCACAGTCCTTCCTGGTGAGTACCAGCGGATTTATATTTTTTTTCTGGAAAATAGGTTACCAATCCTAGGATCTTGAGCCTCTTTCATCCTTTACATGTTCTGCTTCCTCTTGATTTTCAATTTCTAAAATGAGCTGAAAGAACAAGATATTATCACAACAAAGTATGTAGATACTGGTGTCAGAACTTTCAGACCAAGAACAAAAATGAACCTCTCTTCTTCACAAATCATCTACTCTCAGGTATTCTATTATATCAATAAAGGAGACAGGACAGAAGATGAAAATAATGTAACCATTTTGCTCCAGGCATAACATAAAGCACTGCCCCATTTATGGCAGGAAACTGGTGCTCAGTTGCTGCATAAATGCCATTTCCAACCCTGATATTTTGTCTCCCAACAGTGGCCATACAGGGAGGCATTGTCATGCCTAGGGTTGAAGCTGAGAGCAATGTCACGTGCTCCAGATTAACAGGGTTTGTAAAGCTATCAGCAGAAATGACCTCACAGGCAGCCGTGACCCAGGAGCCAGAGGACCTTCCTTAGAATTCCCGCTTTCTAGGCTGATTTCCTGTGGCAACACATAAGCTTATGAGCTAAGAGGTGGTATGCAGTTTGTAGGTAGGGAAAACTTCATGCAGTGTACAGCCCCAACACACACACACACACACACACACACACACACACACTAAATTAGTACTGCAGGAAGCCGTTGATTCCCATCATAGCTCTTCTAGCCAATGTGTCAGACCTTGTGAAGGGACTGGACACTGGCAACAGCACTGCTTGGATGATACAGATTCTGGGATGCACGGGATCTTTTTCCCTAAAAACGCTGGATAGGAATGGAAGCTGGGTGGGAGGACAGAGCCTGACTCTTCTAAAGGCAACTAGATCCATACTTGTCTGTAGTATCTGTAGGATATCTGAACTCTAGTAAGGCTAAGGCCCTTTAGTACCTTAATAAAAAAATCAAATGGAAGCTATAGAGCAATAATCCAGGAACCGGGTGGAGGGTGTGTGTAGTGCGATCTAGAGAGAGAGAGAGAGAGAGAGAGAGAGAGAGAGAGAGAGAGAGAGAGATCTTGAGATAGATTGAGGGTGTGCGTCAGATTTTCAGACTTAGTTGTCTGTCTATCTGGCTTTCCAGCCCCTCCTCAGGTGAAGGCTGAGCCAATGTCCCCTCTCCACTCTTCCAAGCTGGATATCATGGGTAGTACTAATTGAGGCTACAAATAAAACTATGAGTCTGTTTCAATTTGAGTAAATAATAATTGAAGCAGTACATTATGTCACTAGATAGATCAGCCAAAAGAGCTAACCACCATGTCCACAATGGTCTGAAGGTATCTGTGCTGCTGCTTGCTTTGCTCTGCTTCTCTATCATCAAATAGTGAAGTCGGGCTCCTATGATCCATTTGAGTCTTCCATCTTCTCCTCTTTACTGTTGACCCTCACTGCCTTGGGCTGGCTGAGGAACATGGTTCTGCCTCAGTTTCCTCTGCTAGCTATAGATCTCATCATGTTGGTGGGGTGGGAGGAAAGCATGGCACCCTTCCACTCTAGCTCCTCCTACAGAAACATCTTCCAGCAAGCAGTATGATGATTCTGAGTGGCATAGGTGGGCATGGCTCATTTGCAGTTGCAAGTTTATTTCACTGTATGACAGGATGAAAGTGATGGTTATATCCAACCATTCAGATGAAAACAAGTCTACCTCTTAAGGATAAGCCAGTAAAGCGAGCTCATTTAAATGAAATAAACATTAAAAACCAAGACTAGATAACATAATATACTGGCAGATCAAGAACTCCGAGAACATAATAGTAAGTGAAAGAATTGCTGGGGCCCCTATCTTGTGGAATCTAAAATAAAAATATCTTAGGTCTCCGAGGATGTAGTTTCTTCTGAAACTAATGAGAAAGGAAGAATTTCCTTGTCTTAGTTAGGGTTTCATTGCTGTGAAGAGACACTGCGACCAAGGCAACTCTCATAAAGGAAAACAACTCTTATAAAGGTTGGCTTACAGTTTCAGAGATTTGGTCCATTATCATCATGATGGGAAGACATGGTGCTGGGGAAGGAACTGAGAGTTCTACATCTTGATCCGCAGGCAGCAGAAGGAGACTATCTTCCACACTGGGCAGGCCTTGAGCATATAGGACCCAAAACTCACCTCCATGATGAGGTCATACCTAAGAGTACCACTCCCTATGGGCCAAGCATTCACACACATGAGTGTATGGGGCCATGCCTATTTTAACCACCATATCCTCTCATGGATAGATCTTTAATTGCAGTTTTATCCACCAATATTCCTATTTTAAGAGCAACACCAAATCCAAGTCCCATGCCAACGTCAAGCATGTGCTAGGCGAACTTGCCAGGCAGGCCCTCCTTCTACACCCCCTTCTTTCAGAGCCCATACAGTGATGATTTGGGTGACTGTCCTTTCCTGAGGAGGAGGCAGGGCCACACATCCGCTTGCCTTCAGAGACGATGCTTTTTCTCTTATTTTCCTAGAGGGAGAGGGACTGCAGAGTATCTTCAAACTACAAAATCTATGACTTGAATTAAGGGTATTTTAATTTCTCTCCATGCCCTTTGAAATATAAAATTGACCTTCTATTTTCCTGGGGCTGGCAGATTCCTTTAACTCTCACGGGCATTTTAATTAGCATCAACACTGTGTATTCAAGAAAATGATTTTTTTTTAAATTTCACACAGTTTGGAAGCCTCTGTGAGGAAGAAAAGAAGAGAAAATTAGCAAATGAAATGTTCAGCATTCAAAACTCTTTTAAACTTAAAATTACAACATCATAAGTGGCTAAATTAAGCAGCTTGAGGCTTATACGGTGTTAATACTGTGTCCTTTCGTCCAGCATGGCAGACAAATGCTGGGGGGGGGGTGTCCATGCCCCTGAGTTACACTGTCAGGCAGCTTCCTTTAATATGGAAATTGTCAGGTTTCTAAGGTCTCAGACTGTCCTGGCTTCACCCCCTTTGTGACAGGTGTCATCTGTAGCACAATAACTTTCGTGAGTGACTCTGCTGTACAACGACTGTCTGGTGACAGTTAGGGCCTCCCAGGCTTTCCCAGAAGCAGCAGAAACAGCACTGAGCATTTGTGATCTTGAAGTCACAATGTTAATACTCAGGCAGCCCATAAAACCTTAAGTAGATTTTATGGACTGCACTATGAGAGGTCACCAGTACCCTTAACCCTACTGATAGATGTATACAAGCAAAATTTCTCAGTCCCTCCTTGACTCATTTGGTTGCCCTCTCCATTATCAGAATGGAATCGGTGCATCATGGGTAGTTAGGGTTGGGAACAGTCACAATGGGCAGACTAGTAAGAGGGTGGTATATTAAGCAAATGTGGAGTGTCTTGGAAGACTTTGAAATGTCTTCCTGAATTCTGACCATGTGTCAGAGTGTCATCTCTGAAGCTGTCAGTGTCATGCTCCTGCTTTGATGCTTGAGATTGTTTAGCCATATTCCTTGATGTTCTCATGCCAAACATCCAAAATCAAAAAAAAGTTACTTAGCCACGTACATATTCCTAGTTAGCAGAGCTGTTGTCCACGGAAGTCTAGCACAAAAGAAAAGGATGCTGTTAGTGGGGAACTGGACGATCCCATTGGCTGTCATTATTCTATCATGAATAAAGTCGGCTAATAGCGGATAAGAAACACGCTTCCTCCACCTTAGCTTATCATCAGCATCACACCCTGCCATTGCAGATAATACTGTTGGCTGCAAACACCTCCAGCCCTCAGACTGTATGGAGATTCTAGTTTCTGTCCTGACTATGAATGTTGGTCAGTGCACCAAGAGAGAGAGAATTGGTGATTAGAAGTGACTGTCCAGCTGTTAGGATCGTGTTAGTGATCAGTGACAAACGTCTGTGTCCCTTTAGCGCTGTGTGTTTTCAAGGACAGTGACAGCCATTCCAAAATCAGTAAATGAGCTTCAGGACTTGAATGCAATTGAGTGACAAGCTAGCTCCCACCCTACTGGTGACTGAGCCGTTAGCAGTGGGCTCTTAAAACAGTTGTGCAATTGTGTCGAGCTGCTCTCCTAGGAGATAAAGCAGAATGGGTAGGAGAGGAAATTTAAGGACACTGGGTGATGATTGAGTCAGCCTCTTGGAAGACAAAAGAGCCTTTCTCAGAGAAAAGATTTTCAGAAAGTAATCTGATTTCACCATATGACTGCAAAGCTCAGGCTCCTGCTTCTCTGCTTCATCGTCCTTATGCCTTCCGCTCCTGAAATCTAATTTTCTCCCCAGCGTCCAGTGGTTTCACGAGGTCCCCAGCTCCCTAAACAACCCAGAATATAACGAATGCTACTTCTTTTCCTTCCTTGTGCAAGCCAACACTATCTAGTGAAAGTTTGTTCTGCTAAGATGCTTCTGATAATACAGTTGATGGTAATGGCTTGTAATACTTCCCATGTCCCAAGAGGCTCTGTGACATATGAGGACAAATTCCATGCCTGGCTGGAAAGGATGAAGCTCTTATGGTAGGCTGTGTCACTAGTGGTAGGAGGTGGCAGAGAGCCTTGGGCAGAACTCTCCTGCTACTCTGTACCTTAGCTGTCTAGCTGACTCCACTCCTGTGGTTAATGCTCATCATAGATGTCCAGGGGAAGTTTCTAGGTGATGAGTTAAGACTAAATCAACTAGAAGCACATTCTGGCCAGGGGCATAGGCATGTATAGAGATCCTTTTCCCCCCCATTTTATATTTTATATTTTTATTTTCTTACAATTTATTCATTATATATCTGGATTGAAGCCCCTTCCCTCAATTCCTCCCAGTCCCACCTTCCCACCCTCTTTTCCCCTATTTCCTTCCCCTAGTCCACTGAAAGGCGAAGTTCTCCTCCTTTGCCATCTGCCCATACTTTATAAAGTCTTACCAGGACTGCCTGGATGGGATGCTTTTCTTTTTTTTTTTTTGTGGCCTGGCAAGGCCACATCACTAGGGGCAAGTGATCAAAGAGCAGGGAATTGAGTTCACTACAGAGGCAGTTCCTGCTCTCCTTACTCAGGAGCCCAAATGGAGACTGAGATGCCAATCTGCTACATCTGAGCAGGGGTCTAGGTCCTCTCCATGCATAGTTCTTGGTTGGTGCATCAGTCTCTGCAGGACTCCCTGGGCTCAGGTTTTTTAGCTTCCTTGTGGGGCTCTTGCCCCCTCTATGTCCCTCTATATCTGCCTGCTTCCATAAGACTCCCTGTACTCTGCCCAAAGTTTGGCTGTGAGTCTCAGCATCTCCTTTGATCCCCTGTTGGGTAGAGCTGTTCAGAGGACCCTCTATAGTAAGCTCCTATCCTGTTCTCTCTTTTCCACTGCTCTTGGTGTTGCTAAACCACAAGGTGGACCCTAGGGCAGATGCTTAAATCTCACTCAGGATGGAGATTCTTTACAGTCTCCTTTGAAAAGACCCGAAGCTAGGAAGCCTGGCCATAGCCCCAGGCTCTGGATTCAGAGTTGGTTGTGTTCTAGCTCACATCAAATCTGGATCTGAGTTCTTAGTGTGAGATAAGAGACTCTGCTGGGAGAAGAGAAGGAAAGAGGGGTGTTTTCTTACCCTTTCAGCCTTGAGGTTCTATTTAGAGAAGCATGCAGTGGTAAAGTTTGTGGTCGGGTGGGAATCCCATAGTCATAGTAGAATTTCAGTCCCTACAAGGCCCTTTAACTCTGACTAGGATAGTTCCTGGTAGATAAGTTCAGACCAGATCCCCTCACTGAGCCTGGATTTCTCATCTGAGGAGGAGTCATGGATTCATTGCCCTCTCAGACTTCTCCCAAATCCAACTTTATGTACAACATTATGAGATTATTGCTTCAAGTAAGTAGATACTTTCTGAGGTCTTAAATGTGTCCAGACATTACCTATATTTTCTAAAATAATATCAGTTTAGTGTTACTTTTAATAAATGATAATAAGCTCCTAGAGGATTTGAGTGGCTTATCCAAGATCAAGGAGAAGTCTCTGGATCTGTCTCTAACTCAGTAGTCCCAGATCCTTCATCTCTCTGTCCATCTTTGGTCTGGAGGAACACAGTGGCTTTGGACTTTTTTATTCTTTAATGAAGCATCAACAGCTTTACTCAGAGGCTACTCTTTCTCTTAGGGTCACTTTCCTCCTCCTCGTCATCATCATTGTCATCATCATCATGACCATCACCATAACATTTTTGAGCTGTTACCATGTATCCTTGATACCTTATAGTCCAATTGAGGGGACAGGGATCTGGGAAGGAGGCTCAGTGAGTAGAAACACTTGCTGTACAGGTGTCAAAACCTGCCATGACTCTCACAGATTAGCTCAGGAAACTTGATTAGGGCAGTAGTGAGGGACTGAAGAAAAAACACACAGACACAGAAAATCTGGGGTCAACACACACAATGTTCAGATAAGACATAGTAAGATGCATAATCATGTAACAGCATATAAATTTATTCAGCTGTGTACATAGTTATGTGTTAAGCTTTAACCACTCTGTGTGCTTTCACAATCCAGAAACTACACAGACAGAGTGAGCCAGAGAACTCACATACCTTCCCTTTCTCTCAGCTGTCCTTGGCTACAGTGAAATTATAGGGCTGGGGGTGCTGGGGTTAAAATGTACAGATGGGATCCATTAGATAATTTGTGTAGTTGTACGATTTTATTGTCACAGGTGGTTGAGGTTTTCAGGAAATGATTTAAGATCGGGGAGATAAAGAATGCCATTATTTCCCCAAAATGCAAATCTGCAGCTTTGATTACTTTGGATGTGGGTCCTTGTGTTTTGCCTCTCTGTCAAGAACACAATGGAACTTTATTTCCTGGTATTTCTCTCAGAGAAATGAATTTCCTAAATGCTTAGCACGGTGCAGTGATACAAGTCATTGGAGAGACAACTTCTGAAAGCAGCGTTGGGGAGATAATATAAGCTGACTGTATTTGTCTGCTCAGCATCCTGGCCAACAATGGTGAGAGTGTTGAGGGAGGAAACAGAGACGGAGGAGGTTTTATTGTGTGTGAGTGTGGAGCTAACCAGAAGTGTCAGAAGTATTGTGGAGCAGAACACCTTATGCGCTGCAGTTCAGGGGCACACTCACTCATGTGCACTTGTAGGTACCTACTTCTACAAGACTGTGTCAATTTTACAACCATGCCAGGCCTGCAACAATTCAGTGGTTATTTTCTCACAACTTCTGAGTAGATGGTACAATCTGCAAAGTTAGAATAAGCCTTTCCACACCATTAAATTTTAACATTTCACATTTCCAAGTATTTGGCTACTAACACAGCATTACTTTTAATGAGAAATCTCAAAGCTGATTTCTCACCAGCTGTCACTGTTGAATTGTTTGACGTTAAATCCTTCAGCAAGACTGAGGGAGAGGGAGAAAGAGCAATAAAGTGACATTAATGACTTAATCAAAATATGTTTGCTTGGAAATGTATAGACACTGAATATTTACTATTTTGAAGGTGGTGAGACTTTTCTTTTTGCCACAGACTTTATTTATGCCCCTGACTTTAGAGGCAATTACTAAATACTCTAAACATGTAATTCTCCCAGAATATAGTTCACAATTTTATGATACACATGAAATCTCTCATCTCCCTCCCATCTGGGTGCCAAAACTTTTTTTGTGTGTGTTTTGATAACCCTGAATTACTGATTTATACACTTTGTGCTCCTAAAAGTATTGATAACTGGTCTTGTTTGATATGAGCGCCTTAGTAATTTGAACACCCCTTGCAACAGATGTAAGAGTTACAATTGGCTGGACTGTCATCAGGAGGAACAGGAGAGATCCACCTTAAGTCCTTAAGGAGGAAACCGCAGGGCCACACAGGTAATGGTGAGATTTACACAGAGATGTCTGAGATGATGAGAGTCACAGGGCAGGGCATAGAGCCTGGTAATGGCTATGCTAATGCCACACCCAAAGATGGATACTCGGATGTGTTAGTCCACATGTGGCTAGATAGTCTTACCCAGTTGCAACTTTTTCTCCTGGAGTTGATTTTAAAATAATAAAATTGACAAAGAGTGGTTGGTGCCTCTGATAGGGTTTCCTGAGAATCTAGCTGCCTTAAATTTTAGGGTTACTGCAGCAAATTGCTACAGATAAGATGGCTTAAACAGAAGAAAGTTATTCTGGAAACTAAAGAGTCCAAAATCAAGGCTTCAGCATGACTAGAGTCTCTGTGAAAGCTCTGAGGGACAATTTTTTTTCCGTTCTTAGCTGCTAGCTCCAGGCATTCCTTGTCTTGTGGCCATGCTACTCTAGTCTCTGCCTCTTTCTTAGTATGCCTTGTTCCTTTACCCTCCATGTCTCTTGCTAATGTCTCTCTTGTAAGGACACTGCTATTAGATTCAGCATCCATCTGGATGACAAGGAGTGAACTCATTTTTAGATGCTTTCTTTACACACATCTAAAAAGATCCCTTTCCAAATAAGATCATATTCATCAAGGCATGGAGAGGGACATATTTTTGGAAGAGTCACCATTCAAGTCACTACATGCCCCAAACCACCGCTGCCATCTCCTTGTCATAAACTGGGTCACAACACCATTGCCATTTTTAAATGGATGCATGTCTGCATCAGAATTCCTCTTTGCAGAGTGCTACAGGCTCAACTAGAGCTGGCATGCCACAAGAATGCTGGGTGACCAATCAGAGAAAAATGGCCGCCATAGGTTTGATGAGCACAGGAGCCAGAGGTAGACAGAAGAGACCGTTAGTTTCTCTCACTCAGCTTCTGGGTCACCCTGTCAGGACATGGTTCTGAAGTAGTAGCATACTGCTCTGATGACATTGTTCCTTTGACAAAAGATGATCAGAACTTACAAAAAGATCTTTACCGGATGCAGTGCCGGCTTGTGGACCATGCTGCCACTGCTCTACTTTGAAATAAGACTGTTTTTCCGACTTCCAACACAAGTGGATCACTCTCTCCCAAATCTCTCATCACCGTCTTTCTTTGTTCCCCTTTCCTCCCTTCATTCCATTCATCCTCCTTCATCCTGCCTCCTTTCCATCCTTCTGGAAGGCACAACTTACAGTGTACCTTCTGTAAGTGATTTTGGAAAGTTCATCCCTCTTTATGAATTCTAACCCTGCTCTGTCCTTTGCTGGGAGCATACTCACTTCTTGAGCTCCCAGGAAAACTTCTGTATTTCCTCTTTCCCCACCCCACCCTGTGATGTGCAGTGTCCCCTATCCCAATCCTCTTGGGATAACTTGCGCTGTACCAAAGTACTACAGTTATCACCTGATCCTCTGTTGAAATGCTATGTCCTCACCCACTGTTAACATCAGTTAGTGTTCACAGTGGAAACCTTTTCCTTTAAGCAAAGACACTTCTTTAAAACATGATTCTCAATATTCTTATAGAAATTTAAAGATATAAGGAAAGGATGGATGCTGCTTTGCTTTTAATTTCCATTCAGAGCATGACCTTAGAGATAAGAAAATATAAATTTGAAGTCATTGAAAGGTTTCATTTTCTCTTAAATGTACCTCTGATTAGCCTCCTTACCACACGGCCTCCAAAGGAGCCAGGGTGAATGTGGGGACACACAGGTTTGCCTGTGGTGGAAGGTAATGTTACATCCATATAGCAGATGTGGGGACAGGATGAAGCTTGAGTTCTCTTGTAGTAGGAACATAGTAAGTGGTAAGGCTGCTCTGGAGCTACTCCATACTACAAAGTCTGGTGACCAGTGTTCATGTGTGATTACATCATCACCCTTCTACTCTCTTGCTCGCCATCATGATCCTAAACAGGAGGCTTATATAGTCTTGGTTGGCAGATTTATGATGCCCTTGCTGGTCAGGATGTGTGTGACTACAGATCCTTGTGGACAGGAAAAGTGAGGTTGCAGGGAGCTTTTGGCGGATGGAGCAGCCAGTGTGCTCAGGTCAAGTGCAGCTTCACTAATGATATCCAGGACTATTAATTATTGTCTTTTAACCGTGCTGTTACTGGGGCTTTATAAGAATCACATGAGGTCACATTTCTGGTATGCAGTAGCCACTCACTCAGTTATTTTGGGTTCCTGTTCATTCCTTCCCTCTGTGACTCCCTTCCACCCCAGTGGACTCTGTTGCCTTATGCTGGCCACGGACTTACCCTGACTTGCTATTTTATTAATTAGTCACCAGACAACAACACTCATGCTAATATTGGGCATCAATGCATGTGCTAAGCTCCCCCAATGCATCAGTGTGCGTTCACTCTGGGAGTTTTATATGCATCCCATAGGAATTCAGAAACAGTTGAACACAAGCAGCCATAAGGCTGGTCTCACCTTGTTCCAGGTTAGATAATCTTAGATGCCTATCAAGTTATAATATTTTCTTTCTTTCTACTAGATCAACCCCTTGGATATTATTCAGAGTAGACTAAGTAGGGGCTGCATAACAACCACCCGCCAAAATCAAAGGTAGGATAGTAGTTTTACTCTTGCAAAGTTTACTGTGGCCCATTCACTTCTGCAGCAGCTCTCTCTGAAAGTGTGGCTTGGAGACTGAAGCTGATTCTATTTTATAAGTATGCTCTCTTCAGCTGATGACCAAAGAAGGTGTCAGAGTAGTAGGAAAGAAACATGTGTCTTTAGCTGTACCAGGCTACAGGTGAGAAAAAAAAAACACCTTTTCTCATAGTTTATTGGCTGGAATTACCCCTACAACTCAACTCAGATGCAAAGGTGGCTGAGCATGGAAAGCATGTGGATGTAGGATGAATAAAGAGTATGTCCATCACACTCTGGGTGTGTAAACCATTTCTTATCTAGTGTCAATAGCTCTCCAGTGACTTGCCTGGTCGCTACTTAATTCAGCTATTGAAAAAGGCCATTTGTCCAGCTTCGTACTTCAAACCAGATGACACATGTCAGATAGAAGTTTCCATCCAGCCAATAGGCTTCCCATAAACAACTGTCTACAGCAGGCCAGTCTTCTGTTACTGCTGCCTCCTTGGAGGAGATGCTTTAGAAACTTTCCCTCTACTGAGACTTGTGGATCAAACTGGAATCCTCACATAGAAGAGAGGCTGTCCATGGTTTGGGGTCAAAATTATATTCTCAAAAATTCTTTCAGCCTTTCAAAAGCTCAGTAATGGTCATGGCTCTTCTAAGTGAGTGACCAGGCCATTTCAGGCCCTTCGAGCACAGGGAAAAGGGCAGACTGAAGAGATGTGTTGCAGAAAAGTGTGCCTCTAATTTCATGTAGAGACTTTAAATGTCTTAATGAGCATTACCTATCAAAACTTCTCACAGGAAGGAGATGATTTCTTGATTGGACAATTAAAAAACAAACATTCAACCTGAAGGTCAATGTTGTCATATGGCTCAGATGTGAATGCTTTTGTTATTTCACATTATTGAACATGTCGATATAAAGAGGTAGGGAACAGATATCTCTCAGCATCATCCAGGTCGTGGTGGAAGTAATTTGGAAAGAAAACTCTGACTGTAGATTTAGAATGTCATTTGAAAAGGTTGAGTAGCCATAGTTGAAAGAGCATTGGATCCACATACTTTGAAATCTAGTGTCCTAAGTCTAAAGTGTATTTTGTAATAGGCAATCTACTCAGCCCCTTTCATGCTCAGTTTCCTCATCTAACAAATATGGAGATTAATATTAGTTTTTACTACAAGAGTTTGCAACAGTAAGAGGATTGTGTAGTTCCTCACCTGTAGAAGAACAAATCCTTGTTCAATACAAGGCGGCAGTCAGCTTTCTTGCTAAAATAGTCACTTTACGGCTGGCCTCTCCTGATGTAGCTGGCCATGCTCGTAGTTTCTGAGAAATACTTGTAGCTTCTTAGTCTGTGAGGGCTCTAGTAGCTAGAGGGAACCGTGGGAGAGGCAGTGATAAGAGGTGAAGCTCTACTCCAGGTAACCCAAGGAAGAAGTGTTTTTCAAGTGTTCGGTGTTAAAAGCTTAGTCCTCAGTCCATGGTGTTATCTAGGCAAGATGAAGCCTTTCAGAAGGGGAGCCTTTTTGGGGAAAAAAATTAAAAGAGAGAGGGGGAGCCTAAAGGGACATATTTAAGTAAATGAGATTTTGGGTGGTGGGCCCCAGGCACTGTCTTTTCTTCCCAAGTTCTCCACCATAAAGTAAGCTATTTACTTCTGCCCAGTGCTCCCACTATGGTGTGTTTTCATCTCTCTCACCAGGAAGCCTAAAAATAATAGGTCTGGCCTGTCACAGATCAGAGCTTCTGAAAAGCTGAGCTCAAACAAGTCTTTTCTCTCCATAAGATTCTCTCTGTGCCTCAGGAATTGGTTACAGCAGCAGCATGGCAACTAGTCCACTTTCACATTCTCTGCCACAGAACAGAATGGACGATGATGCAGAGCTGCCCTGGTGGGAAGAGAGAAGAGGCCTCAACACCTCACAGCCTGCTTCTGGGGTGCCAGGTAGCTGCTGTCAATAGTTTTCCCTCAGTCACCTCCATGTACTACAATGCCTCTAATTCTGCCATCACACACGTCCTGTGTTTTTTATTTGGAGATGTTACGTGTGTCTTTCCAGCAGCTGTGAGATATGCCTTCGTGGATTTTAGTGTACATTTGAAGGCAGCATTTTAGCTGAGCGCTCACCATCTACTCACATCACTTGAAGTTTGTTTAAGCTGTCTCGGATCCTCAGCTGCACCTAGATTAGCAATGATAAAGAAAAGCAGATTTCTAAAGGTGATATTTAATATTTAATTTTCTTTCGTTTCTCATGGAATCTTGGGTGACCATACTCAATGTGACCTCCACTTACCAGTGAGTTTCTTAAGGAGTAATGCTTCTCTGGATAAGTTAGAGGAAGTCAATAAACACACAAAGAGAGGATACAGGATGTTAAGAGTAGAAAAAACGGTAGAGAACAGTACTTAAGATAATTGAAACAGTGTGCCATCCTGGTCTCCCGAGAGTGGGGCATGATTGATGGAGAAGGTGGAGTGAAGTACATAGCTGATTAGAACTTTATCTTCTCCTTGTTCTTATCAGGGAACAAGAAGATATCTGCTCACATTAAAAGCTGGTGAATGTAGCCAGCAAGGAAGGGGCTGTACGACTTCAATCAACTATTGCCAACTTGTGCAATTCCCTATCATGTGGTTAGAAAGGATGTCTTTCTCCCTGCTGAATTTCATGGTGATAAGGGTCAAAGGGCATCTTCAGAAGGATAACTTGAAATCTCTCAAAGACAACCCTCCACCTTTTCCTGAAATCCAGCATCAGGCTGGGGTCTGGGGAAAAAGAGAAGCCCCTACAGTGTACCACCCACACTTGGAGAGTCACTGTTTACTTCAAACAAGAGTGGACAGCAGTGGAAGCTGTAATTTTATCTTCTGAGCAAATGTCCCTGGATTCCTTCTTTATTTCCCAAGTAAGAACCACACAGCAAGAAGGAATTCTCCCTTCCTCTTATGCCCCAGCTTCACTGACCAATGAAATGATGGAGAACTTGAAGCTGGTTTACAGTTGAGCCAAGCAACCCAATACCAACTTGTTCCCAGTGTCTACAGGGTTCCCCCAAGACAAACAGATATTTTTAATGCAATTTATTTATTTTTATATTAACCACAGGTTAGGTACTTTGTACCCAGTTGTAGCCCCCTCCCTCATTCCCTCCCACTCTCCCCATCCCTCCCTCCTCTCCTCCCTGCCCCCCTCCAAGTCCACTGATTGGGGAGGACCTACTCCCCTTCCATCTAAACCTAGCTTATCTTGTCTCTTCAGGGCTGGCTGCAATGTCCTCTTCTGGGATCTAGTTCTGCTGCTCCTCCTGGGTGTGTGTGGGGGAGGGTCAAAGAGCCAGCCATTGAGTTCATGACAGAAGTAGTCCCTGTTCCCCTTACTAGGGTCTCCAGTTGGATACTGAGCTACCATGGGCCACATCTGTGCAGGGGTTCTAGGTTATATCCATACATGGTCCTTGGTTGGAGAAACAGTCTTGTAAAAGACCGCTGTGCCCTGATCTATTTGGTCTTTATGGAGCTCTTCAAACAGCTATTTTTAATGGAGGAAAATCCTGAAACCATATGAGATAGAGAGATGTTATTACTGAGAGGTAAAATCAAAACAGCAAAAATCTCAGTTTCTAGTGATAGTATAGAAGAAATTTCATCCCAAGGCAGGGGTCAGAATGGCTTGGAAAGAAGTGTTCTGTTCAAGTTGTGATGTTTCATCATTTCAGTCAAAAGTCACAAGTAGAAAATCAGACTGAGTGAGGTCAGAACCAAGTGTGTATCTGGAGATTTATGTCTGTCAATAATCCCTTTGAAGATGTATTGCATTTAGATACTACTTTCTCTTCCTTGCCTCTATTACCAAAGTTTCTGACAATATATATAGCATGTCATACAATTCCCAGGGGCAAACATATCGTATGCTGTCCTCAGACGCCTGTCCCCAATCGCTGAAAGACCACCAGAAGACACACATCTTAGTGTTTTGTTGTGGTTATTACTGTAATCGTATAACAGTGTTTTCCTGTTGCTGCAGACCCTCTTGCAAGAATAGCTGCACGTACCAAGTGCTCAGCCTTGTATCTTCAACACTCTTTGTGAAAGGCCTGACTGCTCACTCATAGGCCCTAAGCACCTGCATTAGCATACTTCCTTAGAGTTATTCATTAGTTAAATATTTACTGTGCATCTAAATTGTGCCCAGGTTTGTCCGTTATATTAGCATATTTCCCAAGAATGGAGGGGTGGGTAGGCCAATGCTTTCTTTTTTTTAGACGTTAAACCTGAAGAGTAAAAGGTACATCGGGTCTCAGAGACGTGTGGCATCATGCCCTTGGACTCAGGGTCTGCCTTTCCTAGATCCCAGGCATCTCCAATGTTTAAAGAGATACCTCTGAGAGAGGGCTACCATGGGATAGTGAGTGCATATGCTCCTCCATCCCCCACTGAACAGAAGTGAGGCTCAGATACCTAAGTTATAGTGGAAACTGAATCCCTTGTCTGTGTGGGAATCTCCCCCTTGCCAGTCTGCAGGGCCTGGAGTGATTGGAGGCCTGGTTTCACCTGCAAAGCATTGCAACTTCTGCGGCATGGACAGATTGTGGCCAGTCCTTTTTTTCCAAGCATCCATGCTCATGGCAGGCATTGAGGTCTACAAAGCTCATCTCTGTTCTTCCTTTAGCCACATTCTAACCTAAGTGATGCACTTTCCAGATACCCAGGCTCTCTGAGTAGCCAGTGATGGGGGTCTTGTTTTGTCTGGAGAAAGACTCTCCTAAGTGGCCTGCAGCTTTCTTAGCATCTTCTTTCCCTATGAGCCATCTCAGGAGATTGGCACAGGAAATTCTCTGAGACAGGGAGAGACTAGACTTAAAAGGGTGTTTTCCTTACTGGCTAGTGAGTCCAGCCTTGTATCTGAGACTTTTCTTGATGCTGGAGATGAGATATCTGTCTCTTCATCCTCACATATGAGATCTCTCAGGCCCAAAAGACAGAGTATATCTAGAGCTGGATGTAGTGTCCCTCCCAATACTCTAGGGGCAAGTATTGCCCACAGATCACCATGCCCATTTCTGCATGGAAACCTAGACAATGGCATTCAAGAAGTCATTGTCCTAGGATGTCATAAAAAGTGGTGACAGGGTCAGTTATGTCTTGTGAACCACTATTCCAGGCTGGAGAGCGTAAGACTCCAATTCTTTGAGCATAATTTACATAGAAGTAAGGCCACTTACAAAATAAATCTTCATAAAAACAAGATGGCAAAATTTCTTGATAAGTCTTTAGAATTCTGTTGTGAAAACCATAATTAAAATCATGAAAGCGTGTTAATTTTTATCGTATAGTATTTAACAAAATGGTAATTGCATCTATGTTCTACTTCTGCTGCTTCAAGTGCTACAAGCATTTCTCTGGCAGCAGGAGGGATGTGTGAGGGAACACTTGCCTTTGATCCTTCAGTAAATGACATGTCGACTTGTCTGTCTTTACACACTCTCACAACTTGAGACACTGTCACAAAAGCTATGTGAAGTCTTTGGCTGAATGCTTGGACAGCCAAAATATGCACTTAAGAATAACCTAAAGGTTCTTCCTGTGTTAGAATCTGTGCAGGGACCCAGGCGGCTTCCCCAGTAGCATAGTCTTTTGTAATGGCATCATTTTGACAAGCCCCTCTCTCCTTTCCTAGTCCCCTTGATTTCTCCACAAGGATAACCTGTCACTTGGGCTCTTTGGGTCTCCATCCAACTCTCACAGCCTTCCCTTCCCTGTTCTAATTCAGGCTGTCTCTCTCCCCAAATCAGCTTTTCCAGGTCTTCCCAAGCTTTCCACCTTACAAGAGCAGAGCCTGGTGTCCCTGCTGCTCTTTGAGGCCCAGAAACAGCTCTTGGGATGTCTTAGTAGGGTGGCTTTTCACAGGATGGATTCTTGCCATATTTTACCTAGCTGAATTCAAACTTACCTGATCATTTCAGCATAGGACCTTATGGATCTTACATCTGTATATTAATTTATCAGGAGTAGCAATAATCTTCTGAGTATAGAAGGAAGCATCCCTGCTTGCCTCATTAGCCAGTGGTGCCTTGTTCCTGTGAGGTCAAGTTTGTAGGCTCAGTAGGTTTTGGCTTCTCATCTCTCTACCTGTAGCTGAACAGTAGGATATATGATGCATCGTTTTCTCAGGCTACTCACTCTGTTACTCTGAAAGAAATGGACTCATCATTTTGTCTGGAGAATAATTAATATATATTTTTCTCTTTAATCTTTCAATTTTCACAGTACTGCAAGGACATAGGCATCTATTTCATAGTTTGATGGCTGAGAAAATGGAGTTTCAGCAAAGTCAAGGGACGTCTTTGAGGCAGCAAGTAGGCAACACATGAGGTCAGGCTGGGCAATTTCTACTGTTGCGATGCCTTTGCTAGAGCATGGAAAACTTGACAAAAGAGTCCCTCAAGGAAGATGGCCTGTTGTGTTCCAAACATTACATATCCCTCTTCAACTCACAGAAAATGTAGTAATTAAGTTTTCAGGCAGCATCTTCTTTTGAAATTTTAATGTCTACTCTTCCAATAGTTATGCAAATGTAGGCAGAGCTACCTTATCATCCAACCCAGAAGCTGACACCAGCCATTTCCAACATTCAATGAAAACTTATGTGGGGAAACTGAAGTGCTTGCCATCAAATATGCATGCTCTTTGGAGTCTTGGATCTCTGCATTTAATACAGTGCAATATGAAACTATGTACTTAGAAATAAGTCTCCATTTTACCTACCCTAGCCATGGAGTGAAAGCTCCTTAGGGATTCCTGTGTAAAATGGGTCCTTAGGGGTGGAGGTGGTATTGAATCAGCGTTCCTACCTCAGCCTTATTTTACATATCCTTTGCCTTTCCTAAATACCTCATTCTCTTTTTGTAGCTAACACTCCCATTTCTTCTGGTAAGAAGCATGCATCTTACTGCAACCAATATATTTCTTCTTTATACATAGTCTCTGTAGAAGTTGAATCCCAAGAGGACAGCAGTTCCTACAAAGAGGAAGGAATAGCTCAGGCTTTGTCACACCCTTGTTGAGTGACAGGCAGTGGGAGGGTTTCATTTATACCTCCCCCCAACCTGAGGACAGCTCTCAGAGTTGGACACCAGGATCCATTTATAAAGGTACACAATTATGAGCCTGAGAGATCAAGAATCTTGTTCAAGTCCAACAGCTCTGATACAGTTAAGATTATATTTAGACACAGGGACTGTTATGTGTAGAACTTGAGTGGTTGATGCCTAGTGACCTTGAATTGTGGCTTAGGGAGTTATTCCTGGCACTGAGTTTTTCATTTGTCATTCATATTACATATGAAAATGACTTCTGTCTCTTCCTTGCTCAAAGATAACAAGAGCTCACCTCAACCATTGCTCTTCTACTGCTCAGAGGCTACTGGCCTCAGAGTGGAGCTCTCTGCTCTCCAAAAGCTAACTGTTCCTGTGGAGCATCAGAATGACCCCCTGGCAGAGTCAGGAGTCTCTACTCAGTCTGTTTTCAGAGTTTGCATAGCTGGGAAGGAGCTGTGTGTGTGGAGTAAGCCTTTTTGGATCAAGCTCAGTGTCCCTGATCTGCTGCCATGAGGAAACATGCTTCTGTCTGACTAAAGGAAAACCCAGAATTCCCATTCCTGGTGGTGGCTCTGGATGCCAATGGTAGGGAGGAAGAGGTAGGGAGGAGAAAACACACTCTGGACTTTGTGCAAAGCTCATTTGACTTTAGGGAATTTTCCATAGTGTCTATGCTCTGTTAAGGGACTGTCCAGAGCTTGAGAAGAAAAATCTTTAGGGAACTGGAGAAGGTTACCTATGATACAGAAAAGACATATTATATTGTTCCCAACCCAAGAACTTTAAGTCAGCAAATAGGTGCAATCAAAGGATTAACATGTGGCCAGGTTAGAAGATGGGCCTCTGGTCTGATCTTTCTGGGAAGCTGTGCTCCTGGTTCAGCTTTTCATCCTAGTGACCAAATGGAAGTCTTGATTCTCTTTGGGAAT
Source organism: Pachyuromys duprasi (assembly GCA_028658305.1). Classification (NCBI taxonomy): domain Eukaryota; kingdom Metazoa; phylum Chordata; class Mammalia; order Rodentia; family Muridae; genus Pachyuromys; species Pachyuromys duprasi. The sequence goes on from CM053749.1 coordinate 22,504,762, forward strand.
GTTTTCTCTAGTAATGAGGTGAAAGGAATCTGTTAAGGTTCACTGTGTCTATTCCAAGTTCAGCCATTGATCAGTCATTTCTCCCATAGACATCATGAGGATCCTCATTAGTTTCCCCAGATCCATGGTTTATTAATGCTAAAGTTTCATCAGTTCTTAAATTTTTTAATTACATTTATGTATGTGTGTGTTTATGTGCATTGTGAGTGTATGTGTGTGTATGAATATCACAGAGCATTATGGAAGAGGAAAATTTACAGAAGTCCATTTTTCCTCTACTATACGGGCCCCAGGAGTCAAACACAGTTGTCAGGTTTAATGGCATTAGCTTTTCCCCGATGAGCCATCTAATCATCTCTGGAATTGATCAAATATTTCTTTTACTTTAAAGACCTGGCAATTTCAAGTCATATATTTATGCACTGTAGAATACATAAATAGGCAACATTTTTACTTTAATATTCAGAGTCATGGGGGTGCGGATGTAATTCAGTTCATAGAGCACTTTCGTTGTGTGGAGATTTGAATGAAACCGATGACTATAGGTTCATATATTTGAATGCTTAGTTTTCAGGCAGTGGAACTGATTGAGAAGGATGAGAAAGTGTGGCCTTCTTGGAGAAGCTGTGGCTCTTTTGGAAAAGGTGTGTCATTGAGAATGGGCTTTAAAGTTTCAAAAGCCCAAATCAGGCTCAGTCTCCACTGTGCTTCTCTCTGTCTTT
>CM053749.1:22505983-22541400 GCA_028658305.1 Pachyuromys duprasi
CCTGGAACTTCCATTCACTAACTCATCTCATGCTTAGCGTGTCTGGGGAAGGTGCAGTCACTACAGACGAGGAAGCTGAGGTATACAAAGTACAGAGAACCAACCAAAACCACATAAAGAAGACTGCACACTAACGTCAGGGTGTGTGCTATAACGTTCATACAGTGCAAAAGAACAGTCTAAACTTCACTCCAGTATCCAACTCAAAACCCCAATAAAAGTACTAAAAGGTGCTAAAAGAAATTTCTCCTCTGACTGTTGCTGGCATCTTCAGAATAAAATGGCTCCTGCCTTCAAAAGATGAGACAGTTTCATTCCGATGGAATGCTGTTTACTGAGGGGATAACAGAAAGAAAGAAAGATCCGTGTCTTCTAAGAGATTTCAGGAACACAGTATTTTCAGAGCTTATTTTGCTTTTGAAATCACAGATGAAGTGAGGACCCAGACAAAGGGCACTAATACTAAAGTGTTTTTCATTTCAGCGCAAATACTTACATTTCCTCCAAATTTCTAAGAATAGCTGATGCACCTATAAATTCTTCAGCGATAAAGAGCCTTCTAATCCACAGGAGTGATTCTTCATTGGGAAATCTCTGAGCCAATGTTGTCATCGCAGGCAATCGCTATGTGCTTTGTGGCGATGCCATAATATCCTTCATGAGCTCAGGGTGTCTGTCCACTTTGGACGGATATGAATTCTTCTTGCCTCTGGCCTCCTGTAGATTGCACAGTTCTTTGGGAAAGCTTAGACATATGAACATGTGGACTGCATCCCACCTGAGCAAGCAAGCATCCTGGTGTAGGAAGGCAGGTAGGCAGGTCTGCCCTTTAGTGCTCCTGGCAAATCCTGTCTGTCCACACAGTGAAAGAGCAAATTTGAAAGTGTCTTTCTGCTTTGCAAACATGCCATTAAAGACAGAGAAGCATGAGAAAAAACACACCATAGAAATCCCTTTGCAGCTGATTTTCATTTAACCAAACTGAAGTGTGAATGCTTATTACAGAAAATGGCTGGTAATCTGTTTGTAGTAATTTCCTGGAGAGGCTCTAAGATGCTAAAGCCATCCTTCCAATGGCTGGCTGCCTCCTCCGTATTCTGTGGGAGCAGCCACTGCCAGCTTCCAGGAACCAATTGTTATATATTCTGATTAATATTTTTTCACTCGATTGCTGAGCTGTTGGGGTCTTGAAATTGGTCATTTTTTACACCAGGGAAATCAACAAACACTACAAATTGAGGTCTTTGCCCCATGACTCCCCAAAGCCAGTTCATTAACATACCGCTGTGCCAGGTGTTTGATAAATCAGAACATCTGGCAGCAGTCCTGACTGTGCATCCCATAGGTCTAGGAAGCTCTTATAAAAGATGGAGAAGTCTAGAGTGTGGGAAGATATTGACCCCAGTGGCTACAAGGCTCTGGAGTCTTTCCTTTGGTTTCCAGATGACAGTCACTTCCAAATTTCCCAGCTAAGGCTTCAGATATGAGCCTCTCCTGGGTTCCTATCTTATGGTCATGCCTTCTGAGTACCTCTCCTAGGAGCATACTTCTCTCCTGTCCAGGTTTTATGTCTTGTGTCCTGTCTTAGGTTCATTGACATAAGCCATGCTCCTTCCCATCCCATTTCTTACTCCATATCCATGGCAGTCACACACATGGGGATTGGAGCTATGGAGTAGGATTTCAGGAGCATCATTCTGGCTTCCATCAGATGTCCCAGATCTTCTAAGGAGACACTTTTGCTACATTTGCATTAAACCTGTAAGCCAACTGGGTATGATCATTTCCATTTCACCAACAAAATTTTCAGATACTGCAAAACAATGGAACTGGTTTATGCAGGACTCTCAGATTGAGTGATGCGATTCATTTTCACAACAAAGTGAATGAAACAATTGTGTATGACTCAGAGATAGATAGGTAGGTAGGCAGGGAGGGAGGGAAGAAGAGAGAGAGAGAGAGAGAGAGAGAGAGAGAGAGAGAGAGAGACCTACAGACAGAAAAACATGTGTTTATAATGATAGGATATAATAATTTTACCATTTCTCTTCATGGTACACAGGAGGTATGCCATCTATTGAATGATGTTGTGGCTTGAGTGTAAAATGTCCCCCATAGGCTTCCATATTGAACACTTGGTCTTCACATGGTGGCACTGTTTTGGAATGTTAAGAACTTTTAGGAGGTAGAGTCACACTAGAGAAAATAAATCACTTGGAGTAGGCTTAAAGTTTGATAGACTGGCATCTCTTCTTGTTTGATCTCTACTTCCTAACTGGTCACAATGTGAACAGCTGCTTCATTCTCTTCTGCCATACCTTCCCTACCATGATGAATTATATCCTCAAACTGTGAACCAGAATAACCTTTCATCCCTTTAGTCTCTTCTTTTCAGGTGTTGGTCATGGCAACAAGAAACTAACATAGATGAACACTGTCCATAAATGGCAAGGGGCTTGAAACAGTTAGTACCATCCATCTATCCACCCATCCTTCCTTCACTATCCAACCCCTATCTCTCTTTCATTATCATGGACAATGTTATCCAGGACCCAGTGGCAGCTTCTCTAGGAGGCTTCCCTGGAACCCTGCCAATGATACTGGCTGCAATATCTCTTTTCCTGCTCTGATCTTCTTTTTATGTTTGGCCAACACTTCATTGCCTATTTGCTTGATGGCGCTTGTGGGAGTTATTTTCTGAAAGGAAGAAGCCCATACTCATTTTATAATCAGGGAAACCAAGGCTCCAGGAGAGCTAGAGGGACTGCTGGAAATCACATGTTGTGAGCAAGCGGGAGGGGCACTCTACGACTGCTCCTTCTCACTCTGCCTTTGTCTCCCAGGTGACAGAACACACGTCATATCCTAAAGCATCCATAGATTTTTTTTCCCCATACATATGTCTTCAGTATTCAGAGGTACAACATCATGAGATACAAGGAAGTCTGCTTGCATAAGATATGGCTGTGTGTATGGGAGGTCACATACTTACTGCCCCTTTGTCACCTCCTCTGGCTAACCTCCCCTCCACCTCACTGGCATGGGGCTGAGGAAGTAAACATGAACAGATATCTTTGAGAAGGCATGAAGGAATAGAGCGTACTTATAATTAAATCTCCCCCAAACCAGTTTGTCCCCTCTGATCCCCGTTTTCCATGTCTAAGGCTCCCTGCACCAAAAGTTTCTGCCTCCAAATTTCTGTGTTTGAGATTATCTTCAAACAAAGCATCTTAAGTAGGCCCCCCATCCATCCCTAGTGTGTCCTGTGCAGAGATGACTGAAACTTTAGCTTTTAAGTGGGGAAAAGAAGTCTTTCTGGAGAAATTTCATCCTCTCTGAAAAGTGAGCTGTCAGAGGCTCTCATCTGTCACAGAATGAAAAGTGCTTCCTGGAACCAATGAGAACCTCAGCAGAGAAATGGGCTGAAAGGGAGTGCCAGAGCATCTGGGCTGTGGGGAGCTGTCCTAAGCATTGGCAAGCTCCCTGGAAGTTCATAAGACTAGAGACCCTGGGCTTTGGCTGGAAATGAGAGACTGCATCCTCTGATTCTGGGACAAGAGTGGCTTCTGGGTTTAGTGCTGGTAAACTGACATCGCACATCAAGGAGACGCCCTTCCTGGGTGTTCAGACCAACCTCAGTCCTTTCACAGAACTTCTGACATGAGAAGATCTAGTGCCTCCCAATCTCCATCACATGCATCCCACTTTCCCCGATTTTTCTCCATCTGTGTGTCTTTTGGTCAATTTTCAGTAACATTTTTCTTCAAAGAAATCTAACTTTCTGAATGTGCGTGTGTCTCTATGTATGTGTGTGTTCTCTGGCGATTTCATACATGTATATACTGAGTTTGGGGCTACCTTTTCTTTCTTCACTTTTCTTTTTGAGACAGGATCTCTCATTAGCTTGGAGCCCACTGATTAGGTTATGCTGGTTGGCCAGCAAGCTACCCCCATGTATCTACCTGTCTCTGCTACCCTCACTACTGTCCCTACAAGTGTTGTGATTTAATGTAGGTACCTGGTTTCATATGAGTCACAGAGACTGAACTCACGTCCTCACAGTTCACAACAAGATCTACCAACCATGCTATCTCTCCATTCCCATCTTCTGGCAAACTCACTTTTTAAAACTTAACTTTTATTTTGAAAGGAAACATCATGTTTGAGTGCAAATGCGAAACTAATAGCACTTGCTAGGAATCTGTAGAAGTAAATATGGTAAAATGAAAGCAGTTCTGTGAATTAAAGGGAGAAAGTGTCACAGCCTGGCTGATATCTTCTCAGAACTCAGAGAGATGCCAGGGTAGAAGACATAGGTGCTTTTACTGTGAGCTGAAAGAGGGTGACATTCTCCCTCTGGAGCTGAATGGAAGGAGGGGTGGTGGCCTCCCTTAACGAATACTTCACTTGCTATGTTCCTCCAGTGTCTTCCTCGCCTTGCTCAACACAGAGTAAGGAGCAAAGGTAGGGAAGAAGCCTAAGAGGTACTCCCAAACAGTAGACCGGCAGGTAGAGCCAGGAGGGCATGGAAGAGAAGAGGGAGGATATACACCTGTTCTGGGCTCCTAGAAGGGGTAAGAGGGTGGGACCTCTGTTCCTTTCTGGATCCCGTGAACTGGAAGACAGGACATAGTGAAGGCAAGCGTCTAATATAGAGACATGTCCAGTTACTAGAAGCCATCGATGAGAAAACAGTTAATTGCAGAATGTTTGGAAGGCAGAGGATGCTATACTTAGAGAGCATCAACCTGGCAGTCCTTAGACATGGGTTGAAATCCTTAACTACCACATAATCCTGGGTGTAGAATTTCCAAGCACAGATTTTTCCTCACATAGATTAGTCATCAGGGAAATGCAGAAATGCAAATCAAAACAACTCTGGGATTCTATCTTATACCTATCAGAATGGCTAAGATAAAACACACAAGTGACAACACATGCTGGAGAGGATGTGGAGAAAGGGGAACCCTCCTCCATTGCTGGTGGGAGTACAAACTTGCACAACCACTTTGGAAACCAATCTTGCAGTTTTTCAGAAAACTGGGAATAGCCATACATCAAGACCCGGCTATACCACTCCTGGGCATACACCTGAAAGATGCTCCATCATACAACAAGGACATTTGCATAACCATGTTCATAGTGGCTTTATTCACAATAGCCAGAAACAAGAAGCAACTGGGATGTCCCTGGGCTGAAAATGGGTAAAGAAACTGTGGTATATTTACACAATGGAATACTACTCAGTCATTAAAAACAAGGAAATCATGAAATTTACAGGCTAATATCATCCTGAGTGAGGTAACACAGGCTGAGAAGACACAGGTAGCATACACTCACTTATAAGCAGATTTTAGTACAAGATAGACATATCGCAATGCACAGACCCCAAGAAGATAAGTCCAATGGGCATCTTAGGCTTCATGTCAGCCACTAGCTAGGGGAATGGAGGATACCTCTGATATGAACTATGCTGCCTACTTTAACCCACTTTAGATCACTTCCCCCTGACAGGACTTCCCTACCAGGCCACACGGAATGAAGACAAACTCAGTGCTCATGTGACTAGATGAGCTGGGATGTCTGGGTAGGTATAAGAATGTCCTCATAATAGGGGAGAGGGGATGTGGGAAGAAGAGACTGGGAGGAGAGGAGGGAGAAGCCTATGACTGAGATGTAAATAGAATTAATTAATAAAAAAATAGAAAAATGAAGAATTTGTGTCTTTAGGTCTTTGTGTCTAGGATGCTATTTGTTGCTAGTGGGGGGTGACATTCACCTTCTAGGGTGGAGATTACTTCCATGTACTAATATATGTCCCCTGCTCTGCAGGGCATTGGGAATGCCTAGCTACCAGATGCTTACGCATGTCCAGTGTTCCTTAAACTTTAATTTTTTTTCAGACAAGGTATTTGTTCTCTATATAGCATAGGACAACCTCAAGCTTGTGTGCCTTCCTTGAGTGATGGAATTACAGATGTGAGCATAAGAGGCTTTGGGGATCACCCACTAGTTAGAAGTGAAGACAAAGCATTTTGTTAGTCAGAGTGTCTGTGGCAAATGGGTTACAGAGTTAACTGGATAAATCTGAAGAGACTTACTAGTTCAATAAACTAATCCTTAAGAATAGGGACCAACTAAGTCAGGTAGTGTGTCAGGGACAATGCAATGTTCCTGCCTCTGGACAAAATGTACCACAGGGATGGAGAGGCTCCAGGAAGCTGAAGGCCGGGAGGGCTCCTGAAAGAGCTGTGGCCTTCATTGGAGAAATGTAGCTGGCTCAGAAGACAGCTCAGGTTGGGGTCCTAATCTCCCGACTATTTCCTGATGGTCAGGCCTAAAGTAGGAGGCAAGGGAGTCTGCTAATGCAGGCCAAGCAATACAGTCTCCTGGACCTAGATCCATAGGACAGGACAGAAGTGTATCTATAGGGACAGGATCACTGCACGCCTTGCACAAAGGTTCACAGTATGGAGTCCATATAGCAAGCCTCTCTCTAAGCGTAGCATGGAGCAGGGATGATGAGGTAAGGGGTGGGGTGGTCCTAAGAGCAAGAGGAGTTTAAGAACTATCTAAGCTGAGCCTCGGAGTCCAAGGAGCAAGATCCATGAGGCCCTGTGGTCCAGATTCCCCACTCCCTCCGCTTCTTTCATCCTTCACATTTGTATGAATAAAGAGTGAAACAAGATAATTTATTCTTGTTTCAGGGGGGCAAAAACAGGAGTGGCTAAGACACTGTTCCACTATTGGGTGGGCTGAATGGAAGAGTGTCCCTTGCCATTGGGAATGTCTACACGAAGAATGGTCCAGCTCTGCAGATATCCTTTCTTCTGAGGTCCAGAGAAGCCTTCGGCCTCGTCGTACGTTCCCTTTTGAGAAAACCAGTCTTACCAATCCTTGAGTAAGGGGAGGAGTCAGTAGGTTGAAATGATAGAGGTGGGGTTTGGTTATTACATCCAAACAGGAGCTGAGTGAAGCCATTCTCCGGCTCTTTCCTCAGAAGGCTTGCTTTGCACATTTCTGCTGTCCTTAGGAAGCACACATATACCCACAATGGAGCTTCTGTGGGCCACTTGGTTTCTTGCACATTTTGCAGTGGGAGGTGCATCTCTGTCCCTGAGCTTGTCTGTGCATCCCTAACAGCTTGAATCTATTCGCTGTGTTGGCTTGGCCTTTATGAGGAGGCAAGCCTGGGTGGCCTGCTTAGCTTTAAAGCCAGCAGTGGATGGATGTGAGGGGAAGATCATTTGGTACACCACAGAAGAGCGGCACAGGTTGGCCGTAACCGCTAATGGAATCATGCTAGCTGAATCATGGACTCCTGATGCACAATATAACTATTTTATTAGATAATAAAGAATGTCTTTACTCCAAGAAATGGATTCTTTGAAAATTCCCGTGCAAAAACCTCCAGAGCACTTTCTAAGTGCTGTATTAGCTCCCCTAATGGGCTGGAAACCTGGTATTAATGGTGCAGGGAGAGGGCGCGCCAGGGAGGTCACATGGGAAGAATGTCTGTCTGAGGGTGGAAAAACTATGGGCACACATCCAGGAACGTACATTCCTCCTCTTCTTTTTCTTTCTTCTTCCCCTCTTTTCAGCCTTTAAAAATATTTTTAAGTCATCTTAGTTTGTAGCACCACAGTCTCCTGGGCTGCACAGAGCAGTCTCAGGAACTTTGGAGAGTGAATTAGTTCATCCGCGTGCTATTCTGTTTGTGCTGCTGTAACAAAGCACTCAAGTCTGCGTAACAAACAACAGGGATTTATTGCTCACACTTTAGCAGTTGGAGAGTCCATAAGCAAGGTGCTGGTACATTTGATGTCTAGCTAGAGCTGATTCCTCCTCCTTCTAAAATGGTGCCTAATTGCTGCATCTCAGGGAAGGCTGTTCTCTTCATAAGGTGTCCTCTTATGAATGAAGAGCAGAAATGTGAAAGGCTCTACCTAGTTCCCTCTGGGCCTATACAAAGCCCCCATCTGCTCTTTGAAGACAGCACATTCATACTTTAAGCCTCTCCTGAGGACCTGATAGCTTAACCCTGTTGAGTATGTATGTTTCCAGGTGAGATTTGGAGGAGCTTGTGCTTCCCAACCAAATCAGAATTCTAATTCCCAGCATGATTATAGTTTTGAAGCAGGGTTTTTAGGGAGTAATTAATGCTTAAATAATTAAGCCCTATTTGAGGAGAATCCTAATCTAATAAGCTTAGTGACCTTACAAGATAAAAGGATCCCTTCCTTCCCTCCCTCCTTTCTTCCCTCTTTTCATACTCCCCCTCCCTCTCCATCTCCCACATGCACCAAGGTATGGTCCACTGATAATACAGCAAGAAGACAGCTATCTGTCAGAGGCCCCCACTGAAAGTTTAATTATTGTACCTTGAGCTTTGACTTCCCAATTCCAGAACTATAAGGAAAAAGGGAACACTTCTATCATTTCTGTCATGCATTATATAGTCCTTTATTAATATAATGCCTCTAACTCTGATGAAGCTGGCAATCAAGATTACCCATGCCAGACACATTCACAGCTCCAGACCCTGAAGAATAAGCCTCCCCTACCACCTAGCTTCTAAACCTGGAGGACAGTGGTGCTGACGAGGATTTGATGATGTAGAATACGGAACACTGAGGGTAACTCAGGTCATGAAGATGTCTCAAGGCATTTTAGTTTAATTGATATCATTAGTATGCAGTGGTAGATATTCTGGGTCATGTGTCACAGAAGGAAAGGTGTTGAAAACTCACTGCTATGAGGGCAGGGTCAGCATGTAGACATGTAACAGACATGCCTCTAGTGTCCCAGCCAGAGAAAGTGTTCAGAACAAAGCGCTGTGTGGGCTGCGATGAGAGGTTTGCCAGTAGTCACACTCCTTAGGCTTTTCTGGAGTTGAATCTCACAGTCAGGAAGTGATGCCCTGATTCCTTATGGACAGGACCAGGCTATTCTTCAGGATCCGAGGAAGTGGAGGTGGAGTGAGGATCAGATGAACTTGGGCTGTTGCTATGGGCATTACATGAGTTGCTACATGCTAAGAAATTAGAACAGTCCTGGAAAAAGAACAAGCGTTGTATGTATTCCTGTGATTATTTTTCTCTTATATAATATGTGAGCTTAATTACAATATACAAATGGTGGATGGAAGATACCATGAAACAAAAGTTCTAGCAATAAGGCACCAGTAACCAAACTCTAGTGCCATCTCACTTTAATGACAATTACTATTATAAGGGCAAGCCCTTTAGGAATGACTGTGCACTACAATTTTGAAGAGCGGATTCATGCAGTGGTAGGATTCTTTGCTTTAATAAATAATGGCTTCATCACAGGAGCTCTTAACCTGTAGCCTAGAAATTTATGCAAATGTGGATGAAAACATGCATCTGTATAATTTTCTAGGTTAGGCTGTCATCTGACTTCCTAAGAAATCCATGGCCCCAGATAGGTTAAGAAACATTAAGTTCTCCCAATTAAGATAATTCCATTGGTAAATATATAGGTGTATAATAATAAATTGAAATAGATGTGTCATAAGGCCAGCTTCTGAGCAAGCAAAGAGATAGCCAGTCAGGTAATCATCACCCACTGATACCAACTCGGCTTCCCCTGGGTCTACCAGTAAAGAGACAATGCATTAGGTACATTCAGATTAGGTCATTTAAAAGGTGGCTTCTGAGGGAGCTGTTTATGAATCTGTGCACAGGATATTATAGACTACAGGATGCAAAGCTCTGGCTTTAGATGTGGTTGGACTTAGGCAAATCCCTTGGGGAACATTGAAGGCAAACCTATACCAGCCAGGCCACAGGATAGATGTGTGACCTTTCTTTTGTTGCTGAGAGCCAACCATATTACTCTCTTGGGGAGGGAAGTGAGTTATCTGCTTCTTTCCTTCATGCCTGCAGTATTCTCTACTTCTACCCCCAGACTAGGTAGCCCATGGCCCAGGCTGCTCCCTGGGTAGCCTGTATGGCCCCAGTCTGGGTACAGAAGGAAAAATAAGTCTTCCTGGGTAAAAGGACAGTGCTTAGCTCAGAGACTTTGCCAGGGGAAGAGTTTGGGAACTGGGGAGATCTTGTGAGAGTCACCTGAGTTAGCATCACAGATGAAGGCAAGGCTCTTTGTCCTTAGTAGATAGTGTTTCTGCAGTTAGGAGGCTGATGTTTGCGCAGTTTGAGGGACATAGCTCTTATTCTAGCCCAAACCTATTATTCTAAGCATCTGGACACCTAATAGCCATATCAGTGCCCACTGCTGTTAGAGCTGTATACAATTTGGGTATTTAATGTGTGTTTGGCATACACATAATGTGTTATTTGTGCTATGTATATTTTTGAAATTTATTTTGAGCTAATTATAGACTTCAAAGAAACTACAAAACAGCCCCGAGAGGGCTGCTATAGCCCTATTTTAACATGAGGATACACAAAGCATGCAGAACAGCTGATGCACGGTACACCTCAGTAGCCCCAATTGTTCGCAGATTTGGAGAAAAATAAGCATAAGGACTTTGGGCCTATGAACCTGTGATGACCTTGGGATATATAGTTTATCTTTGGTCTTAGTTTGGCTATTAACTTAGGTTGGCTTTAACTGCGACGCGTGTTTCCCTCACAGAAGTGGACAGGATTCAATGAGACCATGTATGCAAAAGGACTGACATGAGTTAAGTGCTCAATAATTAATGTTTTAATTATTAGGCCATGGGTTAAGGGAAAGGCTGTGTCTCCTTTCTATCCTTGCAGCATCTAGCAAGCCCTCAAACAAACAAGATGAGCAGGCAATTGCTGATAGATGGATGACTGTGTGAGGGACTGGATCTTCAATGAGCCTGTGTTCTTGAACCCCTAATCAGGCACTAGATCAGCTGGGCCTGGTGTGTTGAAGCTTGGAGTCTCCAGGAGCTGTTCCCACTGGGGCCTCATTTATCAGCCCTGACTTCTTCTTGCCAACACCGGGAGTGATGCATTGCTGAGCCCCTTATCATGCTCGGGAAGCCTGCTCTGCAGTCCCCCTCTCATGTAAATGTGACCAGGACCCCATTTATCAAGGGGACACAGCATTCTTCTGGTAAACTACACTGCCTAATGTACAGTGAACGTGAAGTCTGCCTACAGCATACTGAATGACAGTGGTGAGGCGCCTGGTGTGGTGAGATGCTGAGTTAGGCTGCTGACACCGTGGAGATAAAATTCCTGTGAGTCATAATATGACTGTTTCTGACATGGCTTTTCTGACTTGGGACAGGATTGGGGCCAGAAAGAGGGGACAGAACACAGGCTTGACAGTTAAAGAGAACCAGGCAAACTCTATTCTACCCTGTCCATTCACGGGAACTTGGAAATGTTACACTGCCTACATCTCCTCCTCTGCTTTCTAGGAATGGATTCTCAGAGTGATGGTGAGGATGCCAGGGTTTGTGAGCCCTCCATACTCGTACTATGTGGCTCTCCATGTTAAGTGTTCAAGAGCCTTGAGAGGGTTATCATGGATGTTCAGAATAGGTGTTACCTGCATATTCTGGGACGTCTACCTTCATGTCCTGCCTAGGAGTCAGAACTATTTTCTTAGAGGAGATCACTTGGGGAATAGTGAAAGAACACCCATGTTCTTCCTCATTCATGTTCAAATAGACGTTTATAGTTACAAACTACCACTATGTTGGGGAAGAGACAAAAATGCAATAGCTTCTTCTCTAGGGACTTTCATTCTTCAAATGGCAAATAAAACATGAAACAAGTGTGCTGGCTAGTTTTTTTGTTTTGTTTTGTTTTGTTTTGTCAACTTGACACAAACTAGAATTATCTCAAAGGAAGGAATCTTAATTGAAAAGATGCCTCCATAAGATCCAATATTGAGGCATTTTATTTAAAATAATTTTTATTTATTACAATTTATTTGTATCCCGGCTGTTGCCCCATCCTTATCCCCTCCCAATCCTGCCGTCCCTCCATCTTCTCCTCCCATGCACCCCCCTCTCCAGTCCACTGATAGGGGAGGTCTTCTGACCATAGTCTATCAGGTCTCATCAGGACTCTATGCATTGTCTTCCTCTGTGGCCTGGTAAGGCTGCCCCTCCCCCTCAGGGGGAGGTGAACAAAGAGCCAGCCATTGAGTTCATGTCAGAGACAGCCCCTGTTCCCCTTACTAGGGACCCACTTAGACACTGAGCTGCCATGGGTTACATCTGTGTATGGGTTCTAGGTTATCTCCATGAATGGTCCTTGGTTGGAGTATCAGTCTCAGAAAAAGACCCCTGGGCCCAGATATTTTGGTTCTGTTGCACCTGTCCCCTCCAGGTCTTTCTATATTCCCCTTCTTTCATGAGATTCCCTTCACTCTCCCCTCAGCTTCTGGGTAGAATCTTCCAGAGGACCTCTGTGGTAGGCTCCTGTCCTGTTCCCTGTTTTCTCCCTCTTCCGATATCTATCCCGTTTGTTTTTCTGAATGAAGATTGAGGGTCCTCCTTCTTACTTAGCTTCTTTAGGTTCTTCAAGAGGGCTGAGTCCAGCAAACACAGTATAGGAGCAGCAAAAAAATATATATGGCATTTTCTTAACTAGTGATTGATGAGGAAGGGGCCAGCCAATTGTGGGCAGTTCCATCCCTGGGTTAGTGGTCATGTGTTCAATAAGAAAGCAGGCTGAGCAAGCCATGGAAGCAAGCCAGCAATCAGCATTCCTCCATGGCCTCTACACCAGCTTCTGACTCTTGGTTCCTACCCTGGTTGTGTTCCTATCCTGACCTCCTTCAATGATGGACTATGAAGCAGAAATATAAGCCATAAAACCCTTTCCTCCCTAAGTTGCATTGGTCCTGGTATGTAGTCACAGCCTTAGTGACCCTAACTAATATGAGTTTAATGTGTAGCATTGATGCAAGTGTTTTTATGTAGAGGAGCTCAGGGGTCACAGGGAAGGAAAGGACAGAGCCTCGACCCAGGTTGAAGGGGCCTTGAGGTTTTCTTTAGGGGGAGCTCAACGCACCTTTTTTAATGTTAAATTTGGGTATTTTGTATGTAAAAGAAAAACAACTTTTGATCTGAACAGTTTTTAGAACAATGTAAAGTAATGTTTGGCTTCTGTGTTTAACCGACTTCAGAGATGGAGGTCCTGCCACGGCCGCCTCCTCTCTGCATGCTCTTTGTTTGTCTTGACTTGATTGAAGAAATTCAGGCTCCTGGATCCCTTTTCATACTACCAGCAGATGAGCACATCTGCGCTTTCCTTTCTGTATGTCATAGAATGACACTGATCTTTCTACTTCTTTCATAAATGAACTTATTTGTCGTATTTCTTTCAGGCCATAACTACTTTGTCTTTCAAATTCTGATCTATGTCCACCATGGTAGTCAATGCACCAAAGGGAAATGCTCAAGTCAGCCAGACTCTGTGTCTGTGGCATTTCTTCATCAAGGATGTCTGGAGGAGCAGAAGTGATAGAATGAATGCATTTTAAATGGGGATTGGCGTGCATGATGCAGGTTTGGTAGTCCAATAATGGCTGCCTCACAATGGAGAAGTTAAAGAGCTGGCAGCTGCTCAGCCCCTGAGCCTAGATGTCTTAGCAGTTATAATCTGATGCTCAAGGCCAAGGGAGCCTAGAGAACTGGACATCTCCCACTCCTAGGAGATGGTGGGCAGGCCTGAGTACGCTAGTCTTTCTAGCCTGATTTCAACCACTTCCACTGTGGTCTATAGTTCTGCATTTGGTGAAAGTGTCAGCGTCCAATGACGGTCATGAGTGATGGGAAGCTGTCCCATAGCCTCTCAGCAAAATATCCAGCAGACAACTTTGTTTTGTTTCACGAAACTCATTATGGCAGCTATGCAGAGAAGAATGAATTGAAAGGAAGGAGCCAGAAGAGGAAGAGAAAGCATATAGGCCTCTGAAACTGCCCTCCATATGACCAGTATCTTGTCTGAACTGACAACAGATGGAGAATTAATAGAGACACAAGCAGGGGCATTTGAAACGTTGAAGACTAAATAGATCATTGCAACTATACTTGTGCGTGATTTAAAAGCAAGTGCTACAACACCCCCAAAGTAATAAACTTCTCTCAGAGATGAATTAGGATTCAGTCTGGCAATTACATTAAGGTTTCTGATAGATAGCTCACCCAGAGAGCTGCAATTATGATACATATCCCTATTCTGCATGGAGGGCTCACATAACTCATCATATTGGTTTGAAGTTTCACAAGATAGTGGGGATGTGAAAGTCTCCTCACCTTCCAGGAGGCGGGAATACCTCCCTTTGATTTCAGTGACTTCACCAAAAGCACTTAAGTAATTAATTCCTTTTGTTTCCGGTTTTGAAGGTGACTGATAAGCAGATCAGATGTACTGTCCTCCTACTTTCTTTTCAAGCTAATTCATGCAACCTCACCTGAAATGCATAAATCATTTCTAAAACTATTTGGTAAGCCAGCAAATAGAAGACAGAACAAAAAGAACAAAAAGAAGACAGAATTGTTCCTCTGCGGTATAAAATATGGAGGAGAAAAGACCTAGTATAGGAAGAGGCACATGGGCTGTGGGCTTGGTGGACCTAAGGCCTGGTCTCTTCTGTTCCCTAGACAAGGAGAGATGCTATATCTGAGAAATGGTGAGGCTTAGTTTCAGATTTTGGTTTTGTGGATGTTCACTTGGTTGGCTTTTACGAGAAAGTTGAACATTCTGAGAACATTTTAATGGTCTCGTGAGAATTAAAGGAGATAATGTGACAGTGTGGCAGGAAGCAAGGATTCCAGGGACAGGATTTATTTTTAAAAACATTTTCATATTTCTTAAAGTTGATTTTTCGTCTCTCAAGTTGAAATACGCTGTTAACAACAGAGGGCATCCAAAGCATAACATTACTGGATCCATCAATGACTCTTGGTAGATAGCCAACGATAGCCCCTTGTAATTACAGCCCTGTCCTTGTGGAGACTAGAAACATATCCTCTAGTCTACTGGAGAGACATACTTTTTTGAGCTACTGTACTGCAATGTGTTTTTTATGTGTTTGGGGACATAAACATTCTGAAGGATTCTCATCTGGAGATGGAGTTCACTTTCAAAATGTGTGGTTCTTGGACAAGGCTATTGCCTTGCCTTTTGATGACCTTGAAAGAAAGCAGAGTACACATTCTCCAGAAAAATTACAGACAAGGATATGATATATGCCCAGGCTATCTCTATACCAAGGATGTCTTCAGAAGGACCTAATAAACCAATGCCCAAGGGTAGAAATACATATGCAAGGTTGTAAGTTAAGAAGGCTTGAGTCTCTCCCCTAGCATGTGAAGGCTGACTCCTAGAAAAGGATAGATATGTGGTGACCAGTATCTTCCCTCTATTGCCAGGTTTAAAAGTATTTATAGGTAACAGTCTATGATGGCAACTACATTAGACTGCACTAGGACAACTCAGAAGGCAGTAGTAAGGTATTCCATGTGAGGTACTCCATTCAGGGCAGAAAACCTGACATGATCTCTATATAAATGGGAAAATGGTATTAACCCTGAATAGAAAAGCTCCAGCCCACTGGATAGACATTACAATATGGACCTGAAGGTGGTAGAGCTTACATATGGTAACTCATGCTTCCTACCCGTTAATTGCTGGGTAACAAGTCATCATTAGGGTTATAAGAGCAACTGACATGCTGTTAGAACTAATCTCATCTGGTTCAGAGTCCAGATCTATCCCATTGTAGGCCCTAGGATATGACTTTACCTCATCTGAACCTCCACTTTCTTCAGTATCAATTACAATATAAGGTGAGCACTGAAGACAATCTTATACCCTTGCCTACTTACATATACACTTATGCCTTGACCTTAACTGAATGTTTCCCTTCTGGACACGGGAGAGACCTTTCTGCTGTGATTACAGAGCTTTATCTCCCCATGTCTGTCGTCTATCTTTTGCTTGGCTGACTTTGTTCTCTAGCTGACTTTAGCTAAAGCAGTTCTCCGTTAAGTCAGGACTCATCTCTAGACTGTACCTTCCCCAACTGGTTCCTTGAATGGATCAACCATGTGTGGGACTCACAAGACCATGTAAGTGATAGAGAGCCATAGCATGTAAATAGTGTTTCCATAGAAACTTATCCTGTGCCACAGCTGGGAAATAGTGGGGTTTTAATGTGGTCTCTTTGAACATAGGGGGTTATCATTCAGGCATCATCTTAGGAGAAGAGAGCTTGACACTTGCTAAGCAGCCTCACAATTGCATGCAGTATTGTTCATCAGTGTGGAGCTGAGCTGGAGGAAGAGGGAAGGATGGAGAACAGCTGTCAGTTCCAGAGATGCATGAGCTGTCATTCGCCTAATCCATCATGGAACACCATATTCATCAAAATGCATGCAGTGACCCCCTTCCACAATAGTTTATGAATAATTTTCTAAGTTGCTTCATAAAAATTAGGTTGCCAAGTGAACATAAGAACATTTAAAGAATGAAGACCATATGGCACCCCTTGCTCTGGGATGTGGCTCACTTTGTGAACAAAAACGACTTCAAGAAAAGTTGAGATGACTCCTTGTGAGTTATTGTCACAAAAGTCCCAAGAGGCACCCAAACATACAGACTATTGCCATTACTCTTGATGGCCCACCATCAGTAGATGATAAGATTCATGTCTGGAGACACCATACACTTTGCAGGACATACGCCAAACTTGAACTGACTGGGAAACTCTCTCTCTCTACTGCTGTCTTTCATACTGCTAGAAGGTGCCACACATGCTACTGGGAAGAAAAGGGCATCAGTAAGTATGTGCAGAAGTGGATCTGCATGATACAGCACTGACCTGCCAAGCAAGAGGCACCTGCTAGTGCAAAGTGGAAAGATTAATACAGGGATAATCAACTACTTTTCATTAGATGTGAGGCCTTCTCCACAGGAGAGAACTTTAAATTCATGTTCGGAGAAGTCGCAGGCCCTCTGGGAGAACCTACTGGTAGTTTATTTTTTTAAAGAGTTATGTTGTCACAATGCCTTCTAAATATGGATGCTTTTATCCGAATATTTACGCTGAGCCTAGTCTTGGTTGGAGAAGCTTCTTGCAGTGGGTAGTGGTTAATGCAGAGACTGGTTATTGTTCAAAGAACTGAAAGTAAGCGATTGTGAGTGCTTCTGGGACATCTATATCCCCACACCCTCTCAAGAGATCAGGGAACAACTTGGAAAGGGAGAGAAAGAATTTAAGGCCCAGAGAACAGAGGCGGGTGCTGGGAAATGCTGTGCTCTGGACATGGCATGGCTATTGTACACATGAACTCACCGCAGCTGTGCTTGCTAGTGTAAGACCTACCCAAGACCAAGAGAGGAGCTATGGGCAGTGGACAGCAGCTGGGGGAGGGAGGGCGAATCATTCCCTTTGAGGGTGTGGCCACTGGTAGGTTTTCTATGCTGCAGAGGATGGACTCCACGTTCAGGCTAGTATTAAGCAGCAGAACCTGCACTTAGTGAGTTATTGAAGCAAAAACAGAGGACAGGAAGGTGGAGATGGGAGGTGAGCAGCGGGATATGATCATATTTTATTGTATACATTTGAGTGAGTCATTATTTATTTTGGGCTTAAGGGGCTTTCATTCCAGAAAGCCTTAGAAGGCCAGTTATTTTCATTGTCAAGGAACAGTTCTTCAAGCACTTATTAAGTAAGGTGAATCTGATTGGGTCTTATCAGTGATGCTATCCTGAAACAATTTGGATGGACAGCAGTGCTCTATTAATTAAAAGCTTATACAGATGATACTGCTATTTCTGTAGATATAGCAATAGATGACATGCACCTATCACCCCAAGTCACCCTGCCTCGGTGTAATCCTGGGCGCAATCAGCAACAAGAGATTTCTCCCTTGATTCGTGCTGTGTTTGTAAGTCAGCACTGAAATGAAACTGCTAAAAGGACAAGTTTCGGAACTATGCAAAAGTGATTCTACAGCTGTGTCCCGAGAAAGTGACGTAGGCTCTCTGAGATTGAGGGTTCACTGTGAAGCGGGGAGAGCGCTGTTTATCCACCACGTGTAGATGAAGTAAGACAGCACGCAGCACCACATTTTCTTCATGAGTACTGTCATGTGATTTGGGTCCTTGACTTTTACCCAGGTCGAAGCTTGAATGATAGTGTGTGAAGAGCTTCAGTTTATAGGTTAATAGGCTGGAGAGATGATCTGATGATTAACGTCACTGGCTTCTCTTCCCAAGAACCTGTGTTCAATTCCCGGCACCCATGGGGCTGTTCATAACTCTCTATAGTTCTCATGCCTAGGGAGCCTATGCTGTCTTCTAGCCACTGCCAGGACACTTATATAGAAGCAGGCAAAATGCCCATACACATAAGGCAAATCTTAAAAAAGAAAAATAAAGAAAGAATTCGGGTTTGAAATCAAAGAGCCAGGAGTCAGTATCTTGATTAGATTTATTTATCATCTGTCTGACTTTGGAAAAACATCAGTTGGCTTCTCAGAGCTTTGGCTCTTTCGTTGGCCAACAGTGTGATACTCAACCTCCCCCAGAGATCTGTAAGAACTGAGTAAGGAAAGAAGAAACCCCCCTTGGCATCATCCTGGCAGGATCAGCGAACGTGGGTTGGTCTTACTCTGGGTTTTGAGGGAGAATGTTGTAGGTGGAACAGGGTTAGCTAGATTTATTTTGAAGAGTAGACTGTGAATAATGGGTAGCAGAAAACATGGCAGATCATTAAAGAGATGGCTTAATTCAGTTTATAAATGAAATGACTGAAGTGTGTGAGACTATTTGATGCTTGAGTTATTTTTACCACAACCATAGCATGCTCTCTCTAGATAATATTACAAGTTAAAGTTATATTTATTTATTTTCATTAATGAACACGTGTCATGACCTAGACCTGGTACTGGCAATAAGATGATTTAGTATGGACAGAAACTGATTGATGAGAGATACCTCTGTAGTTAGGACCAGAGTGAGATCTCCCTCCTGACCCAGCCTCATCAAAGCTCAGGAGCCCAGTGACATGAAGCTACAGGGGAGGAGCTGAGGACTTTTATGAATATGAAGTTCCTGGAGTTCCACACATTTGTCCAGCTCTACTACCCACAGTACCGGTGCTTTGCTTCATCACACATGATGCTTTTTCCTTAGTGGTTCAGTCTTCTAGAGCATCCTTCTGGAGCGTCCTTCTGAGAATAGCTTAAAGATGCCGTCTTCCTCAAGGCTTCTGTGGATCACATACTTCTTTCAGCCTGTTTGTTCTAGAATGATCCTTCTTGCCCTCTGCCTTTTTTAAAAAGGCTGAGTATATCTTTTTTTCTAGACTGTAACCTTTACTTTTGTTAGTGGTTTTATTGTTGTTAGCTTTCTTTTTGAGACAGGTCCTCACTATGTCACCCTGGCTAGCCTGAAACTTGCTAAATAGACCAGTCCTCCTGAATGATGGAACTACAGGTATGAGCCAGGATCCTTTGCTGACTACATTCTTGACATCATAGACTATCTTATTTAAACACATGTGCTTTGGGGACATTTCATATTCAAACTACAGCACTGTTTTACTCTGACTTCTGCTAAAGTGACAAAAATCACAGATCAAAAAATTAGAGGGGATAGGAATTATTCCCTCTCCTGGTGTTAGAAGTTGCAGTTCACAATCAAATGGCACATTTGGCTATGGTAAGCCAGACATAACCTGGAGGAGAGAGAACAGTAGGGACAGAGCATGTCACCTGATGGTGGCCAGAAACTAGTTACCAGGAAACGTCAGCCTGCCCTGACTTGCTCTCTCCTTCTGCTTTGTTTCATCCAGCCCCCGGTTTATTGTTGTGCTACCCTCAAAGCACGTCTTTACTCCTCAGTCCACATGTCCCACGTGTTAGTTATCTCAGGACAAATAAGGGGTGTGCCTTTATTATCCCTAGTCATCTCTCAATCTAATTAAATTGACAATCAAGATCAACAATCACAGAGTCCCCTGGTCTGAAAAATTCCTTTATTTAAATTACTTTTCATTGCTTAAATTTTAGAGAGCTGAAATATGTCCATGGGAATGAGTTCTGATGGCCTATTATACCTTTGGCTGCAGATACAGTATTTGTAACTATCCCAAATCACAGACAGCAGATTTCTCTTGAGATCCATATACTTAAAAGAGGGACAATGCATCTTGCAATGAGAGACAGGGAAAAGTCAAGAAGGAAATACTCTGTGTTGTCCTTCTAAGGCTATTCTTCATGAAATATTTTCTGTGCTAGTCCATTTGGCTGGCTTTTATCAGGGTTTCCACTACATAGAAGCCTGATCCATATATCAGGCCAAAGATCAGAGAGAAACCTCGATCCTGGCTCAGAATCCACCTGAGGTGATACACATTGTAAGCACCATTGGATAGCATTGGAAGGGAAAAGTGTTCAGACCAAGGTTCAATAACACCAGGTAGGTATGAATACATTAGTGTGGACCTAATTCACCAAGAATTGAAAAACATTGTCACTCCCTGTTTTAGAGGTGAGTGGGTCATGAAAATATAGAACCTTCTTCTGATGGGCTTTCTTTGAAGTATTTTACACTCCTGTGCTGTTCTTCCCTGACCAAGGTCAATAAGGCTTTTATGAACCTCCTCTGCCAGGTCCAACCCTATAGACAAGATGTGAGAAAGACCAAAATTGTAAGCATCTTTATGGCTTCATTTTAGGTTGTTGTGATGGCTCCATAGTAAGAGGCTATGTCAGTATTTTCTTGTGGTTTTTCTACAACAATGATGCTGAGGTATCATGGGCAGAGCACTGTACTTAGAACAAAAAGATTTGGGTCCACAGCTTGCCAAGTCAGTTACAATTGTGATATATGGAAATGGGGTTTTCTCTGCATCTATGCATTCTGTTAGTAAAGTATGGTGTTCCTACCTTCCAACAAAGCAGTATTTGAGGATGAAGGATGGTGGCAAGTGCTGGCTGTGTAATAGGTGCCCAGTGTATGGTGCATGGAAATGTGTAGGCCAAAGGGAGAAAAGTGGGGTTAAGTAGAAAGGAACTTAGATTGTAGAGGACCAAGGCTGGGGAAGCAAGTCTTAGCTCAGTCCCTGAATACCATCCAACCTAGGCAAGCTGCTCAGTACAAGAAGCAATGCAATTTTTTTTTTCAGTCCGCTGGAGTCAACACATTTGCCCTTTCTTTCTCTAAGGTTTCTGTGGAGTCCAAGTGACTTCCTGTTTGAATTGTCTTTCTACCTGTAAAATGAGAAAGCCTATACCTGTGTCCGGAGAGATGTGGATGGAGACTGTGAGTGTCCAGGCTCTGTCTTGGCTGCTTGAGGCTCCCAGCCTGGCAGGCCAGTGTTCCTGATTCCATTGCTCAAAACCTCAGGCTGCAAGACTGCACATTAGAGTCACACAGGGAGCATTAATGACTACTGAAGCCTATGTCTTACTGCCTTCACATACATGGGCATGTGATTTGTCTAGGGGGCAACCCGGGTGTCTGTAGTTTTCAAAGCTCCCCAGGTAGTTCTAATGTGCAGCGATGGTTGGAAACCACGGCATTAGAGGACAGCAGACCTAGAGAAATATATGTAGCAGCCCATATTTAACTAGCTCTGACTCTATGAGTGTGTAGTGAGTGCTTGCTTTTAGGGCAAGTTCATTACTCTGTATAACAGCAACCGCTCAGATTGTTATTGGGCTAGATTGAATTGGACACGCTCTTGGCTCGTGTTTAAGTCAGTGCTATCATGCTCCGTTCCTTTGCCAGGGACTTGTCCTAAATGATCATGGTTATGGCATGACTGGTCTGGCTACTGGCCATATCCTTATTTCAGCTCTTATCTGAAACTCAGCACAGAAGGTCACTCTTCATCTCTGGCTGGGTAGTAGGGTGCTGGCATTCGCTGAAGCCTGCTCTCATTTACTGATGTTTCAGTGATGTGAGTATCGATATTGCCCAGGGTGCTTGTTAAAGTGCATTTTCAGGACCTGGGGAAAGGGAATTCAATAAGTTGAAGGTAAGACCAAAAATCTGCTAGTCTACTAAATTTCTAGCTGCTGCCACTGCCGCCTCTATTGTTGATAATGGCGGTCATGATGAAGATACTGATGCAGATGCTGCTAGTCCAGAGCCCACACTTGGGAAACCACCTTTCTACACCATCTAGGCCTTTTTATTATTTACCTCTAATCTTCAAAACATCATGTGACCATGAAGGTCTGATGCCGCTTCAGAGACCTCGGAAAAGCAGCTCATTGTTTCGCTTTACTATTCTGCTAGGTAACTTGCTAGATGGCCCAGTCAGAACTTGAACTGTCCTGTTCTCAAACTTACCATCCTCCTTAAACAACTCTGCCTTCTGAAAGATCATTGTTAGGTTCCTTTCCTATTCTCAGCGTGTCCCTGAGAAGTGGACTGACCTACAAGCGACCGTTTCCCCGACTCATTCACAACTAATTTTCTTGCTTCTGTTTAGGAAGGAGCTCAGAGAAGATATGGCCACGTTTGTACCACAATATGGATCTTGCTCTTCCCATTCATTCAGTGACTAGGGCATGGAGGCTTCACCCAGAGAATACCTTTGGACTCAATCAGAGTGGAGGTAGCTATAGGCTTTGAGGCTCAGAAAGGCCTTGAGGGGGGAAGTAGTTAGGGCATAGTTAGGGCATCTATCCTGCCTCAGTTGTGGCATCTCAAGACATCCTGAAAAGAATCTCTGCTCCTATTTATTGGCAGCTCTTTGGTGTCTGAATCCCTTTAGGGTGACATATTCTCACATTTCTGGAACATCAGACACTTCCTTTTGCCTTGATATAAGATGGATTGTTTGTTATCAGCAGAATTGGATAGTGCTAGGGACCATGCAGAGGTGATCCTGAAAAAAGGGAAGGAAAAGGAAGGAAGGGGAGGGAAAGGGAGGGAAGGTGAGTGGCAAATGGATAGATAGGCTTAGCATGGGCTATTAGAGAGGGGTGTAGCTACGGCTGTATCTGCCTCAAGTCACTTTGGTTAGTTTCTGGGAAACAAGCTTGACTTAGGACAACAAAGATAAAAAATATAGCAAACAGTGAGCAAACATTGTACTGGCCAGCCCAGGGAGCAGCCATTGACAAGAGTCCCCACTGACCTGAGGTGATTGAAGGAGAGCAAGCTTGTACAGTCCCAAAAGTAGAGCCAGATAGCTACAGCAGCTTCATCTGCCAGAGACTCAGATCCTGGCCCTGCCCAGACCCACTGAGCACACAACGCAGGGCTCACAACATAGGGCAAGTCTCTGCTTGGCAGGTGGCCTGGTGTTCACTGTCTCTGCTCTGTCTTCACCACCAGGAAAGGAGAAGCCAGCCAGCCTCTGTTGACATACTGCAGAGCTCATGATAACAAAAGGCCTTTGCTGGAACCCCTGCTCAGATGGGGCCCATGATAGCTAGGTGTCAGACTGAAGACGCTAGTGAGGGAAACAGGGACTGTTTCAGTCATGAACTTGATAGCTGACTCTTTGACCCTCCCCCATACATGCCAGGGAGTGACAGACTGGCTAGATCCCAGGGGAGGACATTGCAGCCAGCCCATTGCAGCCAGCCCTGAGGAGACAGGATGAGCTGGGGTTGGATGGAAGGGGAGGAGGTCCTCCCCTTTGGTGGACTTGGAGGGGGCGGGGAGGAGACGAGGGAGGGAGGGGGAAGATGGGAGGGAGGGGGAAGGTGCGAGGGAATGAGGGAGGAGGCTATGCTTGGGATGCAAAGTACCTAACCTGTGATTGATACAAAGACAAATAAATTAATTTTAAAAAAAGGCCTTTGCTTCCTGACTAGACGGCTCTCCATTGCTTCAAGAAGCTGCACTGACCCCATAGATGGTCTTGTCTTGAGTTAGTTTCCTATAGTTGTCTTCCCTAGGTTTGAGGAAGGAGATGGAATGAGAGGGAAAAACAGGGGGCAGGGTAGAGAAGGAAGAGGAAATAAATGAGAATATTCCTTTGGAATACAATGAGGTAAAGATCTTGCAGCCTGGCAGTTTGGACACCTGGTTCATCTCCCTGGCCTCAACTGCTCCTTTGTTAGGTTGATTTTATCATTTGTTATTTGAATAAAGAGCTAAGTATGCTAGAGGGTTTCTGTAACTTTGTGCACCCTAACTTTGCTTCTACAGCTTCTTTAATGTGGCGAGAGGGCAGGACTCACAGTTTCATTGTTATTATCATCAGAACTAATGGAGGTGACTGACTGAGACCAGAATGTTCCAGGGAGGAGGCACCTGGGTGCAGAAGGGCCACTTGTCAGAGGATTCTCAGCCTGGGCTGAGGCCTAGAAGAACAAAGAACTGATCCGGCTGGGCTGCCCATGCTGGGATGGGCTCTGCGGTGGGAAGGCTCTCCTCAGGCATGAGGAGGTAGAATGTCCATGAACAATACTGAGAAACTGAACAGAGCTGTGCCATAGCTACCTAAATTCAAGGCAGGTGCCGGAGACCCTCACAGTCTATTTTCATAAATTGCAGAAGATGTCACAAATGAACCTTTTGTACACATGGCTTCCAGGCATACAAATTTTTTTAACGTCTTCAAATTCTGCTGGGAATAATCCCAATGACTCTGTCCCCGCATTTCTGTTCAGATAGCGACAGCCCTAAGGTGTTGGGCCTTTGTGATCTGCACAGAGGCTCCGAGGGAAAAGGAAGTGGTTCTTTGAATCTAGCATGGCGCATCACGCAAAAGCACTTTATTTGGCGGGGGGGGGGGGGCTCGGTTTCTGCGTCTGTAAAATGGAAATCATAGCACCGGTTCTGCTCACCTGGTAGGAAGTTAGTAGTGGTGGTCCACATGACAGGGCTATGGAGTATGGTGGACAACTTTACAGCCTGCTCCTTTAAGCAGCAGTGAATGAACCTGTGCGGGGCAGCATCTCTACTATATACCAACTCTGTCCATTGCTTTTCTGGTGACTGTGGCAAAAAACCTGGCAAAACCGACCGGAGAATGGAAGGTCTTATTTGGCTCAATGTCTAAAAGGACATACATCCAAAGTACTGGGGAAGGCACCAGGCTGAGGGTGTGAGGCAGAGCAGTTCAGGAAACAGAAATAACTCAGTGCTCAGGCTCACTTCCCCCCTCCCCCATCCTTTTTATTGGGTCTGGGATCCCAGTCCACAAGACTTTTGGTGCTTCTGTAAACAGGATATTTTCTGGACTTCTCTCTTTGGTTCATTCTCTCTGAGAAGTGTCTCAGAGACACACCCAGATAGTTGCCTCCTTGGTAAGGCCTACACCAGTCAGGTGACCGAAGTTAACCATCACAAGTCTGCTGTCAGCCCCCTTTTCTCATCTGCCTGGTGGGGAGGTCAGTGCCTCACCGCAGGAGGATGCTGAGCTGCCATGGTAACGAAGCGTGTGTAAAGCCTCCAGCGCAGCCCCCCTGCAGAATGCAAACCCGAAGCAGCAGCTTCTGCTGTAACGACTGTAATCACCACAATGAATGTATGTAATCATCACGTATGTAATCATCATGTGTGTGAACACAGGCATTTCCGCCAGGTCGATCCGACTCTCCAGGAACCACTTCTTCTCCCCTGCCATAGTGGTTAAAAGCCCTCTGTTTAAGTCTGACTGAGTCCTCCTGCTAGCTGAAAGAAGAGCATTTTTCAGAACCCCCTAGCTCATGTTTACTCTGCTTCACCCCACTTTTATTAGTCGGTGTTCCCCTGAGAAAGAACTAATGGGATATATATATGCTCTGCTAATTTATACCTATGGGTCTATAGCCTATTAATTCACCCAATTATCAGTATCTCCCCTCATTGGACCACACCTCCGTGGAGAGCCAAGAGTCCCATCTTATAAACCAGTGGTTCTCAACCACCCTAATGCTGTGACCCTTTAATGCAGTTCCTCATGTTGTAGTGAACCCCAACCATAAAATTATTGCATTACTATTTCATAACTATAATTTTGCTACTATAACTATAATTTTGTTATAAGTCATAATGTAAAATCTGATACGCAACCTCCAAAGGGGTCGGGACCCACAGGTTGAGAACCACTGTTGTAAACTCGTGAATCTGGAAAGCGTAGAGAAGCTAGTGGTGTAATCCAGCCTGAGACCTGGGTGGATGATGATATGGACCCCAGCAACTCTGAAGTGTGAGGAGTGAACACATGCCTGTGTGTGCACATGATGACGTCATCGCAGACTGGGTCCCGCTTCTCTTAACTGGAAGTGCCAGTGTCTGAAGGCAGAAGATGGCTGTTGAACCTCAACTGAAAGGAGGAGTTTGCCTCTCTGCCCTTTTGCTCTATCTGCAGGTTGAATGATGCTTATGTGTGAGGTTGAGTGAGTCCTCTCTACTCAACCCAATGATTCAACTGGAAACACCCTCACAGACACTTACAGGGAGGACAGTTTGCCAGCTATCTGAGCATCCTTTGGTCCAGTCATGCTGACGTAGGAATTTTGCCCTCATCATGCTCTGTCAGTCTTAGGGGGTGTTTCTGGGCCCGTTTACATACAAAGTCTGGACTTTGGTCAGGAGCATGATCATTTGTGCAAGAAAGGTAGATAGTCTGATAGGACCCCTCTTAGCTGAAGCTTTGGAAAGCAAAGAATGGAAAGGCATGTTATGATTACATCTTTCCCGATGGGGAGGGCATGCTGAGGGTGCCATGCTAATTAGCATGTTGTGCGTTGTCTACCTCACAAAGGGCCTTTGTGCTGTCTGTCAGCTTCCGCTCGGTAGATACTAAACACTTCGAAGGCAAATGATATCATGACTGACAACTTAATAGACATCTCTTTGAGCTAAACGTGCTCCCTAGTGCTCCAGCCAGATAAAATTAACAACCGCTTTCAAAAATCTTCTCTCTGGCTGAGGCTGTGAGAGAGACGTACTAGAAAGCTCCCAAATCACATGAAAGGCAACGGACTCTGTCAAACCAAAGATTAGGAGACTGGGTTTTTGTCAACAAGAATTGCTGAGAACTGACTTCTGTCAGTGTTTCCAATGAAAGGTGGAATTATGAAGCGTGGAGACAGGCAGGACTCCTGTTCACGTGAGGCCTCTAAATGAAGGCTGATATGTGACAGTCAGTCAGCCTCCCAGACCGCATGCTCCTTCTTTCATACTAAAAGTACTCAAAACACCCTAGTTAGAAAATTCTCCAGAGTGCAGGTCAGATTGGCCAGACCCAGCTCAAAATACTATGGTAAGTTAGTCATCCTGGGTCTAGGTCACTCTAGACCAGTGGTTCTCAACCTTCCTAATGCTGCACCCCTTTAATACAGTTCCTCATGGTGTGGTGACCCCCAACCATAAAATCGTTTTCATTGCTACTTCATAACTGTAATTGTGCTGCTGTATAAATTGTAGTGTGAATATCTGTGTTTTCCTGTGGTCTGAGGTAACCCCCGGGAAAGGGTTGTTCAACACCCCACGAAGGGGTTATGACCCACTGGCTGAGATTCACTGCTCTAGACCATTTTTAAACATCCACTGGGCTGCATGGTCTGTTTCTGGGCCTTTTCATCTACCTGCAACAACTTCCTTCTCTTTCCAGCTTTGATACTGGTTAGTTCTGAAAAGTCATTTTGTTTCTTCTACGAATGATGTGCCGTGATGTTTCCCACCTAGGAGGAAAAAGACAGGGCCCTGGCCTCTGAGCCTCAGGTATCCCTCATCCATTCCTTGGCACTTTTACTATCTTGTGGTGGCTGAGTTGTGTTGTTCCCACCGTCTGATTGCTTTCAGAACACACCTTTGGGGCTTTCCTAACCCCTCTCTAATGCTGCTTCTATCACCGCATGAGATATATGGTGACACCTTAGCAAATATTTAGTCAGGTCCTGTTGATAGCCATCAGCAAGTAGGTGGAAATAGTTCAGTCTTAGTGTCAAATTCCATTGGAGGCTCATAGGATGAGCCATGGGGACACCATCCATGCCACTGAGTCTAACATGTATACAAGAAATAAAATGATTCTGACACGGACACAGTTTCTAGGAGAAATGAATGTGTGTCAGGCTCTCTGGGCAGCACCCTTGGTCACTGAACAGCATTGACTGAAATGCCTGTAGAT
Source organism: Pachyuromys duprasi (assembly GCA_028658305.1). Taxonomy (NCBI): domain Eukaryota; kingdom Metazoa; phylum Chordata; class Mammalia; order Rodentia; family Muridae; genus Pachyuromys; species Pachyuromys duprasi. The sequence goes on from CM053749.1 coordinate 22,534,007, forward strand.
TCAGAAGAGAGAAGCTCCCCAAATGTCTTCAGCAAGCCATATGGACTCCCAAAGGACTAGTCAGATGATGAAACCACTCTCTGCTCTCTCAGCAGACCCAGGCCTGTGGTGGGAAATGTGTCTTCACTTTCTGTCTACAAGCTCATTCTCATGAGGCAAACGGAGGACTTCCATGGCCTTGAGCCTGGAGGTCCTCTCGGCAAAGTCGAACACATTAGCAGTTTCGTTTGCATGTTCTTCCAAGGCTTCTGCAGTTTCACAAGCTCTGGGTAGTATTCCTGAGCCACTTCCAAGCCCAGGAGCATTTCTTGAGCTCAAGAAATAGCATTCTTAGAGGCAGGAGAATGCTCTTCCGGATTTCTCACACTTGTGAGACAGGCAGTATTCCAGAACACTCTGTCCAGTGAAAAGCATTGCCTATGTTGTGATACTACCCGGCCTCCTTGAAACCCTGGTATTTAAGAACTCCTGCTTTGTTTATGGAAGTCAGTTGGATAGCCTTGGCCATGGGCCCATGGATGTTTGAAGATGCAACACAAATGCTGAGAACATTTTTCACCACAAAGCCCCAATCCCACTTGTGAGGCATCATGCTCTGTGATCCTTGCTCTTTTACAAAATCTATTGTAAACAACCTGTGTGAAGGGGCCCGGACTCCATTACAGAAGTGAATAAACAAAACTGAAGGCAAGTAGAACTTAATAAGTTTAACTAAGCATATAATAACCTATGGTAGCTAAGATGCACTAAAGTTGCTGAACACACAACGAGGGAGGAGGAATATGAAGTTAAAAATGTGTGCAACACAGGTTGTTTTTATTAGAAAAAAAACATAGTAGGAATGGCAATGGCTCAGCAAAGCATCTTCGGGCTGTTGTTGAAAAGTAGGGGGGCTGAATAGTGGGTGGTCCAGGCAATGGGAAGGCTAGGAGCACCCAGGTATTCTGCTAAATGTTAGGTAGGGTGGACAGTGATGTGCAGGCAAATAGGGAGCTCTTTCCTCCTCAGGGGCTGCTTGTGGCATAAACTAAAGCAGGTAGCTAATTTTGTGATAGGCAATTGAAAGAAATTGTCTTGCATTAAAAAGTGGTAAAATGACCCAACACGTATTTTACTGGTGATGCAAGGAAAATATCTTTTTTAAAAGTAATTTATTTATTTGTATATTAATCACAGGTTATGCACTTTGTATCCCAGCTGTAGCCACCTCCTTCATCCCCTCCCACTCTTCCCATCCCTCCCTCATCTTCTTCCTTCCCCTGTCAAAGTCCACGGATAGGGGAGGACCTTCCCCCCTTCCATCTGACCCTAGCCTATCATGTCTCTTCAGGGCTGGGTGCAATGTCCTCTTCTGGGATCTAGATAGGCTCCTCCTCCCTCAGGGGGTGGGGGTCGAAGAGCCAGCCATTGAGTTCATGACAGAAATAGTCCCTGTTCCCCTTACTAGGGTACCCAGTTGGGTACTGAGCTACCATGGGCCATATCCGAGCAGGGGTTCTAGGTTATATCCATACATGGCCCTTCGTTGGAGAAATAGTCTCATAAAAGACCCCTGTGCCCTGATCTATTTGGTCCTTGTGGAGCTCTTGTACTCTCCAGGTCTTACTAACTCCCCCTTCTTTCGTATGATTCCCTGCACTCTGCCGAAGGCTTGGTTGTGAGTCTTAATATCCACTTTAATACATTGCTAGTTAGAGTCTTTCAGAGGCCCTCTGTGGTAGGCTCCTGTCCTGTTGCTTGTTTTCTCCTACATTCAATATCCATCCCGTTTGTCCATCTAAGCAAGGATTGATCATCCCAACCTGGGTCCTCCTTCTTGCTTATCTTTTCTAGGGGTATAGATTTCAGCATGACCATCCTATCCTATAGGTCTATATAAGTGAGTATATTAATCTAAGAGAGTGGTGATGTTGGCAATAAGAGTTCCCATGCTCTGGGATGGAGTCAGTGAAGGTGATATTTCTGTTCACTTGGGATGTTTAAGGTGACTAGTCCCTAAGCATCTCTGCATTTGCCGACAAACATTTAGTGAGTGCCCACTAGACACCAGGAATCTGCTTTATTTGCTGGAAATCACGACAGTTTGACCCTGAAAATAATAGGTTGACTTTCAGTGTGTTGAGTGAAGCAATGATTGAATGAATGGCTGGTGGCTGGCCATTACATATAGATGGAAAAACACACCAGTGGATGGATGGAGTGAGGTAGTGAATTGGTGTGGATACTTGTCTTCTATAACAGAGGTCACCATCAAATACATGAAAACAAAGAAGTGGGACAAAGATATTTCCAGAGACAAGGGTATTTCCATTTATTTATATAGGGGTCTGAGGAGACCTGCTGAGCCTCCTGGGAAGTCAGAATATACCCCAACAGGAGGATATGAAGATCTGTGTGGCTTAGCCATCAGATAAAGTCTAAGGTGCTCCTGCCTATCATCTACCTTGCCTCTAGCCCAAAATAGGCCCTCCCCCTGAGGGCCCTTATTCCTAGGAATGCATCCCTGACCTGGCTATTTACAGCTTACACACTGAGTCACTGGGCAGGAGAGAAGGGTCCTCCACATTGCTCTTGTGACTGATAGGTCTCAGAGCCACCTGTGAAGGACCTCAGAGATACCTAGAATGTACAGGTCTTGCAGGATCCTCTTATTCCATCTGGAGGCTGAAGGGGGTTGGTAAGAGTGTTTTATCACCAGGCACCAAGCAGAGCTGAGAGAACTCTCTCATTTAGCCAGAGAGGTAGGGGTGGACCTCCTCTTTTTTTAATCTAAGGCTTTAATTGCTAATGACTTTGAGTGGGATTTGTTAAAGTGATTCTTAGTGTTCAACCTTTTAATTTTTTTTCTTCTTCTTTTTTAATCTGGAGTCATTACTCACTGTGGTTAGTTTGGATGTTTGAGACAGCCCAGCCTGGCATATTCCCTATCGTGGCACTTTATAAATGTTCATGCTGATTAGAACTTTTATTTTTCATAATGACCCACTAATGTAATGATAATGCAAGTAATAGTCCATGTCTAATGGCCTCTTGTCCAAGGGCTGAGGGAATTTATTTAACGTATTTAGTGCCAAACTCTTAAAAGAAAACTATTTAAGCTGCAGTATTCACTTATGCATTTTTATGAATCTCTGGATAATAAAAGGGAAAGGGACTTTCTGGAAGGTTTGGAGAAATGGAAGACTTTTTAGTCACCTGGCTCCGTTTGATTATGTACGTCTGTCTTCCTTCTCACACGGCTGCTAAGGATGCCCAAAATCTAGGCCAATTTGGTGATGAGGCAACCGCGGGGAAAGCTGGGTCTTTTTGCGATCCCTCATCTGTTCCAGATGAGGTGGGACCAGACTTTGAGGTTCACAAACAGCCCATGAGTACAGCTGGCTGCTGGGGGACAGAAGGTTATCACCAGGGTGAACCCAGGAGTCTTTTGAAAAATACTAAACTACCGGGGAAATAGACACTCCCAAGAGACTATATACATTACCCCACTGACCCTATCTTCTTTTTGAACTCTTTGCCTCAAAAACAAAAACAAAAAAACAAAACCTTTTCTCCCCTTCCCTCTACTTGCACTTAGACTCAGTTGTGCTTTAGCACCCCCATTGAGAACAGGCACCCCCCACCTATGCCTCTGCTGCTTTCAGAACATGGTCCACGTCTGAAACTCTGCAAGGATATTTCTGAGAGCTTGTGAGAAAACGTCAAGTAAACCACCCAAGAGCCTTGCCACCTCTCTTCCTCCATACCACAGAATTGTTCTCGGAATGTGTCTTCATGCTCCTCCCAGGTAGAGCTGATAGGGGTGAGTTTTGTTTTGCCACGTGTTGCTTGTCCTTGTGGCTGAACACCTTAGTCTTGTGACTCTCCTTAACCCTCGGAACACAAATTGTCTGATGCTATTGCACGAGACTTCAGTCCACCTCATTTTTAGTCTCCCAGGTTCATGCAGCCAATTAGAGTGGTTAACACTTTCCTAAAGGTGCCAACGCTCCAAGCATTGTCTCTAACTGGGCAGTGAGAAATGTGCATACAGTTAAACAGATCCTTGAAAAAAAAAGCTGGGGGAAAGTTTGACCTGAGAAAACTTAACAATGTCAATGAGATTCTCTATAGTGAAGGATGGAGTTTTCCTTCTTGCTGTGATAAGGTTACCACAGAACAAAGAGCTATGGTTGCTTCAGATACCGTGGCTCTTTTTATAGAGACATGTCCCAGCTGTGGCACAGACACATTCATATGTCAACTAGTTTCTACCAGAAACCAAACCTCATTGGGTGCTCTGGATTTTTGTTTGCTCAGTTAGGCAACTACACCCGCAAATTGGGCTTCCAGGCTTTGACTCTGCTTTGCTTCTCTTCCTACTCAAATTATCATGCAGGACCCAGCTGAGCCCCAACCCTGGCTCCTGAAGGCCTGCAAGGGTGAATTTGTCATTGACCTCTGTTCTTCTGAAGCTCCCACAAAATTATACATGTAACATTAATAACTGACAGATACATTGTTATTAATCAATGCATTTATTAATTCAGATATTCTTAAATTCTGTGGCATTCTGAATCCTGTTCTAATATTCTTGGGAAATTTTCTAAGTGGAAGTCCTCTCTTGTCTCCCTCATTGCAGACAGAAGTGTCTATAGCTCCTTCTCAAAGGGACTATATATCCTTCTTTTGTTCTTCTCCCATGCTATTCTCTCTGTGTAAGATGACCCAACTGTCATAACCTAGCTTATTAGTAAATTTTACTTCATATTTTAATACCAGGGATTGAACCCAAGTGTCATATATTCTAGGGATGTATTTTGTCTCTGAATTACACTTCCAGCCTCATATCTGTCACTTTAAAAATAATGGCCCTCACTAACACACTCAATTAGGTCTCTGCCCCTTGACATACATCCTTATAAAATCCTGTGCTCTTTCTCAGCACTTACCCTGATTAAAATTATTAGTATAATTATTTAGTGTAATTAGTATAATTATTAATATAATTATTAGTGCCATGCATCTACATTTCTGGCATATACACACATTCACTAAATAATGTTTGTTGAATAAAATTATTGCTGTGGACCTCACTGTGTCTGGAGAAATCAATGTGTGAATTCCACTGGCCTCGTTCTTTCTGCGAGAGGAATCCAGGTTAAAAGCCATATTCAGAGTGATGCTGTTATTACCACCTCTCATCATATATCTCAAGTTAAGGAGTTTGACTCTTAGTTAGGGTTTCTATTGCAGTGATGAGACATGACTGAAAAAGCAAGTTGGGGAGGGAAGGATTTATTTGGCTTACACTTCCACATTGTAGTTCATCATTGAAGGAAGCCAGGATAGGAACTTAAACAAGGCAGGAACCGGCAGGCAGAAACCGATGCAGAGGCAATGAAGGGGAGCTGCTTACTGCCTTGTTCAGCCTGATTGCTTATAGAACCCAGGACCACAAGTCCAGGGATAACCCTGACCCACAATGAAAGGGCTGCTCCTACACCAATCATTATTGAAGTAAATACCCTACAGGCTTGCCCATAGCCCAATCTTCTGGAGGCATTTTCTCAATTGAGGTTCCCTCCTCTCAAAGTCCTCCACCCTGTGTCAAGTAGACATAAATTAGGCAGCACAGTTGCCAGTGCTCTGCTTGGTGGGTGTTATGCTTTAGGGGACCCCGCTTTTACCTACTTTCTGCTCAGTGGAGCTGGGGATAAGCAGTATAGTATACACAAGGTACAGATGCTTTGTAATCTAAGAGATAATTAAAGCTCTGAAACAGACATTGAATCCCCATCTATCACTACATGCACTAAATTTCCCCAGTGTTCTAAGAAGCCTGATGTACCTGCGAGGGAAGCCTTTACAGAGAGAGGCTTGAGCGGCAGTCTGGCTCATATGGTGTCTTAAAAGAAATTTTACCATGAAGAGTTGCATGCAAGGGCATGGTGTAGGGCTTCTTAAACGTCAGTAGAAGAGCTTCCACAATTGAAGGGGAGGGTCCTGGTACATGTCCTCTCTACCATTCTTCTCAGCCTGCTTCTGGCCCTGGGCTGTGTAGGGGCTGATGCTGCCTTATAAAGATAGAGGGACGGAAGGACAGGTGCTCCCATTGGCACAGAACATGCACGAGGCTGCCAGGCAGTTAAAGAAACATTTACACGAACACATGGGCTGGAGCTGCCTTTCTATGGGGGAAACTTGGCAAGAGCTCTGGCTTGGAGCTGTAGCATTCTGCCCAGCAGCAATATGACACAGGGCTGCCCCTCCCACCTTGGGATAGGTCTGGTTAACTTCTCCCCACCAGCCTGGGTAGGCGGCAGCTTGGACTGGCTCTAATGTTTGCGTGTGCCCATGTGTTTGTGTAAGTATGGGAAAACGGTGTGAGAAACTCAAGTATAATTGAATCAGAGGCCATTCTCAAGATGGTTTCCTTAATCCCTGCCCTCCTTTTTTGAAAGTCTTTTTCTTTTAGCAAATAAAAGAGTGTTGGACTTCTCAAATGCTTTTAGGGCAAAAAAATGAAATTATCTGAGATAATTCATACTGATGCCTTGGTGACACAGGGGTGTAGGTAATAGAGGCCTGTGATGACAAGCTGTGAGTGCTGAGGAAGGGGCTTCCAGAAAATTCTGCAGGCCAGGAAAAAGGCTCTACAAAGAAGGCTGGGATCAGAGAGAAACTTCTGACCTCCTTGAACAGCTAGATCATTCTCTAGCGTGATATACATTTATTGGTGCCTACCATGGCCAAGGCACCATCTGAGCTCAGGATAAAGAGTTGTAGACAGACTCATATTTCTAGGACTTACATTCCTTAGGGCCAAGACAGACAGTAGAAAAGTCAAGGCCCGGGAAAGGTGGGCCAAAGTGATGTTTTGTCCAGCTTCAATGGAACCACTTTCTGAGAAGTTTCCTGTGAGTAAAGGCCTAAGGCTAGGAGGACATAAAAATGTTGTTCCTTTTCCCAAACGACAGTGGAAAAGGACAGTTTTTTTTTTTCTATCTGAATAGTATTGATAAATTGTGTATGGTCTGGGCCTTATTTTTTTAAAGATCAGATATGTCAGATGATAAAGCTGGCTGCACATGCTGGCTTTCCTCTTCCCAGCAACTGTGAGCTTCCTGACTGTGCCCAACAATCCTACTTGATCAGTGCATTGGAAAAGCCCACTGATGACATCTGAATGACTGTCATAAAAACCTGACTCAACCCAGCTTGTTGTACTCTCCCAAAGCATTCATTCTTGGCCAGCTTCCCCCATTCATAACCCTATGAACATGAGACTATCCGTAAGTCAAGGGGGTATAGAATTCTAAAACATTCATCACCTGAGATCAGAGTGTCTCAGGAAATATCTGAAGATAGTTGGGAGCAAGTTGAAAGAGTATGAAGCTAAGTTTTTTGTTTTG
>CM053749.1:22541900-22612561 GCA_028658305.1 Pachyuromys duprasi
AAAAAAAAAAAAAAAGATAATGAAAGCCAGGAAGATACACCGTGAACTTTTAAATTTTTACATGTGCCCCACTGAGGCCTGTTAGGAGACTATGGATACTTTTAAATTTGAAGGGAATTAGATTGCGTTTCAGAGATAATAGAACTACTACTCATTTGTCTACATCGGGCCAGCTTGGACTTGTCTTTTGTAAGGACAGGGCTGCAGAGGATGATCAGGCATAATTGGCTGGCTTCTCAGCCTGGGTGAGTCTCTGAAGGCTTCTCAGACAATTGTCTAGGATATGATTTGACCTGGTTTGATTCGCTGGTTACAGTACTGGCTGAGGCAAGGGCTGCTCATTCTTTCATGGCTCATCCCATTTCTCTTCCTATTCAGTTCAGTGTCTGCCTGTCATTTTTCCCCCTATATGTGGGCCTGTCCAGAGACCTCGCTCCCACATAGGGTTCAATAGGATCCTAATGGCAGAGACCTTCTAGGGTTCAGTCAGCCACGATATCTTATAGTAAGCAAGGAAGGCAGAGGTCAAAAGCATTCATTTATTTCTATTATTTTTAGATTGATAGACATCATTGTATGCTTTATAATATGTAAAATATTACATTTAAAATTACCAATATATTGTAGAAGATTTAAATCTGGCTAAGTGGCAAATACATATCTCATGTAGCATGATGATCAGTATTGTCAAACTGACAAAAACTAAATTCACCTGGGAACTGGGCCTCTGAACATACTATGAGTGATTTTTTTGTTTGTTTATTTTGAGGCAGGATTTCTCAGGATAGCATTGGCTGTCCTGAACTCACTTTGTAGATGAGGCTAGCCTTGAACTCACAGTGATCCACCTGCCTCTGCCTCCCTGAGTGCTGGGATTAAAGGCATGCACCACCACACCCAACTCCTATAAGGGATTTTCATAACTGAGTTAATTGAGGTAGGAAGGTCGGTGAGGGTGGGTGGCATCATTTCATGGGCAGAACTGAATAAAAAGGAGAGAGGGACTGACCTGCATAGTCTGCTATGTGCACAGCTGCCTCAGGCTCCCGCCACTGTGAATTCACTGCAAGATGGACTGTTAACCTGGGACTGTGGGCCAAAATAAACTCTCCTTTAAATCGCTTCTGCCGCAGTATTTCATTACAGGAACAGAAAAGAAACTGAGACACACAGCTGTCGTCTTTGGGCATCATATCCAGCCTGCTTTCTCCAAGAGTGTAATACACTGTCCCAAACTATAGTCATCTTGCTCGACAGTAGAGTCTTCAATGCATTATCTCCATTACACTGCACTTGTACATCCTCCTACCAACAACCCTTCTGCTGCTCCAGCCTCTGGTGACAATCATTGGATTCTGCACATCTGATACCAGCATTCTTTAAATTCCACCAAAGAGGGAAATCAGCTGTATTTGTCTATGTTTGCTAGCATGTAAAGACACACATGTCTTTACATTTAGCCTCGTCACTTGCTATCTTTATAGTCTCAGGTTGTCACTAAACTCTTCCAATGGAGCATTTATAATGGGAGCATTCATAGCACCTACTCCTGGGATTAATATGTGGATATAATTAGATATTAATGAAAAGTGCCTAGAGCCCTGTCTGGCAGCCAGAAAGTGCCCAATAAATCATAGTTGTGTTAGTCATAGCAGTGGTAATAATGAGAGTCATCAGAGTAATTGTGATTCTTGTTATCATCAATAAGCCACAAGTGTTTGCTTCCTTTTTGGTTGATTACAATGGTGCAATTACAATCTGTGATGTTGATGATAAAAGAAAGGAAAAACATGAGTCTAGAGTCTGTTCTAAAGCTTGATACAGTCACCCAATCAGATTGTTGTTTTGATTCCTCAGTGGCATGATGTGGTGGGAATGACCAGCTAAATTATATAGTGTGAGGATTATGTATAACTCCATAAATAAATATCAGCTAGCTGGGAATAATTGTTCTTACATTCTACCCATAATTTATCTCTGTGGAATAATCTATTGCAAACTACATTTTTAGAGAATTTCAGACCATGTACCTTTTTATTATAAATGTGTGCTCTCACATGCATGCACAAACACACACAGACACGTGCACGTGTGTGCATTCAATCCATTACAACTCAATTCTCACCAGATTTTGAGGAGGGAGACCAGATATTATGTTTCTGTTCTGCAAGGAAACAAGGGCCTCTGGAAAATTTGTGAGCTTCTCGGGTTCATGTACCCAAGTCCAGGCTCTCAGGCTGCAGGTCTCAGCTTCTCTTTCCACTCTTGCAGTTGGCCATTGAAGGAAGCTGCTCTTACTGGCTTTAGAAGATCTTCATGGTATCAGACACAGTCTTACTAAATGTCAGTCTCATGCTAGGTTCTTCCCTTTTAACTTGTTTGTTTGTTTGTTTGTTTTTTGATCACCAAAAATAAATGTGTAGGTTAGGAGGTTCCAATTATCACCAGCATCTCCTTTACTTCATAATCTTCTTCTTGGTGAAGCAGGAACAAGATCTACCACAGGGCCTTCTATAGACCACAACATCTATATAAAGTTTAATGGTGTTCTGTTGCTTTTCAGTTAGGCCAGTGTCTACTGAGGTTAGTATTACTGCTTCATTCCTGGTATTTTTTATTTTAAATAATCGTAGAGTTGTTTTGTCTTGTTTCTTTAATCCTACTTAAAGAAAAATACTAGTAAATATGTTTCAGTGGCTTACAGAAGCATCACAGATCACTCAAGTGGTCTGTGATAGGACACAGAGACACAGTGGGTAAAAGTCATCTAGAGGGGGTGCTCTCCTCTGGTGTCCTCAGGAATGGCTGTAGGGCCGGAGCCATCATCCATCTATGTTGCCCTGTGGCTTTCCAACCTCCAGTCCTGAAAATGTATGTGTGCATCAACAATTTAGGGGAAATGAGCCTCTTTAAGTAGTAACTGGCTTCAGCCTGGGTTAGGTCTTACCCTTCCTGCCAAAAACTGAGTTCCATTTGGAGTCTACAGTCAGGGCTATTTCCTAGACCCCACAGAGATGAAATCTAGAATTAGGTAGGAAAGCATAAACTAAATGTCTGTTTGTCCAAGTGTATGTGAAAAAGAAGAAAGTAAAATTTATTCAGTTTTCCAGAAAAAATTTTTATTCTTATATGGATTTCTGTTTTTAAAGTGAATTGGGGTCATAGCTTGTAAGGTTCTGAGCCTTTGTATTTTCACTAATCCCAGCTACAACCTAAGCTGATTAAGTTATGCAGATTTGACTACCAGCCTAATTGTGTCACACAAACATTTATTTAATCATTCCCTTATTTGGGAGTGTGTAGGTTGTTTTCAATAATTTTCTTCTTTCTTTCTTTCTTTCTTTCTTTCTTTTTTTAATTAGAAAATCCTTCCATGGTCAACTACATGAAATGACATTTTAAAATAAACTTAACGAGTTTCATTCTGGGGTTTAATTCATAGAGAGTTAGTGAAAACAGATGTGTTCTTTCAGTGATGTTTTGAGATCCTGTCCTCAAATGTTTTGCTGATATAAACTGGGGTTGCCAATTTCATGGCAGCTGATGGGTTCAGATTAGACAAGAAGATGGGGGCGGGGTGCTCACCTTGTTCCAGTTGTCATCACCTGTAGGGGAACACTATCTCCAAGTCCTCAGATTCCACAGGCCTCCTTAAGGTAACCATGTTTCCACCCTCACTGCGATAACTCTGATGTAAAGGCCCCCAGGTTTATACAGGAGTAATATAGAAGTTGCTTTAAAATTGAAACAAGTGAGGGGTAACAGGAACAACAGACCGCAAATAAGAAGGAAGACCCAGCCTAGGTGACACTTGTGGTCTCTGGAGAAGATGGCAATGGAAAAATCCATCTGTGGTCCTCCAGGACAAGCAAAGCCCTTACTGTGGCCATACCGATGGGCCTGGTTCTGTGGGAGCTTGGGGGAGAGGGTCCTACCAATCGGGCTGGGAGGACAAGCTCCCGTGCGTCATCACTGTGAGGTAAAGTACAGATTTGGCCCTGCTCTTTGCTTTGCTCTCATCTTCTGGCTTGGCAGCTTCCAGCCTTGACAGGGATTGGTATGAGAGCAAGGGCATGTCTGGCGACTTCTCCTGGCCATCTCCACAAAACACACTGAACTCTCCTCCAACCATTCATTTCTACAATTGTAATATCTCTCTCTTACCTGATGATGACTGTCAATGTAGGAGGTGGGTTTCCGGCTCAGTGGGAGTCTAGTTCACAAATCCTAGTATGGAAAGCTTTGCTTGAGTGAAGGGAGGGTAATTTATCCTTCTAAGAGAGTTGTGGATGATGCTTGATGGTGGAGACGGTGACAGGAGAGAGGGGAAGCCTTCCAGACCTTCTGTAGTGCTGCTGCTTGAAGTCTTTGCCCTGACTGTTTCTGGAATAAATCCTTCTAAGCCTTTTCTCAGGAATTTTTCTGTTTCCTTCCCCACAGTTTATCCCAGGGTCCCTGATGCTTCCTGTCTGTGTAGCCCCTGTCACTAGGTGCTTTTGTGTTTTGTCCCGTGAAGGCCACTTATAAATTTTCTGTGTGACAGCTCAGCCTCCTTGAACTTCATTTAGATGGCCCCGTTCCTATCTTCCACTCATGTTCTATGCCAAACCCTGGGACCAAGTCACCTCAATGGGGATCTGGCTCAAGACAGTTTGCTGACAGTAGCTTCGAAACCATTCTGTGTCCAGTGGGCTAAGGTGAGTTCCAGAGTGAGAAGGGGGTGGGGAATGCTAAAGGGGTTTCCCTCGGGGAATATAGGGAATTCAGAGCTGAGATGCAGTGGAAGAAAGAAGGTATAAGTTTCAAACAAATCAAATGCATCCAGGGAGATCTGTGTCTGGCCTGAGGAGAAAGCGGGAGAAGAGGTTGAGGAACAGATTCACTTGCCCAGGCCTCCCAGGCACTCTTGGTTTTTGAAGCTGGATCTCACTATGGAGCCCAGGCTTTCTTTGAGTTGGAAGTCTTCCTGCCTCAGCTTCTTGAATTCTGTTCATATAATATTCATGCACTACCTTATCCAGGGCCTTCTTAAAGAGAAGACTCTAGATAAATCCTACTTAGGTGAGATTCATGTTTAAGGACCAACCAGGGGGGGGTTAGTACCCAACTTTCACGAGCAGGTTGAAGAGGCATTCAGGAAGACAAACTATCCTAGTTTGCCTAGCTCTGAAGAGTATCTAAGGATATAGGATGATCAGCTAAAACGGGAAAGATGCAGGTAAACCAGAGTTGGAGACCCTGGGAGGAGTAATATGGTATTTCAGAATAGGCTGCTTGAACATCTTACTAGAAGACAACTTGAGAGAAGCCTTTGAATGTAGAAATTCCATGTTTTCTGGGACCCTGCATTAATGACAGTGCTATATAAAAACAAGAGGAAACATGAACAATGAAATAAAAAATAATTGCAGGAATGCTACCAACCCACATGGTGACCATGCAAATTGGAGACAGGTGTTCCTTTTTACAGATGGACACTGTCCCACTCCACAGCACACAGCTTAGCAAGTGAAGAGAGAGGGGAACATTTCTGCCCCAATACATCCCCTTGGTCCTCTAACCTCATATAGAAAACAACTCTCACACAGCAGCACTGAAAACTGGCCAAGGTTTATTGTTATTCTGTACTATACACTGTATTACAAACACTGCGTCATTTAAGTTTTATAACGATCCTCTAAAATAGGCATCATTATTATCTCTATTTTATAGGAGAGACTGAGGTTAAAACTGGATTATATAGTTTGCCCAGGACACAGTGGTAATGAAGTTGTAATTCTAGCCCAGATGTCTCAGCTAAGTACTGTTATATAGCAGCCACACAAAAACTTAGTATCCACAGGGCAGCATCCATTCATCCTTGCTCATTACTCTGCCTGTTAACTGGGCAGCTCTGCCAATCTGAGCCAGGTGCATCTGATCCTTGTTGGGTGTTTTTAAGTGTTCATGAGAAGCCAGTGACTCTGAGATGCTAATTTAGGGTGGCCACAGCTAGGATGACACAGGTCTCTATGTATTCTTTCAGTAGGTTGCCTAAGAGGCAAAAGTACTGTCTTAGTTAGGATTTCTATTGCTCCATATCACTGTTCATCATCAAAGGAAGTCAGGGCAGGAACTCAAGCAGGGCTGGCACCTGGAGACAGGAGCTGACACAGAGGCCATGGAATAATGCTGCTTACTGGCTTGCTTCCCATGGCCTTCCTCTCTGATGACTAAGGTGTGTCGAGTTGACACACAAAACCGGCTAGTACAAGTACACACATGTACAAACACATCTCAACAACTGCCTCTCACAGGTAGTTCCTGTCTCATTAGCTGACAAGTTTCATGCCCAGTGCTAGAGTCAGTGTCCGATGGGACTACATGGAGATGGATGACTTTGGAGCCATCAATGTCATTCTACCACAACCCACCACTAGGACACAAGTATTGATAACCTTTCTGTGTGTGAAATACACTGACCTCCTTTCTAGAATCTCAGAAGTCTTAGCCGGTCAGAGGTCATGCCTGGAGCCCAAGATTTTGAGATTCTCATGATTTGATATAGCCTATCAGTTCACAGGCCTGTGAACTAAATCAAAGATAAGTTATCTTTCCACCCTTTATAAGATAGAAATCCTCAGTCAGCACTCCCATTCAGGGTTGAATTAAAAGAGAAACATACAGTGACCATTAGCAACAGTGATGCATTGCTAGACAAAAATGTTGAAAGTTCCCCTCATTTCGAAGTTCCTCTGCCCATCTTCCTCTCTGGTACATGTGTCATTCAATCATCCCTTTTCACCACTCTTTGTCTCTGTTCTATCTCAAACTGATGGACTCAAAAGAAGTCAGCATAGTGCTTAGGAGATCAGGATCCTGAGCATTGGGTAAGTGGCTAGCTTTGTCTTCATGTCTCTATCTGATAAGGTGTGTATCTGGTCTCACTGGAAAAGTATGGACCCAACTTAGAATACCAAATACCAACATCAGGGGGGCTTTACATAGAGAATCAGGAAAATAACAGAAAAGACCATTTTGTTTCGCTTTTGGAAAAGAAATTCAGAGGATCTGTGAAGATCCAAGCTCAGCAATATTCTAGAGCGCCAAGGATTTCAAATCTATGACATGCCTTATTGGCAGTTAACACATCGATGACTCGCCACATTGATGGGGCTTTCTCATTCAGTGTTCTGGTGTCCAAATGGTAAGCCACTTGACCTTGCCTACCACCTACCAGTTACTGGATCTGGGGTGGTGACTATCTGATTCTTCTTGGTAAATATACTGTAACAGGATTGGATTTGCTACCTGGATTGATCCGCAGGGCAGTTGGCTGATGGGGGTTCTAGAGTAAGAGGAGGTCAGAATGTTGAAGTAACCCTGATGGGCATCACTTCTCAAGTGCCTTTTGTGCCCTCGTGACCTGCTCATTGCAGGGTCTATGGAAGCTCAGCTAAGCGGACAACACAGAGGAGCATGAAGCAGGGAATTTGAAAGCATGCAGGAAAGCTTCTTTAAAAGCTGTAGCAGGTGACCATCTCAACAAAATCAATGACTGAAAATCAGTTCTAACTGTCAATAATTGGACCACTTAATAGCCCTGTTTACAAAGTTAATGCCAATTCAGATCTCTCCTTTAGAATCCATTCTGCAGCCTACTGCAGTGGCCATATTGCATAGGTCTGGTAAGGGAGTTCACCGCAGTTATTAATTATGAATAGGTTTTCGGAAGGTCAATGGTTCTACTTTAATAGGAATTTGGGGCCTGTGAACACAAGTTCCAAATATCTCAGACTTGTTTGAGATCCACATCAAAGGACAGGAGTACAAGCAGGCATTTATAGTTCATTCTGCCTGGCAGAGAACTGAGGGTGAGATCACTGAATACTTTGGCGTGAGTTCAGGGCTCGATTTTATTATCTTGTAGCTGCCTGTAATCACAGATGAGGCATCAAAGGCCAGCTGTCCCCCATGAACCTTGACAGTCTATATAAACTAATTACTTTTTTATGAGCCATCCTTTTTAGAGTTTTGAGGAGAGGGCCTATTAAGCCAAGTTCAATATGATCTACAAACTTTAAAAGTTATTATTATTTATCTAAGTTCCCACAGAGTGCCATGGTAAACGACATCGTTGGCAGTGCTTGGCCTGGGTGACCATGAACTTCATCAAAACACAATCTTCTGCCTTTTTAAGTGGAAAGAGGAATGCTAGTGTGGCAGGGTTTCGCTCTGAGCACGGATGGTATGAATGCAGCAAGGAAGAAAGGACCGAAAAAAAAATAACATCTGGAACACACCAAACCTGTTCTCCTAAGCCCGCTAGGCTTGAGACTTCACTCCTCACCCCTCAATTTACCACACACAATATACCTCTTACCCTTTGATTTTTCATGTCTTTTTGGAGTCCCTAAAGAAGTCCCCACAGCACCCCCGAGCAGCCTACACCCCTGCTGTCCCTTGGTCCTCTTGTCAGCTGCCCCCAGTTGCTATGGATCTGCTGCCTGGCTACCTGGACTGATGTGCCTCTTGAAGGTGAGCCTTAATGCCAGCCCCTCATGTAGTGGGCTGACTGTGCCATTTGAGGTGTATTTTATCCATTCTACCCTGGTGGTAATTTTCTGCCTCCAGGTGTTTATTGCTACAAAAGTGTCCTTGTTGGCCCACCTTGGTGCTTACCTGCCATTGAATCAGCCCATGCAGAGTGCACTGGGCCACATTGACTCCCCAACGCCAATCCCACATCTTCTTGGGGATCCAGCGGACAAAGGTACTTGTACTAATCTTCCCCCCATCCGTGCTTCCATAGAGAGCTTCTCCACACTTGTCCCTTGCAATCCTGTTCTTTACATGTAAACACAAAGTCCTTCTTCCATCTCAAGGTGAATAATGTACCTTCCGGGCTTGAGATAGCAATAGTGTGGACACATTCAAGCTTGGAGTGTCCAGAGCTAGTGAACTTGACATTGAGCCACTCCCATCTTGGCTACCCATGCGCACCTTTGCATTCTGACCTTGTGCTTGTGCAAAGTGGTCTATTTGCTCTCAAGTTTAGATGGTCCTGCCCCCACACAGTTTCCACAATGTCTAACTCATCTCCTTTTCTCCCATCTGTGAGTAACATACCCAGATTTGGTTAACAAAGAGGCTTCTGAGCTGCCTGGCATCCAGCATCTGAAAGTTCCATGGGGGAAAGTGTAGTAGGAGAGTGGCAATAGAACCTGTACCGTTCTGTCTGTCCTGTATCAGACTCCAACATCCACCCTACCCAGGGTCCTCCTCTGCATGGATGTCATTGTAAAATGAACTCTTCTCTCCAAGTAAGATCCTCATGGTCCCAACTCCTGACGTGCTCACCTCTGCCTCAGCACTTTCACATGAAGCTGTAATTGTCTATTCACAAGCCTGCCTTCTCTTTAATCTTGAGCAGGAGTGTCCTAGTTGGTACTCAATGAACATTTGTTGAATGGCTGAAAGACAGATTGGCTTACCACAAATTTAAACTGACCTGTCACCTTATCTTATTGTCTCTGATGCGTTTGTTCTTGGGCTCAGCCTCAGGTTCTCCTGTACTTTTCCTGCAATCTATTTAATTGTCTGCTCTTTCTATCAGAACAACCTTGTTTATCTGTAAATCCTAGCACTGCCTGTAGATTAGAATTTTTCTGTAAATATTGGTTGATCCGAATTACAAAGGACCAGCAGTTTACAATCCAGTTTTAAACAGGGTAGGGGTAGGGGGAAGAGAGTGACATGAAATTCAGGGAGGGGTCATCTCTGCCACTGACATTCACTTTGCAAGGGATAAAGCTGACTCCGCTACTGTTTTTTCTCAAACAATTCTGCCATGGCTGACGTGTCCAAAGAGGGAACAACTCAATAAAACAGATTGCTGCCTCACAGCAAGGAATAAATATTTGCAAAATAGAGTTTTTCTTTTTTTTAATTAAGGTACTTTGAGTATTTTGAGATAATAGTAGATTGTCACAAAGTTGTAAGAAGACATATGAAGATCCTGTGTGTTCTTTGTGTAGTTTCCCATACTGCTTACATCTCACAAAGCTATATTATGGAAACATAACCAGGACATTGACATGGATTCCATCTCTGAGTTGTCCCTAAGCAGCTACCCTTTCTCCCTTGCTACCTATAACTCCTCACTCCTATTCTTATTTTGTGACTTAATCATTTCAAATGTCGTATAAATGAAATCACATAATTGGATCATAGAATTGGATTTTAACTTTATGTCTTTCCTGGAAGTTAATTTTGGGACTGATCCAGCCTTTTTACCATTCAGTGGTATTCTTTGGCACAGATATACCACAATTTATTTAGCCATTCATCTGATACGACTGCATGTCTGTGTGTGTGGCTTTCTTCCCCTTTGAGAATTTCATACGTGTGTGCAATGCGTTTTGATCATGCGATTTTGGATTTGTTTTGCATGTGTCTTATTAATGTTTTTTTTCCATGTATGTCCATGAAGGTAAGTTTGTTGTTGTTGTGTTCTTACTAGGTTTTCATATCAAAAATTTCTGGCTTCATAGTATGAATTTGGTAGTATTTTCTTCTTTTTTATTTATGGAACATCTCTTCCAGTTTTATTTCAGGATGTTCTTAGTGAACAATCCATTCTTGGGGACCCAATCTGGGGTATCACTGAGAGAAGAGGAAGCAAACTGTTGTGACAATACCAAACTGAAAAAGATATAGAAATAGAAATAAATTGATTAAATCCCACTAATGTACTGCCAATTACTACAAAAAGTGTAAGAGTAACATAGAATGTGATATTATGACAAAATTATTTATGGTAATTATAGAAATAATGAATGAGATAAAGTAAGATAAAGATGGAGATAAATAGTGGAAAGTAAGATTAGATAAAAGAATGATAAATTATGAAGAATGAAGAACCTGAATAAGAAAGAACAAGAGACTTTTTGGAAGAGAGAGTAAAATATTTTCTAGTAATAAAAATTCACAAACAAAATTAGATGAAAATAGATATAAAATTATAAAAGTTTCTAAAATATAGAATTAAAGTCAAAATGCTCCTAAAATATATTAAAAGGAAAATGGGGAAATATAAGGGACCAAAAATAGATTGCACAGTAATTGAAAAACTGTAAACAAAGATAGATATATTTAGAAATGGAATATAAGTCAAAACATGAAAGCTTTTTAAAACAAGTAAGATAGAATCATAATATGGTTAGGAGTACAGGAAATAGGATAAGAAGGGAAACGAAAGAGGGAAATGATGAAGAATTGGGGCTTCTCCCTGGGCCCTTGAAAACTAGAGTTCTCTGGGTGGGTAGGGATAGGAAAGGTCTGTTGAGCTGATGGACTCATCTTTCCTGTGATTCATGCTGATACTGGGACTATCCTGGAGAAGTGTCTAGTGTCTGCTAGAACTTCATTCTGTCTAGTGGCCACAGCTCCTCCCTTGCATACGAGGGCCCAAGGCTGCCTACACTTCACTGTATGCTCTTTGGTTCATGTGGCTGGCCCTCCACATTCTCCAGACACTTCTCAGTTTATATGATCATATGGCAGGAAAGATAAGGAGGCTCTTCGGGAATCTCTCCTAAAATTTCTTCTGGAAGAACATGGGGCTTTGTTCTATTGATCCAACTTTCTGCCAAAGACTCACCTTCAAATAAGATTGCATTTGAGATTAGGTTTCAACACAGAAATTGGGAGAAGGGCTAAATATCTATGGAGATTTAATAATTATAGGCTGTGTGTAATGAGATGTTTCTGTTAATTGAAAAATGGGTGATTTTTATCAGAATTTTTAGATTGTGATGTGAGACTGTGGGTCTTTTTTAGACGTTTTGTTTTAATCAGCTTTTATTAAAAAATTGTTTAATCAGTGGAAGGGGTGGGTTTCCCACCACATTACTGACCCGAACTCTCAACTTTCTATTTAGCCTTCATTAACCTGAGGATAGACTGGTGTGTATGTGGAGGGGCATAGCCCTTCCTTATGGCTGTGTGTGATAGAAGGGGCTTTTGCTGTTGTTGTTGTTTTGTTTTGTTTTTAACTTTTTATTGATTCTTTGTGAGCTTCATATCATGCACCCAATCCCACTTATTTCCCACTTCATATTTGCCCTCTGCCCTTGCAACCTCCTCCCAAAATGAAAATTTAAAAATAAATAAATAAAAAGTAATAAAAGCAAAACAAAGCACAAAAACACCTGGTTGCAGAAGCTATAGTGTCACAGTGTGTCCTGCAATATATCCTTTGATCTGCATGTCTTTACTTGCAAATGTTCTATTACAATGAGTTATTGGGTTGGCTCGAGGCCTCTGGCTTCTGCTATACCATCAATAACTGGTTCCTCACTGAGACTTCTCTTGGATATACTGTTGTTGCCCTATATCATGAAGATCCTAAAGCTTTGGATCTGCAGGGCTGGCCTCTTCACATCCTACAGCAGTTCATAGATGAGATAAATTTTGGAATACACCAACTCAAAGTGCTGGATCTGGGCCTTGGGTAACAGCTGAGTTGATCAACCCGCCATCTCTCCCTCACCTCCACCACCTGGGCAAGCTCTTCAGCCCCGTCCTGCCGTCTCACCCAGTGCTGCAGCCAACAAGGGGCTAGTTCAGCCCTCCTGTTCTCATGTCCTCTGGGCTGGTCCACCTACACCCAAGCCACCAGAGCCATTTCCACTGTTTCTCAGTGGAGGTATGTGACCCACTCTACTGATCGCTACAGCCATGGAGCGGAGAGGCAGCTCTCCTGTGCTCACACCCTCATTGCTGGTTTGCCTGTGCCTTCGCCATCAGGGACAGCCCCACTTTGCTGCCCAGGTGAGATGCAGAGCCCACTCTCCCAAGTATTGCAGCCAGAGAGGGGTAGGGTAGGGTCAATTCTCCCACTTTCATGACCCCAGGCCAGCTCCCAGAACTGCCTCAGCTGGTAGAGGTGGGCCATCTTACCCACCCCACACTAGAAGTTGGCTTTACATAATGCAGTGGAGGTGTCTTCAGTATCACTGGGCAGTGTTAACAGCCTCAATTTTCACGAAGCCTTTTCTGACATCAACCTAGTGATCTAGAGGAAATTAGAGCTGGTGGTTCCTGCCTGGCAAGAGTGAATATCCAGGTCTTCCATTTTCATTGCCCATAGGAGGGTCTTCCTTACCAGCCATCAAGGATAAATGTTCCACCTCCTTACTTGACCCTCTTCTGACACTACCCAGTCAAGTTTGAGGAAGTCTTCGGTCTCTGCTCAGCCTTTAACGGCATGGGTAGCAGTAAGGCTTCAGGCACTTACCTACTGTTTATCTGAGTAATACAGCTGTTATCAGAAAGGTTTCCCTCTTGTTGCACTACCCATTTCCCAGACCTTTAGCATGGGAGAGCAACTTTTCTGTTCTTTCTTTCTTTTTGAGAATGAAGGGGTTTGCTTGATTTACACTTCCATATCACTATTCATCATTGAAGAAAATCAGGAAAAACACAGAGCAGGAACCTTGAGGAAGGAGCTGATGCAGAGGCCATGGAGGGGACAGGAGCTCCACAAGGAGAGCAACAGAACCAAAAACTCTGAGCCCAGGGTCTTTGCAGAGACCAATACTCCAACCAAGGACCATGCATGGAGATAACCTAGAACCCCTGCTCAGATGTAGCCCATGGCAGCTCAGTCTCCAAGTGGGTTTCCTAGTAAGGTGAGCAGAGACTCTCTCTGACATGAACTCAGTGGCTAGCTTTTTGATCACCTCCCCCTTGGGAGGGTACAGAGGAAGACAATGCAGCCAGTCTTGATGAGACCTGATAGGCTAGGGTCAGGGGTAAGGGGAGGAGGGCCTACCCTATAAGAAGGCTGGGAGAGGGGCATGGGAGGAGAAGAGGGAGGGTGGGACTGGACATAGAAGAAGAAGAGACAAGGGAGAAGAGACAAGGGAAGGGGCTACAGCTGGGACAAAAATTGAATAAATTGTAATAAATAAAAAAATTTAAAAAAATAAAATAAAATAAATTTAAATTATATTGTGTTTAAATTTGTTGGGAATAAACCACCGGGCCTCAGACTCCCCAGAGTTTGATCCAGGCTGAAGAAGTTAATCTGAACCAAATTTCCATTCTCAACTTTCCATGGATCGCTGCCTTCTTTGACACCTGCAAAAACCCCCCATTGTGGATGGATTAATTTTTGAGGGAACAAACAATAGTATATAATGTTACAATCTTTGAGCTTATCAGACTATCATCACGTCACTCAGAAACTGAGTATAACTCAGCCGTACCTTTAACCAAAAAGAAGTGGCTTTCCTTTTAGTGGAAACCTTGATTTTTCTGCCTTTTTTTATATGGTATTTTAAGCTTCCAAGGAGAAATAGTTGTTACATTCACCTTTATAGGGTTACCCAGAGAAACGGGGCACGGAATTAAAAGCTAACCATGAGGGTGCGGTCCAACTTCAATAAACTCAAACCTGCTAATTAACACTGGTATTTTTTTAGCCTTGATGTTCTAGTTTCTTCTCTATTGTGATAAAACACTTTGACCAAAGGTAACATGGGAAATAAAGGGTCGGTTGCCTTATACTTCCAAGTAACAATCCACCACTGAAGACTGCTCAGGCAAGAATGTAAGCCATCTTACCTTGTTTCTAAACTTAAGGATGTTTCTGTATTGCTGACTTCCTCACTTGGAATATATAAGACAACCCAGTGACCTCAGTATTATGTAATTTCTTAGGATCCAAGACTGTTCCCTAAATGACATGGCTTCTCTTCTACAAATTTAGAATCAACCTGTGTTATTTTATTTATCCCCTGTTTTCAGAACTTAGTAGAATATTTAAGTTTGCTAATGTTTTTCATGCAGAAATGTAAGACCAAGACTGCTACCGCTCATCATTTTTCAAAGTCACAAATTCAAATTTGCTTCCAAATGTTTTTTTAAAAAAATATAACCAATTCAGTCATAGCTATATGGATAACACCACACTGCAAAATGAATTTGTCCCCAGGCCATCAATCCGTGATCTTTGATTTAAGCTCCTGAGACACTATAAGCTGGGTTCATTTAGAGTTTTGTGCACTCCAAACAAGAATGTTCCCTCTATCCCACATTCACTCCTTCACTCACATGAAATTGTTGAATGTATACTTCAGGTTATCAGTGACGATAAACAGATAAAAGTTTACATCAACAAGCAATCAAGAACTATTTGTCTGTGGTAGATGTCATGATGGAACTGTTTCAGAACCAGATTGGACTCTATGGGCAGCTCCCAAGGTGGCCACCTTTCTACTTATTATTAGTTTTACATGAGTTTCTTCAGAAACCGTAGGCATTGTTTGTGTTGTCAAAGAATGACATGGGGCAACTGTGCTGTCTCCAATTTTGTCTAGAGGGCTGGCAAATATTGGTTACATCAGGTTCTGGAATCAAGTCCTATCTTTGCTGCTGCTCATCTTTAGCGATTCTGGGGCCTTCCCCAATCTCATGGTAGGGAAATGAAAATGAGGGGTGGGGGCACAGGATCACACTTGAGAGCCAAAAAAACTAAGAGGACTGAGACCAGGCATCAGTCTATAACAAGGGTGCCCTTGCCTGGCAGATCCTGGAGATGGAAAATAGACTAGTACATTTTGTCTTAGGACAGTCTTGCTTAGCCAGACAAAGTTTGCTAGAATAGCTTGGATAAAAGGGGGGAAGGAGGAAGGGATGAACACAGGGAAGTCTCAGGCTCGTGCTTCTTTTGGTCATCTGAGTGGGTCTCAGATAACCAGTCCTATATGAAATGCATATGTAACTTTGAAAAACTTGGAATTTTAGCCAGTATGAACACTGAGAGAGGGGCTCTGAAAGGAGTGGGTTAGGCCCAGAAACCACAACCATTCCACCCTTCTGTGCTGTGCTACACTGAACCTTGAAGCCTCTATAACCTACCATGTAGAGGGAAGCCAGTCCTGTGCTAGTTGGGGTTTTGTCAACTTGACACAAGCTAGAGTCTTCCTAGAAAGAGAGAACTTCAACTGAGAAAATGTCTCCATGGGATTGGCTTTTAGGTAAGCCCGTGGAGCATTTTCATGTTTAATGATTGATGTAGAAGTGTCCATCTCACTATAGATGGTGCCATCCATAGGTCCTGGGTGGCATAAGAAATTATGCTGTACAAGCTATCTGGAGGAAGCCAGTCAACAGCATTCCTCCATGGTCTCTTCTTCAGTTCCTGATTCCAAGTTCCTACCTTGAGCTCCTGCCCTGTTCTTCTTCTGATGAATTCTAATCAGGATGTGTAGACCAAATAAACCTTTTCCTCAGCAAGTTGCTTTCATCATGGTGTTTACTATAGCAACAGAAAATCCAGCTGCTACAACCCCAGATATTACATGCTAATATCCATGTAACAACGGGTAATTACAAGAGAAACACGGTCATTCTGTGAAGTGGAAGTGGTCATCCTGCTTTTGGAAACTGTTACTGCTGCCTTCCAGGCCTTTTCCACCTCAAAACTTTGAAATCCTCAGAGATGTCTGGCTATTCCACATTTTCATGTCTTTCTGAAATAAAAAGAGTTGACTCACTCACCAAGGGAAAGGATGATAAATACTAATTGAATTTTACTTTGCAGAACCCTGCAGCTGGAGATAAAGAAGCTTAAAGACGTGAAAAAAAAAAAAAACACGTATCACAGTTTGTTTTCCTGCATGGGCAAAAGCGGCCCTGCCTGGCTTGAGAACATTCCTCTCTCCCTTAAATGTGAGAAGGCTAAAGCCTCAGCTCACCACTGCCAAGGTAGCTGTCCCCACTACGAAGTGA
Organism: Pachyuromys duprasi; assembly: GCA_028658305.1. Taxonomy (NCBI): domain Eukaryota; kingdom Metazoa; phylum Chordata; class Mammalia; order Rodentia; family Muridae; genus Pachyuromys; species Pachyuromys duprasi. The sequence continues at coordinate 22,558,680 of CM053749.1, forward strand.
TTGTTCAGTGGTATTTACAGCTGGCGGGAGAGGGGAGACAGAGCTTGCTAGATACAGATAGACTGGATCCTGGTGTCAGGCTATTTTATCTCATAAAAAGCAATCAAAATAATAGCTACTGCCAACCTTCTGTGTGTCTGGCACCATCCCAATGGACTGACAGACATAATTTCATTTATATACACCAGCCACATGAACTTGTAAAGGCAACGGCTTGCTTACTTTAAAGATAAGGAGACCTAGGCTTAGAAAGGCTACCTGACTTGCTGTGGTCACATGGAAGATACATTTAGAGCTAGATTTCTCAAATATTGGCACTGTCACTGTTTAGATCAGTTTTTCTCAACCAGGGGTCATCTTGCCCCTCAGAAGTGACCCAAACATTTCCAGACACCTTTCTTAGTTGTTATAATAAGAGTTTGCTATGGTACCTAGTAAGTGAAGACTAAGGATGCTGCCTAATGCCTTGTGCTATGCAGATGAGCCTCCATCTCAAAGAAGGATCTGGCCCAAAAGTGTCAACAGTGTTGAAAAAGCAGAGCCTTGACCCCAAATGCTCTCAGTTCTCATGTCTGGTCTCCATCTTATTCAGAATGTGGTCTTGGACACCCATCTTGTTTCCTGTAGGCTCAGTTTCCTAACACGTGAAATGGGCTGGGCTAGAGAATCTCAATGTGTTTTGTCTTTTGTGATAGCTTTTGTTTCTGGGAAACTATTCATTCATAGAGGTTGAAGTGGTTGCTCATAAGTCCTTATAGTTCTTACTGGTACTTTAACCAAAGTACCAGTGAGAACTTTATGAGGGTTGTATCAATCAGGGTTTCTATTGCTATAACAAACACTATAACCAAGGCAACCTATGAATGAAAGCATTTAACTGTGTTTTCAGTTCAGAAGATGATAATCTGTGATGGTGGAGCAAAGGGAACAGCCAAGAAATGACATTATGACCTTCAAGAAGGAGGCAAAGAAAAACACAATAGGAATGACTCAAGTCTTTTGAAACCTCAAAGTACTTCCTCGAACAAGGCCATGCCTCCAAGAGATCTACAAAGTGGGGATCAAATAATCAAATGTATGAGCCTATAAGGGTCATTCTTATTCAAATTACCACATATATATGTATATTTGCCTATGGAGACTATGAGCCTATGTATATATTCATCACTACATATATATATATATATATATATATATATATATATATATGCAAGGCTGACACATAGACCGATATATACACACATACACACACATTATGATTTTATGATTTATGATTTATGCTTACCCATCCTCAATAGAAAAAAGTTTTCCTATCATACAGTTTTAGTTATTACAATAGATAATTGCCCATTGTGAAAAGGCAAGCCTATCTCAAGGGGCTGGTCCAGTTCACACTGTTGGAGAAGATGAATCAATAAGTGTAGAGCTGTGGACAATGACATTTGTATGGTAGACATGTAGACAGGAAAACATGGAGCAGACCACATATGCTTAAACATGGTTTAAAGTTCTTAGCATTATCCTTATTACAAAACTTACTTCTTGGCCAACACCCACCAACAAACCCGTGGGCATGTACGATTAACACACACACACTTAGGTTAAACCTTTTAATTTCTTCATCTGTTTCTTTTATAACCTCATCCAAGATTTTGGAATTGTGGAAAACAGAAATTTGTTGTGAGCATTTATTGCTGCTTTATGAAGCTCAATGAAAGGACAAAGTAGGAACCTGCAGGAATAAAAAAGGGAGGTACATTTAAAAATGTTTTGATTGGCAGAACAAATCCTCAAGGCGTTGGGAGTCAGGGAGTAGAATGCAGATACCTGTTGATCAACGGACATGACTCTTTCTTTATGGAGAGGTGCTTCAGAGTCTGGGTAGGAGGCAATATCACTTGCGTGGGCTTTGAAATATATGCAGCAGATCAGAGGAACAGCCTTGAGGGCTTTTAGCAGGGGCTTGATCGTCTCTGAATGCCCAGGGATGCCCAGAGTGACACACAAAGGCCCCCAGAGCATGGAGGAACACAGCAGAGTCCTCATAACCAACTCCCATAATTCCACATATATCTTTATGGGTACATTGTCACTTCCTGCTGTCATTTTCCATGTGTCAGGCTGAAAGCAGGACACTCAGCTTGATTTGTTCACCTCAATATTCTCTCCATCGGCTCAAGGGATCCCTGACAAGACACTGATCCTTCAGTACTGCCAAGGTCCCGATGTTTCAAGGATTCAAACTCCTGAGGATTTCTGGTAGCCAGCTGCTACTTTACAGATGACAAGGAACTTGTAAGCTGAGGGAGAACAACTCCAGAAGTGAGACAGCAGGACTCAGCACTTCTTCCTGGTGAGAATGGTTAGCTCATAGATATCAGAACATTTATGGCTATCTTCTTTTACTGTGTAACAAAGGACCGCAGATCTAGTGGTTTAATGTAACTCCCATTTGCTGTCTTATAAATTCAACATGTCAGGAGAATGGGTCCTCTCTTTAGGATCTCACCAGGCTGAAATTCAGGGGTCAGCCTGTCTGTCATCTCATATGGAGCTTGAGTCCTTCTCCAGGATCCCTAGTTATTTGGTGAATTCAGACTCTAGATATACAGATAGGGTCCCAGCTTTGTTGCTGACTTCTTGACACAGATTGTTCTCTGTTTCTATACGCTGTGTAAAGATAATAACATCCAATAGTTTATTTATTTAAAGCCTTAAACCAGGGGTCATCACACTTTTATTTATTTTTGTTTGTTTGCTTTTTTTTTTTTTTTTGAGGCAAGGTTTCTCTGTGTACCCTTGGCTGTCCTGGACTTGCTTTGTGGCCCAGGCTGGCCTTGAACTCACAAAGATCTGTCTTCCTCCTGAGTGCTGGGATTAAAGGTGTGTGCCACCACACCCCGCTAAACTTTTCCATAAATGATCCATTATTATTATTTGTTGTTGTTTCCTAGAACAAGGGGTAATATTGAGAGTATTAAAGCCACAAGGTAGAAACTCAATATAAAAAATTTAAATATAAGCACTATTTTAGTTTGCAAGCTGTAAGCTACTTTCGCTGAATTTAGCTTCTGATATATAGTTTGTTCATTTTGTTATACTGAAATAGATTTTATGCATACTTCAGTGGCAAAGACTCAGAGATGAGGGCCTTGGGATAGTGATGCCATGATTGCCCAATAGAGGCTGAGTATGGGTCTGATTCTAGTTCTCAGGTTGAATTCTTCAAGTTATCAGAGCCCATGGTTTTAACAACTACCCTCTCATTTCTCATATAATTCCACCCCCTCCCTTTTTATGAAGTCCCCACAGGGTAGTTGAGCCAGGATGTAGAAAAATCATTGTTCTGCAGTTGCAGGTCGAGTTGCTATAGGACACTCTATGTTCCAGTCTATTTGCTTTCCAGGTGAGAAAATAGCCCTGGTTGTTTTCTGGTCCCTTGGACAGATTGGGCACTACTTGATTGGGTGGTTGAGGGAATTTAGGGTAGCCCTGAGGCAGGAAGGAGACAGAGGCTTTGTAGCAGCCCAACTTTCAACTATCAAACCACCCTTTTATAAAAATTGTATTACAGCTATCTTTGTCTGAATATCAAAATCCCAAGATGAGCTTTCTGAAAAACATCGTCTGGGGTTTTCTCTCTAGACAGTTCAAACAAGTAGTTCTCAAGTGGACCCAAAAGTCAGAATGGCTGTGAAACTGAGGTATCTCTGATACAAGGCTAATGTCTCCAAAGAGTCTCATCAGCCGATGAGAGTCAACTAGGGTGCTTGCCAAACTTGGTACCATCCAGGCCCCTGCCCAGGTGGGTTTTGTCCTATAGGATGACCAGAGAACAGTGGAAATCTTTTCTTCCCATTTCTTTGTGTCCCAGCTCCCCATGCGCTTGATTCAATGCATCTGCCTCTCAGGAGCCAGCAGCAGCAGACTTCGGAGCTTGTCCTCACAGACACACCCGTGTGAATCTGATGGTCCCCAAACTATAAGAAGAGATGAGCAAACCAAATAAGCACACCTGAGACCCATAGACTCAGTATATTTTGCTTTTAGCAATCACTTAATTAGACTTTAATGACATTTAATCCAAGTCAGACAGTGGGTGTTAGAAATTGCAGAGGGTTTTTTTTTTTTTAATTTAGTGGCACTGAACCCAAACAGTGTGCAGAAATAGAGTTCAGCTTCTGGCTGGCAGGGATTATTTATGCCAGGATGGGAGCAGCTGGTAGCTCAGTTCCAGGTGTCTCCTAGGAGGACTCGGTCCAGGCCACAGAGGCGGTGTGTTTCAGAGGAGACTCCATGAAAGCTGAGCTTCCTTTGATCTTTCTAAATAGCCTCAGCTTGTGGTATGCCATGGTGGTTTATAGATGTTTTAAAAAGCACAGTCTTTTTGAAATCTAATGAAAAGTACAGAACTTAGTGCCCTGAAAAAAAAAAAAAGGCTTGGGAACTTTTTACGTATGTTGCAGAGAATTTAGAGAGCTGCTGAGCCTTTAAAGGGCCCCATCCTCAGCTTCTGGATTATGTGGCCTCAAATTGTAGCAGTAAATCTTAGGAGAGGAAGAGACAGGACCTGGGTTGAAAAGCAAGTGATGTGCCTGTCACTGTCACCTAGCCATACACCATTTCCAAGTTCATGTCTCAGTCTATGAAATAACTATGCTTTGAATATCACCAGCATGCTTGTGGTAAAAGCATGTATGCACATCATGCATATAAAAGTATCTGAGAGAATTTCTTATCCTAATTCCATAGGTTTCACTTCCTTTTTTTTTCTAGTTCTAAGACATCCTGATTTCTCTCAGTCTTATTAAAGCATTGTATATTTGAATTTAAAAAGAGCAATTGTCGATGATTCAGTGGGGTTTGCTAAATAGTATTAAGTTCCTAGCTTTGTTGTTGTTTGGCGTGTCTTCTTCTATAGCCCAGGGTGGCCTGGAGCTTACCATGCTGCCCAGGCAGGCCTAAGAGGCCTACTGATCCTTCCTCAGCCTCTTGAGTGTCAGGATTGCAGGCGTGAACTCTCTAATCTTAGGGTGTCTGTCCTCCCCACACAACTCTTCCTTTTGGTGCCTAGCTCTTTTTAGGTCTTATCCTGTCTTCTGCTAAGCCTTTTGTCTTCCCCTTTCCCATCAGAGATGACACCAATACATACCTTGACAGGACTTTGATAGCACTTTGAAGCTGTTTGTTCAGCAAGTGTTTTCTTCTCCTACTTGTAATCACTGGTTCCATCTGGTCAATGAGAAGCAAGGACCAAGAGCAAAAAGTGTTGTGTTTATTGATTGAGATGCATGTACCATACTCCTTCCCCTCCAAAAGGTTCACTCATGGAGGAAAAGAACCCAAGGGACTCAAAGGATCCCTGTGGTATCATCTTAATCCACTTGGCAACCTCAGGAGAGACTTCAGTGCAAGACAATTCTTTAAATAACCGTTTGAAGATGATTGGACTCTGCATTCAAAAAAGTGAAGGAAAGCAGAGACAAGGGGCACAGAAGGGACATTACAAGGTTCCAGCTTTCAGTCAGTGTGTTCTACCCATGGGCTTCATGGGAAGAAGCAAGTTATAGTTAGGAAAGAGCAATGTGACACAAACACAAAGGAGGTGCATTGCTGCCTGGATGAATTCTCAGTGGGGATTCAGGGAAGTTTTTGGTACCTTGACCGAAACAAAAATGTGGGAAGTCAGGTTGGCATATTTTAACCACTGGGAAAGTAACTATGACTAAGTTTTGATGGTACAACTAAGTTTTGATGGCACAATTACCAATCACCTGTTGTAAAATATTTATTGAGCACCTACTGCATACTAAACTATGCTCTAGAAACTCAATATATATCAGTGGGCCAAAAAGTCTTTTCTACCCTTGTGATGTTTACTTTTTACAGGGTTAAAAGTGAGGCACAGATAGTAACTAACAGACACAGCCAACAAGAGAATGATGGAGTGGATTCAGTAAGAAATGAAGCAGGAAAGAAAATCCTGGAAATATAGTATAAGGTGGAACTGGAGAATGTCTGGGGAGTCCCGGCTTGTGGGTGTTAGGGACCTGGCTTCCAGATAGTGAGGAATATACCCTGTGTCCGCTGAGTGGGATGTTCCCAGTAGGGAGACTGCCAGTGGAAAAGCCAGGTGCTTTAGAAGGAGGTGGATGTAATTGCTGTTTGGGGCAGGGAAGATAAAGCAGAGCCATGGACACAGTTAAAGCTGGCCTTTGCGTTGGAGAGAAGTGGCTGCAGAAACTGAGCGGAGGAGTGCCACGCTCCCACTTGTGTTCTGATGGGAGCTCTCTGTCAGCTATGTTCAGAACAAATTGTCCAAGACCAGGGTGGTGTCAGAGAGGCCATTGCGAAACTCCCTCAGCAATCCAGAGTGATGGTGGCTTAGGTCAGCAGGAGAGATGTGAGATGGTTCCAGGCAGAGCTAACGAGACATCCTATATCTCCAATCTCACATCTAAAACCACTCCTTGGTTTGGGTACTGAGTAACTGGAGATGCTGCCGCCTGGCTTAAAGGGAGGCTACAAGGACAATGGGCTTGTGAAGGATGGTGACCCTTTTGTCTTAGAGTGTTCTCTCTGCTGTGACTTCTAGGTCCCTTGTAGAAGAGTGAAATAAGCAATTGAATACATCAGTCTGGGGCTTATGGTAACATCTTACTAGGAAGTAAATTTAGAACTATTGATGTGCATCTTGTCTCTAAACACATGGACATTAATCTGTCCAAGGCAATAGATGAGACAAGTGATGAAACTCAAGAAATAATGGCTGCTAGGTTAGGAAACCCGGAAAGCCAGGTTTTTGGAAGCAAAGCAAAGAGGTGAAGGGTCAAAAACTAGCAAGCAGTATATCACCATCCCTGGTCGTCTCTATTCTGGACACTAACTGGGAATAGATATGACTGAGTTCTGGACAAAGCAGTGGAGAAAAAGTGATATGTGTGAATCCCAGACTTAGCCAGAAAATTCCCTCTATCTTGGAGTAGTGGAGGACCCCATGACCTAAAGGGAATCTCATGATGGGATGATCTGAACCCACAGTGAACACGTGGAGCAGTGTCCTTCCAAGTTGAGAAGTACAGATCCATTGGTATAAATCACTATGATTTTGTTATTACAATAGTTAGGAGACCCTAAAAAGATAAGGATTGGCCAAAAGCTGCTAATAAATAGATAATGACTGTGTAAAGGACCATTGGATGTAGCAAGCTATATCTCGCTGATGGCTTTTTTTTTAAAGTGGTTTCAGGGGAATGGTGAACAAAAGTCTGATTGGCATTAGTTTAATAGAAAATGGGAGATATGGGGGATATGTTGGGACCGGTTATCTTCTAAGGATCAAGACTTTGAAGGAGAACAAAGAATAAGGGAACTAGCTGATGGGGGAGAAAGACCAATAGCAGGTGTGAGTTCTGTTGTTTGATTTTTTTTAAACAAGAGAAATAGGCACATTGTGCCACTCATTGGTGGGAATTGTTAGCTCCGTTCCTGAGACCACAGTGTAATTTGGCTCCTGGCCCATGCTGCTGCTGCTCACCTGGGATACTTATTTTGTTTCTGCCTGAATGGCAAATGATATCATTTTGAAAGGCCTCCTGGTGCCTGATTGATTTGTTAGGGAGCCTGACAGCCCTAATGGACTTTTCTGACAAGACAATGGCCTCTCCTGGCAGTGCTTGTCTTGGAGAGATTCCAGGCTGGTAATGAATGGTGTTAGGCACAAAAATGGAGGTGGAAGAGGAGAAAGAAGAAGGCCAAAGTGCAAAGATTTTACTTAATGTATGTCCTAGAGGATGGGAAGAAAACAAACCATAAATTTGTACTGTACATTATTGGTAGATAGTACAGGAGGGAACCAAGGCAAAGAGACAAACGCCTCTTGAGATATTGACTAGGAGTAGGCAGCTATGACCACCCAATGATTCACTACCATCTTACAGTTAATTTCCTGGACCAGCCCTTTTCCTTTTGATTTTTGGGTTACAGCCTGGGGCATCAGAAAAGTTCAATTTCCAATTCCTTCTCTACCATTTTCTATCTCTGATCTTTTCAAATATCTAAGTTCCCTTTCTAGGATATAGAAATAATGATGTGTACAATAGTATCCCATATATGGCTCATAGACAGTAGCTGACATTATCTTGACTGTCCAAGATGATGTGATGGCCTCAAGTCACACCTGTTCCTTTGTTCCATTTTGCACAAAGTTCTTGTACTCCTTCTGTGCCTTGTGCCATCACCTTTAGGCAGGAGAGGGAGTTAATTGTCACACCTACCTCACAGACATGAGGACAGTAGTCAGTAGAGATCCCATGTAAAATATCTCATGCCCCAACATAATAACTTCTCAATGGATAAACTGTTAGAATTATTTGCATATGTGTATACACTTTGTGCTAATGTGGCTTGGTGGTTATAAAAGAAATACTTTCCTATCAGTGACAGAACTCAGGGATGGCAGGGAGATCTGGAATAAAGTAGTGTGATGCTTAGTTTGTCATTCTAGATATGCCCTGAAGTCCCTTCTTGAGGGAACTGCAAGTCCTGACTAAACGCCTCTCTAGAGGGCAACACTAGCCCAGTAAGGTCCTTGCAGTTGCCTACATCCTATCCCACTATTGCCCTTCAGGTAACCAGTCCGCAGCAGTGCTGTGACTGAGCCATCCGCTCTCCCTTTTTGGCAATCTGAGGACATTGGAAAGAGACTAGCACTCACAAATGACAATAAATGGATGGTCTTCAAAGCACTATTGACCCGCTAATGATTCTTAGAAAGCTTAAACTTTGAAGAAAATGAAAGAGTCAAGAGACAGGGGAAGGAAGCAGAAGTTTGGATGGGACACGTGTCAAAATATGGCAGGCATTTTATATTAATTGTGACCCTTTTATTCATGAGGAAGTGAAATGAACTATTTGAATATTAAAATTGGAGAGCTGAAAAGTCAGAGAGGTTAACTTGCCTAATACCATTCAATGTCTGAAGAGGTTTGCTAGTATCTCATACTCAGGTCCTGTGGTTCACTTATTTTATTTTTTATTCTATACTTCTATGTATACTCTACCTATAACTCAATTCAAATACTTCTTTATCTCACACTAAATCCTCCATGGTGGATGGAGGATGTATTCAACAGGAGCCATGGGCACAGTGTCTCTTTTGGGGACATGTCTAGTGTATACAAGAAGGCTAAACAGCTGGGGAGATTGCACTTGCCATGAAAGCATCAGGATCAGAATTCAGTTCCCAAAACCCCACCTAAATGCCAGATGGGTATGGCATCCTACCTGTAATTCTTGGCAATCAGAGGCAGGACATCCCTGGAGTGAGTAAGCCAGCCTAGCTGTATCTGGGTTCCCTTGGGAGAACCTGCCTCAATGAGTAAGGTGGATAGTGAATCAGGACGATTACAAGCATCAAACTCCAGGCTAAACACACACACACACACACACACACATACAGAGAGAGAGAGAGAGAGAGAGAGAGAGAGAGAGAGAGAGAGAGAGAGAGAGAGAGAGAGAGAGAGAGAGAGAGAAAAGAAAGGCAGGCAGACAGAAAGAGAAAGAAAGATAGACAGACACAGAGAGGCAGAGAGGCAGAGAGAGAGGCATACACACATGTTCCACGTGCACTCACACACATGGGAACACGTATATGCATGCACAACGCATGGCCAAACACATGCATCTAAAGCTCTGATTGTATAATGAATGCTCATAATTGTTCACAGGTGGTTGTATTAGCTGGAAATAAGAAGTGAAGGGAAATCCCCATGCTGTGTGGGGACTATGGGAAGAGGTTCTATCAGGGATGCTGTAACTGAGGCTGGAGATCAGCTACTGAGAGGGGTAAGGCAGATGTGAGAATGAGCACTGTCGCTACGTGGACCTGACCTCTGCATGGCCACCTTCCTTACATGCTCACAATCACACATCCGGGTTCCCAGTGAGCCTGTCTCCCTGAGCACTGCCTTCTACTAATCCAAGATGACCGGATACCTACCATGCTGGCTACAATGTCCAGAGCTAGCAGCTCTAGTTAGTTAGTTAGTTAGAGAGGGCTCCTGATCTGAGCAGCAGCCTGATCCATGCAAACAGCCATGCTCATAGAGCCACAAATAATGCAGGATCGTGCATTGTATTTCTGGGAGCCGGGAGCTGCATCTTCTTTTCCCAGCCTGGAAAACACAGCAGACGGCATAGGAGTGAGGGTTTTTATCATAGATGTAACCTTGAATCCACTCCTATTAAAACAAAATCAAAAAGATACCATTTGCAACTTCAGAGCCTTTGCTTTTATTAGTAACAAATTTGTGCCTGTGGAAATTCTGCTAGTGAGACGCAGAGCTGCAAACAACTCCAGATTAGTCTGTTCATGGCAGTGGATGTGGGGAAATATTATCAGATAAAGGAGTCAGGGGAGTGAGGCACTTGAAGATGGAGCTGTGAGACAGCAGGGAAAAGCATAGTGTAAAGGGAAGGGGTCCTCCAGCAGATGGGGCTGTCCCAGAGCCCCTGAGCTATATTTCCTTGGCTCCTGGGCAGAGACCAGGGTTAGGCAGGGGCTAGGTAGAAGCAGCAAGACAGGGATTTAGCCACATGATTTTAAAAGGCCCTGACCTCCTTCAAAGCCTTCAGCTTTTATCAAATGTGAAGACATCTGACATGTGCAAAGCAAACAGGGCTCTCTAGACTGGACTAGGCTCCCTGAGCCAAGTCTTCGGGGCTTCCTCTTTTAAATAATGAAGTATCTGATAAATGTGCTGCAAAGTGGAGCAGCAGAGGAAAGAGGCTGGGACCGTGTTCACGGTCCAGGAAACTTCCCTTCCAGGGCTTTCCTGGAGCACTTTAAAATCGCCTGGTTAGAGTAAGTGGCACGGGAAGAAGGTTTGCTGATGTGTGCTCTCTGAGCACTGTCCATGGTGAGAGATTGCTCAGAAGTCTCCAAGTACCCTGGTACTTGGATGGGATCCAGGACACAGTGCTGGTGCCTCACCTGCACCGGGAGTCCTATTCCCTCCAGCCTTGGCCTGCCTGCTGTAAGAGCATGATTAGGTAGCCGGTACTGCTTCCCTTTTCCTGTGCACATCCTCATGCCTACCTAAGCACCCAAGCATCAGCAGCATTTCTTCAGCTTTCCCCGTGAGAACTGGCCATCCCCTGTCCCATTTCCAGCTTCTAGGATACCAGTGTTTTACCTGCTGAGCTTCAAAGCTGCAAAAAGAAAAGTGGCACCAGCTGCCCCTCCTTGCCAGGCTTGCTTTGCCTCATGACAGAGGGTGTTCTGGACCACCCTGGGAGCCACCACGGGAAACTTGACCCTCTAAATGCCAGTTCTTCTGTGCATGAAAGAAAGGCGGGACAAATGACACACCTGTCCCCTTCTAACCTGTTTCCATTCTTTTTTTTTTTTTAATTTGTTTATTTTTATCTCAATCACAGGTTAGGTACTTTGAATCCCAGGCGTAGCCCCCTCCCCCATTCCCTCCTACCCTCCCACTCCCTCCCTCATCTCCTTCTTCCCCGCCCCCTCCAAGTCCACCAACAGGGGAGGACCTCCTTCCCTTCCATCCAACCCCAGCTTATCCTATCTCCTCAGGGCTGTTTCCATTCTTAAAGAGGTCTGATTTCAGACCTGGGGGAGACATTTCTCAGACTGCCCTTGCTGGGCTCTTCTGTCTTTCAGTGTCATCAAAGGCAGATAACTGTCATCATCACGCCTTCCTTGAGAAGCTGTTTGAAAAACTGAGTTGACATTTTGAACATGCCGTATGGAATCAGAAGTTCAGAACACCTGTGGATTGATATGGGTGGTTGTTTCTTTAAATTTTTCATGTCCTGGATAGAGCCGAGTGGATGGGATATTGTGGACTTGGTGCACACTCTGCCCTCCCCCACCATATTCATCTTCAGGTACTTGCTGATTGTGGCATAGAATAGACGCCTTGGAGTCTTAATGACAAGACAAACAGAGGCATCGTTAGTGTTCACTGTTATTTCCACTGTGGGGCTGGCTGTCCAGAACAAACTGGTTCCTTGCCACGTAAGAAAGTAATTGCTTTTCTCCCTGCTTTGCCAATTTGCTAAACACAATTTGCTACCACATTTTAATTTGTATCTTGTTGGTTATTGGGGAGTGAGAACATCATGGAAATGGTTATGCATTTCTTGTTTGGTAAGCTTCCTATCTACTCTGCCTATTATTGGAGTGATTATTTCTCCTCTATTAAAATATATTAAAAGTCTATTGAAAACTTTCACATTTTAATAATAACTCTACCAATTTTTGCCCATTTATATTTTGACAACATAAATAATTATTGTTTTTTCTGTTTTTTATCACAATTGCTTATTCATTGTGTGTGTGTACATGTGCCACTGTGTGAAGGTGGAAGCTAGAAGACAACTTGTGGAAATGGTTCTCTCCTTTCAACATTTGGGTTCTGGAGCTCAAACTCAGGTATTTAGGATTTAGGATGGAAAGCACCTTTACCTACTTTACTTGAGCCATCTTTCTGGCCCTTGGACTTTCATTTTTTTATTATTTTGTATGGCATATGAATTTTTAACTACATTGGTTAAATGCATTCATGGTTTCTTTCAAGATTCATTTTTCTCTATTTTTGCCTTGAAGTGAAAGAAACCTTTTTCCATTTCAAAAATCCAAATGCTGTTATAATTTATCTGAGGCTTATTTTAAAAATTAGTTCTTTAAACTACTAAAATCTGTTTGGATGGAGGACAGGAGATGAGGCTCCAATTTAATTCTTTTCCTGCCTTTCCACCCACCCCTTTCTCTCAGAGAGAGGATTAAGCATGGGGCCCTGTGCATAACAGAAGAGCACTCCATCACCAAGCTAGATCCCTAGACTTTTGCTTTTAATAAAAATAGTTCACTGTCTCTGCAATCATTTTACAACCTGGAACTGCACTATGAGGCTTTCTGTATCTAGGAAAGGGTTTCTTTGCCGCCTTCCCTTCCCTTTTGTGTAATACAATGGAATCTAACCATTACCATGGTCTTTTTGTTTTGCATTAGGCAGGGTTTTGTTTACTCTAGCTTTGTTACTACTTTGCTGATTTTGTTCCCTCAAATTCAGATAATGCTTTGGATCCCCTGTGAGCATGGTTCCGTCCAACACTGCGTTCGAGGCTTTGACATTTGTCTCCTGCTTCACGTTGACGCAGACCTCTAGTGTTCATTTTGTTTTTGTGCTAACAATGTAAATGTTCAGTACGGTGCTTATTTGTGGGTTTTTTTTTTCCCCCTGCAATCTTTTTTTCTTTCTCATCTTTTCTGGTTCACCCCATGGTGTATTTATATTCTTTCCTGACTTTGAATACAAGTCTATACAAACAGGGCCCCGCAGTAACTTGTGTGGCTTCCCAGTACATCTCAGGGGGGAACTTGGGAAAATGCAATGAGTCAACAATCATGGAGTGCTGAAACCTCCAAGAGCACAGGGAGGGCTCAGAAAATCTTACTGTGACTGAAAACAGCACACCGCCAGCCCTTTCCGGTTATGCCATTTTCGGCAAAAGGACAGCAAGTATAGAGCATAGATCTTGGTTATGCTTTCCTTCTTTGCCACTGTCTTAGTACCTTCTGGTCAGTGCCATTCTTTTATGGAAAAAGCTGTCATCACCACATCATCTCCATACCCATGGGGACTGCAGCTCTATAGAACCAAAGACCAGCCATGTTTGACAGTTGAGGTGAGGACGCAATATCAAGCTAGTTCTAGGGAACAGAATTAAGCCTGTTCAAATATGACTTAACTTAAAAAATAAAAAGATCAGTATTTGGGCAGACATTGGAGGAGGACAAGGAATAAGCCGGTTCTAACGCCTTGTACTTATAGGTCGTCAGCATGGCTTTCTCCAAGCCTTGGCCATTAGTGGATTTTCATTTCTAGTACATTAGTAAGAGACATTCCCTTCCTCTTGATTCTTGAAGTAGGTTACTTGGAAGGTTAGTTTTTAGTTCTATAGGCACTAGGGATCATTCTTGTGGCTTTGTGTAAATGTCCATGGGTGCCAAGTGAGATTGCATAACATGCTTCTGATTGGGTCTCTCAGAAGCCAGATGTCTACCATGCTGTCTGAACTTCCAGCTTGGCACCAAGGTCACAGTGCTTTGTCACCTAGTGAATGGAGGGTACCCTGTGTACCCTGTTTTCTCCTGTGAGTCAGAGGTCAGGAGGCTGGTGCAGTGAAAGGGAGTGAACTCAGATCAGGGTGTAGAAGGTGGCTTTTCGGCAGTTTAACTCTGAAGTGGTGGCTGATTTTATGTTTATGGTGACGGTGGACCTTTAATTAATTGAATTCTACCAGTATAGATTTCAAGGACACTCATAAGCACTGATAGGGCTATGAACCCAAAACCATCCAGGTTCTCACATATTCATTTCCTTACTTTCTTCTCTTTCACTGGCCCCATGCTCTAAGCACTGGGATATAATAGTGAACAAGGGAGAACCTTCTCTGCCTCTTCCAAGATGATCTATTCTGCATTACCTACCTGTCACATCATCAACACTCCTGTGCATCACTACTTCTGTGCAATAGCGAAGAGCAGTTGTTCACACTCTTCTCACAGGAGGTACCGAGGTAGGACTTGCTGACTGTGGGAGGGGCTACGACCTGACCCTTTGCAAGGCTTTGACATGTGCTTTCTAATTCTGATACATCTCATATCTCATGAGCAGTCTGAGTGCTTGTGAGGGGCTCTGACTCCTAGAGCAGACACACCACATTCAATGTGACAGATGTAGCAGTCACTGCACATCTGGTTCCCGAGACACATTTGGAAGTGCTACACACTTTCAGGCAGGTGTTTGGTAGCAATGAGCCAGTCAACCAATATATTTCATACCCTGTAGGGAAAAAGTGTCCCTGATAGGGTGCAGATGCCTGAAATCAGAAAGCACTTTTCAGTTTTTCTCATGTAATCCTCAAGGAAGTCATCCGTTTGCCTGAGCTGAGGTCACAGAGGTTTGAAGACACATCAATCCATTCTGCTCCTGCAGCTTAATATGCTATGGAGAGTCCCAGGATCCTGAGCAGCCTTGTGCCACATGGGATAGAGTCCTTTTCTCTGGATGTTTCCTCTTAGGAGATCTTGGTGGTCTTCATCTATGCAGTGGGTTTAAAAGAGGGGTAGTTTTCAAAGAGGCCTACTTATAATTATTAAGCTGGGATTTGGGGACCGGGATTAGATGCTGACAGAACCTGAAAGGCCATTTAGCTGAGGATAACTTGAGTTTCTAATCCATAATAAAGTTTTCCCTTTCCCTATCCCAAGATCTCCATCAATAGTATCTAGAGAATCCACTTGCTACATTAATGACAACATGATTTTTATTTAATGTTCTGCATAACTTTGAGTGGAGGAATCATTCCCTAAAGAGATGGAGCCAGGCTTCCATGGAGAGTAAGTGAGGTACATCGACAAAGCTGGCCTCATTCCAGCTCTCTGATCTGAGCAGGGTGACTTTGTGGATTGTTCTCTGTCTTGGCCTCAGGTTCCCTTTCAAATTTAAGATCATCAGATTACATTATTGCATTAGTTAGGAGTGTCTAGAGGGTTCTCAACCCTCCTAAGGCTGTGACCCCCTACTACAGTTCCTCATGTTGTGGTGACCCCCAACAAGGAAATTATGTTGTTGCTACTTCCTAACCACAATTTTGCTATTGTTATGAATTATAATGTAAATATCTGATATGAAGGATATTTGATATGAGGTCACAACCCATAACCCTTGCTCTAGAGGAACAGAAATGATAGAATAAATGCCATATATGTGGAATTGTTTTTAGGGTGGCATATAAGGCATGGTCCAGCTAATCTAATACTGTCTCTGGTAGTTGTTCAGTTCATGATGCTGGATATCTCAGCTGGTCCTCAGTCTACACTGAAATCCTAGTGGGTTTTAACACCAGAAAAGGAATGGCGTAGCAGCAGGATAGACGAACCTGCCAGCTAAGGAAAGGGCAATTAGGCAAAATGCTCCCTTCCTTCATGTCCTTTTATGGAGACTGCCACCAGAAGATGTGACCCAAATTCAGGATTCCTGTTCAGGCCTCAAATGATCCAGATTTAGGATCTCCCCACCTCAGATTATCCTATCAAGAAAATTTCCAGTAATTCTCCCCAAACTTCTTGGGTTTTAGTTGATTCCAGATATAGTGAAGTTGACAGCCAAGATCAGCAATCACAATTATTTTAAAGAAATTTTAGTTTTATTATATACAAATCATTCTAGGCTAAGTGTTTGAGAAGATCGAGTGATGAGTTTTTAAATAACCAAGAGCAAGAGACCTAAAGAGAGGCCCCCAAACACCTAAGGTGTGCTTGATAGTTCACACATGCACATATGTTCAGAAATGCATGTGGATTAGATGTTTATCTATAGTCCCACAATTTACAAAGAAGCTTTTGAGAGATCTGAAAAAGTTTCAGGAGTAAAATGAGATTAAGCGGTAGGGTTCATTTCACTTCCTTGATCTACGTTGTATTTGAATAGTTAGAAATCTTCTATATGGCCTGCCCTTCACCCTACTTACCATTTCTTCTCCAACTTTTCAAAGTTCACTTTAACCATCAGGGAATTGGCTTAAGAAATAGGACAGAGGAGTATGAAAAAGAAGGCCTTGACACTTCTGAGGACCCAGGGCTCATATTTTAGAGAAGATTTAAACTATTTTTTTTTTGCAAGTGTAGTTTGGACTGTGTTTGATTCTCTAGTCCCACCATGCCTGATGACTTTTGATGCTAAACCTGCATCAATGTCCCCTGCGTTGATCCTATCAGACATCGACTGAAGGATCAGGTGCCTAGCAACTAATAATGTGCCAGCATTACAGATCTGATAAGGGGAACATCTCAAACACAGTTACTCTGCCCCAAGGTGTGGCTAGTCACGGTGCATGTTGTAAGCATTCCTCTGACTAAGCAGTCATTCACGCTTGGCTTTCTGATGCATTATGCTAATCATTTTTAGCAGAAAATTACTTTCCAGATTTGGCTTGTCTCAGTCCAGTGTTAAAATGAGTTTATAGACCTATGGGAGTGGTGACTGATGGCAGAGAGACAACCATCAGTGTTCTGTGCAAGAATGGAAAGTCAGTTTGGGATTAACATTCTTCATTTGCCACCAGCAATCCACAAGGCAATTTATCTGGATGCAGATAATTACAGGTTGATTCTGCTGCACTTCTTTGAAATTAAGCCTGCGCGTATAGAAGTGGGAAGCTTTTTTGGGCTGTGTTCTGAGGACACCCAGAACCTCCCAGCCCAGGAAACTCCTTCAGCTGGCCTATGATCACATGACAAATCTCATTGACTCATACTTCTTCATACCTGTTAGGCTACACTGTCTGTATGATCCACAAGACTGTCCATTGTCTGCGTGCTGGGCATGCCCATAGCTTCATCTTATACTATCTGTCCCAGCAGCTATAGCAAACCTACTTGGCTTTCTCAAGTAGACTGTGTTTGTATCACTGAAGACCTGGCCACATGCTGTCTTCTAACCCTGAATTACTCCTTTACTACCAGAAGGCCTGCCAGGCCTTGGCCCTCTGGCTCTGGGACCCACACAGCTTCCTGCATACACTGTCGTATCTCCAGCCCTCTGCTGTGGGCTCTGTGAGGGAAAGAATTCAGTGTCTCTTGACCATCCAACATCTGTTTGATGGATAGTGGTGAAGAAATGAACTAATTATCAAGCAATTAAACCTCAAATAGCCTCATACCTATCAGCACTTTCCCCTTCATTTTGTATCTCAGTAGTAATATATATGGACATTTCTCCTTGTTAAAATAGGAAAGAAAAGGAACCCTGCAAATGAAGTAAACATCTCTTTAGCTACCATTTCCAGTCCCAAGATCCTCCTTTATATTTAGCATTATTTTTTGTAACCTGTGTGTATGTGTATTTGCACATTTGTATTCATATGTACACATATCATCCAAAAGCTATCCTGTAATATTTTCCATACAGTATTATACAGAAATATGTATAGGTAGCTCTCTTTTTCAGATTTATATCAAGCTGTAAACTCGGTCGTGTGATAGCACCCACAGCTCTAACTCATTTCTTTTAGTGGCTGTCAGGATTTCAGAGTGTGCTTGGAACATCTTATTTACTTACTTCCCTATTGTCCATCAATATTTAAGTGCACTGTGTGATCCTGAAGATTCTCTGAAATCAGGAATATAGCCATCTCCCACCCTCGCTTTGATTCTTAAAGGAACGAGATCCTTGCTACCACAGAAGGAAGCTCTAACAAGGACAGCTGTCTCTGTGTTAAGGCAACATCGTCTCTTCCTATCTCTCACTCTTCTCTCTTACTTAGAACCCTTAGAGTCTCTTTACTAATTGTACTTCCTCATGTAACAAGGACTGTCATGTCTACCACTAACCTCTCTTCTTAATCCTTCTTCGCTGAGTCCCTTGTTTCCTAGGCCATGTTAACATCAGAGCACCTCAGTTTTGAAAATCTTCCTTTAAAGTGTCACTCTTAGGATCAAATGCAGTACACTAAGTGAAATGTGACCAGAGAGCTACGGGTTGTCTCTTCCTCTGATCTAGCTGTGGTACAGCAAATAATATCACAAAGTTTGGGCCCCACAGCAAGAAACATGAGTGCATTCAGATAATATTGAGGACTCTGCCCAGAGGGAAGATTTCAGCAGGGGTGTTGGGAAATAAGAGGAAGAGTCCACTGGCTCTGGCCAGTGCCAACAAAAAGATAGAGAGGGTATGTAACTCCTGGACCTAACTGTTTGGGTGCTGGAGGAAGCCAGTGCTCAGGAAGCTGGGCAGTGGCTCGGTCTATAGGTTCTCCCTAGGATAAAATGAGCAGCTCCTGCCTCCAAGCCTGTGCAGAGACTCAGGCTAGGGCCAGTCCAGGAGATGGGCAGGGGTGCCATGCTGAGAAAACACTGCTGTGCTCAATAATCTTTTGTTTGTTTCATAGGATTCTCACTTCCTGTACATATCTGAGGTCTAACCTTGTGATGCCGAATGCAGGGCTCTTTGATGTGTCTGATAATAGAATGGAGTCCCCCTTTCTTTCACCAGAGGTCAGTGTGGCCTGTATGTTGGTTTCAGCAAGATGGGGGCGGAGGCTTAAACCCAGCCTTGTCCTGTATACCAGTGGGCACAGCATGCCTTCTTATGAGCAACAGAGGAGTCAGAGGAACTGAAGCTGGATGGGATGTAATAGGAGGGAATGAGAGCCAAGCCAGCATGCAGACCTCATAGGAGGCTGAAGATCCAGCTTGAGTTTCAGTGCCAGAGTTAATTCCTTTGGAACTCAGTGGTCTGAAAAGCTCAGTTGGTGTATAGTTCTGATATAAAATAAGAAGCCATGTGAGTGAGGCATCTCTTGGCATCCATATTAGCTCTGGTACCAGGCCTCAGTTTCTGGACCTATAGAAAGAAGAAGAAGAAAGAACAAAAGAAGAGGAAAAGAAGAAGGAGGAAGAACAGGAGGAGGAGAGTTTATTCATCTATTTAGAAGGGTTTTTTTAAGGGTGCCTGGCAGAGAGAGTCAGTGATCAGTGTTCTTGAGCTCTAAGATGTTCCAGGGACTAAAGCCAGAGCTTACATTATTTGCAAAGGGCCATTTGGTGACACTAGCCTGCTCCCCGACTTCTTTGTTACACACCTTCACTGCTCACTGACCTTCGCTAAAGGACCTTCTCATTATTTAAATCGTGTCTCCAAGGATCCCTTCCAAGGAAAATCCCCACCCAAGTGATTACTCACCGTGCAGACAGCTTTGAGATCAGAGAGAGGCAGAACAGGGGAGAAATCCAATAACTTTGTAATTTAATGAAAGCAATCTTTCTTGACTGTCTGAAGTCTTTCTTATCTGTTGTTCTTACACTTTGGAAACACACAGGCCCTGTATATTTTTTTAAAGTCTTTATGCAACATAATAAAATTAGACTATTTATTATGTGTATGTTAATCAGAATGTATCAAATTTTTATCAAGGAACCAAAATAACTAACACTTATATGTTGTGCAGTATGGACATAAATCCAGGGAAAGAAGATGAATATTTTAGTAGCTGCACTTAGCCCACGAGACCACAGAGAACTTTGAGGCCCTCGTGGAAGCAGAAGAGCTGTTCACTATTGCCTGGGCTATCAGGTTTCAGGATCAAGAGGCCAGTGTGTTGGCTCTCTATTTCTCCCATGTCTTGTCCCTTTCCTTACTTTTCTCTGAGTCCTTCTACCATCCATTATCCCTGTTTTCTCCTCTTCGTTCTCCATTTCCTCCCACCTCTCCTGTTTCACCATGCTTCTGCCTTCTATGAACAAGGCCAAACCACTTGGACTCCACAATCCATGACAGGCTTGTTTTTTTTTTTTTTTTGGTTTTTTTTATTTTTTATTATTTAGAATGAGGAAGCTTCCTTGGTAAAATGTGAACAGCAAGCGGAACAAGGGCACCAAACTTGTCCTTGGTCAGGCACCCTTTAAATTGGCACGTTTTGTTGCTGTTGTTTTCAATGCTAGGTTTCTCAGCACAAAGGTTTGGGAGAAACGTCTGACTGGTATCCAGAAGTGACAGAGATAGGAATCTCCCCTTTGTACATGACTGTCTTGGTGATCTGGGGAAAACTTGAAACTCCTGTCCTGTTTTACACAATGCTAGACAGATCGAAAAGAGTAAACTGAGATTGCTGGTAGAACATAGTAGGGATCACACACACACAAAGTCAGCCTCCATGTGCCTGTTTCATTATCTGCTGCGTCAGGGGAAGTGTGCTACTTTTCAAGCTGCATTGCTAAAAGGATGAAATATGTTAAATTCTAGAGGATGCGTAAGCAGTGTTCCCAGTATGCCACCCAATATTAGGCAGATATATCAGTCTGGGTTTTATTAGGAAAATGAAAACACTCAGTATTTAACACAGAAAGGAGATTCCCGCAGGGAAATAGAGGTTCTTTGGTCTTCAGGGAAGCTGGGGTGATAAAAGAATTGCCAGACAGCATTTCTCAGGCATCTCTTGGGAGAATGCCCAACTACTTCTGCCTCACTCATTCCATCTGCTTTCTGCTGGTGATCTAGCTCTGCCTCTGCACCCCTGGGCACATAGCAACCAATATGCCTCTTGGCTGTCACCACTTAAGAAAAAAAATCAGAAAACCAAGCCAGGTATGGTGGTATACAGCTTTATTTCCAGAACTTGGAAAGCTGAGGCAGGCAGATCTCTGAGATTTCATGGCGAGCCTCGTCTACATAATGAGTTCTAGGCCAGCCAGGGCTACAGAATGAAATCCTGTCTCAAAAAACAATTTATTATTTAACCAAATAAATCAGAAAACACATTATTTGCTGACTCCATTCCAGAAAATCCAGTTCCCAGGGCCAGGGGTGTGGCAAGGGGAAAGGCTGGTTTGCCTGGCCCATCAAGCCAAGTGAGGGTACAAATGCAAACTGCAAAGTTTAAATTCCATGCAGCTATTCAATGTTGCTGACAATAGAAATGAAATGGGAAGACAGTGAAATCAAGACCAAACAGGAAATGCTGGAACCGAAGTAACACTGGAGTGCAATGACGTTCCACAAAGAATGTGACACATCAGAGATAACATACTCCATAACAGATGTCTTACACAGGCCAATGCTTTGAATTCGTACAAAATCCATGCAGGAGCAACCAAATGCAGAGAAATTTTATACCCCAGGTCACGTGGCTTGTAAGAGGTTAAAAGCAGGACTGAATACCAGAGCTGTGACTTCAGGGCTTAATTTCATAACGATAGCCAGAAGGAATATGCGCACTGAGGTCTGCTGACTTGTGAGGCTGAGTCCCGCTAAGCATCTTTTTCATTACCCTTTCTAATTCTTTCATCCTGAAAACAAAGGTTATTTTTAGAAGCGTGGGTTCCTACCTCCGTGTTCTAATGTGCTATGATCAAGTAAATACGCAACTGTGTTCCTGGATTGCTGTCCTCAGGCTGCCATCTGCCCTAAGAACTGGATCTCCCTGTTAGAGTCATCTTCATTCAACCCATGCTCTACCCTCTCCTTGGGTCATTTGAGATCCGGGGAAGACTGGTCATTGTTAAACAGTTACTATAAAAGGAAAGGTTTGTTAATGACTATTTACACAAGAATGTAGAGTAGGAAAATGCATTACGCCAGGTGGTCTTCGACTTTTGATGTGATTCTAAAGTTCTGTGTACGTTTTCAAAATTTGAAGACATTAAGAAGGGTTGGCGCCTTGACAGAGAGCCGTAGGCCTGGATGAGTAGCTCATTAGACACATGTCTTCTTTCCCTCCCTCACCTTTGTCTCTTTTCCTCCCCGTCAGCAGCTTCTAGAGCTAAAAGGGGTGTGTTTGTCTGAGAAAGCCAGAGAATTCTTGTTGGGCAAGAAAATGAAACCACTTCAGGAATGTCAAGTGCAGAGGAAACTCGAATATGGTGACTTTGAATCTGAGAAGTTCTCCACAGCAGGCAGGAAGAAGTCAACCCAGATCTCCCTCAGCTGAGAGGCACATTAGCAACTCAAGTGCACTTGAAATGGGCGGGATACTCTCCCAGCCTTCATGTGATGACTCGGCAGACACAAAATGACTGGCCTGTCTAACATCTAGTAGTAGGCTGGCCAAGAGTGGGGCTCTGCAGCCAATTTCCAATCAAGGAAATGGAATTTGGGAAGTAAAAGCAAAACCAAGTAAGCCTTGATGAGAAGCGTGACAGTTGTCATTTCTGGGGCATGGCATTTTCGCTGTCACATCCTGTCAGCAGAAATTGTCCAGTTTTCGCTGGAAATAGCCACACCCTATTAGCTGAGTGATTCCAACTTTCCCCCCTGTTTGCTCCTGTGCTGTCTGTGTTGATGTTCAGTCTAGGGAGCGCAGATGCAACTCACCTGTCTCCTGAGTTGCCACACTCACTGAGTGGTGCTCCCAATGCAATCCAGACACTAAAAAACCCTTCACTGCTAACTGAATCCTTCATTTGGAAAGATCATCCCTGGACCAAGCAGGAAATAAAGGTGAGTTGGTGAGGCGTCAATCAAAAGCGCTGTTGGAACTGTAGGAAGCCCATCATTTGTGCTGTTGTTGAAATACTGCCATACAGTTAGATGTGCCTGTCTTTCAAGAGGATTTTGAGTTAATATAGAAAAACCAACCAGTCAGACAAGCAAAAAATACCCACCCCAAATCTCTTGATTTCCATATTAACACCTAGTGTAAAGTATTGAAACACAGCAGATCAAGGAAAAGTAGACCAATTTAGCCTTGGGGAATGTTCTTACAAAGCCCCTTGCAATGTGGGGGCCACCCCTATAACTACCTAATGACTCGTGAAACTTGGAGAAGAGATATTATTGGGGCCAGCACCTATGGAGAGCAATGATGACTTGGGGCTGCTTCTGATAGCAAGGTCGATAGGGGTGCCCAGCAGGAAGATAATAAAAGTAGACTTCTCAGACATTGAGAGAGCCAGCCTTAAAGGGCACAGGCCTTTCTGCCATCTCAGTGAACAGTAGTGCGAGCAATGGTAGTACATTAGAGGCGGGGGAACTTTACTTACTTGGAGATGAACCCCCAATTGATAGTGGCGAAGTCACACTCAGTGTCATTGTAAGCGCCTCATAGAACTGCTCTTTTTGTCTTTCAGACTTTATTTTTTAATAGCTAAGAATTTCACTTGATTTAGTCTGCTCATGGCTCTAGCATGCCCTGGCCCTCAGGGACACAGTTCCCGGAAGTGCCCAGTACATCCACATCTGCAGAGAAGAGTGTGTAGACTTTCCCAAGGAATAGAGCAGGGCAGTGAGAATCCCACATGCGCAGCCGCACCCGAGGACTTGGGAGGTTCTCATCAAAGACCTCTTCTGACCCTGCTTTCCCCCAGAGCGTGCAGGGACCCAGGGGCACACACATTAGTTGCACACGGGTGAGTTTTAATTAAAGCCCGGGGCTTTAAAAGCTCCAGATTCCCTGCAGGTAACCTTTCCAGCTACACTTCCTTAATTCAAAGGATTCAAAGCTTCTTAAGGAAACATGGTGGTGTTTTATCTGGGAGTGATCTTATTTCCAGAGTTCTTTTTCTTGATGTAATTTTTAATATTTCATGCTTTGCTGCTCTTCTGCCTTGGCGTCCCAGAGATGAGTAAATACGCTGGGAAGGCTGAAGCCTGGCTCAGCTGTGATGTGGCACCTGGCCTTGTAGGCAGTGCTGTAGCTTCCCGCTGCTGGGGGCCAGCATGCCCTCCCGAATAGCCCACTTAGGAAGGTGAGTCTCCCATCAGGCATGCTCTTGGAAGTCTTACTTCTCCGTAGCTTCTCGGTTGACCTTCCTGTGGCCATGCCACATCAGAAAACAGGCCCAATATGACTCCTGACACATATGCACATTCCCATATCACTCCCAGCTACAGGGTGAGTCGATGCTGCTTCTTCCTCCGTATTACAGATGGGGAAATGGAAACAGAAAGGGTATATAGCCTGTACTATTAATGGTTTTTAAAAGAGCCTATCTTCAAAACCATAGCGTCCAGCTCTGAACGTGATGCTACAAACTGCAACGCATCTTCTCCTTCTTTTTCTGTGGTCAGCAAAATAAAACCAAGCAGAGAACAAATGTATCAGGCCAGCTGTTACCTGGCTTCTCAAAGTCTGCAGGCTTCTCTGCCCAAGTTATCTGCTGGAAGATGCTGCTCAGTTTTCTGTGAAGTGTCTTCTTGTGCACAGAACTCTACTATGATGTCATCATTGTACTATATTGAGCCACGGGTCTCTAAAGTTAGTAGGGGCCAGGGGTTCTCATTCCAGAAGAGAAGAGAGTTTTGGGCATTATCAGAACCACTGGGGGAATTTGTTCCACCTTCCCACCTGAGTTTCATGGTTAGTTTACAGGCCACTCCCCCTTGCAACCTATATTGATCTATATGTCTTTTAGTGTAGAAAGCAGGCTTGAGAGCACAACACAATATGCGCCTCCCATGTGTATTATTATCAGCTTTATACTCTTGATTAATATTTGGAGACCTATTAGCCAAGATCACTTCCATTCATTTCAGTCAAAATGTCTTCAAATGCTCTAAGCTCAAGATGTACGAGCCTAAGACCATCTACATATCCGATTTTTACATTATGATTCTTACCAGTAGCAAAATTAGAGTTATGAAGTAGCAATGAAAATAATTTTATGGTTGGGGGTCAATACAACATGAGAATCTGTATTAAGGGGTCGCAGCATGAGGAAGGTTAAGATGTCTTCTGTGACTGAAAATGTAAAGTACTGATTCCATTTGAGGACCTCTTAGAACAAACAGGCTAGATACTCAAAGAGATGGTAAATTTAGGGTGATGATCACTGTTCTAGAGACCTCCTCTGTGACTTTAATTCTCAATAGACACTCCTTAGAGTCCATATGAAGCTAAGGACGTAGGATGGAAACAAGTTAAGTATATCCGACAGAAGGAATCCTGGGAGGCAGCAGGTTGAATAGGAATTGTCACTGTTCTGTACAGGAACTTTCATAGCCCAGACTATCCTCAAACATATGATCCTTTTGCCTCTGCCTCTTGCATATTTGGGCTGTTTTTTAGTCTATGAGAACCAAATAGTTGATAAAGGTCCATCACTAGTTAAGGTTGCAGCAGGGACTGGTACTGCCCATAGAATATCAGGAGCTAGCAAGTATGTCTGGGCAGGCACTGGGCATTACACACTAGACAAACTCAGTGTACCAGTCAGATTCTTACAGAGTGGAGAAACTGACTTTGAATTCCCCATCATTGCCAGGGGGTCACAGAGAAGAACTATGTAAGATCCTTCTGCTGCTGAACCAAATCCCCAAGGTTAGTCAGGAACAAAGCTCAAAAAAACTCATATTGGAGGACATCTTCCCCCACATAGACACAGAAGCCCATCATGACAGTACCAGACAGCTCAGCAGCCTACTGCCCTAAATTTAAAAAGATCATAGATAAAAAGATGATTTCTAGACTTATTTGGTTGGAAGACTATTTATGTTGATTAATGTAAACATCCCCTAGGTTTAGCCACACAAATAACATTTTTGATGATGAGGCATTGCCCTCAACTCAGCATGTAGTGCTGCATAATGTAAATTGCACACACCAGGTCACCTCTCTTAATTCCACAAAAATATCTGAATTGTGGAGCACAGATGGCTAAAGTAATTCTGGACAGGGAAATGCAGAGTGGGAATAAAACTAATGGCAGTTGACACTTATATGTCAGACCTTGTACCTAATGTCTTCCAACTTACTCTACCTTTTCAAAAAGCCAATTATTTCATTTTTAATCGACACAAAGTGTTATGATGTTTTAGTGCATATATAATTATATAGTGTTCCAGCCAGTACTAACATAACTATCTTTGTAAACATTCAACACATTTTTTGTGAGGGGGGGGCTAACTAAAAGTCCTTCCTTCTAGGTTTTTAATTTTTTAATGTACAAAACATGGTTCTTATCTATACTCATTCTATTGTGTGTTAGAACTCATTTCTCCTGTACAACTCTAACTCAACTCACCCTCCAACTCTCTTCAACCTCTAGTAAACTCTATCACACTTGGAAAAAAATCTTCTTTTAATCCTAAGAAATGAATGCTCTCATTTTTATCCCCTTGTGAGTATGGGGATTCTGAGGCCAGAAAAATAAAAGTATGCTTCAGACAGATATTCTTAGAGTGTAAGTAGCAGAGCTGTAAAAAAAAAATCAAACTTTAATCTCAATTCAGTAACTATTGTCCTATGCCGAGTAGAAGTAATTTTGGTAAAGAAATGTCCTCTTTATTCAACCAGATGTTTCTTCCCTCCTGGTCAAATCTGACATCCATCGAAGACCAACAATGTCTTCATCTTTGGCTCAGGTGGAATTCAGGTGGAGAATCAATTGGCCAAAGCAAAATTCCACTATGTAATTCCACTGTGTAAGAATGTGCTTACACAATGATCCCTAATGACAGTCTTTGTTCAATGCATTTGGACTGCAAAGATATTTTAACACCATCTTGGCTGCTCTTACTTAAGGCAGGGCTATGCTTGACTAAGTCTTAGTAGAGAAAGGACCTCTGCAAAGCAGCCCCTTCGCAGAGTCTAGACAAGTCCATTGTGGTCCTCCATGCTTGCTGTTGGCCTTTGTAGAGAGCTGAAAAAGCTCTTTAGTAACTGGCTCTGCATCCTTTGAGAGATGGGCTGCAAGCACCTGGATTTTTATGTCAACATCCACTTCCCCAGGTGGTTTGCTATCTACTTCTGCTACAATGCTGGGGAGGAACACAGACACAGTAAGAATACGAAGAGCTTGTGATGGCTTCCTTCCTAGAACTCCAGCTAATGTGTTAAAAACAAATGCTTTTAATTTCCTGCTGGAACCACATAGTCATTATGTGGTTGCTTCCAAGCTTCATCTTTCCCGCCCCCTTTGTGCAACCCTGAGCTGGCACCTAGTCTATCCCAAGGGCTATACGGTTGCCTTTCTCAAAAAGAATCACACACAACTGAATGGAGGTCAGATCCAGACTCCAGGTGAACCTTGTTCGTTGGCTGCTGCCATTCCCACATTTCATTTTCTGTAAGTGTGAACGTTCCAGGACTACATGATTCCCTGATCATCAGAGAACATATTTATCATTCATCTTTGGTTAGACTTTGGGTCTGTATATTATTCAACCCTTTCTGGAATCAATATAGTAGAACAGTTAATAGTGTGAGCTTTTGAATCATAACTACTATAGGCACAGTCTAGCATGCACTTTTTCTGTGAGCTTGAGCAAATTATTCAACCATTGGAGTCTTCTATTGTTTACATATGTAGAAGGAGGTTGAACAGGAAATTAATTCTTCGGATCTTTTGGGGAGTTATGTGAGAATGGACAATTAAAGTTTAATACCATTTTAGAAACTCAAGAAACATTCTTTAGTCATTTAGCCAACATTTATTGAGTATATACTCCAAAGCAGACTCTGTTTTTGGAAGTCCAGGCAGAGGAACATCACTAGGAAATATAATCAGAAACCCCACTTGTATGGAGTTTTTATTATTGTGCTCAATGAGTTTCACAGACACACAACTAGAGAATTTCAGTCAGGACTTCTCACGAAAATGATGCCTCTGTTCGAATCAATTATAAAATTCCTAGTTACAAAGCTTTAAGCAATGGTTATAACCATGATATTTGCCCATAGTAATTTTGAGATCTTGAAGATGGACATCCGACTTTCATTTTCAGGATCTGAGCAGTCCAATAATAACTTTAATTAATCGAGCATTTCTTAAATTTGCAGGATCACAGATTGCTACTTGTTAATTCTCTGCAGATTTCCATAGGTCTGTCTTCTAAGAAATGTATTAGGGACAATGATGAGCTTGAAAGGATGCAGATAACTACAGTGAGAGTCCACAGCCTAGTAAGGAATGCCAGGTGGTCTGTGCCTGACTGCAAGGAAGGAGCAGTCACAGACAGGGCTTTTCCTACCTCACAGCAAGCAGGCTTCCTGTTCTGGCAGGTACCAGCCAACCCTCCCACATAGCTACTTTGGGGCTGCCCCAGTTTGCTCTTCCTAGGTATTAATTTAACCAAGGCTTGCACAAATTCACAAGGCCCAGGCATCTCAGTAAGTTTCTTCTTAGCACTGGGCCATAGGCTCACACCCCTGCCTTCTGTACCTACCTTTATAGAAGGACCCTTATCACCCATACAAAGGAAGGCAGTTTGGGTATGGCTGATTAGTTTTTCCAGGCAATGTCCAGATAGCCACTCTGTTCCATCAGTCCCACTAGGCAGCTGGGAACCATGTTTCTTGTCCCTGGGTATCTTTTCTGGGGAGATATGGAGTCTAGGATCTAAGCACTGGTAATACTCAATCTCCATCCTCTTGTGAAGAAATCCATAAATCTCTGGTTAGTGTTTGCCCTCTTTGGAATAAACTTCTAATTGATTTCTAAAGATTGCTGCTTGCAAATTAAATTACCCTTCTCTTTTACATTGTATAAAGAAACATCACCCAGACACCTCTCCTGGGCACACATCCCTCCTCTCACTCCCAGGCTGTGATTAGATTACTGCTGTTGCATTGCTTCCATTCAACTCAAGCTACAAGATTTGTTTCTCTTGCTTGTTTAATTGCCCATGTCTTATTACAGGGACAATTTATTGTTTTAGTGCAGCATAAAGTTCAAATATTTCATGCAAGATGAATATGGCCGCTGACACTTTTATTCTCATTCCAAATTCACACATGTTTTAAAAAAAATTAACTCCCGCTGGAAACCTTTCAAAATGTTTTTTGGTCAGCAATTGCTAAGGGTTAAAACCTCCGTAAGTTGACTTTTTGAAAAAAGGAAAAGAGTCTAAATGGTATATTTTTTCCATTAAATTGCTAGAGGTTTTTTTGTTGGATGATATTAACATATTGGGAATGAACTGTGGAAAATGTGCAACAACTTGGATGAATAACCACAGAATCATGCAGAGTGAAAAAAAAAAACAGACAATACAGATTGTCCTATATACTGCAGGATTCAATTTATATAATTGTCTTGAAGTACAAAATTCCAGAAATAGAGAAAAGATTTACTGGTCGCTCGGTGTTAAGAAGAAGGTGAACGAACGGATGGCCAGTGTCTGCAGAAGAGTATGATGTGGATCCTGTGATGATGAAAGTATTCTGTGCCATGGCTATTTGGTACAAGTTTCCTGACTGTGATATTGTACTAAATAGTTTTGTAATCTATTATCATTGGGAATAAACTGAACAAAGGCTACATAAAATGTTTCTCTGTTGTTTATTACAATTTCACATGTACATAGTTATCATAAAACTATGTACATAGTTATCATAAAATAAGCTTAACTGAAAGTGAGGTATATCAGTAGTTAGAGAAGTAGATGTGTGATAGATATGTTATGTGGGCATTCACTGCAAATTTTTCAATGTTTCTGTGGAAATTTTTCATCATAGAGTATTGGGAACATGTATTGAAAATATGTACTATACTCATGGGGAACATATGCAGGCTTCTCACTGGTTCCCCAGAAGCCAGAGGGAAGATTCCAAGCCACCACATAGCTGATGCATTGGGCAGATCAGAGCCATGATACCTGGTACCAGCACCAGTTCTGGATCACAAGAGTTTAGAGAGCCTGAGGTAAGAGCCAACTGCCCATCTCTTCCTCCGGAGCCTCCAAGAGCTGAGAAGGTGTTAAGGAACAATGTGAAGCTCTTGATGTGCAGCCACACGAGTGTGTCAGCAGCACCTCATCCCACTCCCAGCTGCTTCTCACCAGTGCCCATGCCTAATCTCTGCCATCAAAGCAGTCACATCCAGCAATGGCGCCGGCTTCCAGGTATCCCCACTCCCTGCCAGGAACTCAGAAGCGGGCGCTGCTGGGGCCTAAGATGCTGCATCTTTACATACAGAAAACACCCAGAACCAGATCTGGAAACTTTTCTTCTCCTTTTTACTCTTCTTCTCATTCCGGGCCTCTGGATCACATTTCTGTTAAGTTACCTTTCACTTGACAAAACAAAGTCAAAATTGATGCTTTGTTCTTTGGGGTTGCAAAAGCTGTCACGGCAAAGAAAGAAGATAACACCCAGGTGAAAGATGAAGGGCCAGCAGAAAGTGCTTGCTTATTCTGATTGCCTGGAAACAGCACCCACTCTCGGCTTCTCCACAGATCCCCTTGGGCTTCGAACTTAGTTTCCCAGTCTCGTCCCTGTCAGGATATTCCTCACATAGGAAAATGACACTCCTGCTCTCCGAAATGTAAAGTGCTAACAAGGAAGTGTTCTTTCCTGCCCCATGGAGAACAGACAGGCCCTTCAGCTGGCTCATTTTTCTCACCCACACAGTCTGTCATAAATGTCACTCTAAGCAGAATGCAAGGCAGGAGCCCAATCTATTTTCTGGCTTTGATATACAGCCATTATAGAATCTATAATGCTGTGTCGAAATCATTGCTTTTTTTGTGTATCTTCTCTAACAGTCTGTGAGCAGCTTGAGGGATATGCCTAATTTATCCTCTGCCCCAGGGTGATGTGTGATAAAATACATGCTCAGCCAGTGGATGGCTGGGATAGGTAAGTGGGTGTGTGGATAGATGGGTGAATGCATGAATTGGTTACTAATGGAACAGAGGGCTCCAGGAACAGGATGAAAGTGTTTTGGGCATTGTTTTCTGATACAGGAACATTACATATTGACTTTAGTGACATGAGGCTGGTGTATTTGATGGGAATTTTTTACATGGCAGTATAGTCAGGTTTATGAGTAGTCAGCATAATAGCAAAGAGATATATCAACATGGTAGGCCTTTCAGACTTCAATAATAAATAGAGCTAGCCCTGTGCTTATAGCAAGCCAAAATACAGCTTGCTATGGCCTAAATGTTCCTCTCCCCCATTCTTATGTGAAAATCAAATCCCCAATACAATGGCATGGAAGGTATCATATTTGGAAGGTAACTAGGTCATGATTCCAAAGAGAACTTTGCCCTCTTCTACCACGTGAAGACACAGCTAGAAGTCAGCATACCCCAATTCGGTCAGCACTTTGATATTAGACTTCCTTGCCTGTAGAACTATGAGAAATAAATTTATTCTGTTTATAAATGGTATTCTCTTACTACAGTGCAAATAGGCATAGCCACTTCAGAAGCCACCTTTGGACATCATAGAATCCCTTCATATGATGCTAAGCTACCTCTATAGAGGGAGACCCTGCTGAACCACCAACACTAGTTGTGGCCTCTCTAGGGTCTTGTAACCATATAGGGCAAAATACTGCTGGGCTCTTTGGATATTTAATTAACAGTGGGAGGGAAGTCAGTCTGACAATTCCAGTAGGTAATGAGATGTCCTTTACTTGTTTGTAAAGAGTGCAATAATTTTTCCATTAAAAACTAAGTTAACTATTTTTCAACAAAACTAGTTAGTTATAGATTACCCACTCTCTTTCAACCATCATAACTATTATGTCCCACATTGAGACCTTAAGAGAGTTATTATCAGGAGGTTGGGCTATCATTAAATTTCTGTAGCTACCTTGTGTTTTGGGTGCTGGATACTCATAGCTCATGCCCCTCTTCCTAAAAGACATAGTTGTTCAGCTTCCTGGATCCAGAGTTATCTATATCCTTCCATCATCACTAGAGAGTTCCACAGTTCCACAGATCCATCACAACTCTTCTGTTACTTCTGTTTTGTGATAGACATTGAAAGCAACTTAGGATGGAAAGGGGTTATTTCATCTCATAGCTTTCAATCCATCATGAATTGAAGTAGGATCAGGAGCTCAAGGCTGGAACTTGGAGGCAGGACCTAAAGCTGAGATCATGAAGGAATGCTACACTTACTTGATCTCCATGGATCAATCAACCTGCTTTCTTACACAACTCAGGACCACCTGCCCAGCGCTGGCAGTGCCCGTAGGGGTGTAGGCCCTCCTAAAGCAGTCATTAAAAAGCATATAGTTCCACAGACTTGACTGCAATCAGAAGGAAGTCCTTAGTCAGGTTTCCTTTCCCAAATGACCCTAGTTGGTGTCAAGTTGACAAACTCTAACTAGCCTAGCCTTTAAGTTTCAAATGCCTAAATTTGTTCTCATCACAAAGAGGAGATTAAAAAGGGCCTTAAGCCACTTTTAAAAGCACAGGCTGTCTTATGAGCAACACTTTAACCATCAAAAATACCTTTCCACCGTGTATGGATATAACCTAGAACCCCTGCTTGAATGTAGCAAATGGTAGCTCGATATCCAAGTGGGTACTCTAGTAAGGGGAACAGAAACTATTCCTGACATGAACTCAATGGCTGGCTCTTCGACCCTCCCCTGCTCTGAGGGAGGAGCAGCCTTGCTAGGCCACAGAAGAGGACATTGCAGCCAGTCCTGAAGAGACCAGATAAGCTAGAGTTAGAAGGAAGGGAGGAGGACCTCCGCTATCAGCGGACTTGGAAAGGGGCAGGGAAGAGATGAGGGAGGGAAGGGAGGAATAAGGAGGGAATTAAAAAAATGCCTTTCCTTGGAAAACACATAGGGGGAGAAAATTTCAGGTCAAGGCAAATCTGGACTATTCAGCTCATCTCAGGTCTAGAAAATGACCCCTGCACAGGGCCCTCATAGAGGCTTGGGCTTCTCTAGACTAGTGCACAGCACCAGTCCTTTCCATTTTCTGTCATTTACCCCCATTGTCTCTTTGTTGTTCATCTTTCTGAGACAAGGTTGGAATCCATTTTGGAATGTACTGAACTCAGACCCATTGTTGTAGGAACTCTGGCATATTAACTCACTTTTGAGATACAACATCTGACATAATATCTAGTACATAATAGAGTTTGAGTTAACCTTTACTTAGGGGAAGGTTTCAGAAAAATTCTGGCTTTGTAGTATAGTGGTTCACAGTCCACATTTGGAAGACAGACTTTGAATGTTCAAATTCTATCTCTGCCACTTTCTGTCTATGTGACCTTCAGCAGATTATTTTCTATCTTGGTTTTCTCATTTAAAATATGAGAATAAAAAAATAAACAAAAGAAATATGAGAATAGTGGTACTGGATTATTGGTACTGAATAATATTGAATTACTTTTAGTATTGATGGAATGAATATATTGAAAATGTTTAGAACAGTGCCTAGAGCATAATACATACTAAATATGTGTTAGATATTAATTTTATTGAGAACTATGATATTGCTATGGGAGGAAAATGATGGTTACTTGACCCCAATTATCCCTGTTCTCTTTCCTGTGAAATTAGAATAATCAGATCTAGCTATGGGGCTGTTAGAAACATTGCAGAATAGTCTATGAGCCACCCTTCACAATGAATGTTATGACAGAATGTGTGGGTTTTTCCTTTGCATATCACAGTCCCTCTTTCTTTGCCCTTCTGACTTTTCTACTCTGCTCATGTCTCCCTAGGGTTCCTCTGGGTCCTCTGCTTTCTTGCCCTCTGAACTCACTATGTGATCTCATCCTTGCCATGGGCTTTGATCATACTTCCCACAAGTTCCAAGTTCCCTGATGCAGATTTCTTAGCCCCATGTACTTACCACTCAGAGAGCAAATACTGTCAGAATCAGCATGTCCATGGATGAATTCCTTACCTTTCTTCCAAGTATGACCCTCTAGTGTTGAGTCCTGCACTGAACGGTGCCATTACTAGACAGCCATTGAGCCACACTTGGGATCTTCTTTAACTCCCCTAATCACTGCTCCATCACTCCTTGACTATATTAGCACAAGCCCTGTAAATGTCCTTACAGTACCACCTCCCTCAGGCCTTCCTCTCTAAGTTAGTTCAAGACAACAGCTCTTTGCTGGTGATTGCATTGATTTACTCCTTGCCCCCAACAACCGTCCATTCTTTCATAGTGCACAGTTAGGAAAAAAGTTCTAGGTTTCTGACAGAAATCCAGTTGTGATTTCCCCGTTGTTTAAAAGGTTCTGGTGCACTCTGGTGATAAAGCTCTAGCTCGACTCTCTCAAGGTTTATGTGCCTCTGATAATATTGTTCCAGACTTTCCTCCTGCAGCACCCTACATTCTCTTCTCAGACCCAAGTCTTCCTGTCCGTATTAGCACTGCTTTAATTCAGTGGCCTTTTTCCTCTCTTTATTCTTTACTCCTCAGTTTCTCTTGCATGCTCCAAGCCTCCAGGTCTCAGTAGAGCCTGAGCATCCAACTAGAAGCTTCTAGCAAGCCCTTACCTCTGGTCTGTGTAAGGTTCTCCCCTTGAGGCTGACACAGCGCCCCATGGCTGTCTCCATTCCAACACACTGCACCAGAGTGGCTGTCTCTTTATCTCTTACCTATCTATAAGGACAGGGACACTTTCTAATTTATGGATATTTATCTTGTCTCTCAAATCATAGTCATTCATGCAGGAAATACGAAAGAATAAAAAAAAATTCTGACATTTCCTTCCACTCTACAAAATCCATCTAATAAAAGGTTTGTGTGGACAGACTGTCTGAAACAGTCTGGCGCTTTTCTGCTTTCTTTGTAACTCGTGACAGTTGACCCACACAGCAAAAGTGGAAAGCTTTGTAGCTCTTGACTAGCACAGCCCACATCTGGCTGACTGTAGGATGTCCATTTCGTTGGAGACATGTCTTCTCCTTCCACAGGCAGATCTTCTAGAGTGGAAGAGTTGGTATTCTATGACAGAGAACAGCTGTTCCCGGGCAATAAAACTATGTTGACTGTCTAATAAATCCCACATGGAACATAACTCCACTCATTCAGATACACATTTCCTATGACTACTTGGGCATCATGGAGGCAAAGTAGTCATGATAGAGATCACATGGCCTGCAAAACCTAGGGATTTTACTCTCTGGCCATTAACATACAAGGAAGAAGACACATGCTCTAGGACCTTACCTTGTAGAACCTGGCTTCTTCCAGCTGTGGGCAGAGACTCAGACCTGAGAGGCATAGGCCAAGAAAGGGTCACAGTCCCAAATCCAATTTTCTTGGTTGAAAGCCATTCCTAATATTTCCCTTTGATAATGCCTGATGCCTACCTAAATGCTTTCATGGTCACTAAGCAGAAGCTATTCCCAGAAAACTATCACTGCTCATGGTGAGGTGGCAGCTAATGTGCCATTGGCCAGGATCTAGCTGCCAGGCTCCTGGGGACAGGCCCTGAACCTTCAGTCTGTCACTAAGCCTAAATTACCTGCTACCAACCATGTAAATGTGAGCAAGTTAAAGCACTTAAAATCTCAGGGCCTAAGTTTCCTCTACCATAAAATGTGGTCTGTGAAATTATTAATAACACCCAACAAACAAGTCATAGCAGAAAATAAATGGCTCATGTAGATGGCTCTGTTGCGCTGTGGTTTGGCTTACCCATAATCCCTCACTAATGTCAGCCAATAGAGTTTCATTTGGCTTATTCTAGAGATAGTAAACTGACCTGGACATTCAGGTTCCCCTCTCACAGCTAGACATCTGACAAGTTATTGCCTTCTTGCTACGCCCATATGTGAGGTCATCTACACAACACAGGGCCTAAAGGACATCAATGCTGCCCTGCATTTCACCCATGTCGGGGTCATTCTGCTTTCGTTCCTCACACAAAGGTATTCTCACATGCTTCATGTTGCCTGTTTGTATTTTGTTTCGTTTTGGGTTCTCTTTCTCCCAACGCACATTGTCTTGCTTCTCCTCTCTGCCTCTCATCCAGCAGCTGCTTCCCTTCCTGTAGGAAGCCACCCAAGCCTGGACACAACCCACAGAGCCTTCTTTTTCCTGGTGCTCGCTGGACCTGAGAAGAGGTAGTTGTCATCAGTCTGACAGCTTTCTGCTCAGCTATGATTTAGCTGTGACTCAACCTCTCTAAGCCTCGGTTTCCTCGACTGCAAAACAGGAACAATAATGGTTAGCTTTCAAGCTGGTTACAATAGGCAAGCTTCCTGCATATAGTAGGTTTAAGATATATTCATTACATCCTTCATGATTTTAGTACCTATTTGATTTTCACAGTTGGGTGTCATGGATTGGTTAATGTGCCCCAAACAACAGACTTCAGTGATTAGATTTTGAGATCCAGGTAAAATGAATCAACAAGTCATAAGCCAATCCACTGTTATCATCCCTTTCCATGGAGATTTTCCATGTCAGTCCTGAGCTCTCCAATCAAAAGGCATATAATGGTACACAGTGCAGCTTAGATTGGTGGTTCTCAACCTGTGGGTTGTGACCCCACAAAAGAGCTTCAGAAAACAAAGATATTTACATTATGGTAGTAGCAAAATTAAAGTTATGTAGTAACAACAAAAAATAATGATTTTATGGTTGGGGGGGTCACAACATGAAGAACTGTATTAGGAAGATTGAGAACTGCAGGCTCAGAAGCTCCTGAGTATAGAAACAGGTGGATCTATCTGGGGAGAAGTGAGGATGTCTGCTTAGAGGTATCAAGTTAACTGATAAATGAGAGGCAATGCTGTGAAGCCCTGGGGACCTACCTGTGAGTCTGACCAGCGCTAGCTCATCTACAGGTCTACATCTGGCTTAGCTTTACCCTCATGTGTGGTGAGAGTCCTCACTGTCTGCCTTGTCTGTGTGAGCCGGCACCGGTGTCCTTTAGCTGCTGGAGCTCAGCATCTTCCAGGTTTATGGATTTTGTTGAATTTGTTACATTCCAGCCACTTTTTCTTTAGTTTCCTATTTCCATTCTCATTTTCTGATACTTCAGTTGCTGGCATGTTAGGCTGCTCAGTGTTGTCTTGAGCCACAAATGTTCCATTTATTAAATTTTCAATGTTTTTCTATTCTGTATTCTATCTGGCGTATTTTCTATTGCTCTTTTCAATTTCATCCTTCCTTTTCTTATATTGCCTAAACCGGTGTTCATTTACCGAGTAGAGTCTTCACCTCAGACCTTGTTTAACTTTAGAAAATGTGTGTGTGTGCATGTGTGCATGTTTCTATATGTGTGTGTGCATGTTTGTGTGTGTATGCATGGGTATGTGTCTGTGTATATGCAAGTGTGTGTTGTTGGGGGGTGATTTCCTGTATTTTGCCTTATCTTCTCATGCTTCCGTTCACTTTCCTGTTCATCAAGGTTGCTTTTCATGATCATGTCTCTCCTGTTTCCATCATGTTGTCACTTCTGACAATATGACAGAGTCTGTCTCCATTGGCTGCTTTTCCTCCGCATGTGCATTGTATTCTCCTGCTTCCTTGGAACTCCAGGTGACTCTTTTATTGGATTTTGGACACCGTGGATTTCATGTTGCTGAGGTGCTTCTCTGCTCATTCTGTGTTTTATTTTCTTAGATATTTGGAGACCTTTTTCTGGGAAGTCTTTCAGTTATTCTTCATTCAGTCTTAACTTTTCATGGCTTGCTTTTTAACACTGTTATATATGGGACTTGATGAGCATTTTCTAAGCATATTTTGTCCTTACTTCCAAGATAGCACTTCACACCTCATCTATCACAAAGTTTCTCTTCCCTGGCTGATGGACTGTCTACTCTGCATACTTCAGGAGTTTCTCTGCTTGCTCATTTTTAGTAGGGTCCTCCCCCCCCCGCCCTGTACTAGTGCTGTTATATGAATTTTCTGATGCGTACTCAGACTTGAGGAAAAACTTCTGGAAATCTCTAAACTATTCCATCCCTCCTAGTTCCCCTCTTTCCCTCTTTGACTAAGCTGACACCTAGGAGTACTGATGAGGTAGCAGGCCACCCTCATTTGCCCTGTGTTGTTTGTTGCTCAGTTGATGAAGTCCACTGCTTTGCATAGTTTCCCAATGCTCTTTACTTTATTTATTATGTATTTATTTATAATAAACAAATAAATCATTTATAATTATAATGTAACAATTATAAATTATTTATTTATAAATTTATCATTTATTTATTATTATTTATAAATTTATATAAATTATTCACTTTATATCCTGATTGTATCACCTTCCCTTGTCTCCTCCCAGTCCCACTCTCCTTCCCTCTTCTGCCCTCCTCCTCCTGTAAACCACAGAAAGGGGGAGTCCTCCTCCACTACCATCTACCCAAGCCTATCAAGCCTCATCAAGACTGCCTGGATCCTCTTCCCCTGTGGTCTGGCAAGGCTGCTCCACCAAGGGGAAGTGATCAAAGAGAAGGCAACCAAGTCCATGTCAGAGACAGCTCCTGCTCCCCTTACTAGCTAACTCACCTGGAGACTGAGCTACCTCTGGGCTACATCTGAGCAGGGTGTCTCAGTCCTTTCCATGCATGGTGCTTCATTGCTGCATCAGTCTCTGCAGGATCCCCTGGGCCCCGATTTGTTGGTTTTGTTGGTCTCCTTGTAGCACTCCTGTCCCCTCCGGGACCTTCTATACCCCAACTCTTCCATAAGACTCCCTGTGCTCTGCCCAAAGTTTAGCTGTGAGTCTCAGTGTCTGCTTCAATCCCCTGCTGGGTGGAGTCTTTCAGAGGACATCTATGGTAGGCTCCCATCCTGTTCCCTCTTTTCAACCACTTTCAGTGGCTATTCTATTTGCCCTTCTGCCCGAGAATTCAGCATCCTCCCTATGGTCCTCTTTGTTACTTAGCTTCTTTAGGTCTGTGTATTTTAGTATGGTTATCCTGTGTTATATGACTCATATTGGCTTATAAATAAGCATATGCCATACGTGTCTTTCTGGTTCTGGGTTACCTCACTCAAGATGATCTTTTCTAGTTCCATCCATTTCCCTGCAAATTTCATGATTTCCTTTATTTTTTTTTAATAGCTAATGAAGAAAAGTTCTACTGTTGGGTCACAGGATGAAAGAGAAGTCAAATGAGTCCCTTTTTATCTTACTTTTTCTTTTCTTTATTTTTATTTATTTTGCTTTGTTTTTCAAGACTCGGTTTCTCTGTGCAGCTTTGGCTCTCCTGGATTCGCTTTGTAGACCAGCCTGGCCTCATAGAGTTCTACCTGCCTCTGCCTCCTGAGTGCTGGGTGTACCGCTGAGCCTAGCATGTTTTTTTAAATTAATTTGCTTATTTAACCACTTCACAGCTGATCACAGCCCCCTCCCTCCTTTCTTCAAAGTTCCACATTCACACCCCCTCCCGCATTCCCCCCTCATCCTCAGAAAAGAGGTGGTCGCCTTGTCACATCAAGTTGCAGTAGGACTGAGGCCAGGCAAGACAGCCCAGCTATGGGAAAGGGATGCAAAGGCAGGGAACATTTGTCAGAGACAGCCCCCACTCCAATTGTTAGGGGACCCACATGAAGAACAAGCTGCACATCTGCTACATAAAGATGGAACAGAGATTGAGGGAATGTCCAACCAATGACTGGCCCAACTTGAGACCCACGCCACGGGAGGGAGCCAACCCCTGACACTATTAAGGATACTCTGCTGTGCTTTGAAGACAGAAGCCTTGCATAACTGTCTTCTGAGAGGCTTCATCTAGCAGCTGATGAAAACAGATGCTGAGACCCACAGCCAAACAATAGTGGAGTCCTGGTGAGTAAGAAGAGGAAGGATTGAGGGAGCTGGAGGGGTCAAGGACACCACAAGAAGACCTACAGAGTAAACTAACCTAGGACCATAGGGGCTTACAAAGATTGAACCACCAACCAAAGAGCGTGCATGAGCTAGACCTAGATCTCCTATACATATGTAGCAAATGTGAAACTTATCTTTGTTTCTTAAATGCAAACTGAGGCACAAAGAGACTGAACAAGTCATCCAAGCTTGTGTAGTTGAGTTGTCCTGGGGTTTGAAGTCGTGGTCTTCAACTGTAAGCTCTGACTTCTCAAAACTGTTAGTGTAACTTTAATCAGATATTTACACAAGATAATTCAGTATTTCTAAATCACAGAGGAAGAAAGACATTGTGTTAGCATAAAATTCAAAAGGACAGGCTCTCTCTGTCCCTGTGCATGCTCAGAGTTGGGCAAGGTTGTCCAAGAATGAACTCCAGTGAAACCCTTGTACCCTGCCTCAGAGATGAGGCTGAACATGTTACTGCTGGCTCTTTGGGGCCACAGGATAGATTTCCAAAGCCTCTAGTTGTGACAGGTCCTGGTATCGAACAGAAATATAATCTGACTTTTCAGGGCTCTCTGGAAATTTTCTGTTTTCTGAGCACAAGCCATTTACCCAAACAGTGGAAAGGGATTGCAGTTCACTCTCTATGCTGAATTATGCATGGTTTTCAGCTAGGTAAAGTTCTCTGAGTTCTATTTGCGGAATGTTTTCTGAACAGAGCAGAGAAATACCATAGTGTCCAAACGGGACTATGCTTAATACATTCTACAAGGAAAAAGAAATAAGTCTAAAACTCACACATTTTTCTCATACCTTGTTTAATGACTGGTAATCCACGGTTTTCTCTTCATTTTGTAGATGGGACTTTCTATTCATATTTCAAGAAACCCAAAGGAAGATGTTAGATGAAATTTTAGCTCAAATCTTTAACATCTATTGCAGCTTACTCATTAGGACATCTTTTCAGAGTTAGATTGACTAATCTCGCTCAGTACACAAGGAGTATTTACTATTAAGCATAGAACCTTCTCAAACATTATGTCAAAACCATTTTAGTTTGAGTTTAGAGAGTGATTTTAAAAATGTCAACCTTCAGAGAAGAATTTCAAGGATGCCTCAGAGCCTTCCTTTTAGTTACAAAGCCATTTGTGATGCATTGAAATAATAGGCCGATTAAGGCTAGAAAGGATTTGAATTCCAGAGTTTTAATTCAGTATTCATGGTATAAAATACAATGGGTTTGAGTCTTTAAAAAAGAAAGTTAGGTTGTCCAACTGAATCGAAGGCATTATTTGAGAGGAAAATCAAGGTGACACAGGGGCAGATTATTTCCATACCTTTCTTTATTGTACTTTACCCCTCTCCTTTATCCTACCAAAGTATACTACTGTGGGTTGCACAAAAGACTCAATAATCTGAGTTTTTGCTAACACTAGTCATAGAGATTGGCTGTGAGGAGGGGGCAGGATGCTGGGTGGCATGAAAAGTATATACATACATACGTGTGTGTGTGTGTGTGTGTGTGTGTGTGTGTGTGTGTTCCTGCACCTTTGTCAAATATCAGCTGATTGTAGAGGGCAGTGATGTTAATAAAGTTTAGAAAAAAAATGCATCTTAAAAGAGATGAAATTGTGTGTGGGGGGGGAATATTCTATCTTGAATGATTTGTAAGATCTCATTCTGGAGATTATAGGATACGCTTTCTATGTATGATGGCACAGACATTATCTCTGTTCACTTAACTATGTACCTCCGGGTTTGGCATTTCCTAAGCCCAGCCCCAGCCCCAGCCCCAGCCGCTTTTAAAGTGGTAGTACTTTTTGAACAAATTGCCATGAATAAAGAAAAAAAACATAAGGGTCTACACGGTATTGTGGAGAGACAAGAAGGCTTGGACACAGAGGGAGAAGATTTGAATCCTCACCTAACTGGGTTATTTACCATTTGAGGAAGTTACCTACTCACCTTGAGCCTCTTTTTTTCCCCCAGTTAAAAAGCTTATAATGCAGTAATTAGACCAACATGTTTGTTCAGAGAGTGGATGACATCCACACATATATGTGCACTCAGACTACCAGTGAGATGACACGCTTCCTGCAAGCCAAGAGGCTTGGACTTTGCAAATAGTAGGTGATAATTGACTTTGCTCTTTAAATTAGCAGCATGAAGCCAGGAAGGAAGCAAGAATGAATGGAGTGCTATAGCTTTGAGAGACTGGAAAAGGAAGTAAGGGGATTTCTGTAAATAGAGTAAAGAGGAGACCCAAGTTGTAAGTGGTTGTGTGCTTTCCATGAAGGAACCTTCCTCCTCCTAGATAACATTTTAACCATTATCTAAGAGATTGGAAGTGTCAACAATGGTTTGTGTTATGTTATATTATATAGCTCTTGATGTGTATGAGGGATGTGATAGAATCTGGGATATATCAGTGAACAACACAAATGGAGTCACCTGGGGTCTTTGCTGGGAAGAAACAAACACTTGTGTTGCTTATGTGTAGCACACAGTCGTTCTATGTGCTATAGAGAACCTGTTCAAAATATTGTGATTACAGGAAATGAGAGCAATAGGGCCTAATTTAATCTATGTGTTAGCGAAGATTCCCTTAAGAAAGGAAGGGGAGAGGCATAAATAGTAGTCTCTCTCTCTCTCTCTCTCTCTCTCTCTCTCTCTCTCTGTGTGTGTGTGTGTGTGTGTGTGTGTGTGTGTGCGTGTGTGTGTGTGTGGACTCCAACCAGAGCCTGGTGCAATGCTCTTCCTCTGACTACACCCACAGTTCTCATTTTCAAGAACCCTTTCAATACACTCTACAAAAATCTATGAATTACATAAGTAGGAATATGAAGCACATTTGAAATCTATTATCAGAAAACATAGCCCTACACCGTCCATGGGCCAATATCTAAGAGTATTTTTTTTTAACTTAAAGAACCATTTTAGAGTCCTAGACTGTTTCATCCTGGGTGTCCACTCTGTGTTCAGCCTCCAAAAAGCCCATGGAAGTTAACTTTTTCTAGCATACAGTAGATATACAGCTCGCACCCCAGCGGACTCCACCTGGCTGGGAACGACAGCATCTTTATGGACCTTGAAGATTATGACATCCAGTCATCACCATACCTCAGGCACAGTTAACAGGTAGCAGGAGCTCATGGGACTCTGAACTTTATGAGAGGACATGGCTCCCATTCCCCAGGCTGCTCATGTCTGGCATTCACAGAGGCAATGGGGCCTGACAGAGTCCTCACTGTTCCACAGCCTGTGCCGAGGAAGTGTTTATTGTCTAAGTGCCTCTTTCCCCTCCCCGGACCATTGCCACACTGTGCTTATGCCCTGGGTA
Source organism: Pachyuromys duprasi (assembly GCA_028658305.1). Classification (NCBI taxonomy): domain Eukaryota; kingdom Metazoa; phylum Chordata; class Mammalia; order Rodentia; family Muridae; genus Pachyuromys; species Pachyuromys duprasi. The sequence continues at coordinate 22,602,028 of CM053749.1, forward strand.
AAGGATCTGCGCCACCCATGCTATCCCTCATTTGAATCTCACATCTGAACCTGCACACACTGCCGTGGTTACTGCAATTTTCATGTCTTTCTTTTTGTCAATACCCACTCTTGTCCCTCCTGCCTTATTCATAGTTACTGTTCTTACTCTTAGTCTTATAAAACTACAGCTGCTCGCTTCGTGTTTGATCTCCCCTAAAACTCAGAAGTGTATCTGATAACTGTAGTCCCACTTTTCTAGCCATACTCTGGGGGAAATGGAGGCCTGGAGTCTCAAATCATGGTGGGGTACAATGTGTAGTTAACAGCATAGGGAGTGGATACATTAAAGCTTATCAGTTATGGACAGGGGTAGACATTTTTATTTAACTTCTCTTCACAAGCTAAGGTCCAATCTCTTATTATCCAAGGACTCATTTGGGAATCAATACTTAAGTCCAGACCATAAAGCTACTGATGGGTAAATGATAGGCTAGTGATACGCTTCTGAAGAAGTCTTGGTAGCTTGGGATGTCTGAGTAACGGTCCCCTTTGTCCATGGTCAGAGGATGAAAGGGGTGCTTATGGGACACAGACTAGAGAAGAGGAAGAGCATCTGGCATGTTTGCACATATATGTGTTACATTAAACATTAAATGTGGCTTGAGCAGACACCTCATTGGCCCTGGGCTGACAGAATATAGCAAACTGACTAACACAGGTAAATATTTTTATTTACATGGAAAGGGCCTCTACCAGGAGTGATGAGACTGGATAGTGCAGACTCAGACAGAATGCAAATTTTAGAGTCTTTAAGAGTGCTGTCCATGGACCAGCAGTTTCAGCACCACCTGAAGTCAGCCATAGTGCAAGATCTCATGTTCAGATCTACTATGTCAGATTTTATGCATGACAGTTTCTAGGTAATTCATAAGCATGTTTGGCCTTGAGATGTACAAGCCTCAAGTTTGTCTACCTGCATTTCATGACTTAGAAAACAAGTTTACAAGGAGGCCATGTCAGAGTTAGGACTATAGCCAAGCCCAGGAAAACATTTATGTATCTGACCTTCCCTGTTCAACCAAGACCCATACATCTCCGCCTAATTCATGGCTCTTGTCCTGACAAGAAATAGATCTATTCAGAAGTGTCAAAGTACTAGGTGAGGGGAAGGATGCCCGTGAACTTGCACGGGAGCTCAGTTGTGGCTTAAGGGAGCACAGGTCAGCCAGAGTTGTACAGCACCATGCTAGCAGTCTCCTTAATGCTTACCTCAGGATGTGTCAGTGTGGATCTATATTGCCCAACTGATGTGGCAGGACATTAAATGGATAGGAGAGGGGGTCGCCTGGAGAGGGGATGGTTTTCTGATGTAGTTAGTAAAGAGGGAATTTTATTAACAGACTCACTGAGGCATCATGTTATGAGGGACCTGCTACACTCCATTCCGAGATGCTATTATCATCTTCCTCTTTTCTCCTGTACCCATACCTCACTCTTGTATGCATGCATTTGTGTACCTGTGTGTGAAAGAGAGATGACTCATGTCATCAAATTCATTCCTCCTCAGCATCCTCTTTCTCATTCTTCTCTCCATCGTTCTGCACACACACACACACACACACACACACACACACACACACACAGAGAGAGAGAGAGAGAGAGAGAGAGAGAGAGAGAGAGAGAGAGAGAGAGAGAGAGAGAGAGAGAGAGAGAGAGAGAGAGAGAACCAGACTCATACTCTAAACAGTGCTCGGATCATCACTTGGTATGTAGTAGTACCCCCTAGTAAAAATTTATTGATACACGTTTAAGAGTAAGACAGTGCCCCAAATCTTCATTCAAACATGTGCTCCATTATATCCCTTCCCAAGCAGGTGTCGGCCTGTACTGTGTTTATATTTTACAAGGTTTGCAATTCTAGTTTGATGTTTATTGCAATTTGTTCTCTAAGAGACAAGCTTCTACAGAATGTTAATTTATCTCATATTTCTAAAGTTCTATAGTCTAGTAAATTTTGGAATGTCATCATTTGAAAATGCCAGTGTATCTTGCTGTGGATTCCTCAGACTCTTCAGCTCTGATAATATGCAGGTGCCTCTGTAGGGAGCCAGGTGTACAGACGTCCAGGCTTCATTCACACCCACCCCACATCTTATTCTGCAAAATGTCCTTGAATCTTAGAATATACTCTGAAGGCCTTTGCCAACATGCTCTTCAGCATATTATCTCTTGTGTGCCCAACAACACCATACACTATAGTCTAGATCTGGCAATCATCTACAGCTTTTCTTTTGTTTTTCCTACCTTGCTTCTCCATTGCTGAGAGAAATCACTGACCAAAATGAACTTAGGGGAGGAAAGGGTTCAGCTTAGAGGTTACAGTTCATCATCTATGGAATGATTAAGGACAAGGTAAGAACTCAAGACAGGAACCTGCAGGCAGGAATTGAAGCAGAGACCACAGAGAAATTCTGCTATTTGGCTTTCTCCCTATAACTCACTAAACTTGTTTGTTTGCTTGCTTGCTTGCTTTATGCAACCCAATGCCACCTGCCCTGGGGTGGTACCACCCGTCATGGTCAAGGCTCTTCCACATTGATCATTATTCAAGAATATGCCCCCACAGGCCGGTTGATAGAGGCAATTTCTCAATCAATGTTCCCCTTTCCAAGATGACTCTAGTATGTGTCAAGTTTACAAAACCTCAGTCAGAACCAGGGTATGTGGGCATGCATGTGTGTATATGAGAAAGAGAGAGAGAGTACTTGCAAGGGGAGGTCAAAAGACAGTGTGAGGGAGTCTTTCTTTACTTCTAACCTGTGGGTTCCAGGAGTGGAACTTGGGTCATCAGATTCAGTAGCAGACACTGTTACTTGCTGAGCCATCTCACCAGCCCTACACTTGGTTTTTATTCTCCAAGGTTGAGGACTTGATATGTATCCAATGAATGTTTGCTAAAAGAATAATGAGATGGAAGTGTATATTTTAAAAAGTCAGGGAGCCTAAATTCCAGGGTAAAGCAAACTTAATTCAGTTCTAATTCAGGATAGTAGAGATGTTTAGGCAGCTGCCTCTTTGCCCAGTGCTATGATAGCCATGATGAATATAGACACAAAAGAATTTAAACCTAATGCCCTAAGCTTTAAGGAGAGACCATATTTTAAAGAAAAGAGCTGCCCAACTGTGAATAGTAGGACAAATGATAGATGGTAAAAGCTTAGAGGTTGGTGGGGCAGGGGTGGGGAAAGAAGTGTTTTATTATTAACCTAGAATTGACCAAAATTGATTTGTGGAATGATAACAGTGAATTTACAGGAATGGCTGGGAGAAGGTATAAGCTCTCAAGGGTGTTAACTATGAATTCACTGCCATGGCCCAAAGACCGTGGACTTCCAAAAAGTTTCATAATAATACAGTTCATATAATAAAGTCCATAATAAAACAGACGTGTAAACTGAGACTATGCAGTTTGGGCGAGAGCTTCTTTCTATTTCCCCGAGACAGCACAGTCCACCGTGATAGGGGCCCCTTCTTGTTAGGGAAGGTGTTGCTCTTCCCGACTTCTGTCATCTCTAGTGATATTGGGCAGGGCCTCAGACTCCATGTGCTGTTCTCCTGGGACCTGAAGAGAATGCCTTTGAGTGGCAGCCTCTCTAATTCAAGTGGCTAGTAATAAGATCAGGGCACACATGTCACTGATTTTCTTAAATCTTTAAAGTCTGCTTATTATGCAGTACAAATACATGTGGCTTTTTTTTAAAGCTTACACTCAATAAACTGTGAATTTGTGACTGTAAATAAGACAACTTGTAAAAATGCATTTACGTTGATACTTCCAACTTAAAATTTATTTTGCTTTTACTTTAGCTTATTTATGAGCCAGCAAAGACACTGATGGAGAATCTGTTTCCACCCTAATAACACTAAAATAGATTTAGATGCATATCAGATGGAAGCTGAGGATCATTTTTTAATTATGATTAAGGTGACGTTTTATTATTTTTCCCCAGGAGAGTCATGAATTTTGACTCTGCATGAAACCTTAATTGAATGCATCTCCTGCCCCTTCAATCAGAGTGTTCCTGTTAAATAAGGGTGGTTCTTAGTGGACACTGCCACTGGCAGAGCTTTCGTGGTGAAGGGTCCATTGAAACTTTTAGAGATAGTCTACTTCCTGTGTTTGAGAGCCAGGTGAAAGAATTAGAAGCAGGTGGGTTTGATATTGGGCAGGATCAGTGGGTAGCTAGCTGCCCACTAGCTTTGTTACTTCATCTTCCTAAGCAGAAGTTTCTCATCCATACAATGTGCATGATACCACTCCCTCAGGCAAGGGTTTCATGAAGCGGGGCTGCACAGTGCCTAGGGAAGACACACAGCACATAAGCGTGCTACCATTACTGTGACTACGGTGATTTTATTAAACTCTCAACAAAACTGAAAAGTCACAAACAAATAAATCAACCCAAGAGCTTGTAGAGGATTGACAGGGCATGTGTGGGTAGTCAGGAGGCAAGAGATGAGTCTGGCGAAATTTCAGACAGGAGCGTTTGGCTCCTAAGCAGCTCCCCGGGGCCTCTGGTACACTAAAGCCTCCTCACCTGCTTCTCGGAGATGCCAGAACCAGTCAAAAGGATCTGACGGGCTGTGAGTTCAGATGGACTTAGGATATAACATCGAAGTTATTATAAGAGGGTAGCCAGTGCTGCCAGCTACTGCAGGGACTCTGAATCATTTCTGGAAGCATCCTGAGGATTCTGGGCACCCACAAACTCACCATGGACCTTGAAGTTTTGGCTTAAATAGCTGTCCCTAATGCTGGTCCTAAAGGGCACCAGTTCATTACTCTGCATTGCCTTTGTGGGCCTATTGAAATCCCAGCCAGCCACTAGCAGCAATGAGGACGTAGTTCTTGATGGAATTGCCAGTTTGTCCATGTTTCCTTGTGATGCAGTCCTAGCTAGAGGACTGAAAAATCCTACATGAATATTTATGCATCGTGGCATGCCGCAGATCAGTATGACAGTTCATCTCACCTGCGCCACACCAATGGGGTGGCCTTCAGAAGCCTCTGGCATCCTTATAGTAAACAAAGCTAGATTTGCATTAAGAAACGTTCATTTGAATGAGCTATAAACTGGTGTATTTAGATAGATTTTCTTCATTCTGAAAACAATCATAAATAGCCAGGTACGGTGTGCATGCTTGTAATCCCAGCACTTGGGAGTCAGGAGTTCAAGGTCATCCTTAGCTACATAGTGAGTTCCAGGTCATCCTGGGCTAAACGGTTTCCCACCTCAAATAAGTAAATAACACATGAATGAATGAATGACTAAAATAAATAAACAAACAAAACAAGCACAAGAATACAGAGTACCTGAACCTAAAACTTCAAACAGAACAAGGCGATTTATGTCCTTTGCTGAGGTTCTGTGCCCTGCCCCAACTCCAATGACTTGAGAGGGGCTGTTTGTTCACCAAGTGGGAAAGGCAAGAGCCCAACAGAATGGCTGAAACAGTGTGGATGCTGAAGACACCTTCACCCACTAGAGCCTCCCTGGGGATGGGGGGAGCCTTCACTCCACCATGTCAAGAAATTAAGGTAAAAAGCATCTCCAGGACCCTCAAAAGTTTCCCATGCTCCGTTGGCTTCAACAAATGTCCCCTCAGGGAACCTGCCTGCGTATCCTCCATTGCTTTTCAGACATGATCCCAGGCAGTACCTGCAGAGGCTCTGAGTCAACTGGCCTATGACGGACCAGGACTGAGGAATGAGGCTCCTGATAGTGATGCTAACCATTGTCATTGTCACTGCATCCTAGTGACTCTCCAAACCTCTGAGTGGGGACTTCATAGACAAGTGTGTGGTGGGAGTGGTGGGCCCAGGAACTGCAGCAGAGTAAGCTGGTGAAATTGTCTCCAGGTCTAGATCCGTGTGTTCATGTCCTCAGCTGATCTTCTACTCTTGGTGCTACCTTCGTGATTTCACTGTCCCTCTTCCGGATGCAGGTGGATGTTGTCCCAGGTGTCTAACACCTGAAGGACTCAAACTGAGTTTCCCAGCAGCAGGTCCACTAAGTGGGCCCTGCCTCCTGGTGGTATCTGCTGTACACAGGCATCTGAGGATAATCCTGAGCCTCCTCCTGTTGGGGAGGGGGGAACTGTACCTGAATGTCTTCTCCTTTAGCCCTGGATGGCATCCTCCCTGCAAACCTACCACCTGCCACTTGTGGGAGTTAGAAGGTACTTTGTATTCTGATGAATGACTTTTTCTCATAGGGTCCTGAGTAGTGTGGCTTGTGTTCTCACTTAAATATAAATTAATTAATTAATTAATTTTAAAAACTGGTGTCTTGGGCTTAACTTCTGCCATTTTGTTCTGCCTGGTGTCCAATCCAGTATTCAAATTCCCAGGAAACGGGTGTGGCAATATCTTTGCCATTCTTACCTACCCTGAGATACCCACAGAGAGCTCTTGGTTCAAACGACACCTTAATTCTGTAGGCCATGACTCTAACAAGCAGAATGAAGAAGAGGCTGCCCTATTCCTATTCTGGCAAATACAGCTGAAAATATGAGCCCAGATGAAGATAAATGAACACCAACAGATGTTCTGACTGGAACAATTGCCCTGAGCTCACGCGGGATTGGTGAGTGAGTATGTACAGCTGTGACAATAAAGAGTCTAACAAAGCATGGCCTGGGCCCATGCACTGCTGAAGGCTCACCTGGCATCATGCTGTTTGGGGGCTTCAGCTTTCTAGAGGAAACTTGAGCTGTGTTTTGTAGTCTAATAAGCAAGCATGACTGGAGCCAGGACATTTCACAACAGATTGCTTCTAGTTGTGCTTCTGATAATGCTCTAGGCACAATGAAGCCACGGTCCACATCAATGCACTATTATTGCCATTCAACAGACAAGAAAATGGAGGCTTAGGGAACCTGGTAGTGAGAGGCTATCAGAGAAGAAAAGTTATTTCCTTTCCTCTACTGAATGTCAACCTGTACCCACGCACATCTTTCCATTCGTGAAAACTACTATAACCCATGGGTCCCAGCAAAGAGAACAAGGTAGTGTTGGGAGTGAAGGATGTCAGGCAGAGCTTTGTAAACCCAGGACTGTAGGTCAGTGAAGAAAGATGCTCTCTGAGCAGGGTATCAGCTGGAAACAGCACGAAAACCAAGGACGGTTTATATGCTGCTTTGTGGTCTATGGCTAATAGAGAGGGTCTCCACATTCAATCAGTTCAAGCTTGGATGTTAGGCAAGGGTAAAACCACTGTAAGAAATAGAAAGAACCCCACAAGAAGAACTTGTTTCATTTTTTATTGGAAATGTGGGAACAATTTGTGCCAACTAGACTAACAATGTAGTGGGAAAGCAGAAATTATTCAGCATCTGGATGGTTGGTATCCACAACAGTGTCTCGAGGGATCGTGCATTCACTCAGCACAATTTTGCCTGTACCCACTCCATCCTGTGATGGTTCTTGAGGCAGGAAAGCCAGATGTGGTGTTGTCTTCCAGGATTTCATACTCCTCCAGGTATTCCCAGAGAATCTGCCCCTACCCTCCTGGTAAAATGTGTCTGGACGATTTCAGAGGACGTTGGAGAACATGTTCATGTGAGTCACAGCTGCGTGTCACAAGTGTTTGGCTACATCTCCTTTGGGGGGTTGAGACTAATGTTTCATGAAGCTTTCATAGAGAAAAATGAGAACAATCTATTTCAATTACTTTGTAGAAGTCAAATTTACATAATCATTGGATGTAATGCTATTCATGATGGGCTTTCCCAGAGCACCAGAGACACTATTCCTGCAAGTGTCCTGGCCCAGGAGGAACATCCAGATCTTCTCCACACTGCAAGCATAGGGCTATGTTCAGCCCAATTGGATGGGCCATTGGCCAAAGATAATGAGGTCAAACGTGAGAATCCACTCAAGGGGAGAAAAGAAGAGAATGCATTCTCCTTAATTAATCACTCTTTTCTCAAACTTCAGAGACAAACAGGGAAATTAAAATCTAGTTTAATAATATAGTCTTCATGAATGTGAAATGTAGTTTCAAGCAGACTTTAACTCAGAGCTTTGTGTATGTGTGTGTTGGGTGTCAAAGAATATTGCTTTTTTTTCTTGACCTTTAATAAATCCAGAATAACATTATGGAGTTAGAACGGATTTCTTAGATGAGCCCCTCCTATACCCTCTGCCACTGGATCTCAGTACACATGTGTCAGGTTGTGACATTTGTGCCCAGCATGTGCTGGCTGGGAACACATAGGGACTTGGGAATGTGTAGTCCCTTCTGTGAGGACCACAGTCACATCTTTGGCTCATGGTCCTCAAGTCTAGCGTTACACATTGAGGCACTGTGACAGGCAGAAAGGAGTAAGCAGTAATCCAGAAGGTGATTCCATTGTTCTCACTACTAAACTTAGCATCTCCCCTAGAGCAAGGATCATTTGTAAGAACAATTTTAAAAGAATAATTGTGTCTTCCTCCATTAAAAAATTGTTTTGGTTGTATGATTTATTTAGTATCGGCTTCTGAACTTTGGTGAGCTGTCTTGGCATTAAGTGTATATATTCTGAATAAGAATCTAAAGAATTTGCTTTCTACTGTCTATGGCAGCAAGAACTAAAAGTGTTTCATGAGGATTGGAGACAATGTTTTAGTTTGGCGATTGACATTTGCCTCCCCCCACCCCTCCCCCGTGAGGAACACTGATAAAAGAAAATCTGCAGGGGGCCTGCCTGCTTTCCCTTCTTTGTTCCCTTCCTCCCTTTCTTCTTCCTTCCCTCTATCTTCCTGTCTTCCTTCCTCTGATATGTACTAGGTGCCATCTTTGGCCAAGCCCTATTCTCTCTGCTGTTTGGATATTAAGCATGCAACAGAAAAGACATGCTTCTGCTTCATAGGATTCTGACAGTGAAGGTCACAAGTGAGGAAACAGGCAGAAACAAAATGGGCAGAGTACTGAAGGAATGAAGTCTGAGCCAAACTTGAAAGTCGGAGGAGAAACCACTTCAGAGAAGAGAATTGCTGGAAGGTTGTGAATGTAGAGCAACTTGTATCAAGCCAGAACATAGCAGCCAGAACATAGCTGAGGGATGCAGGGTGATTTGGGCAGTAGTGTGGGAGAAGATAGAAGAGGAGGGACATGAGTTTGCACTGGGAAACAGGCTAGATCATAGCAATCTATAATGTTTTAGCAAGTCTTTCTAAGACTTATGGAGAAACACTGAAGAGTTTTCAATAACAACACATGGCTTTTATTTATAAAGAAAAGGCTGAAAACTAAACTGATGAGAGGAGCAGTAATGGAAGAAGTGAGACCGGAACCACAGAGCAAGAGGTCCATGAGATATAGCAGCAAATGCCAGGACTGATGGATTAGGTGGGAGGTAGTGTATTGTACATTGAGTGAATCACATGGCAAAAATTCCAATTTTATGATGATTTCTACAAGTCCACCTTTGTTTAGGTCTCAAACTAGTAACTGAGTCTGTCCCTACTTAGAATGTGCTCCACAGGGCAACAGTGTGAGCTCCTTGAGCCTCTAGCTGGGAGGTAGAGGGAGGAGGATGAGAAGTTCTAGGTTAACCTTAGCTATATAATAAGTTCAGCACTGCCCTGCACTATGTAGGGCATTGCCCTAAACAAACAAATAAATAAGCAAAAGAAACGTAAAGCCTCACACATTCACACCTTCTCTGGATAATCAAGAAGTGTGTGAAAACCAAAGAACATGGAAGAAGGGCATACTTGTACCAAGGAAAGTAAATAGGTTAAGATGGATTCATCCTACTGGGTTGATTATGTTTTTCGAGGGAAGCAGTTCAGAGACTTGGAGGAACATAGGGCAGCTGAAGAATCTTGGTACACACCATTTTATAAAAGCCAATGATGGCTGAATCTATACAGCTTCGAATCTCTGTAGAAGGCAAGGAAATGGAGCCAATACATTAGCACAAGACAGTTAGAGTCCAAGCCATGGCCAAGGCAAAGGATGGGAGTAGAAGAGACATTTTTACATTTCACAGTTTTAGCCACAAAGACAGAGTTAGCTAGTCTTAAGTGTGTGTGTGGGGGGGGGGGGTAGTCAAGGTCAACATGTGAGTCATGGCTGGTCACTGCTTGTTCTTTTGTGGCCCACAGGGTGAAGCTGTCTCTATCTTCATGAACCTTGTCAGCCCCAGGGTCTGAACTGTGCACTTGGTACTAAAGGAATGGGATGTTTCCTAATTAGCATTGTCAGAATCTATATTTGTCTACAATGTTACATAACCAAATTTGTATAATTGCTCTTTCATAACTCACTTGAAAAAACAAAGCAACTCAATGAAGACATAGAAAGTATAATCAGAAACTTCTTGACCCTATCCATATTCTAGTCCTTACAGGTACCACAGACAAGAATATATTGAATAGAGAACATAGCCAGGAAAGAAGAGGACCTGGGGTAAGAGGATTAATCCTCACTTAGAAAGACAAATGGGATGGACATTGGATGTAGGAGAAAACAAGTAGCAGAGGACCTCAGAAAGACTCTACC
>CM053749.1:22613061-22740509 GCA_028658305.1 Pachyuromys duprasi
CCAACTGTGGCTGAGAAATGGAATTATTCCCACACTGACATCTTTTAGAGTTGCCATAAGACTTTGTCATTGGAAACATTGATGCAGAATGAATTGGGTGCAGAAGAAAGTGAAGGAAATGGCATTTAATGTCCAGCTCTGAGTGCTGTTGTGAGAACACTTGTTGATTATGACCCGATGGCTTACTATGTAGAAAGAGTAGCCTCCTAAGGTCATGGATGACTCTGAGGGAGACTCTTCCCAAAACCATGTAGGTAAAGATCCCAGAATGTGTATGTGGATCCCTTTTACCCATCAGTCAATCAGTGGTGCCTAACCAATGGCATGTGCTGGGAGCACACACTGAAATTAAGTACTGGAGGAGGAAATGGACAGAGACATGGAGAGATGTGCATTTTACAGTGTATGAGTGCTAGGATCTTCCTGGTTGGCAGGCAAGACTTTGTACCATAAGCCTCGTGCAGCAGTTTAGAATACACCAGAGAATAGTGTGCTTTTGGGAAGAACCCACCCACAGTCATTTGGCTCTGGAGATAAAAGTGTTTCAATAATTGGTAGAAATATCTCGTAATCCAGACATGGTGTGAGAGGATACAGGTGCCCTTGTGCAGGTTGCAGCCAGCACAACCGAACATGGTGGTGGTGAGATGAGAAGCCTATGATGATGTCCTGGGTGTGAGATGCTCAGCATTCGGTAGCCAGCTTGACAGAGTCTCGTTCTCCTACAGATACAGATCAGGTATCATGGTGTGTACCTACCTTAGATGATGTGAGCAGAGACGGAATGAGAGAGTATGGGCAGAGTCGTTCTGACCCTGGGCTGGGCTGTGTGGATGTCAGATGTTTCTGTTCAGTGATTATTTGGTCATTGGTTAGGTGATCAGAGAAATCTTGTTGAAATTTCCATAGTGTTTCTTCTCTTCTACTTGTTCTTCTCTGTGTCTCTCTGTCTTTTACTCTGCTTTACTCTATCTCTGTCTTTCTGTGTCTCTGTCCCTCTATCTCACTGTTCTGTCTCTTTGTGTCTTTTGTCTCTATATTGTCTCTGTCCTCCCTCCCTTCCTTTCTCTCTCTTTCTCTCTCTCTCACACATGCACACACCTTCGCCATTAGGCCTGTCAATTCACATGTTTACTCTTCTCACACATTTAGACTTCTCACTTTCAGGTTTTCATTCAAGAGTGAGATTTTAATGGAAATAGCTTGGAACTTACTCATGTCCTTTTGGTAGTACCTTGCTTAGTTTCCACAGAAAAGAATTTTTTAAGAGGACATAGAAAATAAACAGTCAGGAAGTGTTTGTCCCCAATCACTTTATTGGAAAGCATTATTGGGCCAAATGAACCGAGCTGAACATTTGCATTAATTAAATTGACCATAAACCCAGCTTAATGTTTCATTTCACCTTTCTCTTGGCACCATGGTGCCTGAGTGTCTTGGGACTCAGATACACACCCGCTGGCAGAGATGGCCAAGAGATCTTTGGCAATCAATGTTGGCAATCTAAGAAGATTAAACTTGGTATTAATTAACAGAAATATAATGGTCAACACTGATTCAGGGTAGATTGGCCCAAGCCTATGGTGTGGTGACAAACCTGGAGGAAATTAAACAGAGGCCCTTTCTGGAAGGAACAATTTCACTATCGCTGACTCAGACTCTGAGTGCATAATCCCAACTCTTGAACCAATGGAGAACCACCCCAAGCATTATTAGTTTGAGACTATAGCTTGTTTGTTTTTTAATTGTGTGTGTGTACATGTGCCTGTACATTTGAGTACAGGCACATGCATGCCAGAGTGTGGTGCTGAGGTCAGAGGACAACCTTGAGTCTTTCACTGTCCACCTTGATTGAGACAGAATCTCTTGTTCACAGCTGCATAGGCCATAATAGTTTCCAGGAATTTTCATCTCTCTCTCTCTCATCTTGCTGTAAGGGTACCAGGACTGAAGAAAAGCACTACTGCATCCAGCATTATGTGGGTTCTAGAATTCCTAATGCAAGTCTTCGTGTTAGGATGGCAAGCGTTTTACAGGTCAGGACTCTACTTCTCTCTCCGGAGCTTGAAGTGTTATTAAGGGAGGACACTTGCTCCTGGATTCAAAGCCAAGCTCCATTTCTTGCTATCTATATGCTCCTGGCATAAATGCCCCCTCTAGGACCCTCAGCAACCTTGTTTGTTCAGTGGTGATCATAACTGCACATAACTAGAGTTTTATGAAGACCTGTGGAATTCTGAAGCAACCAAGCTGAAGAGAAGGAAAGCAGAGAGGACTCACAGGAAGATTACTTGACTCATTGTGTGAACTTCTTGGACAACATGTGTCATCAAGGCCAATTTCGTGGATGTACCTACCAAGGGAATTAGAAAGAATGAGGACTAGTACTTGTAAGCACCCTGGTGAATAAAGATTTGATGGTCACCATTACCAAAGGTCTTCTCATTCAGGAAACTCACTTGTTCACTTGCCTTACACAGAAGCTGTGGACACGGGTGGGGAGTCATATGCTTAGGGGGACTAAAGGATATGTCAGAGCCCCAATACACTTTGTACTAGTTCCTGGGCTCCATCCATGAGATGCCCAGGGCCCAGCAGCCCCGGGAAGGATGAGGCTAAATGGAAAGTGGTTGCGATCTACAGTGTTAGTTGTCTTTGTAACAAAATGAGGACACGTCCCTGCTGGGAGGTACCTGGAATATGGCTGTGAGGGCAGACTGCATGAGCTGGAAACAAACTACAAAGACCACACAGGACCCTCTGTTGAACCCAATATCTCCACAGAAATGATTTATGCATTGGCCTAATAAAGAATATATGCACTTTCTCCCATCAGGCCTAACTATGTGTGCATACAAGAGTGTGGAAAGGAAGTACCAGGGTGGAGACAAATAAATTCACAGATTGGGTTTCTGGATCAGAAACAGGAACTTCTGGTCCAGGATATAGCAAATACAAGGGACATTCAACATTTCTGAGTGATGTCATGACGTCCACAAGACAGCCTGAGCTTCCTTCTTCTTGCCAAAGGACACTTGTTGCCACATGGTTGCTGAAAACATAGTTGTGGACCCTGTAGTGGTCCATACCCTCAGGGATAGTTACGACTCTACCATCTGTCCCCAACATCATTCCTAGCAACAGACAGGAATCATTTCTGCTTTGACCTTTTCATCCTTCCCCAGAGAGAATTTGTCACCATTTGATAATCAGGCAAGAAAGCATAATTTAAGAGGAATTGTTCCCTCATATGCCCAAGCTGGACAATTCTTTGAAACATCTCTGGGAATTTTCTTTCTGGGGACCAGAATAATTACTTCGCACTGGCTCACCAAACACAGCTGATGACTCAGTGCCTCATTGCCCCCAATCACATCCATTTAAAGGGACACACATTCCACGGTCATCTCCCTGAATCCCTCAGAGATGACCTCTGCTCACCAAGGCCCCAGATGTACCGTGGCAGAAGCCTGAGTGTTAGTTGGTTCCCAAACAGGAAAAGACAAGCGGCAATTTGTTTGATAATCCACCTTAACTCCATCATAATATTCTTATATTATCGAAATTTATAAGCCCAGGGCATTTATATCATATGGGCTTGGGTGTCCAAGATTAAAGAAAATCAATTTACTCTTTCTGATGAAGGTTCTTCCTCATGGTTGAGGCTTCCTCGGCGCTGGGGCTTGCTCTGTGCCCTCACATTGTAGAAGAGGAAAATGAACTAAGTACCCTCAGGTCTCCTTGAATAAGGGCACTAATCCAGGGGCTCTACCTTCATGACCTCATTGTCCCTTTAGGGTCTCATGCCTAATACTATCACCTTTGTAATTGTTTCCACGTACTGATTTTGGAGGCTTTGAAACAATCCTTAGCCTATAAAGCTACCTGCTGGGGCCTTTCTCCTTCTTACAAAAGGAAACCTATGAAATTCTAGCTGTGTTTGTAATATGGACAATTCAAATATACATAGTTCCTCAGCTGAGAACAAAACATGTTTATTTAAATCAATTAGCGCAGCTTCCAGTACAGAAGTACAAAGGCAGGGCAATTCTGCATTCTCTAAGCTCCTCCTTATTTTCCTTAATCACAATAATAGAAGTATTTAGAGCAGTTACCAGAGCTACTTCCCAATAGGAGTGCATTCAACTTCCTGCAATTCTAGAATCCACCAGATGAGCGAGATGCAGGTGGAGAAGCTTAAGCGAGAGAAAGGACAACCTTTACTGCCTTGATGGCTCATATCTAGATTCCTAAAGGGCCATGGATATGTAGATTCCTAAAGGGCTATGGAGTGCCATTTGGAGGAAAATGCAAACGGCTTTGAAAAATGCTAGATCTAGATCCAAATCCCAGCTCCTGGGGACTAGCTGACTAACTCTGAGCAAACCACCTCGTCCTGAAACCCTGGCTTCTTCCTTTCTGCTATAAAATATGGAATAATAGCATCTTTAACCTGTGCACAACATATAGAGGGGCCACCACTAATGACCTCCTGAAGCAGGGTGAACATGTAGAAACGGCTATGTGTGGAATGCAATCGGAAATGAGTAAAATCATAGTGATCAGAAACACAGCTTAAAACTTTGGTATTCAGTACTTCATTGTGTTGACCACAGGATGGAAATAGATTGAACTGTTTGGGGAAGGTTGGGACTGATGGTGGTTGGGTTTTTTGTTTTGGTTTGTTTTTTGTTCGGTTGGTTGGTCAGTTGGTTGGTTTTTGTCTCGGCTCCATTTTGAAACCCTTGAATGAGATAGCTCTTGCAGATCCTGATTCCTGTCTTTAGATGGCAGGACCATCCCACACTCTCCTCCACTCATTCTGTGGTCACTTACAATGTTCTCTGATGCAGACAAAAAGGCACCCAAGATGTAAGGGAAGCATATTCATGTGCTAGAGGGACCTTCCTGAAGAATAACTTTACGTTTGAAGTCAGACCCCATCATCTGACAATTTCTATGGGATGGGAAATATTCTCATTTTTATATTTTTGATATTTATCAACTGTCATGCCTCAGGTCACTTTTCATGTTAAATTCAATTAATTCTCGCAACAGTGTTATAGCTGAGGAGGTCAGAACACCCCAGATTTGTGACTTAAGTAGAATACATATTGTTTTTGTTTTTTGCCACATACGAATAGGGGTAATACAGACAGGAGACACCTATACATGTCTTGTGTGATTAAATGAGCTGACAAATCGAAACTCAGGGCTTGGTGTAAGGAGGGTAGCTAATGAATAGTGGGGTCTGATTGCCTTCTCCTTGATGCCAGTGAGGGTATCCTCAGCAAACCACATAAATGAACGCTTACTTCCTCAGGTAACACAACTATTCCATCAATTCATGCTGATGAGGGTCAGAGGTGGAAGGCCTTCAACACATTGAATCACTAAAGTTGGCACCAGAAGTTCATCAGTTCATATTATTGATACAGACTCTGAGCATTTCACTGTTCAGGTCACTAAACTCAGAGAGTGTTTGACAGTTGGCCTTACCATCAACACCCTCAAGTGATGCACACTGATCAAAGGTTGTAGCTCACCTCTTCCCAGATCCAAGGGATGAGCCAGGAAATGCCCAGCTACTACCTCATACCTGAGATATGTCTGCTGTGAAGTAATTGGCATGGGTACACTGAACTAACACATGGGGATTGAGGACTGTTGGCCTGACCTCATAAGATGGTTTGAATGAACTAAAGAAAAGTCACAGAAGTCATCGTGATAGCCTCCTCCCTTTGTAGTTATCTTCAGAGCGAAAGAGTCCTGACAATGCTTCTCCTGAGAGCTTAGGCAGAGCTCTGAGAACAATGTAGACATAAGATCCTTTTGCCTAATGGAGAGGCTGGGATAGATCCTCAGAACTGGTCTGAAGTTCCCTTCCCTTTTCATTCTGCTAATCTTGACCATAATTCTTCTGGAAATTAACCTGTTAAGTAAGACTCACTGCCAAGTTTGAGCCAGTATCTTCCAATGCTTAGAGCAGAACATGACAGCAAACATATATTTTGAAAACACAAATGTTCATGGCACGGGGATATAGGGAGTATATAAAGCATGTGGTTTCCCAGACATGACATACTAGGAGTCCCAGAAGCACCATAAGTAACACAAGTGTCAGAGCTCTGGGCCTGGGAAACGGTGGCCCTGACAGATTCTTCTCATAAGTGGCTTCTCATGGCATTTGAAAGAGAGCTCAGAGAAGCAGAGATCCCCAAGCCATTGAGGGAAGAAGCAGTCATCCTACACAGCAAGGATGTATGCAGCTTTAGGTAAAACTGGACTTGAGTGGAGAGGACACGGTAATGCCATCATGGGCACCTGTGATTGCAAAGATGCTGTGAGTATGTTCCCAGAGCTCTGATATGTAGGAGCACAGAGGCAGCCTGAAGCTCAAAGAGGAAAGTTGTTTCCCTCAAGGTCACTAGCTTCGTTTCCATGGGGAGGCATGTCTAGCCCAGGCTCTGCTTTTCACACTCTGTCCTCATTACCTGTTTATCCTCCAGCGATCTCCGATAGGATCTCACGCTAGACACATTCCTTCTGAATGGGTCTGCAGACAACTGCTGCCGGAAGAGGCTATTTGAAAACCATCCTGGAATTTATATGGTAATATCTCACCTTGAAAATTAACAAGGTTAAGGCTGAAGAATGTTCTACTTGATTGTGTTGTAATTAAGAGAACTTTTCTGCATTGCATGCTGCATAATTGAATTATACTTCTGATTAATTTTTTTAAATAATTATTTGTAGATTTGTTTCCCCTGCTGGTGCACTTTTAGAAAAAAAATTTACTTTGCCACTTAATAAAGCCGATAGATGCTGAGGGAAAGACGGTGGAAGAGATATTGTTTGCGCTGGGTAGTTCTATCATCACTATTGATTGCACAGGCTTATTGTTCAACCTCAAAGACACTGCAATTAATAGAAATGGAAATGAAGGAATATCCATGTTCCATGAGGCTTTATTGAAAGAGGAAATAAACAATCCATATAGACAAGTAATAATTCTTTGTTGGTCATGACAGCTGTGCTTTCAGGGGAAGGATTAACCTGCGTCTTAGCCAGGCAGCCCAGGCCCTGGCTGCTGGGAAACATTTGCCATAAAGACCAAACACTGAATCTCCATAGCAGTCCCCACTTGTAACCTCTTCAGGCTGTGGAGAAAGGCTGCAAGCAGTAGCAGAACGGTCTGAGAGGGCCCATTCCTGAACGCTCTCATTACTTGGTATTCAAGGCTAATGGCATTAAATTGGATTAGGGTAAATCATAGATCCCTGGACAATTGGTGCCTGAATAATGAGAGATGCCGGGCAGCCCTGGCTGATGTTCACGGTGTTATGAGTTCTCTCCATCCTTTCGCTACTCCCTGTCTCTGCTCTGCTCACCTATTGCAGCAGGTACTGTTCTTCCTCCTGCGCACCGCAGAGCATCATCAGCTCCTTACCACGCCTCGCTAGTGCTCTCAATCTGCTCACCTGCCTTAAAACCCGTTCACACACCCTAGGACAGTGGCTATTACTATTCAGGACTTGGTATGCTTATCTCTAGGTCACCCTCAGCTGCCTGTTCTCACAGTCCAGCTTAAGTGCTGTGTCCCTACCAGACCATGAACTGGGGGAGGGGAGCCACTGTACTTCTTCCTTTACATCCTCAGGGCCCAGCAAGGAGGGGACATGGACTGTTCCGGAGCTGTCTGTTGCCTGAAGTGAACTGAGTAGAGTGTGTACATGTGACAGCTTTGCCAAAGTCCTGAGGTGATTTTGGTTGTTGATGTTTCTAACTGATGCACAGTTTATACATGATGAGCACACAAAACATGCAGGTACAACAGGAGACAAGGAGGTAGCTATTGCATGAAATTATGAAACACGCCCAACCCGTCAGAGAGCCTTCCTCCTTGGAAACCTATGCTGCCCACCCCCAGAAACCCCAGCCAGGCCATTCTTCTGAAGTTTACCACCTAGGATGAGCTTTGACTTCTCTGTATCACCGTATAAGTGGCATTACACAGCGGGTACATTCATTCTGGCTCCTTCCCCTTGGCATTGTGAGTAAGGCTCATCCTCATGCAGGGGTGCTCAGGGCTGTTTCTCTGTGGAACTTCCCCTTCCCCCCATTCCAAGGTCTGCTGAGTCCTTGAACATCCCAAAGCTGAAGGTGTGGGCAACAGTCTCACCCATTGGTTGGCTGCAGAGGGCACTGCAGCTCTGCAGCAGGACTTGGGAATCTGGACAGTGACTGGGTGAGTGCCCAGTGCCCAGGGCCTTACTGGAAACCTGAGTTGGGCTCCTGAACTAGAGATACTGCAGGCTTTGTATCACTAAGGGAAAACACCCCAGACTGAACTCCTGGTGGTCTGGACGTTCGCCACATGACAAACAGCAGCGTAAACAGCAGCTAAGAGCTGTCTGCGGTGGGATGGGTGGGATGCATTGGTAATCTCTAACTTGCTCTGCCAAGTCACCACATAGGGAGGATCTGACTTCCTGATCACTGCAATAAGTCAGTTGTGCATCTATGCGTCCCAACAGGACGAAATCAAGGCGGGTGACACCTGCCACATTGCATGGAGCAGGTTTCTCAAAGTCAGTGACCTGCCTTACATGGTTCTGTGCTCCCAGCATCTGTCAGACTCTTGCTGCAGTTATATATAGTCTCGGTAAAATTACTGGCAGATAAAAAAAAAAAAGAAAGAAAAGAAAAGCCTAACAGGGTCAGGAGTTCCACCCTTTATTTCTTCAAAACAGATAGCAGATGAGACAATGACTGTGGCTTCCTCCTAATGCCCACCTAGGGATTTACACCCAGCAGCGCCATCTTAGTCCGTCCCAGAGGAGAGAACGGCTCCTCAGAAGCAGAGTAGGCTATTGCCTGAAAACCATGCCATCATCAACTAGCTTCACTCTTCCGTCCCTTTACTCATGAGCCCGGACACCCCCGCCCCCACCCCTTCCTTTGTGTGCTCCGTGCCTACAGCCAGCCCAGGGGCCAGGCCAAATAAGAGCAGTTCAAACTGAAATATTCATGTCCTCTTAAATAAAGGGCTGTTTTAGGCAAGGAAGAATAAGTGTTCAAAGTAGGTTACATTCAGAAGTCCCTGGATCCTACATAAAGATATGTGTGCAAAAAGAAGTAAATATTACCATTTCAATACCCGTGTTCTCCCCCAGTCCCCTGCCCCACAGGCAGGATGCTGACTCTGTTCATTTTGGATCCTGGGTCTTTTTGTACAGAATCATGGTAATGAGGAAGTAGGAAAACTGGGAGGAAGAAAGTCTTGCTGGATTTATTTGCATGAGAAAGGCATATAATTACTGATGGAAGGGAGTAGGAGCTATCCAGAAGGTACTGGAAACTAGAAGGCACGATGTGGTGAGGGCTGGCTGGAAGAGAATTTTTAAGAGTTAGACAAGAGGAGGTAGTAGCTGCCAGGCCCATGAGGAAATGGGGAAGACAGGATGGTCAGGCTCTGTGTGCAATAGGTCTGAATCCTTCCTCTGAGTGGGCTCAGTGGAGACTGGGATCCCACTTAGTGGTTTAAAGTCTGGAACTGGAGCTTCCGCCGGTGAGCTGTGATGGTGGCGGCAAACTGGTCTGCATAGACAGGGTGTGGAAGTGGCACTGAGCTAGGAGAGGCTGGGCTAGGAGAGGCTGGGCTAGGAGAGGCATGACAATTGAAGGGAATCTCAAGAATTTGTGCAAGTAGACACATCTGAGGCTAGTCTGGGGGACTGTAACAGAGAGCTTTGGTAAACTGGGAAATCTGGGCTGGCAAGTAGTCTGTTGCCAATAGTCGATCCTCACTATTTGGTGATGCCCAGGATACAGTACAGAGGACGACTCCAGATCATTAAGAATGAATGAGGTGATGGATATTCTGTCTTGGATGCTATGGGTGTGGCATGAGGGCCAAACAAAGTTCTCTCTTTGTTTCATGCAAGACTCAAAGTCTTGCATTTGTGTCTGTGAGTGTGGCCACAGTCTCAGGAAGAGTGGCATTATATGACGTTAGACATGGAAATCTCCTGGAGTACAGTATGCTGACGTTCTTTACATCTAAACAAGAACTTTCTTAGTGTCACAAGTATGGCAGGTACAACAGGAGGTACCCGCTTCTTGCTTTCAGTAGAATGAGCATGTTTTGCAACTAGAGTTGGGAGAACAGTGTCATGCAGGGAACCCTCTGATCAATGATAGAAATAACACTGTTGAAGACAAATGGACATAAAGCCCATGAGAGCCCAGGCTTAGTCTTGCTACCAGCCTCTCTCAAAACCAACCCTCTGAGCACAAGCTGCCATATTAGATTAGCTAACTGGTCCAGAGAGGACCAGGTCAGTGGGACAGGGACGTTGCTTGCCAGAGTTGGGCAATTAAGCATTCTGATTCCAGAGAATTGAAATGTCATATTTCTGAGGGCACATTCAACCCATCCTGGCCAAACTGAGCAAGGTAACCAACCACTACAAAATAGCCTCCAAGTTCTGCAAAGGAAAACTGATAATGACTGTCCCTCCCCCAATGGCTTTCTCTGTTGAAACCAGGCTGCCCTTGCTCCTAGCAATGACCTGCAGAGACTGCTCAGTTGAGTAGAATATGAGTACAACCTGAAGCCCAAAGTCCAGAGTTTCTACTTTTCTACTCCAAATACAGGCTTACCTTTTTGTCTGCTTTCTACAAAGAAAGAAAAGTATTTCACAATATGGAAGATTCTAAAAGCTCACTCAACAGACTTTGCTTTCTTGTTACTTAGAGTGAAAACACAGCCACAGTTCAGGTGAAACCTGCAAGTCCTTCTAAGTGTGACCTCCAGACTGTACCAGCTGGAATTTTGGTAATTTTCATGAACCCTGATATTTCTGAACCAGTCTTTGTGTTTTCTGTTAGTATGTACATACATAGGCACACTTAGGGACATGTATGCTGTCATACCAGTATTTAATCATATACACACTGAACAAGTGAGTGATGCTTCATGCTCAGCCCTGAACATGGCTCAGCCTCTGAAGGAATCCTGAGAGTCTGGGTTGATTATACATTATGGAGAAGGACTATGGACTCCTGAACAGGCTAGCGGATAGACATAAGGCCACTCAGATGATGATAGGGCCACCGGCCTCGTAGTCTGGCCTTCATTCCACTAGTCCTCACATGAACCCCTTCCCAAGCTTCTGGCTGCAACTCCTATATGCTAAGAAGGGTTGTTCAATTCTAGGCAAAGCCAGATAAGTCCACGTTAGAGATGCCTTTCCTCCTCAGCCTGAAAATATCAAGCTTTGGATTAAATTCATTTCCAGGATATTCAGTGCCCCCTTTATCCCTTTAGCTTTTCCCAGGGATTGGTAATACTCCCTACCCAATCCATTCCTTGGATTGCCTCCTCCCTGTAAAGCTTAGGGCTAGGGATTGGATAGGTGACATTTTAGCTATGACTTGTTTAGGAAATTGATATTGGCATTTTCTGCATGACTCGCCTTTTCTTCGGTGAGTTTCTTTGCTCTAATTCTCGTTAGAAAAGCCAACTGTAAGGGAGATACTAGCTAATTAAAAATTGGAAGCTGCTAAACTTCACCTTGAGCAGCCACTGTGTGCTGTTGCCAGGAACTGGTGCAATTATTGATCAAATAAAACTGTCATCCAAAAGAGCAGCTTGTGTGGGGGGCGGTGTAGAGGTGGGGGTGTGTGTATCTTTGTTTTTAAAAGAGAGCATCAAGGTACTTGTTATTGAAATAAACCTTTACTTCAAAGATAAAGCTGTAGCAATGACATACTAAAACTAGGTGGATGTTGTTTTTTAATGAAACATTAAATTGGGCTTCTAATTTACTGCTGGACTTAAAAGCACAGTGCTAGGTTCCCTTCCTCCACAATTACCTGTCAGACTGAACTGAACTGAAAGACATCAAAACACCATCACCCCTACCTAGTTATTGTAATATAGGCCTATTTGTAGAGCGGTTCCACACATGCCGTATTGACGGAGTTCTAAAAGAAATGTATAAAAATCGCGCTATCCACAAGCTGCAGGGACGGTGGGGCTGGAGTTTGCAAGTGTGGGCTGTGTTGCCTTTGTGGATTCCCCCACTTCAGCACCTCTCCGTCAGGATGCACCCTACTTCCAAGCCTATTTCTGGCGGTGAGAAAGCTCCAGGACCGCTAATCCTCTCTCAAAGTCAATGCAAACCTCCAGGATTTCCAGGGCTTTGTTCTCCATAATCTTCAGGTTTCACTTGTCCATAGAAAGCCTCCTCTGTCAACAGTCTGTGTTTGCTGGGCTGGAAGCAGCAGCGTGCACAGCCCAGCCTGCTCCTGAGGCTAGAGAGACAGTGACTGAATGGACTGAGCTGAGGCTGGGGGCGGGGGGAAAGGAGAGGGGTGCTGTTCAGTACAGTGCCATGTTCCCAGTGCTCACCTGGTCTCAAAAAATACTAGCCTGAGGGAAAGTGTGTTTGTGGGTTTATTGCAGAAGATAGTGTGAGAATAAAACAGAGGACGCTGGATAAGCCTATGCCAAGATATGCTATTCGGCCGCTGCTGTGGGCAAGTGGGGCCCATTTCCCTGGGAATGTCTAAGGAGCTGTTTAGAACAAACCTACCAATTAACGCCTTCCTTAAGATCAAGAATGCTATTTGTACCGTCCACTATTGAAACCACCAGCCACATTTGGCTTGTGATCACTTGAAATGTAGCTCCTTAATTTATTTCATTCTTAATCTTTAGTTAATCATGCGTGCACCTGTAGACATGGGCTTTCAAGCTGTCTGCCAGGACTGACAGGACCTCAGCATCTGCTTGCCTCTGCTTCTGTTGATCGTGGGGTGTTAGGCTGTCGCACTTCGAAGCAGCCTGGATGGGTACAAATAGTTCCTGAGAAGTGAACTGCTATGTCAGAGAAGCAGAAAAGCAGGGAGAACCCAGGGGAAGGGAAGGGGCAAGAGACAAATGAGTCTGGAGCGCAGTGTTCCTGTGTAGACTTTACTCACTAGAGAGAGGAAGGGCCTGTGCAGCTTTACAGGAGAGAGATGCTGAGAAACGGAGGTGGGGGAGCAGCTGGGCCCCAAAAAGGTAGTTGCAGCCTTACCTGAGCAGGAGATGGCTTCATAAGACTTAAAGTGACAGCTGGTTCTCTAGGGCATGGGCAGCAGTAGCCAAGAACGGAGACATCATGAGATGGGTATGTAGGTGATCCCCTGGCATGAGGAATCAGGCTAGGCAAGAGACAGAAAGAGATTGCCTCAGTCTGCAGAGCCCCCCTGAGAAATAAGGGTTAGGGCAGAATAAGATAATGAATGCAGGTTTCTGAGAATGAACATCTGCAGGCATCCAGTTTGGGAAGGTGTGCAATTCCTTCAGCGATGCCTCGGCTTGAATGCTGTGGGCAGTGAATAAGAAAAAATGCAAAAGTTGAGTTTTGGCTTGAGTTTTTAATGCTTCTAGCCTTTCCAGCCATCCCTTCTCTTCTGCAGGTGAAGATTAGCCATAGCACAGGAGGACTTAGTCAGAAGTAGCTTGAGTAGCTTGCCTTGTAGCTGGATCTCCGCTGTCATCTTTGAGCGTTATATAATATGTGTCACAGAAACATTGGTTTTTTAATTAGGAAAGTGGAGGGTGGTGGGGGAAAGTAGAAGGAAGGAAGGATGAAAGGAGAAAAGGCATTTACTCTTGGGCACATGCTGACACAGATTCGTGTGCAGCTATCTTCTCTGTTCTTCTAGACCGTCTGTAGTAAGGGGCGACACCAGTGACCTGTGGGCTTCTCCACGGTCAGAGGTCCCCACTGCAATCCTTGAACATAGCGTTCTGGAGCCTTCTACCCAGGGTTGACAGTGACCATGCCTGGCCAAGATCTCTGACTCCCTCGGTATCTGAACAGAGTTCAGGCATGAGAGCCAGGCCTGGCTTTCAGAATGCTGGCTTGGGAAAATGCTGATCAATTGTTTTGATTCCTGTCCTCCCCATGCCCCGGCTAGTGGCCCCTGCCTCCCACCAACACCACAGACTAATGATGCTATGATCTCTGCTGTGCATGCCCCCATTAACACCTTCCGAGGGATTTATATAAAAAGGACTGTGAACCAGGCTTGGATGTTAATGAATTAATCTGTGACTGTGGGAAATCCAGCTGGTTCAGAGGAGCTCATAGAGCTAGCCACAAGTGTCTCTGGTGAGCTAACTCTTCATATCCAGTTGTCACACTTCCTCTTGGTCCTCACCACCCAGGCCAGCTACTGCTCTGCTGCTGCCTAGCTCACAGTGATGGAACCCTTTGGGGTTGCCACTTGGCTGCTGCCTGAGAACAGAACAATGCATGTTCCCTTTGTATTTCTGAGGCCCCACAGAATTCAGGAGCCTCTTAGAGCTGTAATGACCTCACTGTGCACCCTACCTGGTACGAAACACTTTACTTTGTCTCTAATGGTTCCGAGTGTGTGTGTGTGTGTGTGTGTGTGTGTCTGTGTGTGTCTGTGTGTCTGTGTCAATGTGTGTGTTCAGTATGTGCTGGTACATATTTGTGTGCACACATGCATATGGAAGCCAGAGGTCAACCTCCAATGTCATTTTTCAGGAGCTGTGTGCCTTGTTTTTTGAGACAAAATTCTTCACTGTGACCAAGGGAACCACAGAGTATGTTTGGCAGCTTGCCAGAAAGCCCTAGGGGTTCTTATGTCTCCACCTCCCCGGCTCTGGGATTACAGACATATGCCACCACATGTAAACTTTGCTGTGGGTGCGAATGTTAAAACTCATGCTTGTAGAGGAAGCACTTTGCTGATTGAGCCATCTCAGCTGCCTTCACCAATTCTTCACCCTTCAGAGCCCGACTGGATATGCTGTGTGACTGGTCCCACTGTACAGATGAGGAAATGAACAAAACACTGTAGTTACTTGTCTAAGGCCACACATCTAAAGAGGTCTGGAATTCAAGCCTAGCCAACATAGCTTAGAGCCTCCTTTCATAGTTTTTATGTTCTTTTGTATTCACTTTGATTGGTATTTATCTGTTTATTAGACCTCCATTTAGGTGTATTTTTAGAAATGGAGTTTTCCAGGTACCTGTATCATATCCATTGGCAACTCACCAGAAACTGAGGCTGTTGGAACAGGATAAGCTCATACATAACACCATTCCCTCTGTAACACAATGCCAATGACCTCTTCCCCTGCTTCGGAACAACCTATGGATCCTCCTTGCCTCCAAAGTCACTTTAACAAATATTTACACCCTTCTCTCTTTAAGAGACATGGCTTCTGTAACCTGGGTGAGCTAACATTTGCTGAATGAAGGAAGAAAGAATCAAACGCACTCTGAGATCCACATGCAAGAGTGCATAGAGTTGAGCCATTCTGGCCTCCTAAAATCACATCCCTGACAACTTGATGATGAAGTAAAATATAGGTTAGAAAATATAACCCTGCCAACAGTTTCATAGACATGTTTCTTAACTATCAGACAGGGTTTAAAAACCCCAAACAAGATTGTATCAAGATCCTCACACATGTAAAATGATGACAATTTTTCATTTTGAGTCAGGAGAAAATGTGTTTCTCGATTAGAAACGGGGCTTGTGAGGCATGTAAAATAGTCTCAGAAGTCTCTTTGACCAGGCTACTGGATGCTAAACAGCTATTTTAAGGCTTTTAAAATAGACTCGATGCAGAAGGTGGAGAAATAAGGATTGAAAGTCTCTTTAGTGCTCTAATTTGGCTAGTAAGCATCAGCAAAGGTCTTCATTATCTCTTTGAATTTTTTAAATGATAGATTCTGGAATTGCCCTGGAATGCCTATTTTCATGAAGCACCTGAGGCTAGTTTGGAATACAATGGAGTTTTGCCGTCATTTAGGGAACAGCTCCTGTGTGTCAAGCAGCATACTCAGCCCGAGAGGAGGGATGTGGTGGTCCAGAAAGCAGGGTGCTCTAAAGGTAACGAACAGCAAAGAGCCATTTTCAAAGTCCTTTCCCTCTACTGAGGGCAGCTATGGAAGAGGGGCCCATGATGTGGACTGTGGAAGTTCAGGTAAGGCTACTTGGACAAGATGGGTTGAGGAAGCAGTGAGAAATAATGGGGAAAAAACATACACAGAGAGACAGAGACACAGAAACAGAAAGACAGAGACACAGAGAGAGAGTGTGTGTCAGTGCAGCCAACAGGTGACTGGGAAGCAAGGGCTTGTCCCCATTTGGATCCTCCAGAGTTGTATTTCGCCTTCACTTTGAAATATGAAACAGGGACTCCAGAGTTGGCTAAGGCACATTAATTAAAATAAAGATTTTTCAAAAATTGCATTGAACCAACTTAAGGACTTGGCCAATGTGACATGGCTTCTTTTTAAATGTTGAAACAAGCATAGTTCATCTTTTAAAAATTAACCTTGCTTTCTAAATTTAAAAAATGTTTAAATTATTTATTTTTATCTGAGATCATACTATATTTACCTCATTTCCCCTTTCCTCCCTTCAAGCCCGCCCATATATGCCTCCTTCCTCTTTTTCAAATTCATGCCATCCTTTTTCAATAATCATTGTTACATACATGTATATATTCCTGAATGCATAGGACGACCATGTGCAATTAGCAGGCTCTTCCCTGGAGAAGATCAGCTAGTTCGGAGTTGACAATGAGGGTTCTGGGGTGCCACAGATGGCTCAAACCTTCTAGGTCAGGCATTTCTGTCATGTTGTGATTTTTCTCTAAACAATTAGAGTTCAGGAAAAGGACTTTTTATTTTTTTAGGTTAAATGTTGCCCGTCTTTCTTCTCCGTAAGGAGGCAGTTAATTTTGATATCAGAGCAGGCTGTTTTGTCTTTACTTTGTGTGTGTATGTGGGGGGGGGGGAGGGTTCTGTAGTTACAGGAGTTCATAATCACTTGGAATATTATAAGAAAAACACGTGAATGTGAAAGTATGAGGTTGGCAATGTGGAGAAGTTGGTCTGTAATACAAACAGATCTTTCTTGTTTATCTGCCCCTGTTCCCCCTTCTGAACTCTGGCATATTTACTTAAATAACTAATAGGCTTTTCCAATTTAACATGTCTGTATTGGTTTCCTATTGCTTTTCTAAAGCAATTAACAAATAAAATGGCTTTTAAGAAATTCGACTGAAATATGGAACCAATAACCCAGTGTTTAACAATCACTCTGACCCACACTTCCTCCTCTGTCCTCAGACCTTACCGGCGAACTCTGGTGACCTCATTCCACACTTCATCTTTTAACAAAAGCTCTCTAGAGACACTGCTTTTACCTTCTATCCTTTCCCTGGAAGGAACTCTTGAACCCTCACAGACATTGCTTCACCTGATTTACAAGGATACCCTCAGTTTCAGGCCCCTTTCCACTACATTACTCCCAACCACCAGCAAAGAGTGTCAACTACCTAAGGTTAAAAAATACAATCAATCCACATTTCATCTAATCTTCAGCTATATCCAGAGTCTCCACCAAGCTTCCTAGCACAACATCAACACCTTTCTCTTAAGCTTCCTTGTCTTCAAAAGGAAGCTAATTTTAGCAATATTAATAACAACCTCATGGAGCTGCTGAGAAATGAAATCAGTGGATTCATGTAGAAAGGACCCAGCCTGTGCTGGGACTTTCTAATATGTTACCTGTTATTAATCATAAATAAGTCTCCTTTACTCTTGGTCCTATCTCCTCTCTTCATAGCATCTTACTCATTCAGTTTGTCCTTCCTCTCTGACATGAAGCTGAAAGTGCTTTTTGCCAAGGTCACCACTAAAGGAAATAAAGTTAAATCATGCAAACGGTCCCCTTGTCCACTCCCTGCTGGGCCTCTCATGGCATTCAACCATGCTCTACCATTTCCTTCTGAAACACTCTTCTCTCCCAGGTACCTCGGTGCTGTCTTGGATCTCCTCTCTCTGTCAGTCACCTTTTAGTCTCCTCTTCTACCAGAGACACACATACTGGAAAGCCTTTTGTCCATTGATTTCACATTTCTTTCAGGATTATTCTCTGGCTGTATAGATACATGGATACCTTCTACCCTCTTGAGGGCAGGCCTCCCATGATCTCAGGACCTCTGAATTCCCCTATTTGTCACCTCTGTGGCACTTCCTCACAAGCACCTTAAACCCAATGTCAACAGCATTCCCCCCTTTCCCCTCAATGGCTATCCTTCTATCTTTCCCTCCTAAACCAATGAGCTTCCACCTACCCCATCTCAGAAGCCTATGATTCCACCACAGTTCAGATTTACTAGTTGCGGCTTGAGATTACAATTCAAATTGGCTCCTCCTCTCCATCTCCACAGCATGGCCACTATCACCAGGAGGTCTCATGAGCCTCCTGTTTTGTTTCTTGACATTTATTTGTTTGCTCAAGATGAAACACAGGGCTAGGCAAACACTGTACCACTAAGCTACACTCTCAAATGTTATAAGTATCCTTAGTGGTCTCCTTTTCACTTTGCCCCTCCTCAGTGCATTTCCCACTCAAAGTTAGAGGATCTTTTATTTTAAGAAAATTTTAAAGTGTCTCTCTGTGTGTGTGTATGTATACATGCATATGTACGTGCTATGTGTGTGTGTGTGCCTGAAGAAGTCAGAAGAGGGTGTCAGATCTTTCAGAATTGTAGTTTTCAAAGTAGTTGTGAGCTGCCCAACATGGGTGCTGGAAACAGAACTCAGGTTCTCTGGAAAAGTAGCACTTTCAACTACCTTGCTGTCTCTCCAGCCCCTGAAGGATCTTTATAAAGCATATTTATAAGGATTTAGCTCATTTTTCTCTTCTGTTTAACTTAAAGAACCTCCAGTTTTTTAAGGGTAGAAACAATTTTCTTCACAGCTATCATTCCCCAAGGCTGGAGCACTATGTGTGGTCCTCAGTGCTGCTGTCTTCTTCTACCCAAACATCTCCACTACAGTTAGACTTTCTTGGTGTGCCTAGCCAACTATGATGATTGTTTTTCTTTTGTATCTGCCCCGCTGGAACAAACCCCAAGTACAAGAATACCTTGTGCTGTGCCCAGCATGGCTCCAAGAATGGACCTGACTAGGGCATCAAGGAAACAAAAAAAGACAAGCGCACAGATACACATTGGGATTGGGTGAACTTGGCTCTCTGACGGAGAAATGGGAGCATTCCAGAAGCTCAGAATGATTATTACATATAGTTGAACAGAGAATGGGATTGTTACATACACCTGAATAAGGGGACAGGGTTTATGGTGCATAGCTGAGTTTATCAAATCTTGGTAGGAACAGTCTCAGAGTACCAGAGCAGTCTTCAGGCTATAAATATCCTTGGAGAATAAAGCCACAGTGGAAATTTTCTTCACACGCTTCCAACATTTACACTCAGTCTCCAAAGTTAGGCTTTCCTATCTCTCTAAGCCTCACCATATGGCATTTCTCATGGGATCTGAATCTAGGGTCCTTGATATGGGTCCATATCAAACAGTACACATTCATTCAAGGCTTCATCTACTCTCCACACCATTGTGTTGGAAAAATTTATAAACAGCTGGGAGTTCACCAGCTTCTCAGCTAATAATAAAACTGATATTGTTCTCCTAAACCTTCAGACTCACCTCTAGTTACCCCAACAGTTCTAATACTGAGTATAATCGCCACACAGGGAAAAGAATTATGCAGGATGTAAGATTAAACAATGTCACTTTATCAGACAAGTGACATTTAAGCACATTTCTTACCATTTTCACCTTGGATTTCATCATTGACCAGATGGGGATGAGAAGAATGATATATTCTCCCACAGGGCTACTGGAGAATTGAATGCAATGGCATGGGTACTTTCTATGCAAGGAACCTTCCAATAGTAGTTTCTAGAGAAATCACTGCTATAAATTTTGGACACCTATTTGAATGTTAAGTCATCTGCAAAGGGATGGAACCTCTTGATGGTTGACCAGAATGAACTAAATCCTCGGTCCTATGTTCTACTACTTTTTACATCATGACTACTTAATGCTCTTTGGAGATAACTTTCTAATTGTCTGAGAGCCTAAAGGACCTTCTTGGCCATAGTGTGTGTGAAGGGAAAACGAGGCATGATCTTTGCAAGGCGTTCTTGTTTCTTTATTTTTCTGTGACTATGAAGTTACCTATTCACTCTGATCCTCAGCTGGTGATGGCGGGGATGGGAAATCTAACTTAGTAGTGCAAGAATACAATGTAAGTAAATATCGGGAGTTATGGTTGTCTAGGTTAGCAACCTTGAAAGATATAAATAATGGAGGCATCTATCTGTCTTGCATTATATGCTAACACAAACTTTTCCTCCGAATTTACTTCACTCAGAGCCTTGTGTTACTGTTATCATGTGCTACAGCATCAGGAAAATGATGTGGAAAGTAAAATACTGCTCCTAGAGCTTACGGCTCTGCCACGAAATGACAAGTCACCCCTGTTCTCATTCCATTGGGTAAAGCAAGTTACATGGTCATCTCTGGAAAGGGGAGGGAACCTGTGTGGTGGCCTCACACTCTGACAAGAAGAACGACCAACGTTTTCTGAGTCATTTTAATGGCACTGGAGTAGCTGAGGAAGGGGAGGTCAAGGGCACAAAAGTTCGTCTGATCACACACCCAGCTCACTGGCTGTAGAGGAAGAGCATCATACGATTCCGCTTCTCAAATCTGAAGTTTTTGTGCCAACTCCCTCACTAACCAGATGGGTGCAATTCACAAGACCTCTTTGCCCCCGATTCCTTTTGTGAGGGCTGACATCAGGGGGCTTGGAAACATGTCTCCAGCTTTATAAACATTGTTCAGTAGGGTGCTGGCTATCCCAGAGTGTGTCAGGAAGACTCCCTAGAGTCACTGTGAGCTCACTCTGAAGCCTTGTCCTCTCCATGGTGTAAGAGCAGGTTAGGACATAGACACCACCTAATCTGTCAGGAAGAAGGCCTTCCTGAGGTGAGACTGGATCAGAAAACTGAGTGTGGAGTTGGGATAGTCACGGGGGTAATTGACCCAAGAGGGAGAGCAATCGGCGAATGCAAAGACACAGAGGCTTGTATTGGGGCTTATCTATGGAACAGAGCCAGGGGGATTTAATGATGGGAATTGTTGTCGAATACGACAAAACACTTAGGAGGCTAACTGGGCCCCCACCCAGGACTAGAACAGCTATGTTCCCTTCTTCTGCAAAGCAATTCCTGTTACTCCATCTCATTTCTTTTGATCCAAGTAGCTAATTGCCACAGTTCTTTTTAGCCAATAGGTAAATAGAAACTCCAGGAACCTGAGGTGTTGGTTTGCATCTTCTACCCCATCACTCAATAAGCATGACAACCCCTGTCCCTGGTGAGCAGTAGTGCTCTCTCTCTCTCCCCGTCACTTCTGTCGTAGCCCCCTAGGGTTGCTGTGGTAAAACACCATCAACAGAGTGGCTTATGAACAGCAAAACCTATTCAGAGTCCTGGAGCCCAAAAGGCCATAAGCAGAGTGCTAGGCCAACCAGGTTCTACTGAGGATTGGCAGAAAGAAGTGAGGAGGCCAGGCACAGTGGCACACACCTGTAATCCTAGCACTCAGGGAAAGGCAGAGGTAGGCAGATCTCTGGGATTTTGAGGCCAGTCTGGTCTACAAAGCGAGTATAGGACAGCCAAGGCTACACGGAGAAACACTGTTTCAAAAACCACACACAAAACAAACAAACAAACAAATACAAAAACCAAAAGCTCTGTCCTTGTGGCCTCTTACGTTAGCTAGTATCACATTGAAATTTAGGCCAACATCATATGAGTTTAGGGGAAGGCATAAACATTCAATCCTTAATAAACTTCCTTACCCATTTCTAATTTTTCTAGCAATACCTGCTTTCATACATTGTTTTACCAACTTTCTTGGGAAAGCAATGTCTTTATTTTTCCACTCATTTCATTACACTCCAGGGTGAAAACACTGTCACACCTTCATGTTCATTAGCAATTTATATTTCTTCAGGAAGTTATATATTCCTTTGTCAGTCTTTCCGTTAAGATAAGGAATTTCCCACATAGCTTTGAAATCAGCTTATGTATGGGAATTTGAGCCTTCTATTGTGACATAAGTTATTTCTCTGAATTTGAAGATTTATCTTTCACTGTGCATGGAATAGATTTCCTTTACAAAATGGCTCCTGCAGTTCTTCAAAATTATTTTTAAAATATTCACTCCTTTTTTTGTTCAATATTTATGTACTGGTGTTATTTACACATAAATCTTTGGTCCATCTGAAATTTATTTTGGTTTAAAGGGTGATATTAACATCCAGATTTATTTTTTTTCCAGAGAATTCCATAGCTGCCACAACTCTTATTTACCAAATAGCCCTTTGCACTCTGGCCCTCAGCCAGCCACTATGAGGCATTCTGATTTGACTTTTCTGTGGATTCTAGATGCCATTCTCCTGACCCCCCCCCACACACACACACACCATCAATCTACAATTCCTTTAGTTATCTTCAGGTCTGAAATGGCACATCCTTCCTCTCATGCTTCCTATTGTGAAAATATCTGAAATCATTGTTTATCTATGATGAAGGTCTTTAAACAAACAAATAACACTGTATTGACTCCTTTAAAAAGTACAAAACCCATAGAGACAGGACATACAAATGCAAAACACTGACAAATGTTGCTAAGTTGCCCTCCAGGAAGTTGAACTCTACACTGCTGTCATAATTCCTTCACACTTTAATCCATCTGGGACTTTGTCACCTTGCTCAAGTGGAAACTGATATGTTACTGTCATTTGATTTGCATATCTTTGACGACATCAAGACTGAGCATCTTTTCAAAGGTGTGCAGCCCCTACAAAAGCTTTTTATGGATCCCTAAATCACGTTCTTCTCTACTCTAGTGGGAATGTCTATTATTTTCTTCTGGATTCATAAGAGACTTCTGTATATAAATTACACCAGTCTTTAGGTCATCTACTATAATGCAAATACTTTTTAATGCATTTGCCTTTTCATTTTTTTTTCTATAGAAATTTTGATTCTTTGTATTGTGAATGACCTTTAATAAAGCAAAGCCACCAACTTTTCTTCATGGTTTCTGGCTCTGACCTTCTCTCCCATGAGAACATTTTTTTTTAATTACTTCTGATCCAAGCAAAGGCAACATGTCATATCTGCCTTTCCATTTGTTCCTTGTAGCCTCCCAGTTAGGTAGACAGAAAAGGTCTAACAAGTTTACTTACAGATTTGTAACCCATGTTCAGGCTGGCAACCAAGAGCAAACTGGGGCTGAGTCAGAGGCGGTAAACAGATGCACAACTCAGACAGCCCTGCTGAGCTCTGCCAGATAGAGAGATGGACAGGTGGACAGACAGCTACCTGGCAGCCAGGTAAGGACTAGCCAGCAGGAGCATCTCCTGCATGTGCTGATATCTTACAGGTGAAATTTGGACTCTCCATCACGCCTTCACTGAGCTCTCTGGGTATTACTTAGACTAATTACCTTAGGAATTTTTTGCTAATTAAGAAGCATTTGGACACATTTCGGTTTGCTCCTTTGCCAAGTGTTTTAGCCCTGTGTGGTGGATACTCAGCCAGCCTCGGGCCTTCAAGTCCTCTTGCAGCACTTAAGACTGAGTCTCCACAGACACTAGAGGAGGTAGCAGCCCAAGTCAGTGCCTGGAAACAGGTGAAAGGACTTTGGGAAAGATGCCCACCTCTGTTTTAAAACTCTAAGTAGTATGTGCGTTGGTATATGCATGTATTCATTACACCTCCCTTCCAGGAGGCAAAAATATGCTTGACTCTCAGAGGGAGCTAGCACAGGGAGCAACATATGTGGTCAGCAAGCTTTTCCTTTTTTTTTTTCTGTGAAAGGCTAAATAGAAAATTAGACTAAATTTAATAGGAAATTAGATAAACAGAAAATTAAAAAATTAGTCCAACAAATAAACTAAGCATCTATTCCCATGAAAAGCAAGTTTTACTTTCTTCTAAAACTTCTATTTTAAAAACCATGTAAATTCTTAACTAATAGGCCATTGTTTCCTACATGCCATGGTTTACTCCTCCCACCAAACTGTCACCATTTAACAGATGGTGAGACAGACTCAGGGAATCTGTGAGACTCTTTATGGATTACATTATTGAGCTCATAGAACAGTGTACAGAGATTCTGAGTTCCAACATAGTGAGTTCTGATATTCCTTCATTCGCTTATTATGTTTATCCACATTTACTGAAGGTTTTACTAAGTGTTGGGATTAGAACTAATAAGTGGGGTGATGTAAACAATCAATCAATCAAACAAACAAACACGAAAACCAGCCTGATTCTGATTCAGACAGGGCTGCACAAAATGCCTGTCCTTGCTGTATACATGCTGTCTAGCCCTAATTAAGTCACCAAACATTTCTGGGCCTTGGTTCCCGAATCTGCAAAATGGGTGTACCATAATCCAGCTAAAAACAACATACAAGAGTATAACTAAACCGCAGTGTGTATTAAAGGAGGCAATCTACATAAAGTTTTAAAATATACCTGGACTGTCCATTAGAAGGAAGAAAAGAACAATGAATGATAAAATGGCCATCATTTACATTGGCTTGTGAACATAGATGAGGCTACAGTCTAGCGGAGGAGATAGCACCATAGCACCTGCATACATAGTGCAGTAAACACTATGATAACAAGCACTAAGGACACAAAGGAGCTGCAAATGTCAGCAGAGAGAAGCTGCTTGCAATGTGTCTGGCAGGGTGGTGAGGCTTTGTGCCAGGGACAGGCTGTGCTCAGTGGGAGGCACCAAAAGGTCTGGCTGGAAGTGTTCCTACCTCACTGTGGGAGGCCATGGTATGGCCAGATTTCAGACCAGGAAGCTAACATGGGGTGGAAGGGGGGGGAGGGCAACTCGCCCAGGATCACACGGGGAAACTCATTCAGTAGTTTGTTCATTCACAAAATCTTTATGTGGTCCACAAAAGGCAAATCACTTCCTGAGAGATCCCACGCTCTGTACACCAGCAGATGGAAATACGCTGGATGACCATACAAGAAAGCAGAAGGTATGGTGGTATCTGGAGGGAAGGGAGATTAGCTGCAGGGCCAGAGTGAAGAGGCAGAAGGGTAGAAATTCACCAGGGCAGACGGAGAGGCAGTGTAGAACTGCATAAAAAAAGTGAGAAGGATCTAAGGGGAAGGGAGGCTCTTCAGCCCACATCCAAAGCTCCTGATCTGAGATCCCGGAGTGGGCGAGGGGTGCTGAGTGGAAATGTCTTCAGCTACTGGAAGACCAAGAGACTCTAAGTGGTCTAACCAGTGAGCCCTTGGTATGCACAGTGCCCAGGACAAACTTGACCCTTACTGTTCTTACCCTGCTCTGTGGTTTCAGTGCCTCAATGTCACTTAGTCTGTCCAAAGGGTGAGATGCCCTCCTTTTCTCTCATCTCTCAGCAAAGTGCTAATGGTTCTTCACAACATAGCGTCAAGAGCTCCTGCCAGCAGGAAGCCATTTTAAATTGGTCCATGGCACAATTTTCAACAATTGTAGTGTGTAGACTGTCTGAATTGAAAGTAGTCCTTTCTTGGTAGGAAGGGGTTACATGATTTCAACACGAGTTTTTTACATGGGCACCATTCATTTACATCATCTTTCCAACCCTGCAGGAATCCTTACTCAGAAAATGTTTTAAAGATTAGCTTAGAATTGAACCTACACTACATAATGCATTCTCTTCAACTTACTGGGCCACTATCCTTGATCATAACATGCATGTAAGAGTGTGTCAACATACATATTCAGAGAGAAGTCATGTTTAAATCCATCTGTAATGTTGGGCTTACGTGAATAGTAATCCTTGCTGACCAAGAATAATGAAGCCTCAGCTAGATAGGAGGAGCAGGCAGTACCCCCTCCTGATTCCCTCTGTTATCTTCTCTTGCTCTATTTTTCTGCTGGTCCTCTATCTTCGCTTATTTACCAACTGACCTGCACTCTGTATACTCAATTATTCTGCTGGAAAAGGCTGGGAAGCTGGTTTGCAGAGAAAACGAAAAATCGTTGCCGTAGACTAACAATAAATGTTGTCCCTAACACACTAGTTAGTTTCCCTCCAATTTGGATGTGCATGGATAGTTCTAGAATTTGGTGTAACCTTTGCCAACTTGCATGATGGGTCTCTGAGTAAGTTTTCTTTCTTTTGGGAATGTTACGAGTAGTGGTAGTTTTATTTAGATGCTTTGAAGAAAAAAAAGCCACTTTCAAATTATGCAATCTGCGATGGTTTCTTTTTGCTGAGAAAGTTAAAGCTTTTGTCTTCCTCAGTCAAGGCTGTTGCTGGAATGCAAGGTCTTTCTCCAATCCAACCCCCATCCCCATAGAGTTTGACACATAGTTATTTCTGGGAATAGGAGATCCACATATGCCAATCAATATGTAACTCAAGGGATATTTATGTACCCATAGTTTGTAGGAACCTGAGCCTTGATTGCAGAAGATTAGGTCTACAATCAATAATTGTCTACACTGTGCTTTGATATTCATTAGCACTCTTCAAGAAAGACCTTACCAAGTTCATCTCTCCTAAATTTATTAGGGGCCCTTGTGGTTTTTGATTGTTGATCCTCTTTAGATTCCTAAAATTATTATTGAGGACCCTGAATATCTGATTTTAAGATAGGTTTGAACTCACAAATATTCTTCAGAGAGATGAACCAGTAAAATGTATATATGTTTATGTATAAGTATAGGTGTGTGTGTGTTTGTGAATGTGCATAAGTATATGATGTATTTGCATGTGTAGATGTATCTGTAATGTATTATGTAAATTCCAAAGCCTTCCTACCATATTGCTATCAATCCAAAACTCACGAATTGAGCACCAGTGATGCTGATGGTCCAATTCTCAATTCATGGTCAAAAGAAGGCTGATGCCCCAGCTCAAGAAGGCAAGCAAAAAGCAAAAGGGCAGTTGCCTCTTTCCTCTGCCTACCCATGCATTCTCTTTAGCCTCTCTACTGAGCTGAGATGATGTCCACTCGCATGGAGAGAACCCCATCTATTGTGTTGAGTTCATTGCTTCAAATGCTCGTCTCACTCAGAAACAATCTTCACAGACACACAGAGAAATCTTGGAATCCCAGTTTCTCCCCAAGGTCACACACACATACACACACACACACGCACACACACACACACACACAAATTAACCATCAGGGCTCTACAGCTATCAGTTCTCATTCATCCCTTTCAGAAATTAAAGCTGATATTTCTAAACTGTTTTCTCAGTTTGTGTTCTAAAATCAACAACAAACCCTTTCCATTTAACATAAGAAACATCTTATGAAAAATTACTATATTGTATGAAATGAGCTAACCCCTATGCAAATAATTGCATTGATTTACATGGCTGCACAACTCTTTAATGCCTAGCTTAATAGAAGACAGCAGGATTCTTACTTCTGTGCTTTCATTTGCTCTATTTCAGTAGTGCTCCTCATGTGGGGTTTGTAGAACATCACTGTGCGTTCTGAAGAGACTGAGGAAAACAGCAAATACCATCTTCGTGTAATTATGAAAATAGTTCTGACTTCATGAATCTCTCCCCATGAAGGTTAGCATAGCCCAGGGACTCCTGGACCACACCTTGAGAGTTTCTACAATAGATACAAAAGGCTTATGAATTTACAAACAGCAGGCTTGCCAGGCTCTGTGCTTCTCCTCTGTGGGCAGGGAGGCGAGGGCTTTTCCTGA
Organism: Pachyuromys duprasi; assembly: GCA_028658305.1. Taxonomy (NCBI): domain Eukaryota; kingdom Metazoa; phylum Chordata; class Mammalia; order Rodentia; family Muridae; genus Pachyuromys; species Pachyuromys duprasi. The sequence continues at coordinate 22,640,750 of CM053749.1, forward strand.
AGGTTTGGAGTGTGGGAAGTAGCAGTTTCCAATCCTCCCCTCCCCAGCCAGCTAGCTTCCTGTTAGCACCTGGGAATGTACAAGAAAACCTTTAAGGAAAAGATAGGAATTCCCCACATATAGAGTATTTGTGAGAAAAAAAATCATCATTTTATACCAATACTACATGGATTTGTATAAAAAATTTCTAGTTTTTATATAAAGCAAGTATGTTTTTAAGAAGGTAAATTTAAAAGCATTCTGTGCATGGATTGGACTTTTCCATCAATAACGAAGTTTCTGTACTACTATGGAAAACAATGTTAACATTTGCTTGATTAAAAAGCTACCTTCCCTGAACCTTCGTATCTGGACTGTTGTGATCATTTGAGGCTTGCTTGGGTTTTTCTGGTTTTCATTGTTTTATTTTTCCTTTACAAACAATCCCAGAACAGGAAGTGTGACTCTACCATTGCAAGGCTAGATGTGCTATGGGAGGGGCTCTGGAGTTAGATACCACCTGTTTACTGTGCTGATATGCAGGGGCCATATTTATGAGCTACATAATTGAATAAAGATGGGTTTATAGATGAATAAAGGAGAATGAGAGAAAATGGTGAATAACTGTGTTCCCTTGCCTCCCTTGGGATCAAGCTTGTTTTCTGCTTCCTTGCTATTAATGAAAAGAAATCCAATTTGTTCTACATGGTGAGATTTGTAATTTAGATGCTTATTAATTCTGGGTTCACATAGGCGCTCTTCGAAAAATATGGTCTTCAAAGCATTTACTCTCAAAGGCCAGTAAACCTTGGCTGAAAACAAGTCAAACATGTTGGCTAAGATGGTTGCTGTGTTTAACTCGAGTTTATTGAATACTTGCCAAGTGCAAAGCATTGATCTGGATGTTGGAGTGGTTGGGGGTACAGAAAACATGTGCTTACTGTGGTCAACTCTGCAGCTGGGAAGGAAGGCAAGCATAGAGGAAAACAGATGAAGGTTCCACTATGGCAGACAGCGGTTAAGAAGGGCAAGGGAGATTATAAGGAAAATGTGAACCTGAAGCACTTGGTTGAGTTGAGAGTTCAGGTAGGTACACAGTTTAAGCTCTAACTGTTGTAAGAGGAAACAAATGAACAAGAACACAGCAGCTGACCATTCATTCCATGAAGCTATTCCTTTAATAAAAAAGATCTCCATTTATTTTTATTTTATATGTATGATTTTTTGATGATGTCACTGGAGTTGGACTTATAGATACTTGTGAGCTGCTGTGGAGGTTCTGAGAATCAAACCCCATGCTCTGCAAGGACAAGTGCTGTAAACTGTAATGACAATTTTGGTTATTTCAAAAAAACAGTTATGAATATGTTTTTGTTTTAATCCTAGGTATGATATATGGAGATACTTCAGATTGTCCACAGTTGTTAATTATGATTATCTCCTTGCTCTAGAAGGGGCATGATTTTTTTCTTTCTCTTTTTAAGATTTATTTATTATGTATATGATGCTCTGTCTACATGTCCACCTGTACACCAGAAGACAGCAGCAGATCTCTTTATAGAGGGTTGTGAGCCACCATGTGGTTGCTAGGAATTGAAGTTAGGACCTCTGGAAGAGTAGCCAGTGCTCTTAACCTCTGGGCCATCTCTCCAGCGAGGCATGATTTTTGCCAGCTGCAGACAGTTTAATTCTGGGGACTCCGGAGAGAGTATGAATGGGAGAGCCCTGAGAGGGCTTGTGGTGACTGCTGCCCCCACACCCCAAATGCCTCTGCCCCTTTCTCCCCCATTCCCACTGCTGCTGCTTTTGCTATTGCTCATTTGCTGGTTGCTGGATATTCTGATGATGGAGATTGGACTGGCCCCTAGAAACCCAATGCCTCTGATCAGCAGGAAGTAATCAAAAGAGGTCTACGTCTCCTTTCTCCTGTAACCTTCTTTTTTGCCTGCCTAGTGTTGGGGGATTGAAAGAGATTGGGGTGGAGCAGGGTGATAGATATAAGAACCCAAGAAGCCAGCTTGTATTTATGTGATTATTTTGTACCGCTCATACCTCTAGACTGGGGAGCAGAGAAGACTGAAATGCAAGTCTCACCTGTGTCTCCTGCACCTGGTGCCTCATAGGAGGTCAGATTGCCCAATAGATGAGGAATTCAGCTCAAGGTCAATTTGAAGTTTCACCTCTGCCACTACCCAGTCTGGTGACCTTTGGACATTTTGTGTCTTAAAAGAAGGATAATATCTAAATAATTTTTCCAGGCCTTTTCTGAGTATGATTACAAAAACACCCTCCAAACCCTGAGGTCTTTGCAATTTACAAAACACTTTTATTTTGCCTGCAAAATTTAAGGTGTTCCCAGCTGAAGGCCATTTGGGTTAAAGAAGGCAGTGATGGTTTCTAGAAATGTCTATAAAAATATGTCCAAAACGTTTGGCTCCCAACAGGACCATTCAAAGTTCTAAGTTAACCTTGGCTGCCTCTATGTCTAGGAATGAATTAACTTACTCTGACTAAATACGTGAGGTAATCAAGCATGACTAGGTATCTTACTTAGGACTTCAGTGGAGCCATTTTTCATAGGACAAGGTCTGTGGCTATGACACTTTAAGAATCTGGAGTCTAGAGAAGTCAGTCACATTGATAGTTTTTCCTCTGTGATTTTAAGCATGACACTACTTTCTCTGAGCCTCCTTCCCTTTGTCTCTGAAATGGCAATCAAAAAACCAACTATTTAGGGTGATCATATAGATTAAATGAGGTGGTACTTGTCATGCTCAGAAAGGGGTATAAAAGGAGTGAGGTGGTTGGATACGAGAGTCACAGGGGGAAGATGAAACAGCTCTTGACTGTAACTATATGGAACTTCATTGCTTTGACTTATCTGATAACTTGGGCTAACCCAAAAGTCCTTCATGTTTCTTTCTCATCATAGATAATCCAAAATGTTAGTTTTAGTTCCAGATGGAGTCTTTTGATTATGGTGGCTTGGCATGCCTAGGTCCTAGACCAATGACATAAAAGTATAGTCAAACAGCCACTAACAATAAAAATATATTAGGAGAAACACTATTAGAAAATTTGTCATTATACAGACAATATAGACTGTACTTAAAAATCTAGATGGTAGAGCCCACTGTGTACTTAGGCTACATGGTATACATATATAGTATAGTTTATTGTTCATATGGCCATTATGAACAAAACCGCTTGAGTCAAGTGTAAGAGAAAATGATGCAACCAAGAAATACAATGCTTGCAACTCCTGACATACACAGGTCACATAGATGCTTGCACACATACTTACATGCTCTCTCTCTCTCTCTCTCTCTCTCTCTCTCTCTCTCTCTCTCTCTCTCTCTCTCTCTCTCTCTCTCTCTCAAACACACACACACACACACACACACCATTCTCTGCCTGAACTGCTAATCTCTGGGAAGTGTACACGCTGTGTTGAGGAATCTGTAAATGAGCTCAAGCTGCCATCGCACAAGACAGGGTCAGAAAGGCTCTGTTTATATATTAATAGCCCCAAAATGATCATCATTAACAAGGAGCTGGACTAGAAACTACATGTCTTGAGGTCTACAAGATGGCTCAGCAGGTGGAAACACTTACCACCAAGTTTAATGACCTGAATTCACACGGTAGAAGGAGATAATGACTCCCACAAGTTGTCCTCTGACCTCCACATACACCCATGCGGCATGTGAACACACCCCCTTCCAATTCTTACACATACAAATATACACATATATAAGCAAATAAATAGATGTCATTTACAGAATAGAAACTGCATTTCTTATTTCCAGAAGCCTAAAGCAGGCACCTCTGAACTCCACTGCCCCTAGTGTTTTCCATATTTCTTTGGTTGCCGTATTTATAGTGTGACGGGGGTGGATATTTTCAGTTCCTTTACTTCTAGAAGAATGTAGATGCTGCTTTTCCTTCCTTCAGCATCACTCCTAGGAAGGCATTCTGACTGTAGCAGGAAAGAAATCATGTTCAGCTAACAAGGTCTAGGCTGTGGGAACTCTTGGGAGCCAAAAGGAACCCAAGGAGACTTTAAGGAATTCGCCTCTCTTTTTCTCAGAGAGCCATGGTCCTCCTCTCTCAGAAAGGTTTGGCATGTTCACAGAGCCAAAGAAGAACTTAAAAGCCCTTCAGAGAGTATTGGGCAGCCCTGGAAACCCAGGTTCTTATAAAACATATCAGGACAACAAATATTTTATTCAGTAAAACAAGGTAGGACATGAGATTCTATATACAGTCTAGTCGCAGTGTGCTTTATTTAAAAAAATGCACAAAACAAAGCCTGGGAGGATAGACCCAAGAAATGGATGGATAATATTTTCATTTTGTCAAAAGCTTCTCTATCTTTAAGGATTTTTTTTTGCAGGCATCATGCGCTATTTCTATAATGAGAAAGGGAATGGTGCTTTGAGATGTTCATCTCTTTACTCGGAGTAGGGAAAGACCGGGCATACTAGTCACTCTATCAGCCATGACTCAAGTGTGGTCCCTCAAGCCCACATACATCTCCAGACCTGATAAAGCCTTTAAGGTCTGATGTCCTTCAAATTGCCCTTGCCGTGTATAATCATAGCTTTCATTCTGCAACCCGGACTTCTTGATGCTCGTGTTCTATGCTATGGTTTCAGGGGAGAGGGGAGGTCTCTGCAGCTCACATAGCCCTCAGCAGCAGCTTTCATAGAAGGGTGGCTCCTGGGGGATGTGACTTTTCTCCCATCCAGCGCCATGATTCTAGCAGGACAGACACATGTCCACAGGCAAAGAGCTCTATGGTGAGACAGCCCTGGCTTTGCTTTTTGTATGCAGGCACATCCTGAAGCCGAGGCACAGGTTGCCAGGTATCTGGTGAGGTGGAACATGTTTTGGGTTGTGTGTGTGCACACACACTCATTGGTTTCTCTTTAATTTTTATTTCTTCTTTTCTTGTTCTTGTCTGTTTCTATGGGAACAACTCTCAGTAACTCATAGCCCATGGCCCCTAGGACTCTTCCCAGATTCTTGCTAACTAGCTCCCTGCTGCAAACCCTGCAGATCTAGAGCTACCCCCTCTTCTGCCTTCCTGGCTTTTCCTTCTGGGGTCTCCTGACTCTGTGTTCTGTCTCCTTGTGGAGGGGCTCAGAACGTGCCTATTTCCACTGCAACATATTACCTCTCTGCTCGACACAGAACAAAATAAGCCCATGTACTAATCTCTGGTCCAGGCATTTCTTTCAGGATTTGACATGAGGTGCATGGCATATAGTAATGCTCCAGACTCCGATGACCTTTGGAGACAGCATGCTTAAGCATGTCCATGGGCTATCCCTCCCAGTGAGTTCCTGTCCAGAGCCTCTAACTGGATGATGCCTTATTTTCTTTATTGCTTTATCACTTATCAAATCTATTTCTTTGTTGAAATTAACTCCCCTAAACTATCCATGCCCTAGTTTATTAATATTCTTTTTTGAAATTTTTATTTTTTATATTAATTACAGTTTATTCACTTTGTATCCCAGCTGTAGTCCCCTCCCTCATTCCCTTCCAATCCCACCCTCCTCTCTCATTTCCTCCCATGCCCTCTCAAAGTCCACTGATAGTGGAGGTCATCCTCCCCTTCCATCTGACCCTAGATTATCAGGTCTCATCAGGACTGGCTGCATTGTCTTCCTCTGTGGCCTGGCAAGGCTGCTCCCAACTCAAGGGAAGGTGATCAAAGAGCCAACCACTGAATTCATGTCAGAGACAGTCCCTGTTCCCCTTACTAGGGTACCCACTTGGATACTGAGCTGCTATGAGCTACATCTGTGCAGGGGTTCTAGGTTATATTCATGAATGGTCCTTGGTTGGCGTATCAGTCTCAGAAAAGACCCCTGTGCCCAGACTTTTTGGTTATGTTGCTCTCCTGTGGAGCTCCTATCCCCTCCAGGTCTTTCTATCTCCCCCTTCTTTCATAAGATTTCTTGTACTCTGCCCAAAGTTTGGTTATGAGTCTCAGCATTGGCTTTGATACACTGCTGGGTAGAGTCTTTCAAAGGCCCTCTGGTAGACTCGTGTCCTGTTCCCTGTTTTCTCCCTCTTCCAATGTCCATCCCATTTGTGTTTCTAAGTGAGGATTGGTCATCTTACCCAGGGGCCTCCTTCTTCCTTAGCTTCTTTAGGTGTTCAGATTTTAGTATGTTTATCCTATATTATCTGTCTAATATACACTTATGAGTGAGTATATACTATGAGTGTCTTTCTGCTTCTGGGATACCTCACGCAGGACGATCTTTTCTAGATCCCACCACTTGCCTGCAAATTTCATGATTTCCTTGTTTTTAATTTCTGAGTAGTATGCCATTGTGTAAATGTACCACAAATTCTGTATCCATTCCTCCTTTGAGAGACATCGGGGTTGATTCCAGATTCTGGCTATTACAAATGAAGCTGCTATGAACATGGTTGAGCAAATGTCCTTGTGTACTTGAACATGTGGATATATGCCTAGAAGTGGTATAGCTGGATCTTGAGGAAACAAAATATTGTTTCTTCTGTCATTCATGAGAGCAGAAGACTCTAAGCTATTTCTGTTTTGGGGCTCCTAGGATGTTAAAAATAAAGCAATACTAGATTGATCATAACTCTTTTGTATACATTAATGCTTAATGCAATGTGGATTAGCATTGCCATGTTCTAAATGTGAAGTGTTCACATAAAGTATCATTCCTTGAAGACTTGGTCCTATGCTGCTAAATGCAACTGTTTGAAGTAATCTGATTCTGAGGCCTCTGGCCTAATCAATGGATCAATCACTGACAGATTCATAATTTTAGGACATTAGTGATAGTAATGGAAAACTTTCAGAAGTGAGGCCTGGTTAAAGAAAGCAGGACATTTGCTATGTCCTGGCCATGAGAGATGAGCATCTCTGCTGTTCACTAATGCCATCATGATGTTCTGCCTAGCCTCAGACAAAAGCAATTGATCCAGCAGACCTTGAATTGAAAACTTCAAGACCATGAGTCAAAATAAATCTTTCCTTCTTTCGAATTATTTCCCTTGGGTATTTGTCACAATAATGAGAAGCTATCTAACACACACATGACAAAGCCTTCTTTTACAATATGCTGGGCAATCCTTCAGCAGTCCACAGGGAGAGCACTAACGGTAAGAGCAGAAGGTTTCGGTGTGAGCACTTCTTTAAAGTAGAGAATGAAATAAGTAACCCCTGGGTGCCTACATTTGTTGAACATTGAGTCTGCCAACTCTGTCTTGGGCATTTTAGACCAACTTAGAATTGGCTCTGGGTGCCAATTAAAGCCTACAGAGACCCCCTAATTCTAGAACAGTGGTATATAGTACTGGTAGACACAATGAGAGCCAGAGAGTCTTAGGTGGCCAAGCCAGGTCTACTCTATGGAAGATGATGGGACTGAGACAAGTGGGGTACTTGACAGAGCAGGTGTGATTCACAGTGAATGTCACCAGTTCAGAAAGTGCCACTCAGATCAAGTGAGATCCTGTGCTTGCAGCACACAGCAAGGAGGTTGCCCCTAGGTCATCCCAGCCATTCCACATCCTCTGCAGTGCCTCCTGGGCTTTATTTTTCCTCCTGAAGGATGCTGCCTCTCTTTTGGGAGAGACTCCCCAGCCAACTCTAGCAGGCACATTTGAAGTGAATAAACCCAATTCCAAAGCATTGTGTTAGGCATTAAAATCAGATTAGTTGGCCTGCCCAAGAGAACTGGTGAATTTTTCAAAGCCAGCCCTGCTCCTCTCTCAGCCAGCTGGTGGGCTGTGTGTTCGTGCTGACAGAGACCACTCATCATACAATGCCAAATTATTAAACAATGTTTAACATTTTAGAAGTACCGTTGGCATTCCTGCCGTATGCTAAGCCTCCCAATATCTTCAGCAAATCCACATTCATTGACATATTAGACTACCTTCCTGGCTTTTCCTCTTCCTCTCACTAATACCTTCATGGCCTTTTCCATCCCTCTGCCTCCTGAGAGCAGCTCAGCTGTAGACCGCAGGGCACAGTCATTTTTTTCCCCCTTAAGAATTCCTTCCTAATGTGTCTGGTCTGAAACCTCTACAAATCAGATGATTTGAACCCCAATTCAGCATTTTGCTAGCTGTGCGGTCTTTGAGCCATAGTCACATCCATCATTTGTTCGTTCATTTATCCAACACAGACATTTACTGAGCACAGTGCTATGTGCTTAGTTGTGTTCCTTTAGATTCCTGCTCTCTTAAAAGTAGGCAATCAGGAGAGTCAGACACTAAGTACATTACTAAATAACCAATCATTTGACTTAGTCTTGACAAGGGAGATACAACGAATTACATTACTGGGGCCATGCTACGTCATGGCTTAGCTGGCCTTCTAGGGAAAGCGTCTCTCAGAAGGCCAGTCAGATATAAAGATGCCCCCCCCAATTCTGAATGGCAATAAGATAATAGAGGATTCTTTTCCAAAGTTCACTTGGAAACATAGTGTTTCCTTATTATGTGTGTCCCCCAAACCAGGCCAGATGGCCTTCCCACTTATACCCAGACATATGAAGAGTATGACTGAGTAGATTCTGTCTAAGTGATGTCATTAATGGGAGAAGAAACATACTCAGTTGTTCATAGTAGTGTGTGTATGCATCTCAACGTAGGCGGGACTCCTAGATTGTTTACATGTCGCATTGTTTGGAGAGGTGTGTGTACAAACAGTACCTCAGGCCAGAGTCCTAGGCTGCCAAGTACAGAAAAAAGGATGCGTGTATAGGTCAAAGTAAGTGGAGACCTGGGTTATTAAGCTATCCCATATGCTTGGCCTGCCTCAAGGCAAGGCAGGGCCAAGTTACATAGATCTGTAGGGACTGTGATCTTTGTTGGAGCATTGTCTCTAGGGACTTTCTGAAGTTAGAGAAGACAAGAAAGGGTCTGAATACTGGTGTCTGAATAGCTCAAGAAACCAAGTATCCCAGACAGTACTAGGCAGAGCCAAGAAGGGTAGTCTTACCAATGGCATATAAAATGGAAGGCTGGTGCTGCCGAAGCAAGGCACTGGCAGTGCCCAGGTCATGGGCTGAGAGACTCATCAGAACTTGGACATATGAGGGTCCCTCAGTTATCAAGGAAGTTGTGTCAGGCTCCAGAGTACAACTAAAAGGGCCATGACAACAGACCCCATGTCCTACCAGCGATGAAGTCTTTCCTTAGCCCTTTATGGTAAATGCACGGCAGGCCCAGATGTCCATATATCCTGCTTTGTCACTTGGCTCTATCCTCCTCTTTCACCTGCTTGGTTTCTGTATTCTTCCCCATGAGTTTGTCAGACTGACACCTATCATGCCCACAGCTGTTGCCTGGCCATCCTCCTGGGTTCTTGTCTGCCCTGTCTTCCTTCTGTCAGCCCAAGGCAGGTGTGCTCTGGGGGTTCTAGCCTTCTTCTTCCCTTTGCTGTAGGAGCTCAGGTCTGAGCATCCATTCCCTCTATGGGAATTGGGACACTCTCCTATCTATCTTCCTTCCGCTTCACCCCATCCCATTAGGACTTAGGGTTGTACCAGAGATGCATATGGGGACCATGTATCTAGCTGTCTTCTCTGAGGCCACCGGTGGGCAGAGCAGATGGCCCATGCCCTTCCTGTCACCAACAACCCTCAGCCCCAGCCCCCTTGTCCCTGACTTCTTTGCTGGGCTTGGTCCCACATTCTGACTCTGTTGTTTCCCTTTTCTGAGAAGCTCCATACATTCCCTGCAGACAATTCCTGCTGGTCTTTCAGCCCTTATGTTGGTCACCTCTGTGAGGCCATTGCAAGTGTCTTCAGATTTGGAGTGCCATCCTGGCTGCTGAATTTCTTTTTGATACACTTTTTGATATTCTGGCTTAAGTCATCTGTTAGCAGGCCTCTCTGTCTCCTCTCCTCCTTTTTTGCTTCCTCCTTCCTCCCGACCCCTGACCTGTGCTAAGACCAGCTGGCCTTGCTTTTCCTAGCTTAAAGTATGAAATAGATATGAGATGATATGAGAAAAGTGTTTAAAAACATGTCCGGTTGGTCCACAGCAAGCACCAGATAAAATTAGCTCTTATTCACTCTTTGATTATATATAATGATATTGTAAACTTTAACATATTTATTAGTTGAATGAATATTAACTGTGTGCCTACTGTAATCCCATGCTAGGCTCAAGAATAAACAAAATCAGATGTTGATTATAGCCTCCAGGAGCATCCGAAACCAAACAAACAGCCTATGCAGAGGCCCTGTGGAGGGCTGGGAACGAAGCATGGCCATCCAGAGATGAAAGGGAGGCTGGTGTTGCCAAAGCGGAGCAGGGATGGAGCCAGAAGGCCAGGAGCCAGTGGAGTCTTTATCTGAAAATACTGAGAAGAATTTGGGCAGATAGTTCAGCACCTGCCATGTGGGCATGATGACCTGCGCTTAAGCCCCGGGACCCATATCAATCCCAGTAGGGTAAAATATGCCTGTGGCCCTAGTCCTTTTGAGATGAAAAGGGAGGCAGAGACAGGAGAGTAGCCTGAAGCTTGTAAGCCAAGGAACCTGGAATACACAGCGGGGAATAAGAGACACAAGGTAGAAGGCAAGATATAATGGATACCTGGGCATGTGCTCTATATACACTATACACGGGATAACATGTGCATGCCTAAACAGCCTACCCCTCCCCCACTCTTCACCCCCCCCCCAAAAAAAATTAAAATAGTGAGAAGCTGTTGAACCCAGGCTAATACAACCAGATTTGTCCAGCTTCAAATTGGGAACATTAAGACTATCTAGGCCATGTTCTTTGTATGCCTAGATGAAGATTCTTTGTAGGACTAGATGAAGAAAGGGTACATAGATTAATATCAATATCAACAATGACTGCACTGTTCTAAGGGTTCCATGTATGGTGACTAATGGAATCCTTCCAGCAGCCCAATGGGGTTCGTTATGTTTTACTGGTTTTCATGCTGCTGAGGACCACGAGGGACAGGGAGATAACTCACCCCCAGCACAGAGCTGGTAAGGGTGGCCAAGATCCCCCACCCCAGCTCTGGTCCAGGAACCCAAAGAACCAACATTGTTTAGGAAGCAGGTAGGGAGCACAGTGTCATATCTTCAGTTATGTCTTCAGTCGTGAAGATTGCTCCAAGTTGCGTGCGCACTCAGCATTGTTAATTCTCATTAGAGTCACCCAAATAGAGGTAATCCAATCAAGCCCAGCTCTGCAGCCTGAGGTTCATCCAGACTCCCAGTGCCTTCCACTTTTCCCAGCAGTATAGAGATGGATGTCTTCTCCAAATGCTTGGAAGCCATGCAGACATTGATTTTTTTTTTTTCAAATGAGAGAGCCAGGAGTTTCATTAGGATGTGAAGCTGGAATCTCCTCTTGGTGGCTGTTTGCCCTATGCTTTTTGCTAGCAAGTAATGGGTTTCACATCACCAGGTGACATCGCTTTGCAAATCAGATCTCTGCTACACAGTGTAAGCATCCCTCCTTGGGAGGCCTCTGACCTTCTTGATGACACTGGCTTGAGCAGCTGCCACTTAACTTGTCAGCTTTAACCTCTGACCCCATTTTTTTTTCACCACAGAATCCCTGAAGTTGGACTTTTCTTCTTGATTTTCCTTTCAGTAATGTTCTCCCCAGGGGAATGAGCAAGCTATGTTGGCAGTTTGGCAATCACCTGTTTACAGCGCTTTCCGTGGAGTCTGAACTGTGAGCTCCTTTGAAGCAATCACTCTATATTATGGGCATGCAAGAATAATTTAAGCCCTTTTAAAAAATATGCAAGCCAGCCAGGGTCTTGCCTTCCATCTTGTTGTGAGCATTATCAGGAGGTGGGAGAAGCTGGTGTGCTGCAATCAGTGATGAAGGGAACTCTTAAAAGCATAATAGAATGCTAATTAATTGGGGCTAAGGAAAAAACTGGGGGTTTGAGGAGAAACAAGGTGGTTTGATTTGCCTTGCTCTTAGAGCCTGGCAGGGACTGCACAGGAGAAGGAGGGGTGGAAATTTGCATTTGTTTTGAAAATCAAGAGCAAAACCTTTTACGGGTTGACATTTTCAGCAATTGGATTATTGGTTAGCTCAATTCTAAAGGTCCCTACCCTCATCCTGGGCAATTTCTAGTTTGTTTTAGTGGGATATTTGTTAATTTATTTTTGAACATAAAGAAAATACCCTAAAGAATCAATGTAAGGATTCTTGGGAAGGAAAAGAGTAGATAATTATGATTGGTGAATCAAATCATGTGCCATCATGTTCCTAGCCTTGTCAAGATAGATGAATCAGATGCCCAAAACTTGAGCCTTAGCAGAAACTCCAGGAGGCAAGTGCAACAGATGATTTTAGACTTCTTCCTCATTGAAGCATCAACCAAGGACTGTGCATGAACTGAACCAAGACTCCCTACAAAGATGTAGCAGATGGGCAGCTTAGGTGCCATGTGGGTCCTCTAGTAAGAAAAGTGGGGACTGCTTTGGATATGGACTCGGTTGCCAGCTTATTGATCACTTCCCCCCTGGTGGCGGGACTGCCTTGCCAGGCCACAGGGCAAGAGGACAGGCTCAGTCCTGATGCAACTTGATGAGCTGGTGTGGATGGTATAGGGGGGTCCTCTTTTTCTGAGGAAAAGGGGGGGTGACTGGGACAAGAGGAGGGATGAGGCTACAAGAAAGATATAGAGTGAAAAAAAAGAATTATTCCTCAAACTTTTGTGCATACAAGAAGACACCATGCTGCTTGATCTCCAGAGCTGACCTTGCAAATAAGGGATACTAGTTCCTTCTGCAGATAGGAAAACTGAGGCTTAGAAACGCTGGGCACCCAGTGACATAACAAGGGGTGGTGGATCTAGGGCTTCTGTTTCTGTTTGATTTTGATGGCTTCTGACACAGAGTCTTGCTATGTAACCCAGGCCAATTAAGAACTCAATGTCCTCCTTCCTCTGCCTCCCATGTACTGAGATTATAACTATCCACCACCACATCTGGCCGGGTGCGAGGCTTTTCTCCAACCCCAAAGTCTACTCCATTCTTCTTTCTACTTCCCTCAAAGCTCAAGAGTTCAAAGGGTGTAGAATCCTTTCCTTCTCAGGGATGAGCCTCCTAAAAGGTTTCCCGGATGAGATGACAGGTCAACAGAGCAAGCAGTGTCATCTTGAATTATATGACAGATTTCAGCTGAGAGGTTGAGAGCAGAGGAGAGACGAGGATGCCCGAGGAGGTGACCGTGTGGTCGGTGCTTTGGCAGTTGCACAAATGGATCATAAAGTTGTAGCAAAGGGGAGTAATGATTGCAGGAGTGAGAGACTGGGAGGCTGACAGCAGAGCTTTTACGGCTTTCAAGTGCATCTGTCCCAGGCACTCACAAGCTATTTCAGCACTCACAATATGAAGTGTGTCATTGGTAAAAAGTCTAGACAACATAATGGCTTTTCAGCACACAGCACAGAGCGCTGATCTCCAAATCACAGGTGGGCACTGGCAATTCTCCCCCGCCATTGGTCACCTCGTCTTTCAAATGGTCACCTCTTTCACTCTGAGAATATTGAGGGCAGATCAATGTGGGAATGGACAGCAAGGGGTCGCCCCTTACCCTTTTGCCCATTCCAATCCCCATTGTCCCATGGGGCCAAGTGAATAGTGTGCTAGTGGAAGGAGGTTTAAGGTGAGTTCAAAGAGTCCTTTGAACCCCTGGGATATTCAGCCACAACAAATGCTGCCACCCAAAGGGCACACATCATCACGGAACCAGCCCTGGGCGTTTGCCCCACACCAGCTCACAGAACCATTGCAGCAATCCCATCAAGTGTTTTGTTCTTACCTCATCTTCCATTTGAGAAAAGAGCTCAATACTGACAAAGCCAAGCCCCAAAGGTTGTGCAGAAGTGAAATTTCTGGAGTTTAATTCAAAACTACACACTCGTCAGCATCCAGGAGACCCACTGCCCCACACCCGCAAATACCCCAACCTCCTGACCTGCTTTTTCTCTTTTGTAGTTGCTCCTGGAATCATGTTTTCAATCCCTGGCTTGGGAAAGATATCAGGTTATCCTTAGAACCCAGACAAACGTCATTTATTACTTATTAAGCTTCCCACCTGATGCACCCTCCTAAGCCTGAAAGAGAGCAGCTTATTGTGTCCATCTTGCCATGTGCCACCTCTCTGGGCAGAAGGAGCTGAGTGGGATAGACCGCAACATCATCTGATTAGTGCTTTTATTTTTCTTTAAATAATACAATCTAAAAACATGAAGTAAAAACCAAAACCTTAGTCTTTTGCTTATGGGTCGAAATGTCTACCCTTTGCTTAAACCCAAGATATCTAGGAACTCAGTGGGTCATTGGCCATCATGATGCTGCTCCACTGACCATGGTCCCCACACTGTTCTGTTGTTCTTACAGCAAGTTCATTTGCTGACAGTGTGCCTGCTTGGCCCCAGGGTAGTATATATGTCTGTCTCCCTGAAGGAAACCAGAATGCACCTCCAGGGTAAACCTGCCATTTACCTGAGCAATATTTGTGAGAGAGCCCCCGATTGAATTCAACTTCTGTGGCCACGGTTAGATGAGAGCCAGACCACTTTCCCGCCTATGCCAAGGAAATTAGAGTGTTCCAAAGGACAGTCTTAGGGCAGGGCCAACATGCAAATGACAAGCAAGTGACTGCTGAGGAGAGAAGGGGTGAGGTCAGGGAAGGCAGCCTTCACCAACCACCTTGGAGCCTTCCTGCAGTCGTAGGGATTATGTTCAGAAGCTGGGCAGCCATCTGTGACCTCTGTGAATGAAAGCACCTGCAAAATCCTTGCAAGTCTTCACGCACCCCCCACCCCGCCAGTCTGCAAGTGCAGCTCCCCGCTGCACCTGTGATCTCCCAGTCAGTCACGGACCCCGTAATTGAGCAAGGTAAATGCCAAGGGGGTTTGCTTGGGAGAAATCAAGTCTGAACTAATTAATGACTCTGGAGCTATCAGCCAGGTTCCTCTGATTTAAAGCCCCACAGAACAATCCTTGTTAATTGAATTTGATTGTATTTGCTATTTTAATTAGTAGACAAATTATGAAAATGTTTATTTGTTCATGTAGACGCTCACCAGTACGGCTTGTTTTGTCTTCCACGAGAGCCAAATGCAAACCTTTCCGGTGTCCCCTCCACCTTACCCTTCCATTATGAAACTGATTTCTGATTGCTAAAGGGAGACTGAAAGGTTCAAGGGCCCTGGAGTAAATCCATCAAGTAGTTGTTTCCTGAGGATGGGACTCCCTCCAGCAAACTGCCTTTTGTGGGGTCTTCCAGATACTACTTCTGAATAAATATCCCAAGCTAGGGCTGGTATCTTTCAGCAGTCACATTCTAACTGCTATGAGCAGTTTCAGGACAGGCATTCAAAGGGGATGCCTTCATCTGGCTCTGAGGGAATATGAAGGTTTTATATGCATTCCTTCATTCAATAGGTAATTGCTGTATGCCAGCTTTGCCAGGGATGAGGAAGATAGAGGTAAGTGAACCCCACCCCTGTACTTCTCACCCAACTGGTAGACAGGCAAGTGATTACATTCTAGGTGTGACCAGTGGCCTAAAGGAAGCCAGCCCCACATGTGAGGTCAGGGCAGGGAAAGGACTCTTACATCTATCTGAGAGCATCAAGGCCTGGTGGAGAACTGAGATCAGGTCAGTTCTACCAGGATTAGCTGCTTGAACTTGAGTGAGCCTCAGCCTGTGATTAAGATGGAGTCCAAATCTAATAGCACATGCCAGAGGTCTCCCATGGTGCAAACATCAGTAAGGTCTTGCTAAACAATGCCCTATTCTCTTGAAAGCTTATTCTTATTTTTCATGAAGCCCTTTCTTCAGGCCCACACTGTCTCCTTTGCTATCTGTTAGTGTCCCTATCACCATGTTGCCACTCAATTGCGAGTCATATTAGAGTCATATGAATTGTATGCTGCTTTTGCTGGGATGTATCTCAGTTCTTTCAGAGCAGTAGAAGGATGCAAACAAGTATTCCACAAACACCTAAGTGAGGGGTGATTGAAGGGAGTGGGGTCACACCTCTCCCAGGGGTGGCACTGAAGTGTGATCGAATGTAATCGCCTTAGAGATGGATGATCGTCTAACCTGTCACTGTGTCTGTGAAGTTAATGTTTCACTCAGCGGAGGCACGGCTAAATCGCTATCCCACTCAGCTTTTGAAGAGACACCTCATATCCCTATCATCATCATACTCCGAGGTTTAAACTCAGTGTGATTGCAAAACACCTGCCACAAAATAACGCCAAAGAGAGGTAGTCATTGGGATGCCGATGGGGTAATTGTCTCACTGTGGAGACCTTCAAGAAATCAAGAAAGAAAAATTCTTGCTGTTAGGCAGGCTCACAGTGCAGTAAATTATTAACAATGTTTCTTTCATTTTGAAAGTTTTAGTGATTTCCCTAATTGTTGCATCTTTTTATAAACAAGAGTTCCCCTATAATAAAACTAAGCCTCAAATGTGCAAGCAACAATAATCTCCATGAATTATGGGAAAGAAGTGCTAAGTATCCTGGATTACACAAGTATAAATGGCCCTCTCTTCTTGCACTGTTTATTAAATGTGTATGCCATTTAGAAAGACTAAATCTCATTATATGCATGTATGAAACTGTTAGAAAATAAAAAAATAAATGAATCCCCTCAAGCACAGGTGGTACACATTCAGGCCATTTTCTGGGAGGGCCCTATTGGTAAGTCACCTCAAGTGACTGCAAGCCACAGTTTTGTGATGTAATCTTAGGTAAAAGGCCAGGAAATCAGGAGGAGGCATTTGAAACCATAGACTTGGCCACAGCCTCCCAACCACGTCTAACTCCTACCAAAAGATCCCACACTAAGCTCCAGTGTGCACAGGAGAGTGGCCTTTTGACAAAAGGCCCTCCAGCCTAGTGGTCTCTGGTTACTAATTCCAGAATCAGGCCTGCTGGTGACGAGCTGATTTAGGCATCACCAGCCTCACTGACCTTGCTGCTTTTCATGTGCAAAACAGAAAGTCTATATGCCTAGGCTTGCTTAAGACCAGTGGGACCCAAATAAGATGTGTGTGTTGGACTCCCGAGCTGGGGAGACCCTCCGTTCCTCGGGATAAACGTCAGACCCCAATAACTCACAAAACAGAACTCGATGCAAACAGCAAGAGGTGTTTACTAGTAGCCAGCATGCTGGGGCTCTACACACAGCTCCTGGTACAGAGCCCTGAGCTGCAGAATCACAGAGTTTATAAAGGCAAAAACCTCAAAACAGGAGAGGGTCTGGGGGTAAGGGATTTTTTCTAACGGGGGCAGTCAGTGATTGGCTGTGCCCAGGTGTGGTGACTAGGGGATGGTTAGGGACTGTTTGCACTTCTCAGTCCAGGAACAAAGAAGGGCATTTAGGGCCAAATTAAAATTTCCTACCCTTACATGTGCATAACAAACCTTGGAAACTCAACTCCTTTAAAGCCTGTAAAGCTTGCTACTGTTCTCATTGACTCAAAGTACGATGGGCTAAAGAAAGGAGGCAGTGTTGGGGTTTGTATTAAAAATCCAGCTGTGCTCTCCTTTATTATTACCAAAGGCTTCCCAGTTGCATGGGAGGATGCATAGTGCTTTCTACTCTTGTAACTTGAAATGGAAACTTTAAGAGACCACACCATTTTTTCCCGATAAGATCTTCGATTAATTGCTTACTACATGAAAGTCAGGGCCTCCTGTGCTGATGTGCAAGCAGTGTGGTTATTCATCCTGCAGTTCAGTGGCGGGCAGCTCATTCACCCCATCGTGACCTTGGTGAACCAGATATAACCTCTATGCCGGGAAAACGAGACTCTCCCAATGTTCACTCAAGAGCAGTGAGGTATGCAGAATTCAGTGACCTGTCTGCATGGAAACTGCCATGGAAGTGAAAGAGCCATGTAACCTGGATCCAGATCCTCTACCAAGGCAACGCCAGGATGTCTTGAGCAGAGGGAGACATGTGATCCAGCAAGTAGTCAAGGGGTTATGAAACCCAGTGAAGGGCCAAAGAGAAGCGTGAGAAACGAAGTGGAGAGATGAAATTCTGGGCTGTGGAGAGAGCGGACAAGGTCAGGCTCAGTGATGGCAGATGTTCAGGAACCTGGGTGTTCAGAAAAAAAAAAAAAAAGGTGGTAGTGAAGGCTGAGGGCTGTGTTTAGGCAGAAGTTAGCACATGGTGCCTGGCAGAACAATTCTGGAAGAACCTGATTGGGATGTTTACTCCTGAGAAATCAACAGAAGCCTTAGAAGTCGCATGATATTAGTGATCATTTCTGAAAACAATAATACCGTAGGTACATTCTTAAATAGAGTGGCTGACATGAATATCTCCATGTGCTAGCATTTCCAGAAATTGTGTGGTGAAGAAAGTGGTCCAGAGCCCTTCAGGTTTGTTTGTTTGTTTGTTTGTTTTCAGAGCCATATCCACTGGGGAACTGCAGGTGTATTATTTAGTAAGTACACACGTAGCGCCTGCTCTGCACATACACTTACATGTAGCACTCAGGGGGGAGCAGAATGAAAAGTGAAAGACACGAAATTAATTTGTAAAAGCAATTCACTCTGCAAAGTAAGCTATTTTCTAAGTTGGTAGAGGACAAGATCGGCCTAATATAGCTTTCCTTCCCTCGGTAAACTGTGAGATTTCCACATATTATTCTAATAGCCTATATATCGGAGCCATGGAAGGTTTGTACTTTGGGTCATATTATTCTTGGATTTTCTAGTGTTTGCTAACTTTACTGTGTTGGTTGAGTTCATTTGTATTCAAACCTGTTTCTTCATCAGTAAAATAAGGATGATAATAGGCTTAGATCAATTAGGATTTTTACAAGTTTAAAAGTACTACCAATTTACACTGAATTAAGAATTACCACTGCAAGATGCCTGGAGGCTGGCAAGCAGCTCTGAGGTGGCATCAGAGGCCCCTGTCTCCTTACCCATGAGCTCTCCCACTCATGGCATGAGACCAAAAGGCAGGTCCCCTGAGATTACAAGATGGCCGCCAGGGCTACTTTAACTTAAGTGCCTCTTGTGTCACCTGGCATGTGTCCTCATCTTTAGTTTGTCTAAGTGACAGTGGCCAGGGGAACTTCAAACACTAGTCTGCTTCCAAACACCGCGGACTGCTCCAATGGGGTCAGAGGTGAGCTGATTGCAGAACAAATAAGGATCTGACTGGGAAAGGAGGGGGAAGTGAATTCTGAGGAGCCAGAAATGGCATCTACTGCAAGTAGATAAAGTTTGTCCAGGGAATAAAACCAGAAATGTGGAAGGTTCAGAGCTTGTACTTCGCATGGTTATAGATCACTCTAATGATAAGCAAAGGTGCAAACACCTCTAGGAATTTTCATCTGCCTGTTTCAAATAATGATCGCCTTGCTCTTTTGAAACATGCCCTAGGCAAGCATTCTACTGATGCTTTGGAAAAGTGGCAACCCAGTCACCTCAGAGAAAAGACTTATGCTGCGACCCCCTCTGCTGCTTCACAGAGCCTCTATTTATTGCAAGTGCGGTCCTGGCACTCTTTGAACATTGTGTTCTAGTGTCCTAAACAAATGCCCTTGTCCCCACTGTGAGATGCATTCACATCTGAAAGTGTCATTGTAGAGCCTGGAGTATGCTCGAGTCTGGCTGTGGGCACTGATGCATGCCTCCTTCCTTCATCTCAGCGGCTCTGACAGTTCCTCAGCTCAAGTGCCTTTTAGTAATCCTGCATGTTGTACACCAGCACAAGACTCTGACAACTGCACCCAGAGGAGAAGGGTTGCCAGGACGGCTGCCTACCTGGAGATCCCTGACTCTCGGTATTGGAGAAGGAGCGTTTATCCCCATTTATAGTCATTATAGCAATAGCCGGTAAGCCGGAAACCGGAAAGAGACACCACACTGGACACAAACGTGAATGTAATGGCCAATCATCTTCCCGTGAAGGGGAGAAGCCCTAGTGGCGGGGTTGATAACGCACGTGGTAGAGCGACAAGATAGGTAACTGACTTGGTGACAAGTGACACCTGTCACATGCTCCAGGGCGTACTTTGCCTCTACTGCCATTGAGCACACGGTTTTCGATTCTTTTCACCACTGAGAGCTGATGCTACTGATCAGACCCCAAGAGGAAACGCCTCCTCTTCTTTGTTTGTAAGGGAAGCAGTGTGTATGTGATGGGAGGAGCATTTCTGTATCCTCTTGGTTAGAAAGAATTCCAAACCAAGTACATTATTGGCTGGAGCCTCGAACTATGTTAAAACTGAGGAACGAGCATTCAGGGGGGTGGGAGGGGGCAAGCATGGCCACAACCAGCTTCAGGAATGGAAAGTGACAGAAGTGAGCAAAGCAGAAACAGGGGAGACAGGATGCCTAAGAGCCTGGGATGCTGATGCCTGCTGTTTGGTGAAAGGTGAAGAGGTGTGACATAAAATAGGATCTAAATAACTTTCTAGGATGCCAGGGAGTAACCCTCTACCCAGTGACTCATACAAAGGCTATATTGGGAGCATTGGTGAATACTCAATCTTTTGGAGGTATGGAGCTGACATCAATGGGCTTGGTTACAAAGGGCAAATATCAAATGTGGTTTGGTGATCACTGGAGATTCACTGTGGATGGGGCTGGCTTCTCTTAGCATGCAGGTGGAACACAGCTTGTTTCTGGAACTTGGCCCAGTCCTAGAACTTTCTTACCTTAAGAGTAAGTCCAGCTTACTGTGTAAGCCTTTGTGCCTGCTTTTGTGTGACTCCTGCCTAGCCACTCTGTGTCTCTCAACCCCACACTTGTCTCTTCCTCCTTCTTTTGGCCAATTTTGTCCACTCCCTGCACTGTCTACTCTGTCCCTTGCTTCCTAAAGCTTAGTAGTCACATACCTGCACAGGTTATTGCTTCTTCTCAGCCAGCTTGAGGGAGCTCAGTGGAGACCTGGAATAGGATCATGTGCACTGCCTTTAAGCCAACTGTGTTTGTTAGGGTTTTATTGCTGTGAAGAGACACCATGGCTTTGGTAATACTTATAAAGAAAAACATTTAACTGAGGCTGGCTTATAGTTTCAGTGGTTATGTCCATTATCATCATGGCGGGAAGCATGGTGGCATGCAGGCAGACATGGTGCTGGAGAAGGGGCTGAGAGTTCTATATCTGGGTCCACAGGCAGCAGGAAGAGACTGTGAGTCAATAGACCTGGCTCGAGCATCTGAGACATCAAAGCCCACCACCTAGTCACACACTTCCCCCAACCAAGCCACACCTACTCCCAAACAGTGCCACTCCCTATGAGCCTACAGAGCCATTTTTATTCAAACTACCATACCATTCCTTACATGTTTGCTGTGCATGTTATCAGTGAAGATTTGTTCAGGGATGCAAGGAGCTGAGGGGCAGAATACCTCACTGAGAACCTGCTGTCCTCCGATAGCCAATGTCACAGCACCTGCCAGTGGGACCTCTATGGGAAGAGTTCTGGCAAATGCATTCTCCTAAAATTTCTACTATTTTAATGATCAATATAGGTAGGTTCTCAAAGGTCTTCCTTGTGCCTGGCTTTCATGGATTCCAAGAAATGGAACTCTATAAGGCCTTATCTACTTCAGGTATAGAATTTGGCCTGGTCCTAGTCTACTCCCTGCTGCTATGAAAGAATGCCTGAGACAGGAAAAATTGCAAACAACAGAGGCTAATTTGACTCAAGGGTCTTGAGTCTGGAAAGCTCAAGCAGGAAAGGGGGCCATACTTGGGAAGAGATTCCTTCCTGTGGTAACACAGCAAATGACACCACATGTGTACAATAGAGGCAGAGAGAAGGGGTGCTGGGATCCCATTTTATAACCAATTCACTTTTCCAACAATGGTCTCTATCCACTTAGGAGAGAATCGCCCTTGTCTCAGTCACATCTGAAATATCCCACTTTTCCCTCAGGGGGGATTAACTGTGGCCATTAACACTCAGTGTTAGTTTACAGGGAAATATTTCCCCAAATTCCGTACTCCTACATTGACCTTCATAGTATCACCTCTCTGTTCCCCAGAGGATATGGGAAACTCTTAGGGCAAGGAGCATTCTGAGGGGCAAAGCATTAGTCCTAACTTTGCTCCAGTTAGGAAGAGAATCAGAACCACAATGCTGAGGAGAGACGGGAGCTTTCCTGGGGACTCATGCATTGCTAATATAAGTTAGGCACTCTCACTCAGACATAGACATAACCAGAGGCATCTTCTAAGTCGGAACACTGAGCTTAGAAGCGGCACTGCGTCTCATGCCTGTGTTCTCTCTAGGGCTGCTGAGCAAATATCTACCTCTTTCTGTGGCAAGCTCCACACAGAGGCCAGGGAATATAAACATAGATAAGTTGTGTCTGCCTAAAAGACCACAGGGTCCAGTGGAAAAGACAGAAAATAACACAGACAAATGTGAGGCCACATGACAGATACTGAGTGAGGACCATCTCAGAGAATTGTGATACAGGGGAGGAGTCTCAAACCAACCTGAGGGAAGTGACGTTCAGAGAAATCCCTAGGGCAGATGGCATCAAACTGTGCACAGTGTTCAGAAGGAACCCTTTGTGAGCATTTGTTGTTGAGCCTCACAAATACATGAACTAAGAGATTTCCCTAAATGCAGGTTGTAAAACAGACTGGGTGTGCACAGGAAAACACCATGTACCTAGGATGCACACATCCATCAAAACACTGTCATTCCTGGAATCCCTGAGTTCCATTTGTAAAGCCTCCATGGGATTTATGAGTTACAAAATATATCAATTACAAGTGGAAAGAGAGAGAGTGTGTGTTCGTGTGTGTCCTGTCTGCAAGCCAGCGTTCCTGCCACACGAAATCCTGTTTCCCCAAGCAGAAGAGTCTCACCCCCCAGCAAGTCATGTACATTATCTGAATTAAAATCTAAGGGACAAATAAAAAGCGTACTGCATGCTGGGTTGATTTTCTCTAATGATGTGGTCCGTGCCCTCTTTTGGGGTGGGAAGTTATTACAGCCATAAATATTTGTAATTCTTTTCTTTCTGCATTCCATTTGTTAACAGCACCACAGGGTAGATGCTGTGCTTGGGAAAATAAGAACATCGACTACTGGGCGCTAAAGAGAGACATCCAGCCTGGGAGGGGTCTCCTACCTGAGTAGGCTTCAACAGCAGGGGCTTCCTGGGTTCTTGTTGATAACTTTTTCAGCGCCAGCTCTTATGCATGCTGTCATGGTTGCCACGAGTTCATCTATGCATCAATTCTGTGTCTGGAAAATGCTATTTCCTTGAAGTCACCCACCACCTCTGGCTCTTATAGTCTCTCTGCTCAAGTTCAAACCAGACAAAATCCCAGCATAGAGAAGGGGAAGTAGGCACAAAGTCCCACCCCTAATCAAGATACTTCTGGGGCAGGGGGAATCAGTTTTCTTCAATAGAGTGGCACTGGATATATCAACCACTGGGTATGTCAAACCCAAGGCAGGCCTCATGCTCAGGAATAGTTAGCCTATACAAAATGGATTCCATTTTTTAGGTTTTTTTCCCATTTTGTTTTGCTTGTTGTTGTTGTTATACTTTATTATGTCATTCTCTATTATATTGTTGTTTTTTATGCTTTATTATGTTAAGAATTTGGGGCCTTGTAGAACTTGAATGAGGGGAAAGAATATGACAATAATATATTCTATGAAGTTTCTTTAAAGATGCTTTCAATTGCCAGTAATGAAAAGCCCAAGACATCTATAAACAATAAGCAAAGAGTGTTCTGTTATTTAATGCAAAGGTTGATGTTTGGATGGCTGAGAATGAATTCATACATCATTAACATTGGCCAAGGATCTATGTTCTCTTGTTGGTTCCTGGTCTTAGACAAGCCTGGTTCTATTTCTTCCAAAAGTGGCTGCAGCAGTTTCCAACTCATACCCTCATCCAATAATGTTCAAAAGCAATGCACAGAAGCAGATCTCTTCTGATATCAATAGCTTAGATATCATCTATTTCTCTCTCTCAAAAAAAAAAAAAAACCTAGATCTGTGGAAGATACCTGGATAAAAGTGTCTGAAAAAGCTCTTCAAATACTGTGTTATGGCAGGCCTAAGCCTTGGTTCTGCCAAATCTTCCCTACAAATTTGAAAAGTATTACGCACACATTGGCTCTACAGGAAAGTTTTACTACAAATTAAAAATAGTTATGTGGAGCTAAGTTCTTCAAGAGGCGTCATGCTTATCCATATTTACTCTTCAATGCAAACATGGCCACTTCAATATAAGTTATTTTTAAAAGAAAAGAATTTAACTAGTTTTAATAGAATGCTAGAATAATAAATATCATACCCTCTGCATCTATAATAATGAAATTAAGTTTAAATATTATTACACAGTGTTGAGTGGATAATATAATGATGCATATATCCCACAGTGTTTCCACTCAGGAAAGCAAAGATAGATTTAAAATTAACAGTGGAAGAATATGGACCAGAAGTAAACAAAGGAAGATGGTAAGCTTGTGGGATTGTGGAAGGTTGATCAACTGGTTTCTCCTTTCTGTAATTACATGTTTATTCTCTCCACAGGAAGAAAAACAAGTTTGTGTAAAATAATGATGCTTAGCTTGACCACAGAGAATACCTGCTTGGCAAGGACATACATGTATATTTATATATTTCTGTTCTTTCCAAATCAATGTGAGGAGGCAGTCCAGACTTTGTGCGGAAGTCTCTTCATCTCATGTATTTTAAACAGTTTTATTGAAACAAGTGAGGGATCAGGTAGAAAACATGTCTGCCCTGAGAACACATCATATCAACTAGAAGTGAAACTTCAATGAAGGGAACCATGGAAATGTAGGCTTAGGGACTCTTGTGGGGATGCAAACGTGCCCCAAAATGCTTATGCCTGAGGAAAGCACAGTTAATGTCTGGGTAAACTTAAATGGATTGGCATATGTCATTGTTAGGGGAAGATTTGCCTTGATTATGAAGAGCTTATGGAAATGAGCATGGCCTGCAAACAAGAAGCCTGATGGGAAGGATCAGGAGTAGAATTGTCAGAGGCCGGTATGGTGTGTAAGGGGAGGAAAAGACTACCTCACTAAAGGGTGCTTGGCTAGTTTTCTCACCGCAGTGATCAAATACATGAGAAGAAGCAGCTGAAGGGAGGCCTGCAGGTGAAGAAGAACTACTGTTTGTCATAGCAGGAAAGGCATGGCAGCAAGAACTTATAGGGCCAAACGCACTGCATCTGCCCTCAAGGAGAGGGAGGGCGGGACTACTGAACCTCAAGGCCATCCACCCAGTGATGCACTTCCCTAGTGAGTCTCCACATAGAGACTCCAAAACAAGGGCCCCAGCTGGAGGCCATTTGTCCTCACACAGGAGCCTATGGAGGGTGTTTCACACCCAAAGCAGTGGGTGATTCATGCATACCCCCTTCTTCAAATACTTTGCCCATATTAAAGATTCTCGGGAGCATGGCTTTCCTCTTTGCGGTTCTTTCCTACAGTGGTGTGTTGAAGACAGGAAGTACCATCTCAGAGCAGCATAACCAACACGGACTGTGTCAGACCTCACCCTCCAAACATCATACTCCAACAGTCTTCACCCTCCGTGTGCTGTACCTGACATGCTACCTTCATTCTTCTGAGCCCTGAATACTCCCTGGCCTCTTAAGGCTCCCCAGAAAGTACCGTTCTATGGCAGGATGAATCTCTATCACTGTCCAAAGCATTTCATGAATTAGTAACTGGCTTCTGGGGGAGTGGACTTGGCAGGGAGGCTTGACAAGACAGGAAGAAGGGATTTTTTGGAGATTGTTCTGCTAACTATCACAGTCCTCCAAGGCACTGTATTAACCCATGCTTCCATGACATCAAGGAAAAGGGTAACGGTGACAGTACTGGAATTTCCTGTGTGTGTCTTTTCATTATGTAGCTTTTCCTGGGCTCAAATGATCAGCTCTGATTAGTTAAGACATGTGGAGATTGGCATATGAAGACAGAGTGGATATGAAATTTAGGACTATGCTATATTCCTTCCAAAGACTAGAGAACTTGAAATAGGCTTCTCCAAATGCCAACACCTTCTGAGAGAGGAAGGATTAGTACATTTAATCATGTGTGTGCACGTGCACACACGTGTGCTCATGTATTGATATATGGAGGTCAGAGGACAACTTGAAAGAATGGTTTCTCTCCCTCTGCTATGTGGATTCCAGAGATCAAACTCAGATAATCAGCCTTGCCCGTAGATGTCCTTACCCATGGAATTTTATTGCCTTCTGAGGGCCACCAGCTTTTTCCCCTCAGCTGCCCTCTTCATAAAGGAGGATTTGACATGGTGCTAGCTGTGGTCCTGAATGTCATGACATTCTGCTGCTGATGTGAGACTGAAGAGGAAAAGCCCAAAGCTGACTGGAGCCTAAAGCTTTCTTTCTGTTTCTGTGCTTTCAGACAAAGCTCTCTATGACCTGTGCAATTTGGTGTGACATTTTCTCAGACTGACCTCTATAACCATGCTTGCACTAGACATCTCTTTTAAAAGTTAAAGGTCAATTTCCTAGATGTGAAATATTTTATACCTGACCTTTTATCCATCATTGCTAAGATTAATAAAAAACCATTTGCCCTGAAGAGTAACTAAAAAAGAAAAAAAAATGTGATTAAATCAGATTACCCGTGGCACAGAAAGAAAAAAACAAAACGTATTAAAGCGATCATGTATGTAGCTCTTGAAAACAGATTAGCATTGTTAAAGAAATGCTAGAAAATACACAAAAGAAGAACAATGAGGGTGAGCTAACCACATATACACAGACGTGGGGAGGGGAAGAGGAGGAGGGAGGATGAGCCAGGGTTAGTTCTTATGGGGAAAACAGAGAATCATTAGCATTAAAACCAACCTTACTGTGTCCAATCAATATCTCATGCTCAGCCTTACACTATGGTAACAGATCTTCGTATGGCTCTCAGCATCATGGTCATTATTCTGCACTCTTAAGGAACCCAAAGCCTTCTTGTACCTAGATAGAATCAATGTCCTGCTAGATTTGATTTGAGAATGTGCATCACTTGAGGCTTTCTAGCCACACCTTCCTTATGCTTCTCTTCAAACCTCAGAAAAAGTAGTCAGGAAGAACTCTGATTCACAACCTGGTATACTCCAGAGAATGCAGGCTTTCGAGCCAGACAGAGTGTGTTCAAATCCTGGCTCTGCTAACAGCTGTGTGATCATGAGCAGGCCACTTCACCTATGACCTCAGTTTCCTAATCTCCAAGATGGGTGTAGCTGTGAAATTTGCCTCCTAGTGCTTGGTGGAGACTACTTTCGAGGAGTGCCATGCACTCAACAGGCTTATTTCCTTTGCTTCTCGTTCCTTGAGAACTGGGGTCTGAAGAATTTAGTGTAAGGTGATTGTTTCCAGCTATTCTTCACATGTGCTTAGCTACTAGCACAGGGATTAATGAAACCACACTTAGAAACCTAACAGTTATACTTACTAAATACTGAGCTGTCAGGAAGACCTGGATCCCCAATTTCAGGCCAATGTTCTTTAACCCCACACTCAGAAGTCATCCCACTTATTCAAGGATATGAGAAGCTGCCCTTACAGCTGTTGGGGGTATCTGTTCTGCCTTCCTTCAGTGATCTTGACTTTGCTCTTGGTATAACCTCATCTGAAGGTAACAAGTTATCTTTATTAGCATGGGGAAGTTCCGAGACAATTATGCTCTGGCATCTGGAAAGGAAGTGAATGTGTCTGTCTGTGGATCTGCCCCATAGCTGTCAGGAAGGCACCGACATCTCCCTTCAAAGAAGTTCTATTTGCTCTTTAGATTCAACCTCTACATGTGTTGCAGGAGCTTCTCAATGCACAGACCTCCCCCTTCAGCACCCTCCTCACTGGGTTGTAGAATTGCTAAGAGTCTTTGGAATCATGAACTCAATACCTTCCCATGCTTCTCATCCCTCCTTTTCTTCAGTTTTGCTGAAACTAGAAGCCGTAGGAGATGTAAATGTAGATGGGATGAAAAATATGTCCTTGCAGCACAATTCTTAATAATATTTATGGATGGAATCTCCCTGGAATCACAGCAGACAGAAAGTTCGAATGAGAAGCATATTAACACAAGGCACTGGTCTTGGGCCAATCTAGAGTTGAATCTGCCACTATTGCTGAGTGGCCTTAGGCACATTGTTTAACCTCTTCTGTCCTCCGTTTCCTCACATTTAAAATGCAAATAAGAGAAGTTCTTTTCTCCCCAGGTCACCATGAGCATTTAATGAGTCACAGTGTGGGAAAGTCTTCAAGAAGCGTCTCAATATGTAGGATGAATCCAATAAATTCACTGTCCAGTGTCTCCCAGGGAAGCTAATATGGAATTTTGAAGACAACTAATTGGATCTAGGCCTAAGTTCTAGCAATAGATCCTCCATTGATTTAATGCATGACTTTTGAGGGCATTGGTTTCCCCGTATGCATTGTCCGTGAGTCTCAATAGCACACTTTTATGGGTTTTCTCTCTTGTACTTAATGCACATCATAACTGTGCTTGATTCTGGGATCTAGTGCCTGCCCATGGTTAGGACATCCTCACAACATCTGCTAATGGGTTATACACTCCAGGGCAGTCGTTCCCAGCCTTCCTAGGCTGTGACCCTTTAATACAGTTCCTCATGCCATAGTGGGCCCCAGCCATAAAATTATTAGTATTGCTACTTCATAACTGTAATTTTGCTACTGTTATGAATTGTAATGGGCATATCTGTGTTTTCTGGTGGTCTTAGGTGACCCACCCCTTTGTGGGTCATTCAGCCCCCAAAGAGGTC
Organism: Pachyuromys duprasi; assembly: GCA_028658305.1. Taxonomy (NCBI): domain Eukaryota; kingdom Metazoa; phylum Chordata; class Mammalia; order Rodentia; family Muridae; genus Pachyuromys; species Pachyuromys duprasi. Next base: position 22,669,545 of record CM053749.1, read on the forward strand.
ATGACCCACAGGATGAGAACAGCTGCTCTGGGTATTGACAGAGCATTTCCCAGCCCTTAGTGAACGAATTGAGATTTGGTTTGTACAATACATGCGACAAACTCAACCTCAAAAAAAATGTTTCCTCTGATTTTGTATGAACACTGTAGATCACATTTATGGAGTTGAGATTCACACTTTGACTGATGGACTCCTTTAGCTTATTGTATTCGTGGATCAACCTCAGAAAAACAGTCACTGGGGAATCTGTGGCTGGATGCCACTAAAATATGAATGTTCCTCATTTCTAATGGATACCAAAGAATGCTGCTATTTATACAAATAATGTCTGCCGTAAAACAGCGAGTGAATAATTTAAAGTCATTGAAGAGCAAAAGCCAGGCCAGAGTCCATCCCTACCTACCTGCTTAGGAATGAGAAGCCCTGGTGGCCTCTGAACAGTAGCAAAATACAAATCCAGTACCCATTTAAGGCTGGAAGTGCCTTTCTAGGATCCAAAGATGCTGGTCACTACAGGAGGAACAGAAGACAGAGAATCGTGCCTTCTTTGAGCAGCATCTCTGGCTTTTTCTAGGAGAGAGAGGCTTAGAGGGGCCGCTCTTCTTACTAAATCCTTCCTATAAAAAAAAAGGCCCCAGTGCTTGCCAGAGTTCACAGTTAAACTAAGCTAAATACTCCATGGTGTACCGCTCAGACCACATGATGGCAGGTCAGAGAGTAAACAGGCCTGTTTTGAATTGACACGGCATCCTACACAGCTTCAAATCAATATAAACAGTTTTTACTGCTTTTAACTGAAATGACTGTTTTGTTTTCATTTTTATTTATTTGTTTATTTGTTTGTCTGTTTGTTTAATGTGCAGCAGCACTTTCACATTCATGAGTTCTCTCACCTCACACTCACATACTTCCATGTGACCTGGAGAGGTCTGTTCGTCCTGACCACTCTTAACTAACTGAGGATGGAGAAATACAAGTGGTTAATGAACAAGAGTCTGGTCTTTGAGGACATTTTCAATGGGCACTTTGTGTAACTCTCGAAAGCATGCTTGACTGGATTGAACTGCAGCTTATCCACAAAAATGAGCAGCTGAGTCTGCATCACTAGGTGACTTTACTGCTTTAATTTCCTTGTTTTTCTCTCTGTCCTTTTCTTAAGTCAGCCTCCAAGTAAACATCCTGGCCCCAACCCCTTGTCTCAGGTTCTGCTTGCAGGAAACCCATACCACGACTGAATTCCCAGCATGAAGACTTCTGGAAAGCAATTGGGTTTTCAGGTTCAGGGTCATATAATAAAGCCAATATGGCTGGGATTGTCACTCGTTAGTAGAGTATTTATCTAGAATCAAAGGTCTCAGTTTGCCCTTCCACAAATGAATAAATAAAATAAAGTGTTTAATTAAAAATCAGGTAGCTCTAAAAAGTCAGGTTCCATATGAGGAACTGGGTTCCAGCTGTCTGTCTGACCTGTTGACTTCTATCCTAGTTCCTCAAGGTTGGGCATTTTCACATAGCTATGTTCGGTATTGTACAAGACACCTCCCAGATTCAACGCCTGTCATTGGTTCTTCTCACCAAGCAACATCATCAACTATTGAGATGCATCTATAAAAGAAAGGTCCCTTTTCCTTGGCACAAAATCACTGATCATTCTCTCATACATGGGGCTTCAGGTTGACACCTATACAAAGGGAGCCTCTTCCCACTCTATACAGTGACATCATATAGAATGGCCATGGTACTCAGTCATTTGAGCTCTGCCTGATGTCTAATTAGTTTCATCCCATAACCCTAACAGTGTAGCCAAGGTAACTGATGTTTCCACATGCCTCATACAACATTTTATTTCTGTATCTACCCTTGGTTGATGTTGACACCCCTCCCTCGCTCTCCTTCTAAATAAAGATGGACCCTTGATCTTATGCTTCACTTCACCAAGTCAGTAAGCATCCAAGGCCAAATCTCACAGTGTTTCTTTCCTCTAAACCACAACAGTGCTTATTAGAATTCACCTATTTGTTATTTTATCTGTCTGTTTATTCTTCAGGAGTACATTCAGTGCTTTCTATTAATATGCCCTGGGTGTGTAGACATGAATCAATCCTGTAACTGCTCTAGTGAAGAAGCAAAATAAACAGAAGGTAAAAGACAGCACAGTGACAGAGGGAAGTATATGGGACCGTGTGGAGACTGGAAAGCAGGGATGAGATTCCTCCTGTGGTAGATTATCACCTAGACGTCTTAGCACTGAGTCAAGAGGATGAGAGGGGGCTGTGGAGAACCGCCAGAAGATGGTGAAGTAAAAGGCACAGAGATGTGGTAGGAAACACACAGAGGTGCTGTGCTGTGTAGTGCTGTTGCGGGAGAAGCCAGAGTCAGTACAAATCGAGGAGAAGGCTTTGGGGGGGGCACAAGGCCCTATCCTAGAGGGAAAGCTCATTAACAGTCTGAAATCCAACCTTGCATAGAACGGGAAGATGTGCCGTGTGTTCAGTGAGGTTTATACAGGCTTATATTTTGCAGATAGGAGAAGTGCCAAGTTCAAAAATCTGCATGCTTCCACGTGCAAAGCCTGTGTTTGTGCTTAAATGAACAGTTGTCTGTGGTGAGTGCACAAGCAGAGTTGTGGTTCATGGACTCAGTCTTCTTATCATGGATGCTGCAGACTCAATGAAGGAGTTCAGATGCTGTGATTACCTCTGTTGACCCGCATGCCTTTCCCAGGGTACAAGCTGGATTTTCTGATCTAAACAGCTCCCAGGGGAACTTAATTGCCTTTTATGGTGAGAAAAATCTATAGAGAGGTCACTTTGCCCTTCCTCCAGAGACACACACAGACAGGCAGGAGGAAAAACTAGCTATGCACAGGTGAAAGACTGCCAGTGTCCTTTCATCCCAGACTTTAGCAACACTTTAAAATTTAGGGAGTTCAGTGGAGTAGGAAGAGGTTGGGTTTGGGGGTTCTTGCTGAATGTTATTCAAAGTCAAGTTCTTGTGCACTTGTGGGGGGGGGGGCTTATCAAACTTCTCCAAAACTTTGATCTCCATCTCAACAGAGGTACAGGAAGCTCATGACCCTGTCTTCATTGGGCTGCTAAAAATGACTAAAGGAGCCCATACAGCCTGAAATGCCTGGTGCAGACCCTGATTCTAAGTGAGATACAGATAAAGCTGAGGGCCTGATGGGTCTTTCCTTTCCACCTACCTCTCCTTTGGAGTCTCCTCCTGGGTGTCCTTGCCTTGTTTACTGTAAGCACATAGACTCTCTGCCCAGCAGCTCATCAACACTCACCTCATGCCTCTTTCTATGGACTAATCCATTCCCACCCTCAGGCTGTCAGAATTAGAACTCTGATGGACTACTCATGTGATTTTGGCGACTCACATCCCATCTCTGGGCCTCAGTATGTCAATCTTTAAGATGCATTCGTGAAACACATTACCGCTGAGACTTCTGCCAGATAAGACATATAGATTCTGTGGTTTCATGGCTCCCACTGTCTAGAAAATAAAGTCCAAACATCTTAGCATACTGTCAGGTTCCCATGTAAGCTCTCCTGGGAACTCAGCACTGTGGACTATCTGTAGTCTTACTATCACCTTTCTGGTTCTACTCTCTTGCTACCCAATCCCCTACATTCATGTCCTGGAGGAATCCTGTGTAGCCATTTGGGACGTCCACTACACAAGATGTGCCATCCTCATTTATCATCAGTTCTATCATAGCAACTGACAGTATGGCTGAGAGAGGAAACATACAATAATGATGTAATGAGTTATTTTGAAATTTCATTACAATGGATGTAGCACTGAAGAAAAAGTGAGCTCTGGTTTATAATTATACTTATGGTGGGAGAGGTTAATTAGGCCTGGCTGCAGACAGTCATTAGGGCTAAAACACTAGCCTTAGAGATACTTGTAGCTCTATATTGAGCCTGGTGATGAGGCTGTCCTAAGGTGATTGGAAGAAAGCCTGGAAAAATTAAAAAAAAAAAAACATGGATTTTCTGTCTGGATGATATGCCACTTCAATCTAGGACATGCAGAGTCCTGTGGAAAGAGCAATACAAGATGGCAGAGACAGTCTTTTTTACTTTTTCTCAGCTCTCCATCTAACTTTCAGTGAGCAGCTGATTCTCAGTCTTGTCATCTGTAAAATGACAATGTTCTCATTCTTGGGAAGCTGTCCCATCTTGGAAGAAAGGGTTTCATATAAAAATGCCAAGTGCAATGTCACATGCCTGTAATCCCAATGCTTAAAAAGCAAAGGCAGGGGGATCATGAGTTCGAGGCTAGCTTGGGCTCTATAGTGAGAGCCTGCCTCAAAACTAGTAATAGCAATAAATAATAAATGTACATTAGAAAAAAAATACCAATGTTACCACCAAGGAAGAAATGTCATCATAAAGTCATTGTCATTTGTTATGGAAAGAATTTCTAGAATGAGCAGAGCTAGTCACCTGCTGAAACCACTAAGAGATAACCCATTCCACAGATATCACTGGAATAAGTGGAAGCAGCTGTGAGGTACTAACATGCAAGAATAGGCTGAGTGGCTTCACTGTCACTTCCTAGCTGCAAGTTCTGGTCTGTGATCTCATATCTCAACTGTAGTGTTACACTACAGGCATGCAGATGAGCCTGTTCTGCACAAGGGGCCCAGGCTAGCCTTGGTAGGGTGGGATACAGAGGGGAGGAGAGGGCCTCTACCCAGAAGCTCTCAGTGCCACTGAGGAAGGCCCATGAACAAGAAGCTCAGTGTAATCTGCCAAGAGTCAGGATGACATGACAGGATAAGCGAATCACCCCAGAGTGGTTAGAACAGCTTCACAGGAGAAACGTGTAAAACTGGGGTTCCCTGCCCCTCCAGTCTCTCAGCTGAACTATTCTTAGGAGCTTGAGCAATGACAGAGCTATCCACTGAGTAGGAAAAGGATGTCAAAAAGTCAGGTGGACATTGGAGTTTGTGCCAACAGAAGTCAGTGGGAAATCAAACAGTAAGCAAGCTTAAAGCCCAAGCAAACCATCGGAACACTAAGCCAGGATGGCGATCTGTATGTAGCCAGAGCGTCAGGAATGAGCCATCGTTGTTACCACTCATGGCTTTCTTTTGGACAGGATGACTTAGAACCTGAGTCTCCAGGGCAGGAGCCAAATCCAGGGCACAGTTAGTAGAGCCATAGCTAAAATGCCTTTCAGAACAATGAGTAGCTGGATACAGTGGCCAGATGCCCCTTCTGTTGAAGGCAGTCTTGATGGGGCCTCAGAGGTCAGAGTTCTTCCCTTGATAAAATACCATGGGAGGCTCCTCCTTGTCTTGATGGCTATCCAAGCATAGAGCAGGCAACCCAGATTGCCTCTGGCCACCTGTGAGCTCCCATTTGGACTTGGGAAACGGAGTAAAGGGACACAACTGATCATCATGTAATGGTTATGGGATACTGGGATGGCAGAAGTTGGAGAAATAAAAGCTTTGGCTCAACTACTTTCTACTCTGTTGCCACAGGCTCTGGGTAGGGGAGAAGGAGCTGAGGAAAGGCAGAGGTGTGTGCGTCTACTCAGAAGACATGGGTGACTTAAAAACTTTCTTTTTTGCTTGAGTCGCAGGGGGGCTGGGCATGTCCCCACACATACATGCACCCATGCACACACACACACACACACACACACACACACACTCACACATACCATTCTTGGGTCCTGCATGCCCCGGTCCCTCCATGGAATACTGTGTGGAAACCTCATCTGGAATGAACCAGCCAGTGTCTCTGAGATAGTTAAAGGCAGGAGGACACCAACCCAGAGTCTCAGATGCCACATTGCTCATCCAGGTTTTATTATTGTAATACAAAGGGAGAAGGAAAAGACATCAAATGGTCTTTTCCGGTGGCTGCCATTCTCACGGTATTGATGGAAATACCTATATACCTATAATTTTGAGACCAGGAGCTTAAGAAATTCAATGTTTCTGAGAAAAGGGGGGAGGGGATGAAGTGACAGAAAGCTTGAACAGGGCTGTAACTGTGTGGCCGAGGGGTGGCGGGCCTCCCCACAAACTTCTTTGAACATTACAACTGTTGGAAATTCTCACCTGCTAGAACCAGGATTTCAGACTCCAGCTTAAACTAGGCCCCAGGAAACTGTCGATTAATCTTTGGCAATGCTGTGACTAGGGCTTTGAAATTGGGGAACTAAATTAGGAAAGCCAGTTTCTGCTCTGTTGACAATCGCTAAATCTGTTGTCAATTGGCAGTTATTTTGGACTAAATACTGGTAAATGAGGTTATTTATGAGTGAACTGATGATGATTGATCCCAGTCACCACTGAACACGATGGTTGAACATCGTTGGATACCATGAAACACTTGAGACTTATTTCACCTAATCACTTTAATGGTCTCAAAGAGTTTGTATTTATCGCTTCATTATCCAGAGGTGGGAAAGGTCACCAAGCAGGTAGGTGACAGCAACAGGATTAGAACTGGTATGGAATGAACCAGTTGTTCTGTAATTTTGAAGCCCAAGCAGGGAGTAGTAAGAGGGAGCTCTGGGGGATTGTGAGGAGTCCTGAAAACCATCTGCTGGGCTTCGAACTCACTGTTTCTAGTTTTCCAGTTCAGCCAGTACCTGGCCTCCAGTGCTCACACTCTTGGGTAGATTCCCCCACTGCTCATCACAAATATCCAGTAGCGGTGTCTGCTACAAACTCCCCCAGTAATAGAAGTGGGGGGTTGGAACTGACTCTCTGCCGAGCACACAGCACCCCTGCTTCTACAATCCTGTCAGGGCAGCATGGACTTGCTAAGGCTTTATTGTAAACCAACTGCTTTTGTTACATTAAAGCTGAAACTCTACATGGGGAAGGCTTTATTAGCAGAACCATTTGCTGCCGCTCTGTATGTGAATTGTGCTGCAGAGAACTGACCACCAAAGGCTTCGATTTTCTGTACTCAGTGGGCAGCAAGATCAGGGTCTACTGAGTGCCCTAGAGCCATCATGAGCCACATAGTACAGCAGGCATGAACACAGGAGGAGGAGCTGTTGACCTCCTCATTCCCTTTCTCCTGGGAGGATGAAAGCCCAGGGGAAAGGTGGGCAGCGGCCTCTTCCCATGAGTAGCACTGTTGTTGGTCCAGGAGGACTGTCCCTGCTGGTCTTCAGCAGGCCATACCCTGGACACAGATTTCGGGAACTTGACATTTGAACACTTGAAATTGGAAATTCTAGGCTTTGCACAATCTCAGGAGCTGGTAGACGGCTGTAGATTGTTGGGTGTTTTCATTTGCCAAGGGCTGCTAAAACAAACACAAACTAGATGACTTACGTAAGAGAAGCATATTGTCTTGCCATTCTGAAATCTGGAAGTCCAAGATCAAGGTCATGGAGGTACACCCAGGTTTGGGTGGGGACTGGTCTCCTCAAGATGAAGAGCATAGTAACTGTTGGTCTGATTTCCTGGACCTTAGAATACACCCATGATTAAGCACCTCTGCCTAAAGCTCCCCTAGTTGCTTTTGATCAGCATTGGCATTTTTAGGAGATCTGAAGGTAACTGAGCCTAGAGCTAGTTGAGGGGTTTCTTTATGAAAACAGGCTCAAGTTTATGCTATGGTCTAACGTTTCCACATATTTGTTCTCAGAGTGGCCCTATAGGTGGAATGGCAATTTTTGAGAAGCTGGGGACCCTTAGGAGGGGTCTCCATGACATAGAAGTATGTACTTGAGCTGTACTTGAGCAGGTAGTCCTTTTTTATTTCCACTTAGTTACTGGCTTCCTGACAGTTTGCTGTCTCATGTACCCATAGCTGTTGCCATATGATACACCTCCCCGCAAAGGCCCAAAGCAATGAGTCCTTGTGATCATGAATTGTGAACTACTATTCACTTTTCCCTTATGAGTGAATTATCACACTTAAGTTTTCCCTTCTGAGTTAGTTGTTTTATTATGGCAACATGAAGCTAACTAATACAGGTGGGCGCTAGCATGATGTGCATTCTGCACACACGGGAGATCTTTACCCAACCAGGACATGGGGTAGCCTGACTTCAAAGCCTGAGCTCTTGACTGCAGATTCTTGAAAATTAAGGTATCTGGGCTTTTCCTCCAGAGCTTTCAATTCAGCAAATCTGAGATGGCTATCAAGAGTCTGAATTTCAAGGGAACTTATTGTTAAGAAACTCAGCCAATGCTGGAAGCCATTGACTTCAGAACTTTGGGGACAGGGACACCCTACCTTGCCTCTTGCTTCTGTCTGAGCTCTCTCTTGTTTGAAAAAAAATAACAGGACCCCATGTGTCTCCACCCAGTAAAAGACACCTTCTCAGTATATCCAGGTAGTCACTCATAGGAATTTTATTTGTAGGACTCTGTGTTGGATATCTGCAAGGGCTGGTGTTGTCAGTGCTTTGGTCTGAGCTCTGGTCTCCAAGGGGTTTTTGCTGCATGATACCAGGGACACACATCATGAGGAACTGAAAGGAACATGTGAGCCATTCTTCCTTCAGGCCACAAAGTACTCCCCTTAGAGATGCAGGTCCCTCCCTGTCCCACTATGGGCCAACCAGTAGCTTCCTTAACCCAGTGTGCACTGAGTGTGTCTTCTCCTCCAGACAGTGGAATGGAATGTGCATGCTGTTCTCTAATGAGGTTGGGGACAGAGATGAAGACTCTGGTCAGCAGACACAAGCCCACATATGTTATTCTATTAGGAGAAAATGAGGGTGTGTTGTATGACAGTGCCTCGTCTCAGCAGAACAACCCCCCCCCCAAGTCCCAACACACATACACCTGCCCTCATCAGCGGGTGTGACCAACAGCCACACCATCTGCCTCTTCGCTTTTAGGGTGGAGAGTCCAGGTTTCAGCATGGATTTTGGGCCTCACCTGTGCCATAAAGGGTGGACTGATGAATCACAGAGATGCTTCTCTCATTTGGACTGCTTGTGCTTTTCAGAACTCACAAGATGTGTGCTCACACACATATACACGCACACACATACGCACTCACACATACACTCATATGCTCACACATGCACTCACATACAAACACACACATATGCAAATACCACACTCATACACACACATACAGACATATCTTTCTCCAAGGAAATACAGTGAGATTTGTGAAGATTAATTACAGGGATTTAATTTGCTAATCAATTGTTCTTAGAAATTTAAAGCGAGAAGAGACTGACATGACTGACCATCTTAGTAATTTCTAAATCTGATTTCACCTGAGAAACTTGTAACCAACTTCCAGCTCATAAACTAGACATAATGAATGAGACCCCTGAGGCTGGAACCGTGGGATCTCAGCATCCCATCAGGCACTGAGCTTTCTCTGAGCCATGGGGCCTTAACACAGAGGCTTGGAGATTCTGGTCCCTAGCTTAAGCGTCTTCCCTGTGGCTCCGGGATGCGCACGGAGATGCATCACCCGCTCAGATATTCAGGCCCTGTGAAAACAATGCACACAGATCGAATGATTAAGGTGGACGGCAAAGCTACAGTCACTCAGGCACTCATTTCGACCTGGCTTCCTCGTGTCTAGAACTTCAGCTCAGCCCAATCATCAATGCTGCATTGTATGGAAAGAGCCTGGGTTTGGAGGTTGGACTTGGGTTCAGACACTACTCTGCCATGTACTAGGTTGTGACCTGGGTTAAAACACAGTGTCCCATTGAACCCCAATTTCCTATCCTGGTGATGGGGACACGACAGACTGCAGAATTTCTGTGAGAGTCTGTCCAAAGAACGCCTAGTGAAATATGTGCCTTGAATCAAGGGAGGAGCTTGGGGACCACTCCCGCCCCTCCTACAGAATGGGTATGTCTGTCCTTGTTTCTCCTTGCTCTTGCTTAGCAGATGTCCTCCTGAAACACGTGTTTTGTCTCAGCTTAGGCTGGTTTGTGAAGTGCAGCTTTCTTTCACAAGTTTCAATCTCTTACATGTATTTGCCCTCTCTTGGATACAAAACATGGTGGAAATGTGCACTGGGCAGGCTTGCAAAGGCGGTACAGAGAGCCTCTTTTAAGAGGCTGGAAAAAGGAACCCCTCTCAGTAAAGAGTAAGTCCATATTTGGCATGTTTGGTTAAAAGTATGTGAATTTTCTGGGCAGTGGTACCACAATGCCTTTAATCTCATCACTTGGGAAGTATAGGCAGGTGGATCTCTGAATCTGAGGCCAGTCTGGTCTATGAATTCCAGGATAGTCAAGGCTACATAGAGAAATCCTGTCTCTGGAAAGAAAAAAAAGAGATTTTGTAAGTTCAGAGCTGGCTGTAAACTATGTTAACAGCTCTGTGAAGAAGATAAAACCATGGACACTTTTATTTCCTTTTGTTGTTTAAAAAACTTTATTTAAAAAAATAAAGTAAGGTTAGATTTATAGAATTAAAAAAAAACCATAGTCCATTTACCTTGTTATATCCACCTAATATTGCTAACAAGTATTTGCCATAATCAGTGAACCCATATTTAGATGTTATTATTAACTAATGTTACTGTTCACTAAGATTTTCTTAATTGCCAATTAATGTCCTTCTCTTGATTCTAAACCTCATCCAGGACCTTACATTCCATGTAGTCAACATGTCTCCTCAGGCTCCTCTTGGCTGTGACGTTTTGTTATAGTTTCCTTAATTTTGACGACTGAGAATTCTGAAGTAATAATGAGGTGTTTTGAGGAACTGGGGGAAGGCTCTCAATTGCCATTTGCCTCAGAGCATTCTCGTGATGAAGACTGGGTTATGGGGAGACGCCAGGGGCCACTAAAGAAGTCAGCAAGTATGTAGTGGAGAGATGGGAGAGAGACAGAATGTAGAATGGTTTGTGCACTGTGTACAGAGGCAGAACTGGGAAGGTGCTGGCCATGAGGAACAGCGTGATGTGAGAGTCCTGTGCTGCCTCCTGAGGCCATGTGATCTCCATACTGCCACCAAGGGTCATATCTAGGTCCATGGTCCTACTGCAACAGGGGTCTGTGCTGATGTCTATGGCCCGTGTTACCAATAAAGACTATGAGGATGTCTGGTCTGTACTGCAACCTGAAGCCTTGTTGATGTCTGGGGCTTGTGCTGAGTTGGTTCTGACCTGGCCCCTGCACAGTGATGCCAGTGGTGGCATGGGTTCGGGGAAAGCTGGTCCCAACTCTCCCCTGCTGATACACAGGGCCATGGGGCCTGATGGAGGCTGGGGCTGACCAACTCACCTACCTCCCAGGCCCAATTCCAAGGCTTTGAGTTGGCCCACCCTAACAACTACGCCACCTATGAGCTGTTGTAACTCGTGAAGGGGCCTGTCCTGCAGCACCAAAGCTGCAGGATCTCCATGACACAAGGCAACAGCAATATATCCGAGAGGTGTCTTGGTGAGAGTCCTGTCTTACTGGTGTAGCAGAAGCCAGAGGCCAGATCAAAGGCTCATTGCAATGAACAAGTAAAGCTGGTTGGGCTAAAGGGTGTACTGTGCGACACACTGCAACTTCCAAGGTCACAAACAAATATGTAATGGAGAGGCTGGACAGTGGGAAGAGCAGAATGGCATATACAGAGAAGGCTGAGGTTGATAGAGGAGCAGGTTGTTGCCCTGAGGGGTTGGTGAGATGACATTTTGTTTAGTTGGTCGGTTGGTTTTTTTTTTCTCTATGTGTTTGTGTTTTGGTTTGGTCTGGTCTCTTCCTTTTCCAATTTTTTATTTTTATTTTGTTTTGGGGAAGAGAATACAAGGATAGAAGGAGAGAGGCTATGGAAGGAGTGAGAAATGAATGGGATTGGGGTGCATGGTGTGAGATTCCGAAGATCCAATTAAAAAAAATATGTTTTTTTTTAAAGCCTGGATTATGGAGTGAGGGGTGGGACTCTTAAAGACAGAGCCTTTTTTTCCCTAAATCCTCTCAGGGCACCTGTTTGAAAGATCACTGTGGGTTTTTGACCTTGACCCCCACCTGGAGTACTGTCTGTTGGGTTTTTCCACTGCCTTTTCTATAGTGCATTTCATGTTCCTTTTTGTTCTTCTGTGCTATCTGATAAAAAAAGAAAAGCCCCTTTCACGTTGGAGAAACATTGGCAGCTTCTGCTGTCTATTGTCCCCTTTTCCTGTCTTGTTCTGTCATGATTTCCAGCACTGTGGGGCTCCCTTCCTCCAGAAGTCTGTTGGGAAGGTGTGTAGCGGTTCTATCCTCAGTTCCGGCTGGGCACCTCTGACCATGCTGCCTGCCTCACAGAGGGTATACCGTGCAAAATAACTTCTTGTAGTGTCGCATGAGAAGGCCCATAAATCAGGCTAAAAATCTCTGCCCTCCCATAAAGAGAAGGGGACTTTCGGACACCTTCTCCTCCCTGCTGAAGGTAAACAGGGTGTAAATCTTGCCGAAGGAGATCCTCACGCAGCCACTTGAAAACAGCCCAGCAGTTTGGAGGACAATGTCTCCTTCTACTCTAACTGCTGGTACCCAGCACAGAACCAGGTGCATCCTGTTCAATCGGTACTGAGATAAAGGAGTCAATTGTCAAGGCACCCTCCTCCCCACCTCCATTAGCTTTTTGACAAAGACTCCAGTAAGTGACACACAGAAATTAGATGTTTTTACTACAGTGAGTTTCCTGGCCACCTGCAACAGACACAACAATCCTAAAATTCACTATCTTTAATGAATATATATTTAATGAATATATATTTTTTTCAAAAGAAGTAGTTCTCCAGAGTGAGTCTAGGAACAGGTGGCTAATGATGCCACTTTACACGGAGCCTGCTGGAGAATGCAGATTCAGAGGGTGGGGAGATGGGGCTGGGCACCGTGAGCTAGACAGCCTGCAGGTGTTACTTCGTTATTACCTGAAAGACCAGCAAGAAGAGTCTTCAATCATACCCTGTTGTAGTTTTGTCTTCCTGGCCCAGGTAGCACTCGTGTGTGCAATGGTGCATTCTCGGCAAAGGATCTATCACTCGGTAGTTGCAATCTTCTAACGAATTTTTCCAACTTCAACATGACTGACATTGTGGACTAGATTACTCTCTTACTGGCAGCCCTATATAGGGCTGTACTCTTGGCTGTTACCTGCTACACAGCAGGAGCACAGCCTCCCCACATGCGTGATGCTCCAAAACGTCTTCAGACATTGTCAAATTTTCCTTAGAAGACAAAATTGCCTCAGTTGATAAGCACTGTTCTAAATGGATAAACATCACACAATAAAAATTGCTTTTCTCTCTGCCTGAGGACTGGAAGGTAGAAACCTTGTGTAGAGCAAAGAACGTATTATCTAGTCACTCTTGAGTGTGCAGAAAAAGACTTGGGGTGCTGTCTCCACCATGTTCTTTTCCCCGTTGTCTTTTGCTATGTAACAAAGTACCCTAAACCTAGTGAGGTGTAGTAGCTACTATTTGTAGATTCAGTGGGTGTTAGAAGGGGCAGAACAGGGATGACTGTTAGTTGTCTTGTTTGTTTGTTTGTTTGTTTGTTTGTTTGTTTAGTTGGGTTTCTGGTTTTGTTTGTCAACTTGACACAAGCTAGAGTTATATAGGAAGTAGGACCTTCAACTGAGAAAATGCCTCCATCATGTTGGCCTATAGGTGTGTCTGTAGGATATTTCTTGATTCGTGATACAGGAGGCACAGCCTACTGTGTGGTACCGCAGGTCAGGTGGTCCTCAGTTATGTAAGAAAGCTAATTTGGTAGGCTATGAAGATCAAACCAGTAAGCAGCCTTCCTCCATGGTCTCTGTATTAGTTCCTGCCCCCGGGTTCCTGTCCTGACTTTCCTTCATGATTGACTGTAAGCTGAAATAATAACTTTCCTCCCTCAGTGGCTCTTGGATGAGGTGTTTATCACAGCAGCAAAAAGCCAACTGGGCAGGGTTCCTTACAATCAACATGCAACAGTTAAAGACACCGGCCCTGGACCTGGGGTCACCCAAAGCCGTCTTCTGTTATAAATCTGGCAGTTGATGCAAGCTGTCATCTGGAGCTACACTGGAACTGGCATCCAAACACGTACCCATGAGCTCTCTGAGTGGTCTGGGATTCCACACATCATTACAGGCAGGTCATTCAGCCGTCTTGGAGCTCCAACGGTATCACAAGAGAAACCACCTGGAAACTCTGTCTTCTTATATGAAGAGGCCTCACAACTCATGTGGTGTTGCTTTGACTATGGTCCTCAGCCCTTGAGATGACTGGAAGGTAAAAGCCACCTTTCTCAAAGAGCACACAGGGCTGGATTCATAACTATGGTATCTATCACAGTTCTATCTAGAATTTCTCTGTGGTGTATGTGCCTGTCTTCATACCACCATCCTCCTGCACGCTCCCTCAGTTCCGTTAACCCTGGCTGTTGTTTTCTGATGTCTCTTTGGCTTCATTCTCCAGACTCCTCTATGGAGCCTTGAGGGATTAGGATGCAAATTACCTCCAACCTTGCCAGGAGCTGCTACTGTTGCTGTTTGACTGCATATATTCCTTCCAAGTATCCTCAGTAGCACCAAGATTTGCAAATCTAGAGACCCTGAGAATAGCTTAGTCCCTTTCAGGCTAGGAAAGTTCATCTGAAGGCAAAGCCACCGCATTGGCTATTATGCGGTTGGCTCAGCATTGGATTGTGGTGACAGTATGCCCAAAACACAATCGCATGTATAGCCTTACTTCTAAAAGAACTTTTAAAAATTGCCTGCTTTTATCTTCCAAGATCTGTCAATGTATTAAGCACACTGAGTCCTAAATAAGTGTTTACCATGTACATATTTTTGATACCAATAACTGAACCTTTCATTGTGCACAATATTAACTAGTGGAGGCATATTCCATTTTTCTTGAGTCTCAGGATTTTAGATGGAATAAAATTCAAATATGAATTTTGACTCCTCACATTCATCCAACTATTGATTAAACTGGATACATTTGTATAGCTATACTGTAAAGTTGAACACATATTTCTAGGCTACAGTCCTAGTTAAAATTTTGGCTGTGGTACCTACTCGACCCAGGGATACAGATAGTTGTTGTTTCGTGTACTTATTCCCTTGGAGTTCTGCTTTGTCTGTCTACCAAGCAGTTGCTATGTGTTGAAACCCATGCCAAGCGCTAGGCATGAATGGCCGAGTGGCCATCAAAGGGAAGCCTGGATGTCATGACACAGAACCTCTTCTTTCTTTGGTTTCTTGCTGTAGCTGTTTCACTCAACTGAGGCAATTTCTTTCTTCTTCACCCTCCTTTCTCCTTTCTCCTTATTCTTTGGCCAGATTTCCACTACAGCTGCATAACTAAACCAACCCAGAGGTCATTCATCGTAACTACAAGGACATGAGTCTGTTAGCTTTTGAACTTTGAAGGTTTGGGCTGAGCCCAGCTGAGGTTGAGTCTGTGTCAGATATGGACACATTTCTTTGCTATTAAATGCCTACAGAGATTCCCAAGACACATTGTCCTCCCAGCGATGTGGGAAGATGAAGCCTAAATACCCAAGCTCATATTAAGCCTCTGCTGACAGCATGTCTACGCATATAGCAATGGCCCAAGCAAGTTATAGTCCCACTGCAAAGTCAAGCTGCATTCTAGGGGACTTCTGAAGGTGCTGAGGAAGAGTGCATGAGTTTTTCCTCAGCAGTCATCTCAGCTATCCCATCCAGTATTTTTTTCTACAAGTGTCTCTTGGCCTTTGGTATGATATCCCTTCTACTGGAATCACATCTTCTTCGGGGCTCAAACAATGCTGTTCTTTGACTAGTTCATCTTTTACATTTCTAGCCAGTGGCTGCCTTCTCTGGGAGATCTTCTCTGCTAACACACTTAGCAGGGAAATGCTCCTTGTCTCTCCTCTCATGTAGACCCTATGGTACTTAACAACACCAATTCATCTGCTTTTACCTAGTCGATCATTCCATGAATACTTAGCTGTATTTTAAGTCTTATTGCTGCAGCCTACAGCACAGAGCTAAGAGAAATGAAAGAGCAAACACATGCCACTGTATTTGTGGTGCTAGATGAGGGGTTGGGCCCTTCTATACTGGCATCTCTAGGGAACCTTGCCATTTCCAAGCAGGAAGGCTATTTGGAACAAACCATGTGAGCCATCTGGGTGCATCTGACTGTGCCATCTGCTTTGGGGGACAAGTCAAGACTGAGAAATCAGTGCAGACCGTGCAGCAGGCTGGATGACATGAGATTCTCATTTGCCATTTTGCCTTTCGGTTTCCCTGTTTGTCTTCCATAAGGAGAAGATCTGCTTTGTTCCCAGTTCAGTCCCCACAAGTAATTTGGGGGTCTATGAAAAGGAAGCAACTGCAACCAGTGGACACAGGCTCTCTTGCAGGCTTTTCCCTGGTAGCCTGTGTGTGTTTGTGGTTGCAGGCCATGGAGCACCAGGCTGTGCATCTGCTCAAAGATGCAGCCTGTGGAGCTGCCACTCAATCCGCTTTGCCAGAGATGAACGTGAGAACGGAAAAGACAGACTTGCTGACTGCTTTCAACCTGCTGCAGACCTCAGTTTCTTCAAAATGGGCCTGGAAATGGGATTGTACATGTTTGCGTGGTGGTACCATAAAGTCACAGCTGTTCCCCGTTTGGAGAAACCCAAGTGCTTTCAGAGTGAGCCATCATTCTGAAGGTAACTCAATTATCTGTGTTTGCCGGTTCAATATGGTGCTTTTAGATATAATAGCCTATCATCTCCGCCTTCTGAAACCATACATAGTTTCCTAGGCCAGCCTTCATCCAAAGATGGGAGTGAGAGATTCAGAAGTCTCTTCCAAATCAATACCCAGAATATGAGAGATGGCAGCTGTGGCTGAGCCCCAAACCCTGCTATCTCTTCTTAGGCCATCTCTAATTCCCCAGGAATGTGAACATTCACTGGCTTTCAGCGGTTCAGAGGCAGCTCTCCCATGCCAGGTGAAATGGCTGTAAAATTAGACAGATTGACTATCGTACCATTGACTCAAATTTAGAATTTCAAATCAGCCAAATCACGCAGCCTTCTCATATAAAATGGCCCAACCTAATTATTTGGACATCATTCCATTCCATTTAGAGGAGAGCTACAGAGAGCTACAGTAGGAACTTTAAAAGGTTGCTGAGATGGTACAATGAGTAAAGGTGCTTGATGCCAAGCCTGAGGACCTGAGTTCAATGCCTGTATTTCATATGGTTGGGAAAAAAGAGAACCAACTCCCACAAGTTGTTCTCTAACCTCTACATATTGGCATGTACCCTTCCCTCTCAAAAAAACCTCACACACAATTACTGAATAATATATAATATTAAAGAAAAAGAATAAACAGCACTAAGGCGAATAGCTCAGGGTTAGATTCAGTGTACATTAGGTGCCCGATGATTTCAGTGCCTTGTTGACCTGCAGTCCAGTTTCTGCTCGCTGACATCCCTCTCCATGCATTTACATGCCTATCCTATTCTCTCATGGCCCAGGGTCCTAGTTTTGCTCACTCAGCTCTTTGGGGGCTGTGTCTCTTACTGTCATAAATGACAAGAACAGAAGAAGTCAAGTTGTAGTCAAGTTTGTATATAAGACTCTAATATGTTGGAACTCTGAAGAGAGACATCATCAGTCCTTATTTATCCCAAATTAGACACAAAAGCTTCCGTTGAGTCTCTTTGCATTGACAGCTTCTCAGCCAATGGCTTTAGTACCTCATGCTCTTTGCTATCAACAGTAAAATGATGATGACTTTGAGGTTGGCTGTGAGGATTAAGGGTATGGATCTGGAGTGAAATGTTGGTGTTCCAGGCTCTAAAGAGTGTTTAATATTGGGGCTCTGCTCAGGAACTTACCTAACCTCATAGAGTGAACATCTCTCAATGAGCACCTGAGTCCACCATGTTTTTCTTTTCTTCCAATAAGCAGACAGTGAACACTAGAAGAATATCTTTCTAACTTTTAATTTGCACAACTTTCCTCTCTCAGGAGGGGTTTCACCGCTCAACTGAAGCTTTTGTTTTATTTTCAGAGTAGGAGCTTGGATTCTCTTTTCTCCTGAGACTCACACACATTTCTAAAAGAATTGTGTTTCTTGGTAGTTCTTTCACAAAATATCGGTGACTGAAACGTTGAGTCGTAGGTCTCACTGGCTTGTCATCAACAACCACAAAACATACTTAGCCTTTGAACTTCTCATTCTTAAACAAAAGAGATTAAGCCATTCCTAGTAACATGGATGCGAAGAGAGCAGCAGTCCCTGAACAGGTTTTTCATTGCTGCTGAAACTTGAGGCCACTGTGGTTTTGTGTCATAGCCATTTAGAAAGTGATGCTTCAAAGCACACCATCCTGGAATGTCCCCAGTCATTTTCCTGGAAGCCTGAGCCAGAGAGTCTGTGATGATGAGCTACCTGCTATGGACATATTAACTCCCGGTGATTCTGCTGGTTTTTGAGAGGCAAGCATCTGATTCCTCATTAAAGCTTAGCCTACAACATTTCCTCTTTGCTAAGCATGGCTGGAGCTGTGTGTAGCGAATGCCTTGTGGATCATTTCCCTTCTAGGGGCACAGAGTGAACATTCTCAGCAAACACACTCCCTTGATCCCCAGGTAATGCATTCTTCTATCACACTCTCAAGGGTTGTTGCTAATGGGCTATCTTCCTCACTATTTCTCTCTCATGAATTTTTTACCAAATACATGCAGATGCCTCTACATGTAAAGTACAGTCCTTCCGAGTTTTCTTTCAGCCAGAAAAAGCAAAGAGAAGAATGTCTATGGTGTGCTAAGTGTGGAACCTCTTCTGTATTCTTGACCAATTAAGGGAAGCGCATTTCAACCCAAAAGCCACGTTCAAGTAATTAATTTTATCAGCCCGGAAAGCAAAGAAAATCCACAGCTTGCCGGTGCCTCTGAAGGATGCACTGATGAACTGGCTTTGCCTGCCACTTGGAACCAAAGAAAGAGGGGTAGTTCAGATGATGTGTCTCCTACACTTCGGAAAATGACCAGCTCTCATCTCCTTACAGAGCTCTAACTCTTGGAAATATTCTTCCCTACTCTCAGAGTGGCTGAATTTTCAAGATGGAGGTGCAACTCTACTGTTCTTACTTGAAACACTTACTTAAGAGAGAAACCAAGCAGTTTGATCTAGCCTGGGAGGGTAGATGAGCTGAATGCCATGGTTTATTATTATTGTTATCATTATTATTATTATTTATTAGGGCTCCAACCCAGATTCCTAAATGTCCTAACGCGGCTTTCTCTTGCTCTAACCCAGGATCAGTTAGCAAAGATTTGCCTCAGTTGCTTTGTGCTCTCCTTCCTTCATCAGTGCCCAGGGAAGGGTACTTGTGCCTTCGCCTGCATTAGCACTAGTCTGCCCTCCAGAATGGTTCTGGTGTTCATGACAGGCATCTCAGCATGAGCTTTGTGCATGCTTTTTTCTCCACTCAAAAGATGGGATATATATATATAGAATTCTAATATATATATTAATATATATTATATATAATTCTATATATATATTAAAATTGAGTGTTTCCTTGCTACAGGAAGATGGGATACAGTAACAGCTAGGGACATGACTTCATGCAGAGAAACCTTTCTGTTATATTCTAACTTATGACACAAATATAATGCAGGGATCCGATCAATGTGAGGCCAGCCTTGCCGTTTTGTTGTGTCGTGTTTTTTGACCCGTTCTGGGCTGAGTTTCTTCCTGGAACATGCCACCCACATGCACATTCAGCTTGCCTCCCCAAAGCCAAACTATGAATGCCTAGATCTGAAACCTGGGACTCCTCTTGGAAGCAGCTGCTCTGACATGTGAACTTGCAGGTGTGGGCATCATATTGCAAGGAGACAATACCTGGACCGGGTGCAACAAATACCAGCCTACCCTTTGTTTGTTGTTTTTTCACCTTACTTCCTGTACACACTTTCTTCTTTAACAAGGGTCTGGGAAATGCATGGGTTGAGGGTAGTGAGCACACACCTTTTTTTCCTCTCAGTTTCTCTTCTCAGTTGACTTCTAAACAGAGGACAAACACTGTCATGGCATTTCTCTCCAATACTTTCTCTGTGTCTCACCTCATTGCCATCTCTCATAGACTAAAGGGAGCTCTTGGATAGCAGTCTCTCCAACTTGGTGTGAAGTCCATAGAGAAGAGCCTGGAGTCAGGCAGCGCATGAGAGCTAATGACCTCTTTTGAACATACAAGATGTCCTGCAGTCCCCAAGAACAATAAGCCATCTTTGACAGCAAGCAGTGAGTCTGCTCCTTTCCCTGGTGGCAGGTGAGGGCAGAAGTGGGCAGGAAGAGAGATAATAACTTAGAAAGGCTGAAGGAGCCCATTGCAGAAAGCTAAGTCTCTTTAATGATGCTGAGAAATGCTGCCTGCCAGAAATCCACACTAATCTCTGAAGGTAAGAACAGCTGCAAGATTGTCACAGAGGCAAAACAGACTTAAGAACACAGAAGCACCCTCTCAGTCCTCACCAGACGTCTTAGGCCTGGAATTTGACTTACTTTACCCACAAACTGAGTCCAAGTGCTGGGGAAGGACTCTCAGAATGCTTAAAAACAGACAGAGGCCAGGAAGCAGGCCAGAATGGAGGCCTGTCATCAAGGGAGTCTGCCGGAGAAGGGAACAATGGAGCAAGTATTGAAGAGTAATTAAACGCGGTGGGAGAAGCCTGTCAAAATAAAATTCTCACGTTCTCTGTGTGTGTGAGAGAGTGAGAGAGAGAAAGAGAGGGAGAGAAAACATTAGGTGAAACTCACATATATCACAATTGGACTTAACTTTTTAATGAGACGTACTCTAGGATGGCAAACGCATTCAGGAGAGAATATAAGTGAGCTGATTTTATATAGTCTGAAATAAAAGGAGCACTGGGAAGAGATGGCTAAGGGTGATACAAAGCTGGGTGATTTTCCAGGGTGATAAAAACTGTAACTTTTAAGATTCTTCTCTACAACATCTCTTTGTCAGACTACAAGCTCACCATTAACTTTAACACAGTAGAAAATAGGTAGGACCTAATCAATAGTAAATAATAAATCAGAGTTGGGTACCCTTGAGGAGGGGTGAGCGAGCAATTTGTTAATGTCCCCATAGTACATACTTCAAACATTGTGAACATGGGATCTCTACCATAACTACTCAGTTCAGCCACTGGAGCACACGCACAACACTAGACAACAGTACACTGTCTGGGTTTAAATAAAACTTTATAAAATTCAAGTGGTTGTCTAGATTTGACCTCAAGTGAATAGAGTCCTGGTGTCTCATGACTTTTGAGGGCCACAGAATCATGTTTCAGTGCATTTTCATAATGGACATAAAGAAACAAAGAGCATCTACAAAGATGCTGGGGTGTGAACTCAGGCATTGTGTTCTAGAAGCTAGAGGTAGAAAAAAAAATCCTGAATTACCAGTCTTGGTGGATTGGTTTTGGAGATGGGGGAAGGAGAGAGTTGAAAGAGAGAGTCACCATCATTCCTAAGCATATCTGCCTGGTTTGCCCCGGCAGGAGAGTGAGGCAGACCTGATTCTAACTTGCAGAGAGGACTGAGCTAATCTCACTCTGCTTTAGTTCTGCTCTGGGAATAAGGAGAGTGCTCCGACCTGCAGGAGGGTGCTGTGACAACTGAAGGAGACTTTTCCCATTTTTCATCATCTGGTAGCTTTCAACTACAAAATAACCCTTACTATTTTTTTAATCGATCAAGGCTAAACTGAGGTCCTAGGGTTCCAGCTGAATCCACGGCACTGGTTGGAAAGGGCCTGTGATGAAACCAAGAGGCATGCTGGGTAGTGTTGATCAGTTCCAACCCAGCTGAGGTCGGTGGTCCTTGAAGCTTTGTTTTAAAACACCTCTGTGTTTCCTTCATATCCAGGTGGATTAATTTTCCTACAGTTCTGATTAAGAATCTCCTCGCCCTTAACCTAGTAGCAATTAATAAAGAAGGAGAGTTCTGAGGACAATCGCCTTGTAAACTAGGACAGGACACAGCTGGTGTTCTCAGTGGAAGCTGCTGGAGTGGGCAGCCACATCTGCATTTCCACAATGGATGTGCTAATTAACAAGGATTCCTACCTATTTATTAAAGTGCTGAGATTCTCTGAGAAACAGCTATATTCACTGGGGCCCAGGTCAGCACTGTCCTGTGTTCACTCAGAGCAACTGTCTAAGATGCTCTCTATTATTGGACATTTCTCCTAATTGGGACAAGTTATCACCTTCAGAGTAAGGGAATCTATCTTTCTACCCAACTTCTAGCATCACCACCCAGCCTCCATAGTTCCCAGAAGCAGTCTCTGCTTTACTCCATTTGCACCAGAGGCAGGAAGAAGTCACTGGAATATCCCCAACTCTTCCCATCCCAGCAGCTCTAAAGCTCACTCAGATTGCCCAATAAGACACCAATACACAATGCTAATATTCAATCTAGGACAATTATGTATCTCTAGGTTGTTTCCAGACATAATACCCAGAGAATAACAATGCAAACACTATGAGATGCTCTTTCTCTGCCCATATTCAGCCGACTGCTTTGTATCCCGAACAGCAAACAGTATCACCACACTGAGGACGCATCAGCCTGTAAAGATGTTGAACAAGAGTAGAGTTAGGGCAGATCTGAAGGTTAAACCAAGTGGAAAATGTTTAGCCTTGGAGGTTGGCTTCCCATTCATGTACCATATATTATGCCCGCAACAACATTTTGGCTTATTTTGCAATGGCTCTTGGCGTTTGGAAAATACCTGGGCACAAGGCTTTGGTCTTCCAAACAGGGAAGGGATGGAGGAGGTATTGATGCAGAGCCACAGGGGATATGGGGAAACTTACTCTGGAGCTAAATATGAGTGACTGCAGCCCAAGAATACAGCTTTAGGTTACTACAAATTCCATGTTCCAATGTGGTAAGAATTTGATAAGGGTTTTGTTGTTGTTTTCATTTTGTAATGGAACAAAGAAAGTCATAATTTAGATACTTTTCAAACACATTAGTAAGAATATTAGGAAGGCAGAACAAAGCAGAGAAACTGAACTATAGGCCTCAGCTGTTATCTAATGACATTTTTAGCCTTTTGGTCAGTGGAAACTGTTCTAATCAGTAATCAGCCTTGCAGAAGGTTCAGTTGGAGGTCCAAGACTTCAGGCCGGACAGCCCTATATATGACCGCCAGAACTTGTTACCTTGACAATATCTGTCTCAGTGTTATCCTATCATCCACAGTTGGATGGGCTAGGAGCCACACTACTGGAAACAGACCTCCTGTTTATATATCTAGCTTTGTAAGGTTCTCTATCTTCTGTGGTTAAAGATGTTTTAGACATAAAGAATTTCAGATAATCAAAAGAACCTGATAAGTAAATTATTTGTACTAGAAAGAATAACTCTACCCCATCACAACAAAATTCTCAGAGCCAATGAATACCCTCAGCTGACATTCATTGATGTATTTTTTGCAGATTTATGAAGTGTAATATGATATGTAATTCATGAGTAATCATGATCAACTTGGAATAATTACCATATCCATCCCTTAAACTGTTGTCAAATCTTTACGATAAGTTGTAAAGAAACTCTACATACAAGTCAGTAGTAGGGATGATTTCTGTACCCTTGTGACAACCACGTGAATTTCTGGGTCAAACCACCACGTTAGCTTTAGGCCCACCTTGATAAGTTCCCTAGAACTCTGGGCAGCCGTATTGGTTAGTGAACCTTTTCCGGTCCCACAGTCTTCCCTGACTCCTTCCTGAGATACTCCTGAGGGGCCCTGCCTGTGGGGTGGCGGCAGGCACATTTAAGGTTTTAACATAGAAGGGAAGAAGCAGGAGTCGGCTTGACCTGTGTCTGGTGTAAATAAATTGCATGATTCCATTTTAACTTCCTTTGTGTGAAATAGAATTGAAGAGAGCTTTCACATTTTCCTGTCTATTGTCATTGTGGCCTCCAGGTAAACATGTGTCTCTCCAAGGTTGTATTTCTAAGAAATCTTCCTTACAGCTCATCTATCTGGCCCCATCTAGCCTCCTTGCTAGTTGGCAGACACATAAAAGATAAATGAGGCCTCTAGTATCTTCCCATGCCCTGATATGATAATTCTGAGATAGGTCAGAAGGAGGAAGATACTGGCTCCACCAAGGAGGAGGAAGAGGAGGAGGTCTGGAACTGGATGTCTGGGGAGGAGCTACCTGCACTTCACTGAGTTATCAGAGGGCCAGATGAGCTACCGTATGAGTCAGGATGTTTCACAGAAAGGATGCATCAGTGTTATTCAATTGTACGTAAATAAGAGATTTGCATTTCTCGGAATTTTTTTTTCTGAAAGAAGATATTCCATTTGTGTTATTCTTCCATACCAGTTGCACGGCGGTCTCCCAGGGGGAGGTTACCAGTCTGGAATGTTCCAGTTTCTCCCTGTCTCATCAGGACAATTTTCCAGGAGTCCAGCCACCGGTGGAAGGCCGGACTAGCTCTTTGGAGAGGTTGGGTAGGTGTGTCATTGTCTGTGCGTTGAACCTCCCAGGGTAACTGGTTGAGGTTCAGGCGTAGCAGCTGGCTGCTCACACCGTGAGGAATATGAAGGTGGCATCGGGCACACTTGGGCATAATTTCCCAGCGGCCAGCGCGATCTGATTAAAAACACTGAAGGGACTAAAGGACAATAGGATCTGTTGAATGTACAGCGTGCCACAGTCTCAGGAGGCCCTATCCTGGGGCAGGCTTGGAAGATGCAGAAGACTCCATGCACAGAATGATTCTACTATCCCACCTCCATCAAGCTGGAGAATTCCAGGTCAGCCTGTCCCAGAGCCTGGCTACCAGGTCAGATGATACCTCTTCACTCCCGTTTTAAAAAAACAAAATGAAAGCCTGAGGCACCACGTACAGCAGGAAGAAGCCTCAGTTTCAGGGCTATTGCACAGTTGAGTTACCCTCTCCTTCCCTGCCATAGCTCACAGAGTGCCGACTCTATGCTTCTCTCATGACGCTGCTCAGATACCTTCTCCTCCAGGCAGTCTCCCCTGCCTTCCCCTGTCCTGGGTGTCCCAGGAATGTGTCAGATGAACACTGAGACTTTGATAATAGCTGCTACTTTAACACTTGACTCATCAAGTCAGGTGTAGCGATGAACGCCTTTGATCCCAGGAGGCAGAGTCAGGTAGCTCTCTGTGAGTTCAAGCCCAGCCTGGTCTACCTTGTGAGGTCCAGGTCAACCAGAGCTATATAGTGAAAAACAGTGACAACAGAAATGAGACAGACAAACAAACAATCAAAAAGCCCACTCAACTCATTAACCCAACATGATCTTTATGCTGGGAGAAAGGAGAGAGTGTCACTGGGTGTTCTGGGGCCAGGTGTTGCTAGCAGACATGAGAACCTAGCTGACGCTGTCACATGTGCCTAGCAGGCTACCTAGATGACGA
Organism: Pachyuromys duprasi; assembly: GCA_028658305.1. Classification (NCBI taxonomy): domain Eukaryota; kingdom Metazoa; phylum Chordata; class Mammalia; order Rodentia; family Muridae; genus Pachyuromys; species Pachyuromys duprasi. The sequence continues at coordinate 22,694,925 of CM053749.1, forward strand.
TGGTCAGGATGTAGGATATTGGAGACCCTGCATGTCTCATGCACAGCATGGGGGCTGTGATTTGAACATAATTGGACTCTGTCATTTTGAGCACAGGCAATGGCTCCCAGGGCACTCCTGAGACTCTGGTTTTTCCATCTGAGCTGGTACACCCAGTGCTGAGCTTATGAGCCTCAACAACTTCATACTTAGGAGGAAAGGATGTGTTTCCAGATTGCATAGCAGAAAGGCAGTCCTATATGAATTCTGACAGCCCATTAGCCAACAGCGAGGGGTTAAATGTGAAGTGCCTCGGCTAGCGTGTCTCTCCTTGTTATGGTATACGCCAGGCTGATGCTGAGGGAGGCTGTTCTGTCACACCCGGGTTAAGCTGTATTTGATCCCCGTTCAGAGCTGACAGATGGCAGAGAGCCTGCTAGTCAGGCTGGGCCTCTCCACTCCCTGTGTCAGAGGTGGCCAACTGATGGGGCTTCTCTGCCTGGAATTTGTGCAACCTGGCTCTGACGTCTATCAACTTTCTACTTATCTCTTTCGAGAACTTTTTGGAAACTTCATGGATTTAGGGAGCAGTTAGAGTCCTGGAGATGTCTAGATAGCTGGTAATCTGGAGGAAAAATAAACTTATGACTTGTTCTTTTTGGAAGAATTTCTCATTTAGAAAATTTTCCGTGTAAACATTGCCTCAAACACCTACTTCACTATGATCTTAGTGTTTAAAAGATCCGCCTATTAATGAATATGAAAAAAAAAACACAAAACATTATCAAAGCAAAGTTGTCCAGGTGCCTTTCAGCCATGGAAATGGGTGTGAGACCATGACTCTTCCTTTTAAGGTCATGTCTAGCTTATTTGAATCTCTACACGGAGCTGAAAAGGATCCAAGAGATTTTTCTCGACTCCTATTAGTCTTGTTCTCAACCTTGGCAGTTCACGACCATCACCAGGGAGCATCTGCAGATGCCTGTACTGTCCCCACCAATACTCCCAAACCAGACTCCCCTAGACGGATCTTGTTAGTCTAGGGTAGGGTAACAGCCAGGGCGGTTTTCAGAGCTGCAGCTGATGTGTTGGCGGGGGTGGGGGGGGAGACTGATTTGGTCCAGCTGGTTGTTTTGTAGATGCAGCTATAGTAGAGGCCTGAGAACAGCAGGATTTCTGCATGGTACTCTCCAGAGTATGGGAAACAAAAGGACCAATAGAGGCCATTATCACCTAAACAGGGCTGGTGTCCAGTCCTCTTCTGACATCCAGACATCTACACTAAGAGCAAAGTCCCTACTGTCCAAAAGTATCATCTATAAGTCTGTTAACACCTCATACCCACCCACAATCTGCCTGGTGAATTATGCTCAGAAGCAGGAGATGTTTTTTGACTTGCCGGCATTTGCGGTAGCATGAAGAAGCTGGCTTTGGTTCCCTCTGAGCTTGTAGAGGAGGGCTAGTTAAGTCTCCTTATCTCTGCATCTCCTGATTGAGGAGCTCAAATCAGGAAAAAAAAGCTATGTGGGTGAGTGAGTGAAGAAAAACACTTGAAGAGCTTACACTCAGGCTTACGCTTAAGCCATGTATGTCATATAATGAGATCATTTCTATGCTTAACCAGCTCATCTGCCCTGCATTTTAATTGAGTCAGCACAAAAAAAAATAATTTTGATAGTTAGCCAAGGCTTCACTGATGCTAAACATTATGTGTATTCACATTAAGAAAAGAAAAAGAGGAGGAAATGGGGCTTTTGATTCTCTTCCTAATTCACAATAAGCCATCTTTGGTGTTAATTGTTTATAATAATCTAACAACATAATTACTCCCATGTAAGCATCCCTGAACAGCAAAAACACAGAAGAATCTCGACCCTGTTGAGCTGTTTGAAAGGTGGGCTGGTTCCACCTCTGCTCCGGTGGGAGAGCTTTGTGACGGTGCTCAGCCTCAGACACTACTCTTATCTTAAAGGGCGACAATATCTTTTTCTTGCTGAGTTATAAGAATGGATGCACAATATTTCATTTCTAATTATATCTTCTCGGCTGGAACTAGCCGTTTGACCTCAGCCTAACTCTAAGGGAGGCATGGTGATGTATCCTAGCTCCTCTCAGCTCCTGTGGACACTGACTCTGTATCCTCCTTTCTCCTGATCCTGTCCCATCAGCCTACCCTGGAAATACATTCAGGGATTTAGAAATGTGCGTAGAAAACTGGGTTATGAGGATGTATCCCCTTTTACAATCCTTCCTTCTTTCTTTAATTCTTCGGCTATCTATCCACCAGTAGTAAAGACCAGGTTTTTCTCTCTGCCACAAGCCTGAGGATAACCTCTGCCTTCCTGGCTTTGGCATCATGGTGGGCAGATCACGGTGAGCATGCGGTGCAAGCAGATAGTGCCCAGGTGGGGAAGTTACTAGATAAACAGAACATTCTACTTAGTGATGAGCACTGTACAAAAATAAAGCTGGCTGATGTGATCACAGTACCTAGGGAAATGGAGAGGCATTTGAGAATGAGGCAGGACAAGAAGAGCTCTCAAGGGAGTCGAAGATGGCTGAAGGAGTCCTTCACACAGTCTTCTACAGGAAGAAGAGAGGCTATGCCATCAAAGCTGAAGAAAATGGCATCACATCTGGAGCAGTGGAGTGAAGAGATCAACAAATCTCACCCCCAGAAAAAGACAATACAGCCAAGAGAGCTCATGAGAACCAGCCCCTTCAGAGCTCTGCAAACTGAATGACAGCAAATAATATAATGGGCAAGTAATGTGATGAACAGTTCTGTGCTAACACATTCCACAGTGATGATGTAGAACTTCTAGAAAGACATGGCAATTTTGAACTGATAATTCTAAAGAAATAGAAAATCTGAATAGTCTTTAGTTTTTTTTTATTTTTTCAAAGCAATCTTAGAAATATCTCCCCAGAAAACTCACAACTCATTAAGATTAGATTTGTAAATTTGATCACATATTTCAAGAAGAAAAACATGTCACTCTCTTATAGACACTCTTGAGATGTGGAGAGGAAACTTCACAATTCGTGGAGTGAGCATTGTCTAGATTCCCAAATCACAGTAAATCCATGGAACAATATCTGTCATGACCATGAATACAGAAGTTATCCACAAAATGCTAACAAGTCCTGAGACTGGAGAGATGATTCGATGATGGCTCAGAGTAATTGCTCCTCTTGTGGAAGGCTGAGCTTTCTTTCCCAGCACCCAGGCCAGGTGACTCATAGCCTTCTGAAATTCAGTTTCCTGGCTGTCCAGGGACTTTCCCTGTAGACCAGGATGTCCTCAAACTCAAAGAGCTGCCTGCCTCTACCTCCCAAATTCTGAAATCAAAGACATGTAATACCACCACCGGGCTTATAACAAATCTTAAAAGATTATGTACAATGACCAAAATGGATTTGTCCCAGAAGCCAAAATTTGGGTTCACATGCAATAATCAGAGTAGTATGCTATCTAATAATAACAAACAAGATTAGAAAGGAAAGAAACTCTCCAGCTAATGTCACAACTAGTAGCCAAAAAAATGAAGAAGCATCTTTTAGAAGACAGGGTGGGATGCAGAAGGTCACTCTCATGCTTTTCTAAAGTTGTCATTTACTGTTTAATATATATTTACCTCCTCCCCGAACTCCTCCCAAATCTCCCCCAATTGCACACCCATCCAACTTTGTGTCTTCACTTTTAAAACCTGTCCAGTACAGTTAGTGCTGTAGTATGTGTGTGTGTGTGTGTGTGTGTGTATGTGTATGTGTGTGTGTGTGTTCTTGCGTGTGACCAGCCACTGTAGAGTAGCTGACCTATTAGGGGCATCGCCTGTAAAGAAAAGGGAGCTATCAGTTACTAATAGCACCTCAGCTAAAGGCAGGACTTTGTGCCCACCTCCCTGCCTCCAGGCTGGAATTACATGTTTTTTCTGGCTTGAACATGTGTAGTGTGCACACTTCTACAAGTGCTCCGAGTTCATTTGTGCAACCTCCTTGTGGTGTCTTGAAAACACTGTTTGCTTGTAATCATCCACCATCTCTTACAGTCTTTCATTCTGATACATCTAGCTAGCATTCAATTGTTCTTCCTAACCAATATTTTTAAAAGTAATAAACCATTTAAATAGGAAAGTAAAAAAATAAAATAAAAAGCAACAACAACAAAAAGAAAAAAACCTCACTACATTTATTCACAACAAAATGAAACATGAAAGTTGTTCTCATCCAAGTTTGGTTCCTTGCTTTGGTAAGTGCTGACCAAAAGCAACTTGGAGATAGAAAGGTTTATTTTGCCATACACAGGTGCAGTTCGTCAGTCTGGCATCAAAGACTGTAAAAGCAGAAATTCAAGGTAAAAACCTGGAATAGAGACCATGGAGGATCTCTGCTTCCTGGCTTGCTCCCAGGCTTACATCTAGTTACCTTTCTTCTACAGCCCAGGCCCACCTGTCTAGGGATGGTACCATCCAAGTGGGCTTGGGCCTCCTGCATCAGTTGACAATGAAGAAAATGCCTGACAGATATGCCACAGGCCAGTCTAATGGAAGCCATCAAAAGTCTCAATTGAGGCTCCTGCTTCCAAATGACTGTAGGTTTGTGTGAAGTTGACAGCAGAAGCTAAATGACAAACATAGACAAATCCACAGAATTAACACACCCCTCCTAAAACTAATCAACAAATTGAGCAAAATTGCAGAACCAAGATAATATTTAAAAGTCAACTATGTAGGGTTTTTATTAACAATGAACAATCTGAGAGTGAAGTTAAGAAAATAATTACACTGAAATGACATAATAAACTTTAATATCTAAGAATAAATTCAGCAAAAGAAGTACAGGATTTGTACATTGAAAACCATAAAAACATGACTTAGAAAAGCGAAGGAACATCTAAGTCATTGGAGCAACAGTCATAGTTTATAGAAGATACAAAGTTATTATAATGATGGCTCCCTGCAAATTCATCTCCAGCTTCAATACAGTCCCTAACAAAATCCCAGCGGGTGTTTCTGTAGAAATTGACAATATGATTTTGAACATAAGAAGGATCCAGAATAACCAAAACCATTTTTGAAAAGGAAGGACAAAGTAGGAAGACTTAGACTTCATGATTGTAAAACTCACCATCAATTTGCAGTGGTCAAAACAGTGGTCGTCTAATGTAAAGTAAGAATATAGGTAATAGGACAGAGTTAAGGGTCTTCAAATAAGCCTCTATGCTGTGATCCCTTTTCAATATGAATGCCAAGTAAGTGAAATGTCTGTTTTCAACAGTGTGAGAATAATGAAGAATATGAAAAAATAAGCCACAGACTTCTCTTTCACAAACATGATGAAGAACTTGACTGCAAATTGCATAAGGAGTCCTTATAATTCAATAGCAAAAAGATAAACCACTCAAATTGAGGAAGGGCCAAAGATTTGAATAGACATTCTTTAGAATCAAGGTTCTCAGATGTCCAGTGAGAATTTGGCAACATACTCAACATCATTGATCATTTAAAAAAATGCAAATTTGAGCAAGAGTCAGCTACAGACCACTTCAGGATCCCAAAACGGATACAATAGAGAAAGACAGCTAGTAGGAAGAAGTGTACACAACGATTTGAAAAAGTCATAGCCTTTATGCATCCCATAGTTTGGAGAATGGGGGGGAAGGGACATCAAAATCAGGGAGCCACTTTACTTAGTCTTAAATGGTAAGAAGTTGCCTAAAGTTCCTTTCCTGGATAATTCCTTTCCTCTGAAAAAATCAAAGCCTTCATACCAACTTAATACATGGATATTATAATGATACTTTTGATAACACGATAGCCTAAAAGTGGGAACAGTTCAACTGGTGAGCAGAGAAATAAAGTATAGTGTGCCATGCCATGGGCTATTATTTAGCACTGAAAAGGGATGGATTACTCATGCATAATACAAGATGAATGGATCACAAAACATTAAGCTATATAAAATAGATTCATCACACGAGAGTAGATATTGAATAAAATCCATCCATTTGAAATATGTAGAAATAATACAGCTACAGAACCATCAGGCCTATCTGTCTCCTGTGGTTGCTTGAGAGTGGGGTGTAACTATAAATGTGCACAAGGGACTTTTTTATTTTTTGGCTTGAAGGCATTGTTCTAAAACTGGATTGTGATAATTGTACAACTCTATAAACTTACTGAAAATAACTGGTATATACCCTTAGCAATGGCTCAGTTCTGGAGTATGTAAATGATTCTTCAGTGAAGTTGCTAAAAAAACATTTAAAGAGATCAAATTGTCTGATTCTTAAGCTGGCACCAATGCAGTAGCAGGGGCTTGGGTTCTGGAGCACCTGAGAGTAGAAATACCTGACAGTTAGAGGGATCTGAAAGCAACTTACTACTCCTCATTGACATTTTTCTAATTCTCATTATTTCTCCAGGCAGGACAGAGGTGGGATTTTGAGCCAGAAAGAAAACAAAAAACCCTGAAGGACAAAGCTGTTTGGGACTTTATGCTAAGGATGATGGGAAGTTATCCAAGCATCCGTATAAAAAATCCAACCTGTATGTTCTCCCTCTGGTAAGGGGGAAACTGAGGACAGGAAAGCTGGAGAGCAGCAGACCAAGTGTGTCCCTCTGGGGGCTGAGGTGGGTAACACAAACCCTAGCTGGGCCTCAATCTGGCCTTGACACTTTGCTGTCTGGAATGGAGCTTAGTCGGTCCTCAGATCTGTACTCTAAAAAGGGCAAATTACAGTCAGTCCCTGGCTTCTCTGTGCCTTGCATGTGATCAGCCAGGCCTTCATATGTGTTTCTCTGTAGCCTACTTCCCTATACTTGTTTCAGATCCTGATTCTTGACCTCCAAGAGCAGATTTTCAATCACCCCCATATTTTGTGGTGAAAGGAGCAGTTTAGGACGTAAAATACATTCACCCTCCAGGTGCCAAACCCCAACTCTTTAGTACCATCATGGGAGGTGGCTTAGCCAGTTTTAGAAGTTAATCAGCAAGCAAACACTCATATTTACCTTTATGAATATGACCTGGTATATGTGATATATAAAGTATTATGATCTGTGTTCCTCAGCCAAGGAGGACAGTGGGGCTGCTGCGACCTTTCTTATAGCAAGCCTTGAGAAAGGTAAAAAAAACTCACAACGAGTCATACAGACAGTAAAGATAGTGTAAGAACAGCTCTTCTGGACCCAGCCCCTGGGCCCTTCTTTCACACACACCCCTCCCCTGACACCATCATTAAGGACCTGCAGCATGAGGAACCCTGCTTACACCCTGGTGCTTTTGAGACAGATGAGGACAGACATTTTCACATTTGAAACAAAGCTGCCCTTTTGCTTATGACTCACAGTGATTTCCCATGGGTCTGGGAAAGGTTTATAAAAAACACAAGATGCAAGGCCACACCCTAGGGCTGGAGAAAGGGTACCCTCAGGATTATGTATCCTGCCTACTTGGGAACCAGACCCAGGACACATCCTCAGTGTGCTTTTCAGAAGGCTGGCGCTTCCTGACCCCGAAACCTCCCCGTGCACATGCAACTGTGTTTCTGCTAGCTAAGCAAAGGTGAAATGTCCCAGAAGGGGAAATGTTGGTGCCCTTGCACATTTAGTTACTTTTCTCGTTGCTACGACAAAGCATCTGATGGAAGCGACTTGAGGAAGGATCTATTTTGGCTGAAGGTTTTAGGGGTCTCAGTCTATTTTTGCCAGGGAAGACCTCTGATGGGAGTAGCTTAGTCCCTGCTGGAAGGGACTAAGGAACCATGAGGCTCCCTGTTACATTGTGGTAGCCAGCCAGGAAGCAGAAAATGTGTGCTAGGATATAGCCAGAGTAATAAGCTTTACCTCTTAAAAATTCAACCCCCCCCAACAAATATCTCAGGATATAACATTAAAAAGCATGAACGCTGTGGCAATGTAAGGTGGCACATATCTTTCATCCCAGCACTCAGGAGGCAGAGGCAAGCAGATCTCTGAATTTAGGACCAACCTGGTTTACAATGTGACTTCCAAAACAACCAGGGGTACAACAGAGAAACCCTGTATTAGTACACTACTCCATCCCTTCCCCCATCTGCCCACCCCCCACCCCTGGGTACTTAAAAAATAATCCTCATAAACCTGCAGGAGGCTTTTCTCATTCATTGCACACTACTTTCTACGGCAGCCTGCTCTGAACTCGACCAGGTATGAGAGAGACACATATATGCAGTTGCCCACCCCCTGTCATGCTGATTCCCAGGATGAATGGTCACAGCATCTCCAATATTTCTCTCTTCCCGGAAACTGCTAGTTTAGGTTTGTGATGGAGACACCATCAGAGTATGAGGAAAGCAGGCTCTTCACGGCAGGCCTCAGCCCAAGACTCTAGTGACCAACCGTGTTGCTTTCTCTACTGGAACCAATCAAGAGCCACCACAGGATGAGAGGAGACGGAATTTGTTCTGCTTTAAGAGAGCACTGTAGGAGGAAGGGATCAAACACTCAGAAAAAAATATGGAATTTAGACTGAAAACCCTTAAAGCACAGGCAATAGGCTACCCCCTCCCCTGGGCTGGTAATAGGCAGAAATGCTAAGGACCCCAAGAGAAAGAGCCCTGTTTTCTGTCATGTGTTGCCCATGCCTACCCTTTCTCCTTTATTCCTCTGGGTGTTGTCAACCCTGAGGCTTAACCTTCTTGTCTCTGAGATCATCTCTGCCATCTGCACCAGTCCAGACATTTCTCCTTCACCAGCACCAACAGAGCCCCTCAGCGGGGCATGGACACTCTCTCAAAGTTCCAAATTGGTTCCTTTTTGATGTTTGGCCCCTCTTTAATATTTGAATGTTTCCTGTTCAGACTCAGGGAGCAGGCAGTGACTGGGAAGTGTTGGAATGAGATGCCTCAGTGCGGGGCATGAAAAGGATGATCATAGGTCAATCCAAAGTAGAACTAACAACAGGGCTTGGGTGGCATCTTCAGATGGACTCAGCTAGTGGCCACTCTGAAGCATACTGCTGTAGAGTTCGTGATTAAGAGTTGGGTACTGGGACCTCGCTTCCCGTGCGCATTTCAAAATGTATCGCGTACCTGTGTTCTGACTCCAGGCCTGATTCTTTCTCTTTCTAAATCTGTAGCACTAGGCACTCTCCGAGCCTCAGCTGCCGCTTTTGCAGTGTCACTGTACTTCGTCAGCTCTCTCCCAGCAAACATACCTCTAACAACATTCTTGCTCTGGAGGGGACAGGCATGGTCCGTGTTATATCACCAGGGAGAAAAAAGGAGACAAATATGCCATCCTGGCCATAAAAGCTAAACCAGAATCCTAGATGCAATTAACATATGAAGCTCATTACTTAAGTGAGGGGCCACTGGTATCAAGTAAGAAAACAAAGTGTGCCCTCTGTTTATGTGGGTTCTGTATGTATGGATTCAGACAACAGCACATAGAAAATATTAGGGGAAATGCACCTGGACTGAATATGTACAGACTTTTTATCCTTTTTATTATACCCTAAAAATATAAGTATTTATCTATTTTTTACATTGTATTAGGTAAAATAAGTACTCAGAAATGATTTAAATACAGATATATGCAGATTATGTGCAAATATTGCCCATCCTAGTTTGCTTTCTGTTGTTGCCATAAACAAGATGGCCAAAAGCAACTTGAGGAGGAAAGGGTTATTTGACTTTTATGTCCCAGTCACAGACCACGATTGAGGGAAGCTGGGGCAGGAACACAGGCAGGAAGCTGGAAGCAGGAACTGAAGCAGAGGCCACGAAGGAGTGCTGCTTACTGGATTGTTCTCCATGATTTGCTCATCTTGGCTTTTTATACACCTGTCCAAGGGTGCTACCACCCACAGCGGTCTGGGCCCTGCAACATCAATCATTATTGAAGAAAGCGCCTCTGTAGACTTGCCTACAGTCTGATTTAATGGAGGCAATTTTTTTTTTCAGTTGAGTTTCCTCTCCCCAAATCACTCTAGGTTGTATCAATTGGACCAAAAAGTATAACCAGCAAACTATCCCTTCGTATGATAAAGAATTTGGGCACCTATAGCTTTTGGTACTTTCTGAGAGCCCTGGAACCAACCCCTTGGAATAACCAGACAACAACCATCTATCCAAACATTTGCTTAATACACCTTCAGTGAGCACATGAAATGAACCAGCCTCAGAGCTCTGATAACACAGAGGAGGGACAATTATATTGACCTCCCAGATGAAAGGTTATGACTGGATGTTAAATGACTAGTACCTGTGTCCTGGACTCTATTTGCCCCTCAGAGGAACTCCTTGCCTTTCCTGCCTACTCCCCATCCTTAGCACCGAGAACCTTTGTCAGCTTTCCTGCATCCAGGTTCTAGCGGTCCAGTCCACTAGGGCCAAGCAGGAAACTGAAGCCCATGCTGGGCCCTGACACCACCTCCGCAGCCTACAGCCATGCCTGTGCTCCTGACTCATCTCATGCCCTGCTGTCTAGCTCTACTCAAGGCTCCCCATCACCTGTCCTATGTCCTAGGTCTCCATCTTACACCCAGACAAAGGTTAAGAGGGACGACCACATGATCAAACCAGTTGGGACTTAAGCCTGCGAGACTATTGAGTGTTTAGGCTGGAGAAGTAGGCTGGCACCACAACAGAAAGACTTCCGTGCTCAATCCTTTCCTTGCAGAGCACCTGTAGTCTGACAGCTCATTTGATGTGGAGAGTTCAGATTTTGTTCTGTATATAATATTATCATTTGTGGATTTTCTTACAATGTTCAGAATCAGCTCTAAAATGAAAGCAGCTGGGGTGTGGGGAGGAAGGCAAAGAAGCTCCCTGCAGGGTCCTGGTTAGCTGGTCTCCCTTGCTGTGCATAACTGAGTCATTTTAACTTACTATGTACTCATCCCTGGGGTGGTAGACCCTCAGGGTAGGGCTTGCCATTTCTTCTGTGTTACAGTGTGCACTTCAAGCAGAGGTTTAGAAGTTGTTTTTAAATAAATGAATTCCTGGCAATAGAATGGATGTACTGTTACCCAGCCACATCTAAACCTTTTAGTCCCAATGAAGAATAATTTGTCACTTTGTGAACTAGACCTTGGGTACTTCACTTGTTATAGCTTACTGTCTAGTTGTCTTCGGTTCCATTCATCAACAGCTATTTCATTTATTTATTTATTTATTTATTTATTTATTTATTTATTTATGAATCACTTTACAGTCTGATCCCAACCCCCTCCCTCTTCTCCTCCCAGTCCCACCCTCATGTGCCCTCCAGCCCACCTTCTCCTTCTTCTCAGAGAAGGGAAAACTCCCAAGGGGTACCAACCCACCTTGGCACCTTAAGTCTTAGTAAGACTAAGTGCATCCTCTCCCGCTGAGGCCTGGCGAAGCAGCCCAGTTAGGGGAAAGGGATCCAGAGGCAGGCAACAGAGTTGGAGACAGCCCCCAACTCCCATTGTTAGGGGACCCTTATGTTGACCAAAGCTGCATGTCTTCTACATATGTGTATGGGGTCTAGGTCTAGCCCATGCTTGCTCTTTGGCTGGTGGTTTAGTCTCTGTGAGCCCCAATGGGCCTAGGTTAGTTGACCCTATAGGTCTTCTTGTGTTGCCCTTGACCCCTCTGGCTCTCCCTATCTTTTCTCCCACTCTTCCACAAAACTCACCAAGCTCAGCCTACTGTGGGTCTCTGCATATGTTTCCATCAGCTGCTGGATGAAACCTCGAAGAAGACAATTATGCTAGGCTCCTATCTGCAAGTATAGCAGAGTATTATTAATAGTAACAGGGTCTGGTTCTCTCCCTTGGAGTGGGTTTCAAGTTGGGCTGGTCATTGACTTGTCATTCTCTCAATCTCTGTTCTGTCTTAATTCCTGCACTTCTTATAGGAAATTTTGTAGGAAATTTCTCTGTAGGCAAATTTTGGGTCGAAAGTTTTAGGAATGGGTTGGTCTCCCCGCTTCCTTCACTGGAAGTTCCACCTGGCTACACGATGTGGCCTCTTCAGGCTCTTTAACTCCCTCTGTTAGGAGTAGTCTCAGCTAGGTTCACCCTTATAGACTCCCAGGAGCCTCCGCTGTCCCAGAGATGCCCTGCACCCATTTCTCTCTCCCAGCACCCCCCCCCCGACCCCATACTTCCTACATCCCAGCCTTAACCCGTTACCCTCCCCACCTTTCCCTACCTCCTCACCCACTTCTCTCTCTTCATCATCAGGTGTTTCTTTTATTTCCTCTTTTGAGAGAGATTCAAGCATCCTCTCTTGGGCCCTCCTTGGCTTCTTTGGGACTGTGGACTGTAGCATGGTTGTCCTGTACTTTTTGGCTAATATCCACTTATAAAATGAGTACATACCATGTGTGGCTTTCTGGGTCTGGGTTGCCTCACTCAGGATGATCTTTTCTAGATCCATCCATTTGCCTGCAAATTTCATAGTTTTTTAATAGCTGAGTAGTACTCCATTGTGTAAATGTACCACATATTTTTAATCCATTCTTCAGTTGAGGGACCTCTAAGTTGTTTCCAGTTTCTGGCAATTATGAAAAAGGCTGCTGTGAACATAGTTGAACAAGTGTCCTTGTGGAATGGTGAAACATCTTTTAGGTGTGGTATGGCTGGGTCTTGAGGTAGAGCTTTTTCCAATTTTCTAAGAAACCCTCAGATTGATTGCCAAAGTGATTTGCACTCCCACCAGCAATGGGGGGGGGGTGTTTCCTTGCTCCACAGCCTGGCAAACATGTGCTGTCACTTAATTTTTTGATATTAGCCATTCTGATGGGTATAAGATGGAACCTCAGAATCATTTTGATTTGCATTTTCCTGGTGACTAAGGACTCTGAATATTTCTTGAAGTGTTTTTCAGTCATTAGATATTCTTCTGTTGAGAATTCTCTATTTAGCTCTGCATCACATTTTAATTAGGTTATTTGGTTTGTTGGTATTTAATTTCTTGAGTTATTTATATATTTTGGATATTAACCCTCTGCTGGATGTAGGGTTGGTGAAGATCTTTTCCCATTCTGTGGGCTGCCATTTTGTCCTATTGACAGTGTCCTTTGCCTTGCAGAAGCTTTTCAGTTTTGTGGAGTCCCATTTATTAATTGTTGATCTTAGTGCCTGAACCAACAGCCATTTTAAATCAAGACTAAAGAAAGTGAGAGAATTTGATGTCATAGGTCTGGATAAACTTTGTTCCTTACACTGCATAGCAGGCAGCTGAAGGACACCAGCTTTTTTCACCTCACTGTGAATCAGGAAGTGGCATCATCTCATTATATGATTCGTCATAGTATGTGCGACTGAGCCCTGCCTGGACCATGTGCTTGCTGTCCTCTGAGCTCAAGTGGAACATGAGTGCTTGACATGTCTAACTTGCATGACACATTGTAATTTCACTTTGTTTTAATATCTTATATTTTTATTGGTTTTTAACATTTAGAATGTAGGAGATTTCATATTCTCCTATATTAAAAAATAAAAAAAACATTTCTGAAGATTTGCCATTGTGTACCCCCATTTTCTGTTTGGCTACATCACTTGAAGCTAAATAGTACCCTGTGTGCTTTGGAGTCCGCATTGGTGTTGTGGTCTTAGCCCTCTCCCTCAACTTGCATCTTTCACTCAACAACTTCAATTATGCTGTCTGGTCCAGAATTATCCACCAGGCTCTAAGGACTTATAAAAGAGCATTCTATATGCAACGGTACATACCTGACCCTATGGGTAGCCCAGGCAGGGCAGACAATATGTCTTCTGCCAATTATTTCTGAGGTTCACTTTATGCTTTATAACTGTATTTTATGGGTAACAAAATGTGAAAGTATGTCTTTGACCTGAGGGTCAATAAGGATTGCTTCCATAGAGTGGTGAGGTCACATGTTCAGCCATTGGGGAGGATCTCTGAGGAAATGGTCTTCTGAAGGCCAATAATCCTGGGAGTGCAGACCAAGATCAAGAGCTTGGGCTCTGCCTGTGCTACCAGGGCAAAGACCCATGATAGCTTTATTATCAGTCTGCTACCCTTCACCAAACCCTGTGTTATGCCTGTCTGGCAGAAAGTCGTGAATATATATGAAAAGGAAGAATAATTCCTGTGGAAAGCTTACAGCCTGATTGACACTGCTTTGGTAGTTTTAGACCATGGTTATAGTGTCATGTTTGAGGGGGGAGGAAGAAACCTTAGTTTAATTCTTCTGGCCAGAGAGAACTTTACTTATCTAGTATGCTCTCACTCAGGCAGTCTAGATTTTATCTTAAGTGAGAAATACACACAGTTGCAAGAAGTCAGCCATCTAGGCCTGTAAGAACAAATACACATTTCAAGGTTGAAGTGTCTTCTGGATACTAAACAGCTATTTCTGCAGCCCAGCTCCTAGCAGGGGCCATGCTGGGCCTAGGAGCACACTTCTTCCACCAGAATCCCAGAACACGCTCTCACCCAGCCAAATGAAAAACACCACTCCTACCTCTAGCAATGTTGAGGGATGTTGTGGTGACTCTATCTATCAGATACTCATCCGAAAGCCTGTCATTTCCATGAAGTTTGTGTCTCATAAAAATTTAAGCACCTGCTAAGTGAAAACAACACCTTTTTGCTGTCTTTGTGGCAAACATCTTCTGCAGGAATTTTCACGCTTCTCAGAGGCGACATATTTCACAGGCAATTCCCCTGGCACAGACACTGCTAAAGCATAAAGGGAGCCAGGTGAGGGCTGGCCTCCAGGAGTTGTGACAGGTGCCTTCAGAGGCAGGGGTCTGAAAGGCTTCAGAAGCAAAGGGTTGGGGGCTGCAAGCTGACTGAGCCTGACTTTAAGGGTGACGCCTGGGCCTAGAAGGCATTGCCTCCAAGACTGCAGCAACAAATCTGCCAAGGGCTGGAGGGAATATACTCAGCTGGAACACAAGGAGATTGGGGAAAGTCAGTGGTTGGCTACAGCTGGGAATAGTCAGCCCTGTGTTAAGAATTAGCCATTCATCAGGCATTTTTGTACTCCAACCAGTTTCCCCAGGCCTCATCAATCTTTAATAGCAATAGGACCCATATACTAGAAATTGGGAGTATGCCACATGCCTACCACCCTCTCCTTACCACTGGCATGATGTGGGCTACAGGGCCACTGAAGGCTCTGTATTCCCAGAGTGTCTCATGGTCTTCTTGGAGCCATGCCATCTTCCCCACTTTGACTCCTCAAGTCCACACCCTGAGGCTCTTAACTTTAAGCACCTCAGAAAATGGCCTTTGTATGGAATAGCAAAGAGTCTTGTTTCAAATGTGATTTGTCGAGATAGCGTCATGCTGCCATATTCTGTGCTTCTAATCCAACGTGAGGGATGCCCTTATAAAACAGGGAAACATGGACACCGTTGCCTACAGGAAAGTCATCGTGGGAAGAGGATAGCTCAGACACAGGCATTGTGAGAAACCACAAAAAGCTTCGAGAGAGGCTTTGAAGGTGTTTTCATATAGCCCTGAGGAGGAGGCAACCTTGCCAATATCTTTACCTCTTTCTTCAAGCCTTCAGAAACATGAGACAATATATTTCTGTTGTTTAAACCACTTGGTTTGTGGTAGTTTGTTATAGCAGCTCTAGAAAATCAATCAATCAATCAAACAAAAAACCACCTCCACAATGTCTTCCTTCAGGAATGTCAATGACCGCCTCTGGGGCCCTCTACAAGAGCCCACAGCTTCCTGGGTGGCCAACTCTGTCTAGACACATGGAGTCTGGACTCCAATACCCATCACCCCATGCAATCTTTCTGAAGAGAGTCTGAGAAGGAAATTAAATTAAATCCTTAATGTCAGTTGAATAGACACAACTCAGGGAGCTTATAGAACTAGCCTAAGCCTACATATTTATTAATTCCAGAATAACTCTAACGAATCAGTTATAGTTCAACAGTGCTCAGAAAATATTTGATCAGAACCATCTCTCCTGGGTCAGAGCTTCTGTCATCTTACAAAGTTTCTTAGTAAACCTGGGCGCCAGTGAGACCACGCAAGTAATCCCTGGGTAAGAACAGGGCTTATAAGTGGGGAGCATAGAGAGCAGGACTATTCTCATACATATGGATGAGTATGGAGGAGGCTCACCCCAACCCTGACCAGTCTCAGAGCTGAAGGACATAGCAGAGTCTTAGCTAAGTAGAGCTCTGCCTGCTTGTCCACACGGACGTTCCTGTGTTTGTCCTCGGTTGCAAAGCTCCTCCAGCCCCCCACCCCCACACCGCCCCAGGATGGAAGCCATGCTCCTCCTCCAGATGCTTGGACTTCACCACCGTGCTGCTATTATCTCCAAAGTCATCCTGTGCTTGTACCTTGCTGGCCTTCCAAAGCCCATCCCCCCCCCGGGGATGCTGTCTTGTTTCTTGGTCTTAGTTCCTGCTGGAGCACTTGCCCCCACTTTCCCACTGAAACGGTCATCTTATACAGACACCCTGCTGCCCATGGCCTCTTTTTTTGTCCACCCCCAGAGTGCTTGGTACACTTGTTTTCATGGTAGAGGACTCAAGACAGGAGCTTCCTGGTGCATCTCTACCTCGCAGACAGGCTTGCCTTGTGACTTTTGCCTCCATTCCCTATGATACCACATCAGCACTTCGTATATTTGAAAACAATAACCCGTTGATAAAAAGAGATGCCTGTGATCATAGGTAGCTCAGTAAACATTCTACAGCTATTATGTATTAGTGCAAATTATTTGTGCTTGTTAAAAATTTATAAGAACAAGAACGCATGGGCAAAAAGAATGACCAATTATGTGGAGAAGATTGTATGCACGGTTTACTGCCTGCCTGCCTTCTGGGGATTTAATATCCCCTAATGGTGACGTCTTAAAATTCCTCTGTATAGTGATACTCTGATGTAGAGGGAAGTGGGGGATTGAGTGGCATGTGACCCTCAGAATTCAAGCTTCTGTCAGTATGCAGAGGAGATGTCCATTCGCTTCACAATGATGCTCTAGGAAGGTTGCTCCCAGAGTGCATAGGAACATGAGTTATTTTGTATTTTACAATGCCATCTAGCATATTAAAGTCTTGCCATTAAAAAAAACCCTTATTTTAACTCGGCATTTCCCAAATGGATACAGTGATTAGAAGAATGGTGAGTTTACAAAACGCCCCCTGGGAAGATCCGAGTATACCTTGGAAGCATGGACGCAGTAGCATCTGAACTCGGAGAATGGAAAAGATGACCACATTGGAGCTCTGAGCTCTGGCATTCCTTATTTTGGGGATAAACTGTATTCAGACATTAGGGAAAGCTGACCCCTTCTCCCTGCATCTCTCTGAGTGATCCCCAGAGGCAGAAACACACCAAGAGAAACATACCATTCCATTTTCAAACAGAAAGTGATCAGATTTCTCTATCACTGCACTCCCAAAACAGGGCCGTTCTGAATCTATCTATCTATCCACCTACCTATGTATGTATGTATCTATCTATCTATCTATCTCACATGCTGTATGTCACACTGAACAGAAATCTTCAGTCCTATTGTTCCTTGGTTCCAGATGTGTCCTTGAGGGAAAGTGTTCTCTAAAGATAAGAGACACTGACAGTCAGGGAGCAGTCACACAGAACTAAATACACATACTGTATGAAGTCCTGGCAGCTATAAATCAGGAAGGTACAATAGTTTCTTAGAAGAGCAGAATGGAGCTCATCTTCCTAGTCAACAGGAGGAAAAACGGTCAGTGCAAGGAGGAAGGGCCCTTCTGCCAGCATGGGTCTGCTAAAACAGCCATTCATATCTTCCAGACTTCTCCATGGTCCTCCCTGATAGACTGGAAAACCATGTTCCTCAGCCAAGGCTCCATACCCCTCTATTCAACTTTACTGCATTATCTATCCATGAACCCAGGTAGCTTCTAGCACTTACTGACTCTTCCTATTCCAGCCTGATCTCCCTGTACTCCCCAGCAGAATGTTCTGCCTAAGAGACAGCATCTCCTACCCACCAGAAATCTCACTGGCTTTGGACTGTACCCCCAACACTCTCTCCCCCCCCCAGTTTTCACATCATAGTCCTCACTTTTCTGGCCCTTTCTTACTATTGACCTCTGGCCTTCAGTTTGATGACAGAAAACAAGGAAGTCTCGTGGCTTAGCTCAAGCCTTCCCTACTCACCCCCTCTTAAGCTCCCTATGCCGCCAGTGGCTCTTCATAGAAAACTCAGACAGAATTGACTGCTGACAAGGTCTGCAAAGCACTGCCTACCTCTCATGTTGCTAGCTAACTTTCATGAGCGTTTTAATTTTGCCGCCCTTACTGGGTCTCTGTATTCTATGCTTCTTTGCTGTTTTGTTAATCTTTACTTCTTTGGGCTTACTGTTATTAAACCTATGCTTACAAAAGCAAAGAGGTGAAGGACAAATACAACCTAATTTAATCCCTATATTCAGCATGACAAGAATGAAAAAGGTGGGTATGAGGTGTTATGTGATAATAAGATGTGGTGCAAATAACTTAGGACAATAAATTTGAAGACAAGTGACATGAGAAATTTCCCAAAAGTTAAATGTCTCAAAATGGATGCAAGAAGTAGCAAGCCTAAATGATTCTATTCTCTTATTTTGTTTCTATATTAATTACAGTTTATTCACTTTGTATCCCAGCTGTAGCCCCCTCCCCCACTCTCTCCCAATCCCACCCTTCCCCCCTCTTCTTCTCCTATGCCCCTCCCCCTCTTGAACATATGAAATGAGCAGTTTTCATGGATGGCTGCCTGTTCTTTCCAGGCATGTTGGGAGTTCCCTGCATGAATATGCATATCCTTGTTGCCTGCTAGTCATCAGGCCTCCTTTACCACCTGGGTAAGGGTGGAGACAAGGAAGAAGGATGCCTCTCCTGCCCCAGTCACTTCCTGCAGCCATGTGGGCCCACTTCAAAGCCTCCATGCCTATTGCAGACTTACAGACAGACAGGATCCTCAGCCTTGCCTCTCGCCTCCTCATCTAGGATGACAGCTTTGAATCGTAATTCTTGGACTCACACAGACTCTAGGCACATGGCCCGGCACTGTTCCTCATTGCTCACGACGTGTAGCTAAGGAGCTGAAGGAGACCAGATGGTCTGGCCCAGTTTCCACCTGAAATGTGAACTGTATTTCTACACTAACGGAGCGAGGATGGGGAGAGACACCTATTAAAGAGGAGAATCCAAAGGTAAAAGATGTCCTGCTGTCTGACCCTTGGCCATCACTGCCCAGAAGACACTTCTTGGACTCTCTTGCCTTGAGAAGAGGATGTGGGAGGCCTGTGCACCAGCAATGACCAACTCAGCTGGTGAGGCTATGCCATGTGCTCCTGGAACTTAGCCTCACGTGCCCATTGGCCACATAGCTCTATCATGTTCTCTGTTCTGTTTCATTGCCTGGTTCTGTGAGCTTTCTAGTTAGTAGACTGTATTCCTCTAGCATTCATTTTGCCCCCTTGTTTCCTGTATTTCCATTGTACTCTGCTGACTTACGGCTTCCCGAGCCTCCTTTGTCTCACTTGGACCGTTATGTCTAGTTTGGACTTCTTCCACTTGTGTGCCGCGTTTATTCTGAGCTTTATTTTTATCTCGCTCATTTTGATTTTGGATTCATTATTTGCCTTTTATGCTGTTTTAAATGGCTTTTGCTGGATTCTTCCCCTTGCTGAGAGCACACTGTTACTTTACTGTCTCTTATTCACTTTAATTACCAAACAGAAAGTCTGAGATAAAGAGCTGGTCATGAGGTATGCCCAGTGTCTCAGCAATATTTTAAGTGGAAGTAAGGCACCCAGACCAACAGCGAACACCAGAAGGCTTCAGGAAGTGGTACTCACAAGTATGAAAATGATGACATGAATACTTAGGCCTCATTAGAATGGGAAAAGGTTTAGCCAAAATACTGTCTCTGCCTGTCACCCTGGACTTCTCCCTGCTGGTGTATTAATCCCTCCCTCCAAACAGCCCAAGGAACTCTGGCTTCACTTGACCACTAAACTCTTTTGTAGGCCTTTCCTTCCAGAGCCTGCTACTGTCTACCCCACTCATTTGCAACTCTTAGCAAGTTACAAATACCAGGAAGTAGTAGCTCCCTGTGTCTGTGTGAGAGAGAGAGAAAGAGAGAGACAGAAAGACAGACAGACAGAAGAGGGAAGGAGGGAGGGAGAGAGATTTCCAGATTACCTCCCACACACCCACACACCATACCTTCACTGGATGACATAGTAGATGCTCAGTAAACTACAAAGCCGTCTAATCCTACCAGAGGAAAAGGAAGCAGGGCTGCACCCATCTATTATGTTTAAGGTACTTTATGGAGATAGTTTGTACGAGACCAGGGTCTACAACCTTCCTGAATTCATGGAGCTCCTCCCCTAAAGAGCAGAAGTTCCCTGATGCTGGCATAGGGAAGGAAGGAACCAAGCTGCAGTAGCCCATGTTCCTTTATTGTTGGGCTGTCATACTTATTTTCCAGAAACCTGTGACTTTTCTCACAGACACTAGGCTTATCCGTTTGAAGTGAGCCAAGAGGGGAGCACTAGGTAGACTGACAGGATCTGACTGAGAGGACCTGACAGGAAGCACTACTTTGGAAACTAGAAACCAGAAGGGGCCTGTGTATGGGAATCAGAACCCTGGACTAATACAGCCATAGGTGAGTCATGAGGCCTCCCAGTGTGCCAGTTTGCTCTCCAAAATTAATGAGAAGAACCGGCTCTCCACCGTGTCACCAGGTGAAGTATGAGGAATGCTGCACACACATCACTGGGTGTATAAGAGACCCTCAAATGTACTTGACTTTACCCTTTCCTTCCCCCCTTTCTCCCTTCCTGTGGTGCTTTAAATCACTAAGTGAAGGTAAGGTGTGTGGGGGTAATCTGGAAATATCTTTCTCTCCCTCCCTCCTCTGTTTCTCTCTCTCTCTCTCTCTCTCTCTCTCTCTCTCTCTCTCTCTCTCTCTCTCTCTCTCTCTCTCACACACACACACACACACACACACAGAGAGAGCTACTACCTCCTGGTATTTGTAACTTGCTAAGAGTTACAAATAATGTGGGGTAGGCAATAGCAGGCTCTGGACTGCAAGGCAACTTAAACCACACCCCAAGCCTGCCAGCTCCTTGTAAACTTGGCTCAAGGGCCATCCATAGTCATCCACCATTACAAACTATTAGTATTGCTATAGCAGCCATGCTTCTTGGGGAATCCACTCCCATCCTTATGTCTGGTGCTAACTGACAACCCACACAGGGCCCACCATCCTTAGGAATGGAGAGGCAAGGAAAAGCTGCTTTCCCATATGTTGGCTGGGTGTTTACCAGCAGGAGCCAAGAGCATCTTGATAGCAAGTATGAGCCTTGGTTTCCCTACTGAGAGTCTCCAGTACCATGCCTGGGCCATAACCAAGAAAATGACTTCTAACAATACTGAGCAGGGTGTGATCCCAGAATGTCTGTCCTAAGAGATGGAGACCACAGTCACTGTGGAGGGTACCTGGACAGTGACTCATCAGAGTAGCTCAATGGCTGATGCTTTCTTGGGTCTTAAGTCTTTTACTTTGGGTCCTCCTAGCCAGCGTGGCTGCTGGCTTCATCCAGAATGGGGAGGGTTTGCTTTTGTTAGTGTCCTGAATGTGTGTCTGGTAATGGTGGTGTGGCCACTACCATCTTCTGGGAACATGGGAATGAGAGGCACAAGTACAAAAGTACAACTGGATACGTTCATGCCTGGCATATCTGTTGTTAGGAATGCATCACTCCTTTGTCAGATAGTTTAAAAATATCTCAGTATTATGTATGGCTGCGTAAGGTTGGAAACAACCTACATTTCAACCATTTGAATACAGGGTATATACAACTGTCATATCCATCAAATGAAATACTATATATCCATCACAATAATGCTAGAAGGAAGTCTTAACTAAGATAAAATTTCTTTTATAATATAAAATACAGATCCAGGTACAGAATAACATATAAGCCATACTCTGTGATGTTTTCTTTTTAAGAT
This sequence comes from Pachyuromys duprasi, assembly GCA_028658305.1. Lineage (NCBI taxonomy): Eukaryota > Metazoa > Chordata > Mammalia > Rodentia > Muridae > Pachyuromys > Pachyuromys duprasi. Next base: position 22,716,874 of record CM053749.1, read on the forward strand.
TACCAGAAGATTGAGAATAAACATGCTTAGAAGTACTATCAGTTGCTTCCCCCAAAGGGTTATGATTTGTTTTACTTTGAATATTTCTTATAAGAGTGGCAAAAAGATAAAAATGGAAAAAATAAAACAAAAATAAAAGTAAGAGATATCAGTCTGTGTGGGAAAACCCCCAAATAGGCTTTTTCTTGGTTGAGTGTCAGGTACCAGCAGAGGAAGACTTTTTGGAATACAAACCTTGATATTTTGTTTTTCTTCGTGTCTGAATAACATTTCACTTGAGCACACATTGGTTCCTTGATGTGGAGAGATCAAGTTGGTATTGATGAAGAATCTTTTTCTCCTTGGCTAGTTTGCATGGTACTAACAAGGTACTAGCAGGCTGCTGGGGGAAAGGTCACCACGAGTTTACCTGGCTGTGAACACTGTTTTATAATAATGAAAGGCATGGTAAGATACACTCATGGGTACGATAGTGGCACAATTGTCATGGGGATAACCCCAGTTATTGTTCAGACTGGCTGTAAGTCCACTCCACAGGAGGAGAACCCATGATTGGGGAGATCAAGACTTCGGGGTGAACCTACTCCTACTAGTCTGCGGAATGGACATTGTATCAAACATCCTTCTAAATTTATATCTTGTAATGGAAGTTTTGGTTTCTTTGTAAACGCAGTTATGTTGGTTATGTTATGTAAATATGTTTTTGTTTTAATCCCAGGTATGAGATTTTATAGTTTGTCCACACCTGTTAAATAATTGTCAAGTGCAGGGCATGATTTTTGCCAGCCGGTAACAACCTTCCATGTGCAGCATGAAGAGGGGTGTGGCCTAGGACCCCGAGAGTATAAATATGCGAACTGTGTGCTTGGTGTGGTATGGTGTGGTGTGATGAGGGGTATGGTGTGGTGTGGTGCGGTGTGATGTGATGTGATGTGTGGGGTGTGGTGTGGTGTGGTGTTGTGTTGTGGTGTGGTGTTGTGGTGTGGTGTGGTGTGGTGTGTGTGTAGTCATTTGGTGTTAGCATGTGGCATGTAGCAGTTTGGAGAGACCAGAAACTGTGTGGTGGTTTCTAGCAGACAAACCAAAAGAAATGCTTCAGGGAGCAACAGCATGAAGGAGCCTGCTAGCAACGTCTGAGGTTGATGGAGATCGGTATAGAGCCCTAAAAGAACTCCTTGATCCTAACTAGCAGGGAGAAGTAAAGGAGTTTGGGTCCTCTCTCCCCACTAACCTTTCCTTTCTCCTACTTAAGATTAGGGAGTTGGTGGAAGGGAAGTACAGGCCTAAACAGCACAAAATGAAGTAGTTTTTAGAAAGACCTCCTCAGGTAGCTTTCTGGCCACAATATCTCTATAGCTGTATATTGTTACAGCTGTCAGATCCAATCAGAGAAGTTTCTTTGTGCAATGGATGGTGGTTAGCACAGAAACTCAAAGCTAGCCAAGTGTAGAGAGCAAATGTCAATGGAACTCTCCATGGCTCAGGGACTAGCACAGAAGAGTTAATGGAAAGATTGCAAGAACCCTAAGTCGGAAAGGACTGGGGTGAAACTGTCTTTTGGACATGACAGAACCGTCACACTCATGTAGCAGCTGTGGTTGCCTGCACAAGATCAAGCTGGTCACTCTTCTAGCAAGGGGTAAGAAAGGAATTTGTGAACCTCCACCACTAACTGAGGAGCTAGAGATAGTTACTGTTAGGATTGTACAGTGAAGCCACATGGCGGCTTCATAAATCATGCCATGTGACAGGTTCTACATGGGAGGTTTTATTAGGGCAGGGGGGTCACAGAGACCATCTCTGGGCAAGGTGGGAAAAAGAGAGAGAGAGAAGGAAGGGCGAGTCCTCTTATAAGGTGACCCAGCGCATTCGCAGGTGATTGCAGGTGGTCGCAGATGGCCTCACAGATGCCTGATGTCCCATTCGTCAGGTCCCTTGGGGGCTGGCTGTAGAGAAGCCTGCTTATGGATCCCAACAGTTATGGCTTCTGAGGGAGGGACAGTCAGTTTTCTTTAAGTGTTTTGCTCTTGGTAGGTCAACCATACTCCAGAGGAGGACCCCCGCACCCAGGAGTATGTGGACAGCACAAATGGGAATTGATGGGCTGTTCAAACTAAATAAAGGGGCTGGAGAGATGGCAGAATGGTTAAGAACACTGGCTGCTCTTCTGGATGACTGAGTTTAATTATCAGCACCTACATGGTGTCTCATAACCACCTGTAACTCCAATTCCAGGGGATCCAACACCCTCTTCCAGCCTCCGCAAGCACTAGGCATGCATGGTACACAGACATTGATACAGGTGAAACATCCAAGCACATAAAATAACAAATAAGGAAAGAGAGAAGACAGGATGTTGGGGGAGGGGGATGTTGAACAGTGGTGGGCTTTGGGAATAATCAGTAATGTTGGTAAGGGCAACTGTTAATGTGTGCTTGGGGTAGTAAGGAGATCCTCCATTACCAGTCTCTGCCATGGGCCCTAGAGAAGGAGATCACAGCACTTGGTATTCCCTGTGGGAAGCAGAGAATATACCCACATGTGATCAAGACTGTCTGATGAGGTGCTAAGTTACAGTGAGTGTCAGAGTGCCCCACTCAAGGAACAGTGCACAATAATACAATAATAGGCTTATTGGAAGCCTGTTTATTAGTAAACTTTGTGCTTCTTTTTGTTTTCTTTTTCTGAAATTCCTCAAAACTAGGGCAAAATCAGTTGCATTTCCTGTTGAGAAAATCTGGTTCAAGTCATGAAGCCTTTTCAAGTACCTTCAGCAAATCAGGCCTTTCCCCACTCAGAAACATCTTCTCCTATGCCTTGTGGGCCATTTGCAGCTCTCATAATAATCCTCTTCCTTACTGTCTTAACAAGAATACCCCAAACTAAGCAGTCCTCTGGAAGCCATCAGCCACCATGGGGCAGAGAGAACACTCCCTCTGTATCCGGACCACACTTTTTCCTAGGGGATCCTACTCCTGTTCTTCCTCTACGGAACCCAGGTAGTTCTAACGTACAGCTGAAGGGGAGTATAATTGTGGCTTTATCAGTTGGAAAGCAGAATTCATTCTCTGTTCTGAGGTCTGTTTGAGTCTGCTAAATACTGTTTTAAGAAAAATACCAGGACCTAAGCAGCCTGGTACAATGGGAATGGATTGTCCTATAGTTCTTGAGACCGGGCCATTGAATACATAACCCTAACATTTAGGGCAGTCTGAAATCATACTTTCTTTCTGAGAAGTACTCGCTTCCCTTTTCCATCAGACCAGCTCCTAAAGGAGAGGTCTGTTTGCTCTGACTCTGCATGGACTCCTCCACACCCAGTGCAAGTACAGAACAGAGCGGGCGCTGCGGCCGCTAGATGGGTAGTGAGAGCGTGGAATTACTCACCATTTCCCCATAACTGTGCGCATTTAATCCCAGAGCAGCTGAGCGTCCAGGGGGAAATGAATGATTTACGGTCTGCTTCTGATTGAGTTGTATTTCAATCCGTGTGATTTATCAAGGAAGTCATTTCCTTTTCCTGGCAGTTGATGAGTAGCCTTTCAGGAAGCACCTACTTCTTCTGACTGTGCTCCACCTCATTTCTTCCGGGACTTACATTAAGGAGATAATTGTCCATGTCGGTTAAGGTTGATGTTAAAATGTAAAATAGATAAATAGCATTAACAGGGAAGCTTACAAAGAACAAACACCTGTTCCTTCCTCCCGGTTCTTAATTTGGGAAGCTCAAGATCCAGGTACCAGCTTGGTCACATTCTGGGAAAGGTCTTTTCTCTGTGCTCTTATACAGTGTAACAGACAAACACCCCCCCCCCCAGCCTCCTTTCCTGGGGAAATGAATTCCCTCCATGAGAGCTTTGTCTTCATAACCTGCTCACCTCCTACCGGCACTGTCTTTAATGCCATCAACTGGGGATTTGGTTTAAACACTCGGACCACAGCAGGAACCTTTGAATAACCTCTCTCCTGGAAGAAGTGAGCTCAAAGAAAAAAACAAAAACCAAACAAACAAAAAACCCTCACTACAGGCAGTTCTCTTTTGTGCAGACTTGCAAACTCTAAGCATTCAAGTATATTTGCATATGCTGCCCGGTGTGGGTGACTCCCTAAAGGCAGAAAACATGGAGAGTCCAGCTATTCAGCTCAGTTGAGGGCATCTTCAGTTTTCTGTCAATCTGGTGAGCATAGAACAGATTTTTCATCTCTGGGTACATCTGGGAATCCAGCTCTTCCTCCTAAGGAGATTTCAGCTTTGAAGGACAGGGGTAGAAAAATATTCCTTTTGCCTCCCTTGCAGGGTTTACATGAAGACACTAGTTAATTATTCCTAATATCTGGAGCACAGGGTGATTGGCTAGGAGAACAACCGACAAACGATATGAGTGGTTGCATTCTAAGCTCATCCTGGAAATGTTGAGCCAGATACTATTTTCCTAGCAGGAGTAGGATGAAAAACTACTGCTGATAAATTGGAAACATGCGATGCAGGCTTCCCAATCGATAAAATAATAGGCATTTTGGAAGAAGAACAAAAAAATGACTGTCGGTTATATTTTCTGGGGTATGTGGAAGTTTGGCTCGCCTTCAGGAGGTATATTCATGTGACCATTCCTGCTGGGGGCTCTGGAGCATGTACAAAGACTTCCTTTAGGGGGAAGGAGAAATCCAAACTCTCATTTCTAGGTAGCTTAAAAAGTGAACTGCACGCAGCCCTTTTGCATGGAAAGTAAGAGGTGGCCAAGAAGTGTTTGCTACAGTGAGATGAATCACAGGGCTGTTGCTTTGTCTTGCCTTGGTCCAGCTAGGAAATAAAGCATCCCATCCACATTACCAGGTCCTTGCAAGTCGTAATAAGCAAATTAGAGCATGGATCAAGGAACCTCTGATTTGGTTCTGCTGCAGTGGGTTCCTGTTTAGGAGGCCTTAGCTGGTGAACACCACACCACCATAATTTACAGCTCTTTTGAGTTATCTACTGTACACTTAGATAGACATTGCCTGCCGCTCTGTCGGCTTTCTGTTGCCAGTTTGTTTGTTTGTTTGTTTGTTTTTGGTACAAGAAGAGGAAATAAAAGAAGCTTTTGGGAGTCAGTGTGTCAGTGTACTGATAGGCTGGCACAAAGAAGGGCATGCCCTTGAACTGGGAAACCTGAGCACTTGTCTCTCAGCCATTTCATTCCTACGCCAGGAATTTTGGAAAATGAGTTTTGGAAAACAGGAGTTTTATTTTGCTCTCAAATTGGAAAATGAAGCAGCTGAAGCTAGGAGGAGTTTATTCTTCATTATCTTCCCTGGCCTTTTCTGCAGGAATCTGAAAGTGATTTCCAAATTTCTCTTCTGAGTTTGATTTAACATTTTAATCTGCATGCCTTCGGTGGGAGCTATGCAGAAGGTGTTGCTAACAGGGAAGTGAGGAACTAGACAGCCACCTAGGCTCTTGTTATCAGCCCAGCAGTTCTGGCTGTGACTGGAGAGGGAGAGAGGTCTCCTGGCCTCTGTGTGCAGAAAGCCTGTGTTCCATTCAGCTGGGTGGAATGAAGCAGAAAACACACCCAGTGGATGGCAGACCTCTGCACTTTTGTTTTAGAGTTTGAGACTGTCCCTTAGGATGCTGACTTATTACCTCCAGCCATTGATGGAACAGTAAAAGAGTCCATATACCTCTGTAGTATTGATTAGACTGCCATTTCTCTTTCTTTTGCAGCTCAAAATATGGATTTTTCTGGCACTTGCCTTGACTTAAATTAAACATTTTAAATATACCTCTGCCCCGTTGGGGTTCCTCACCTAAACATTTGAGAACTTCAGTACAATGTACAGAACATGGGACCTGTCAGAGAGTAGAAATATGAAGGCTCTCGTACCCATAGCTGTTCACAGATTTCAGGGGCTCTACAAAGGTGCAGCTGGCACAACCAGGACCAGGACAAGGAAAAGATCTCAGTGTGCTTTGAGCAAGCCATCCCTTCTGTCGAATGGGTCAAACACACTCAACAGCCAGGCTGTCACTAGAGAGGGGATTAAGTCACAGCAGGCACAATGGATAGGCAGTGAGTCTGGGAGGGACTTGGTATAGCATCATGCATGAGCAGGCCCTAAAACCTGGCAGCCAGGGGAGAGTGTTCTCTGCCCAAGGCTCTAAGAGCAAATTAGGGCCTAAGCAATGGTCACACAGGCCTTGCAATGACCCTGGTTAAAGGGCACGATGTTTGATGACTGGTGGAGTAGAGCAAGGAAGCAGGGCTCTAGTGAGTGCCTGGCTAGGATATTTTGGATGCAGAATGGTGACTTCTTAGGATATTCTTTCTGCATTGAGATATCAAGCCAGAAGGAAGCCAATTTCTACCCCCTCAAGAAGTTGTTCCCACTGATGTCAGCGATCACCAGCACTGCTTGTTTCCTTCCCCAGAACTTTGCAAAGTGCCTTATATAGCTCCCTCGGTGATTGATTTTATCCTCCCTGGTAGCTCAGTATGGCAGACTCTGTTATACTTCCATCTTATGGCTGAAAAGATGGAGGCAGAGTGAAGTTTCGTTGGCCAAGGTCACAGTCAGTATTGATTCATTGGAGCTGAGACAGTCTGGTTTCATAAACTCCCATCTTAACCATGATGCCAAGCTCCTCCTCAATACATTGAGATGTGGTTTCTTTGCCTCTCAACTAACATTTCTGGGGCATTTGGGTTAAGTTAGGTCTCTCCTTAAGCTATTTGGGAAAGTCAGAGAGATGAGCGAGTACAAATTCTAGCCTCAGAGAAGTCTAAGGAAAAGAACAACTAACGATGTACAGATAGCAATAGGCAATGCAGGAAAGGAGAAGGAAGGATGGGGCAAGGGAAAACCAAAGAAGTGACTGTAGAAATGAATAAACGTGAGATACGAAAGAGCAGGGAGGAAATGAAAGAGTAAGAGCACAGCCCCACCTCAGACAGTGGGAGCACACTTGTATTGGTTGGAGAGGTGGTCCCTGGGAACCCAGCGGACAGGAGAACTTGTACAGAGCTGAGTTTTTTGCAGCCCAGAGTGAGGATAGGGAAAGCATGGCTGTGCAGGACCCACGAACCGCTTTTCCAGATAAAATGCTATTCTAGACTACAGGGTGGGACATAAGTCAGATCACCTGTTTTTACAACTTCCAGGCTCTGGGTCGCATGCTGAGTGTTAGCTGCTTTCAGGGATTTCATGAACAGAAGATTTACTGGAGCCTTGAGTCTGTTTTATAGCCCTCATTTTAGGGGGTTTCCTTTGGAGGGGGGGGTGCCCATCTCAACTTGAGAAGCCTGAGCAGGCTCTTTGGAGGAAATGGTCTGAAGCTTTGGGGGAAGTTCTTCAGACAGAGACAAAAAGAATTTTCTGTTACTTAACCAAGAGCAGGTCGTATGGCTCATGGGTTTTGGCAGCAAAGGTTGTCGATGGCTTTAACCGCTCTTCAATGGCATCTCACACTTTTTTGCAAGTCTTGGGCTTCCACGGGCTCCTGTTTGCTGATAAATTGCAAAGCAAGCTTGTTGTTTTGTTTTTCTTTTTTTTTTCTTTATTAATTTCCAAATTTTAACCAATTTAGCTGGGCACTTTCAGGTACTTCAGAGGCAAAGTCAGGTAGATCTCTGTGAGTTTGAGGCCAGCCTGATCTATATAGCAAGTTCCTAGATAGATAGATAGATAGATAGATAGATAGATAGATAGATAGATAGATAGATAGATAGATAGATAGATGGATGGATGGATGGATGGATGGATGGATGGATGGATGGATGGATGGATAGATGGATGGATGGATGGATGGATGGATAGATAGATAGATAGATAGATAGATAGATAGATAGATAGATAGATAGATAGATAGATAGATAGATAAAATCTTACCTACTTATTGTCAACGCCTTCCTTGACATTTAATCTTCAACTAACCAACCCAGAGCAGGACCTCTTTCTTCCTGATGTGCTCCTCATCTAACAGGACGCCTTTTCCTAGACAGTTAATACTATTTGAAGCTGCAATACTTCATGCTAAGGGATACTTTATAAATTGCAAACTTTGCATGGTTGTTAGTTCTTAACCCATTATTGGGAGATAATGAAATGGCGTGGGTCTAGGATTCAGATATTCTTCAAGATTGTGGTCAAACCATTCAGACACAGAGAAGGAAGAGAAGGGAAAGGCCTCTGTGGAAGGGAAAGAATCCAACCCCTGCCAAGGGTGTCTGTTCTTCTGTAAAGACAGCACCGACACTGCTGCCCCCTCCCCCAGCCTCTGAAACTTTACAGGCATTAATGCCTTGCTTGGAATTAAAGTAATGGGAAACATGGTCATAAGAAAGCCACTTCAGGCCGCATCAGGCCATAAAACGGTAATAGTGTGAAAGCCAGGCAGTGAACAGTAAGGAGTGACGGGAGGTAGCAAAATAAATATCTGCTGGGTTTTTTAATTAACTGCCTCTAAATAATGAAAATGAGCAAATTAGGCTCACTTTTAGTAGCAGAATGCCATTGTGACTTGAATGTTTCTGTTGATGGATGGCACAGCGCTTTGATGGAGGGGTGTAAATCTGACTGTTGCCTTGGAAGTGCCTTGAGCCGGGCCTGCCTCCTCCCTGGGGAATAGCAGCAGAGGTTATTTTTTGCCTCTGGGTTTGTGGGAGGGGAAAGCGTGAAGGGAAAGCCAAGCACAGAGGCTTGCTCCTGGTCCTAGATTACTGTAAGTAATTATTATCACAAGGCTAAGAAGGCATTTGTGCACTGTAAAGCCAGAGAAATAGAAAAGCAAATTTGACTCTTAAGGTTTATTGAACATTGGACACACACACACTCACACACATATACTGTATATATACATATATACTGTATATATATACTGTATACATATATGTATATATGTATATACATACTGTATATATACTGTATATACACACACACACATATATATATATTGTATATATATGTATATATGTATACAGTATATGTATATATATGTATATATACAGTATATATGTGTGTGTGTGTGTTTGAGCCCAAGTGAGACTATTACACCACACGCATGCAGAAGCTTGCAGAGGCCAGAAGAGGGCATCGGGTACATTTGGTCCTCGAGTTACAGGCACTTTGTGAGCTGCCATGTAGATTCTAAGAATCCAACCTGGGTCCTCTGCAAGAGCCATAAGTGCCGAACCATCTCTTCAGTCCCCAGGGCACATTTCTTAACTTCGGTAGTTCTGTGTGAAGAAAGTAAACATGGAACTCACTCACGGGTTTTAGGAGCTGTTGGCACAGTGCGTGATTGCCAATACCCAAGAGCGATTAGTCTGTGAAGAGCGGACATGCTGGAGCCTGCCTTGGAAGAATTTAAGACACTATTAAGATGAGCCTTTTCTTCTCTCTCTTTTTTAATAAATATATATTTTTATTTTATGTGCATTGATGTCTTGCCTGCATATGTATCTGTGTGGAGGTGTTAGAACAACAATAGGCTCACAGACAGTGGTGAGCTGCCACATGGGTGCTGGGAATTGAACCTGGGTCCTCCAGAAGAACAACAGCCGGTGCTCTTAACCGCTGAGCCATCTCACCAGCTCTGTCTTTGCTTCTCTTACGTGCCTGTTAATTAGCGTGAGTAGGTCAAAAGTTATGGCTAGCTCCTGGCAGATTTTACCAAGTATGGATGTTGAATTTGGGCAAATTCTTTTCTGCGTCTATCAAAACAGTGTTGATCACTCTCCCTTGTGTTGTTAACATGGTGAGTTACATTGACTGCATCTTGCTATCCTGAAAGAAATCCTATTTCTTCATGATCTTTCATAGAGAGTTGGATGGAATTTGCTAGTATAGTTTAATTTTGTGTTATGTCTACGCCCCTGATAGATAAAGTCTGTAATTTTATTTGGTTTTGGTTCCTGTGTCAGATTTTGGTATTAGGGTAGTGTGTGTATGAATGTGTGTGTGTGTGTGTTGGGAGGAGTCCTTTCTATTGTTTTATTTTGTAACTTTTTATTGATTCTTTGTGAGTTTAACATCATGCACCCAATCCCACTCATCTCCCTATCCCTTCATATCTGCCCTCTATCTGTGCAACCTCCCCCACAACAGAAAATAAAAACAAGAATAAAAAGATAAACAGAACAAAACAAAGCATGAAAAACATCTCATCATGAAAGCTACGGTGTGTCACAATGTGTCACACAGGATACCCTTTTGTCCACACATCTTTACTTGCAAATGTTCTTTGCAAATAAGTCATTGACGTGGTTCAAGGCCTCTGGCTTCTGCTGCACTATCAATACTGTATCCTCCTAGGGACTCCTCTTGGATATTCTGCTGTTGTCCTCACAGCAGGCAAGTGGTAGGGCCAACTCTTCCCAGCTCATTCCCTTTGGGCTGGCTCACCCACGCCCCTGCCACCAGGACCAGCTCTACTGTGCTTCCCAGGCGAAGGACCAGGCACACTAGCCTGAGTGCCATAGCCAGTGAGGGGCAGGGCCAGCTCTGCATAGTCCTTGGACATCAGCATGGTCCCAGATAGCAGCCCAGATTGGGGATGTCCGAGTTGTCTTTAGTGATAATATGAGCCATCGACATCTAAACAGAACCCTGCTGCTGGATGGCCACAGACACGGACATGGTCCTTAGTGGCAGCATGGGCTGAGGTTTAACCATGGCCTCAAGTGTCAGGGCAGGCTACTCAAAACAGGCTGTTCCTCTCCACCCTTGCATCTTCAGAACCATCTTTCCTCACAGTGTTTGAACTGTCTGCTTCTCTTTCTCTTCCATCTGTCCACCACATACTTGCACATTGTAGTAGCTCCCACTGCAAGTGGGTCACATGGCTAGAGACCCCTGGGTGACTTCCACCCACCCATGCCATGTGTCACGACTGCAGACATGCCTCTGGGTAGCTTCCTCCACCTGTGCCATGTCTGCTTTACTTTATAAAACCAAATTATGTATAATTGGTATTATTTCCTCTTTGAATACAAGATAGAATTCATCATTGAACCATCTAGGGAGCTGAACAGCAGTACAAGCATGTTGTTCCTGCTACATCTAAAGCTGAGGTGGAAGGATTGAAAATTCAAGGTTACAGAATTGGGCTGCAGAAAAAGTTCAAGGTCAGCCTGAGCAACTTAGCAAGACTGTCTCAAAATGAAAAGCGAAAGAGGACCAGGATATAGCTCAGTGCCTAGCGTGCTGTTGTGCCTAGATTCCCTTTGGGCTTGGAATATATGTATATATATTCGCATTTTAATGTGGCTTACATACAATAACAGTTTTTTAAATCAACTTAATTGGGTCTAATTTGCTCTTTTTCTAGTTTCTTTATTTTAGCGTCTTCAATTTTTTATATCAAATATCTGTTTATTTATGTATATATGTGAGTGTTCCTGAGTATATGTGTGTACACCAGGTGCATGCAGGAACACATAGAAGTTAGAAGACATGCATTGGAGACCCTAGAACTGGAGCTTCAGGCAGTTATGAGCTGGCAGGTGGGATTCTGGGAAGTAAACTCAACTCTTCTGCAAGAACAGAACCCCTGAGTTTTCTTTCCAGCCCCCAGATTGTTCATACTTTATGACAAGTGTTAAAGCTATATATTTTTCTCTAAGTACAGATTTAACTACACCCTGCAAGTTTTGATATATGGTGATTGCATTGCATTCAGATATACTTACTTTCCAGTTTCTCTCTCTCTCTCTCTCTCTCTCTCTCTCTCTCTCTCTCTCTCTCTCTCTCTCTCTCTCTCTCTCTTTCTATCCATGCAATAAGAAGCACATTGGCTCATTTCCAAATATCTGAAGTTTCTCTAGATTGCTTATGGCTAAATGTTGATGATTGGTTTATTTCCCTTTTGCTCAGAGAACATATTCTGTATATTTTCAGCCTTGTAAACTGTAGGGTTCATTTTATGAGCCAGCATATGATCTCAGTCATTATGAGGTGGAAACGGATGTTCCTTCTTGGAGTTGAGTGTAATTCTCTATTATTGCATATTAGGTAGGATAGCACAGCTGAGGGTGTCCGGTAATCATCCGTGATTCTAATCGAGTGTTTGGATTCGTCCTATTAATTACTGAAAGGGAGGTGCTAAACCTTTCTGATTAGGAGTGTGGGGTTCTCATTTTCTCCCTTTAATGCTGTCCACCATTGCTTCATGGATTTAAGCACACTCACAAGAATTTACTTAATGTAGTGGATTAAGAATTCAAATACCTGAGTTAACATAGGGTTGGTCTCTGCCATCTCTCTCTCTCTTTGGGAAAGGGCTCTATTTCCCAGCCTCTATATTTTATATCTCTGTGTTTTAAATGTGATATAGAAAACATTGTGGATTATCCCAATTCTTCGATATTTGTTGATGTTTTCATCAAGCAATCCACTAACTCAGCTAAATTCAGACTGACAGCGGTCTTCTGCCTGTCATGGAGTCAGTTCAGTCCACTTCTCAGGGCCTGAAGTTTGCCTCCCAACTGCTAAATGTGCAAGTGCGAGCATCAGCCATAGCCTGGGGGAGGGGAGGCTTCCCTTCCCTAAGTTTTCTCCTCAGACCCCCTAGACATCTCATTTTCCAAGACAGCCAGACAACTGGTTTCCTTTCAGGACTGTGATCCTACCCGTCATCTGGTGAGGGAGGTCTCAGAGCAAAGGGCTGTATTAGAACAGGGACTTAATGCTTCCACTTTCTGTAGAAAACACAATTTTAAAGACTACAATACAAAGTCTCCTGACATCAATGAGAGAGAAAGATAAATCCATAGAAATTAATGCCAACAGCCTCAACTCAAGCAGCCAGGAGAGAAAATACTAGAGCAGAAACTGGGTGCCAGGCTCGGCCTTTCCCACCGTGTTAGACCGTTTTTGCAGGTTATGATGTTATGCAGAAGTGGTCCATGTGTTAGTTCAGTCTTCCACTTTAGGCAAAACTGACCAGATTCCTTCTCAGCTTCTGGCCTTATATCAGTTAACAGTGCAATATGTATGACAGTTTAAAATGAACCTGTTATAGTAGTTAGAAAGGGGACAATCAAAATATTGTCAGAGTATGGCTTGATCTGCAAAAATATTTATTTTGTCAGTAAACTAATTCTAGTGTAATAGCATTAAATTTATTGGTTTAATAACTTATTTAGGAAGAATTATAGTTTCAATTCAGATGACCCTGTGTGAATTATAAACTGGACTCCTCCGGCTAAAACACTCTCACCTTAGCTGAGAGCAGTAAAAGCCATTTCTCAATACAGACATCCAATGCCTACAAGTGACCAATAAGCTTTTATCTTTTATCTTCAGTGTTATTAAAGTTTTAAAATATTATTTTATCCTATAACGGTTCTACGCAAACAGTCATAAAGAGGCAGTGCTAATTCAAGGCCTGACAATGCGCACTTTGGGAACTGCCATTCAATGTGATTTCTCCCTCTAAAGAAGGACAAATGGGCCATTATTCTAAGAGGCAGCGTTACCCTAAATGCTATGAATAATGCCAGGAAACTAACAATCAACATAAAAGAATAATTTTATAGTTACTGTAGGATGCATCCTCTCAGAGTTTAATTTATTTCCATGGGAAAATTGGCCTTTGATGATATGAGCTATTAATTATGTGTCATAGAGCTGTCCAACTGAATTCTGACCCAAGTCACACACATAATTGTATATTTTCTAGTAACTATATCACACAGACAGAAAAAAGAAAAAGAAAAAAAAAAGACGAAGCAGGAGTGCTGCTAAGAATGAGAATGACCCCTGTAGGTATTTGCATACCTGGTCCCCAGTTGGTTGAACTGTTTGGAAAGGACTAGAAGGTGTGGCCTTATTGGAGGAAGTGGGTCACTAGGGATTTGAGTTATCAAAAGAAATACTGATGAGGTAAGCCAAATTTAGCACTTTGTTATAATTTAACAATTATCTTGGCCATGGTGTTTTATCACAATAATGGAAAAATGGCTAAGACACAGGTGAGTTGATTTGAATAAGACACAAAACTCATAAAGTTGCAATTGTTGTATCAACATTTCATTTTATCTCACCCAATTTCACTGAGATAGGATCTCACTGTGTGTCTTAGGCTAGACTTCAGCAAATGAGCCTCCTTGGTGCTAGAATTACAAATACACAACCTCAGTAGCATTCATTTAAAAAGCCCTTATCCTTATAAAAATATCCCAATTTGGACACTGAATTTTAATCAGAACTTCTTGACTAGCATTTTGATTTTGTATAATTTGTTTTTCAAAAAAATCAGTCACTTACATTAAAGCTTCCCACAAGTAAAGTATGTTTTTTTTTATTTTAAACTTAAAAAACAGTTTAATAAAATATAAAATCTAGTTCTTCAGACTAGGCACATGCCAATCTTCAAGAGCTACATGTGGGGAGTGACCTCAATGAGTCTCTCTCTCTCTCTCTCTCTCTCTCTCTCTCTCTCTCTCTCTCTCTCTCTGTCTTTTTGGAGAGTATTTGTTCATTTTGTTTTTTGGTTTGGGTTTTTTTGTTTTCTTAATTTTTATTTTTAGTAATTACAATTAATTCACTTTGTATCCCCCTTGTAGCTCCCTCCCTCCTCCCAATTCCACCCTCCCTCCCCTTCTCCATGGATGCCCCTCCCCAAGTCCACTGATAGGGGAGGTCTTCCTTCCCTCCCTTCTGATCCTAGTCTATTAGTTCTTAATACTAGCCACATAGTCTTCCTCTGTGTCCCGGCAAGGCTGCTCCCCTCTTAGGGGGAGGGGATCAAAGAGCAGGCCAATCAGTTCATGTCAGAGACAGTCCCTGTCCCCATTACTATGGAACCCACTTGGACACTGAGCTGCCATGGGTTACATCTGTGCAGGGGTTCTAGGTTATCTCCATGAATAGTCCTTGGTTGGAGTATCAGTCTCAGGAAAGACCCCTGTGCCCAGATATTTTGGTTCTGTTGCTCTCCTTGTGGAGTTCCTGTCCTCTCCAGGTCTTACTATTTCCCACTTCTTTCATAAGATTCCCTGCACTCTGCCCAAAGGTTGGCCATAAGTATCTGTTGAAGAATGTCTGTCTGGCCCTTACTGAGATCCTGAGAGACTACAAACCAGGACATTTAAAAGGAAGGATACTGAAAGATTTGGCTTTTGGGGGCTAGAGAGATGGTCCAGAGTTAAGAACACTAACTGCTCTTCCAGAGTACCTGTGTTCAATTCCCAGCACCCACATGGCAGCTCATTACCATTCATAACTCCTGTCCAGTGCATATGATGCCTCCTTCTGGCCTTCTTGGGCACTGCACATTTATGGTGCACAGCCTTGATGTTGGAAAAACTCATAAACTGAAATTAAAAATAAAATAAAAAATCTTAAAAGTATTTGACTTCTCAGCACAATTCTGAACAGCCCTGTCTACACTCTAAGTCTTCCTCTGCAGTTGTCAGTCCTCATATCCTGGGAACTTACTGGTGCTCCTTGGCCCTAAACACCTCTACTTATCTGGCTTTATGTTTAGCTTCTGTTTCTAAATCCCAGCCCCTGGAAGACAAGATCAGAGTCCTGGTCTTCTGGGGGTCTATGCAACTGTTAAAATTCCCTCCTATGGAAGGAAGGCACAACTCAAGAATGTATGAAGATAACATGAAAATAATTAAGGACTTTCATATTTGCATGTAACCTCCAAGGCATCTAGGCACCTATTACTAATTTTCCAAGATGGCAGAATGGAAAGAGACTCTAGACCACATTCTCTGCCTCAGTCTGGCTTAACTATTGACCATGTGCTGTGAGCAAATGGAATCTTTTTTTTTCACAGCAAGACTCCCCAACCTTAATCAACACAAACCCATTCCAGCTTGATAATGGAAACAGTATTATATGCAATTTTGTAATTGGACCCAGAAACTGTACTTTTTTCTCAATACCTGGGTTTTAAATTTTTTGGCAGATATTTAAAATATAGTCATTATAAACTCAATCATTGTTCCATTTGGTATAATTTCATTGTTTCTTCTATTGTCTGTGCTCTGTGACACCTGACTGTGTTGGTAGAGCGTGGGCATCCCAGTAAGGTAGCCCAAAGCAGTACACCTGCAACATGGCTAAGAGTACATGGTCAAATTGGAAAAGGATCTTGCCATTACTCACTGGTTCTTAGTTAAAAAAAAACAGAGTTTTAATGATAATGTAGTTTTTGACAGGAGGAAGGCAATTTTATTTCTGTTAAACCGATAGGGAAGTGAAGGTCAGCAGTACCCTGTTGTTCTAAAGATGCAAAGTGGTTAGCCAGAGTTCAAGTCTAGGGTTCCCTGCCTCAACAACAACTTGGAATAGAATCCCTGAAGCATTATATGGAGACATGCCTATGTTCATAGGGCAGGATTTTATGTCCACAAAGCTCATTTTCTGCAGCCTCAGCATCCTGTGAGATGGCTCCATGACACAAGACACCTGTGTCTGGAAGTATTTGAGAAGAAATGCACTCATCTTCTC
This sequence comes from Pachyuromys duprasi, assembly GCA_028658305.1. NCBI lineage: Eukaryota > Metazoa > Chordata > Mammalia > Rodentia > Muridae > Pachyuromys > Pachyuromys duprasi. The sequence goes on from CM053749.1 coordinate 22,733,317, forward strand.
AAATACTTGTATTCCCAGAGTGCTGGAAAAGGAAGGAAGGCAGGAAGGAAGGAGAAAGAAAGGAAGGAAAAGAAAAAAGATAGAAAGAAAGAAAGAGAAAGGAAAGCAGGAAGGAAAGAAAGAAGGAAGGAAGGAGGGAGGGAGGGAGGGAGGGAAGGAAGGACAGAGGAGTACTGGCTTCACAGCTCAGAGCTTTGGCGCAGGCACTGCAGAGAACTTTTGCCTACCTACCTGCCTCCTCTGTCTGCAGAAGTGGGGCTGACTTCTATTTTTTTCCCAAGCCTCCAACCTCTAGCCAGGCAGGTCAATGCACAGAAATTCAGGCTGTTCCCACCACATCCCTAAGCTGCTGCCCCACAGTAAACATCCATGGATGTGAGCAGCCAGGATCTCTAAAAATCATTATCACTCATTTCTGTCCTACCTTAGTCTTTTTTTTTTCACTCAGGGATGGTTTCCTGTAAGAATATGTGTGGTATGTTTTTGTATTGGAAGCCTTACACCTACAGACACATTGGGCACAAGGCAGTCCAAGTGACCACTCAACCTCTGTGCAGGTTTTACTTGACCTAATAATGGCTTTCTGGGCTACGGGCCCTCTCCACATCTCCAGCATATATATAAACTGTTGCATCGTTTATTTATTCAACAGACGCTGCCAAGGAAGAAAAACATGCCTCGTCTTCATTTCTCAGAAGTGTATAGCTGTGCTATGTGAGGCTTCAAAAAAAAAAAAAAAAAAAAGGATACAGAGGGTGTGGGGTTGATCTCAGCACAAAACTTTAGGGGAAACAGCTTTTCAAATTAAATAATATGCTTTTGCTTTACTTAGTCCTAAGCAGACAGAAAGCTGTAGACAGTGACAGGCAGCCACCAGCTCTGGCTTCTGTTGGGAATTGAGGCAAGGTGACAGTAGCGTCTAAGTGCTTGCAGGCCAGAAGGCAGGATTTACTATAATCATAACAAAAAAGCTGAGTGACCTTCCTACTTTCCCAGCCTCACACTGAGCTCAGCATTGTAGCCTAGTGGTACTTTCCAGATAAGGCATGGTTGGTGTTCCCATTTGAAATGTAACAAGAACCTCAAAAGCCCTCAGAGTTCCTATAGCTAGGGAGACCAGAGAAGGGACTCAGTGCCTGGTATGTCTGAACACCTCCCCACTCCCAGATGGGGGAGGACTCACAGTGACAATCTCAAACACCTTTTCCTTTCATTTTCTACTCCTGGCTGATTATAAATTTCTAATCTGAAGTGGGAGTGGGGGGGGGCTTAAAGTCAATTTGTTTGAGTATAAACTTATTTCTAAGTTCAGCTCCAGTTTGATATTCTGAGCATGGTTACCCCAGGATGTAATTAGCATTTGTCCTTTCCCGTTGTATTATACTTACAGTGACTGCAAATGACTCTATGTAGAGGTGTACTGTGCCCCCAAAAGCCTGTGCTCAACCCTCAGACTGTGCTATCATTGCTAACTGACTGCCACATTGCTATAGGACGACGGAGTGTATGGCTGACAACAAGCTGGCAGGCTCTCTAGGCACCTCCCACTCTAGAGAAGTGCTTCCCAAGTCCTATCTTTTCCTAAGTAGACTGTCCTTTCCATGCAGTTCCTTAAGGGGACAGTGCGTCGAGTCATAAGGATGAAATAGTTTTTGGAGATAGGGGGATCTGCTCAGGGCAGTGTATTCAGCACCCCTAACTTTATCCAAGAAGGCTATTAGCAAAGCCCACCCAGTCACTCTGAAGTCTGAGCTTCCCTAAGGCACAGTACTGATATTATGTAAACTCCAAGGTACGGTCATTGGCCAGTGACATTCTGTGAGGGTCGGGGGGGGTATGAGCTGCACCCAATTGGTGGAGGATGCTTTAACTTGCCAGGTTGTTTTGATGACATGTATGACATTTCTGATGGCTAAATGATCTCCCCAACCATTCTCTTTGCTTCTCAAGAAGGAAGAGGGACTTTGCCAGATTCCTGTGACTTTTTTTTAATGGAATGACAGAGGTCACAGAAAGCAATCCAGTAACACTCCAGGCCAGACATGAAGTGCTTTGCATATTTCAAATCACTTAGCCCCCAACAACTCAAATCACTTATCCCCCACCAACTCCCTTGTGTTAGGGATGAGAAAGCAAGGAAAGAGGGAAGTGACTCATGCAAGGCCACAAAGACAGTCTTCCACAGAGCTAACATTCCAACCTGGCCTGTCTGGCTCTACATCCACAAGAAGCAGAAACGATCTCCCTCATCACACCACTTTACTGTACGGATATAAAATTCCGCAACCCACTTGTGAGATGCAAACTGAATCTGTGAGTTCTCTGCAGGGCTTAGGGTCATAGTTGCCAGGAACAGGATATGACCCCATGAACTGTGTGACAGCTATATCTGGGAAATGGTAAGAATGGTAGTTCCCAAGAATTTTGTTCCCATTACCTCTTTATGTTCTCAAACACTAGTAAATGCCCTCAAGCACTTTTTCTTTATGTCAGTCATCCATCAATATTTATTCAATTAGAAACAAAATCTGAGGCACTTTCAAATAGTCATTTATTTAAAATAGCAATAATAGATTCATTGCATGTTGGCATAAGTAACATAATTTGACAAATATATTTTTCAAAGCAGCAAATTTATAATAAATAGCATTGCCAACATTTTTGCCATCCGTCCAATATCTAGCTTAATAGAAGTTTATCAAGAGCCTTTCTGATTTTGTCTTCTATGTACATTATTAGGTTATTTAGGCTAGAATGTGTGAAGAAAATATGACAATTAGAAAAGGGAATTATGCAGTAAGAAAAGGGGGACATACTTTAATAATCTGTTCTTATAATTACAGACAGTCTTTTTTATATATCTGAAGTCCTCTAGTAGTTTGTAAAGAGATAAATACAGAAAGTGTAATTATATTGATGTACTTATTATGCAATGTGTCTTGGTCCATGCAGGATGCTACAACAAAATACTATACACTGGAATTTTTAAAACAGCAGAATTTTTTTTTCTCACTGCCAGGGAGGTTGGGAAGTCTAAGATCAAAATACTGAAAGATTCACTGTCTGCTAAAGGGCTATTTCTTAAGTGTTACCTTCTCAGTGTAAGTTCCTAAGGCAGAAGAGGCAGATCTCCCCAGATCTTATCTATAAAGATACTGTTCCTACTCCTAAGGGCAAAACCAGTGATCAGTTTTGATCCCCCCACCCCTGAATCATATGCAAGAGCCTAAGAGCAATTGATTCCCAAAGGCATCCCTTCTAATGTGATCAGTTTGAGAGTTGGGTTTCTAAAAGGAGTTTAGAGAAACCGAATGAACCCAGTGCAAACTGTTAAATTAAAAGCTATTGATCTGTCTTGCTCTGCTGAATTTTTAGGATCTATAACCATGTGGCATTGCATTGGTCATTTACTAGATATCATGTATCCTGTTAAACGGCATCTTTCAAAATTGGAAACCTTTCATCACAATGTATCAAAAGGTCCCATTCTTAACACTGCCCCAAGATTGTTTAACAACAGCAGACCCAAGTTTTCAAACACCAAAAGCTCAAATTGTAACACTGGCAACCAACACTTTCATATCTCTTTTTTAGAGGCTTCTTTCCAGGAACACTGGCAACTGGATAGACTGTGTGCCTCTCCATCATTCCTTCAAGTAAAGACTGATGGTTGAGAAAGTCCCTGCTTTGCTCCCAACTTACTTTCTTCACACTTTCCTAGATACCACACCTGCTGTGCCATGGGGGGCTAACTCTACTTCCAACTTTGTCACACAGAACACTAAAAGCCACGAAGGCAGCTGGGGGTGGTGATACATGCTTGAGATGCCAGCCCTCAGAAGACTGAGGTAGGAGAATCACTAAGTCTGAGCTTAGCCTGGGAGATATAATGAGACCATGTCTCAGAACAGCAGTAACAAGAAAACATGAACCCAAGAGTTTAGACTAAAAGATTCAATAAAATTGATAACGTTTACTGAGGAACTAAAGTCATTCTCCACTGCTATTGAATGATTTGTTTATTTTTTTTTTTAACTATGAGGATCCTGTGGTGAAAATGCAGCCACTACTCAGCATCCCACATCTCTATTTGTTGTTGCTTTTATACCAACAGCACAAAGCCCAGCACAGTGAAAAGTCAGGTATCTTAATGTAAACAGGATGGTCACCACACCCTTGTGGTACCCTAGAGAGCCTTGGAATCCCTACAGGCTGTTCTAGAGAAGCACTGCGCTGAAGGATCCCAGTGATGGAGTGCTGAGCACCACGCACAAGCTGATGGGTGCTGGGATAAATGCACAGATGGACCTTTCAGTCCCTATTGTCAGAGTGACCTCTGATGAACCCTGTGACCTCTCCCAGACACAGTTTCCTCATATAAAAGACAGAGTCAGTACAGTCCATTGTTAAAGGGTAAGAGTTGTGCTTTCAGAAATAGTCTTTGAAAACCAATCTAAAGGGCTGGAGAAGTAGCTTAGCAGCTTAGAGTGCTTCTTCTAGCACAGGACCAAGATTCCCAGTGCTTACGTGATGGCTCACAATCATCCATAATTCCTGTTTGGGGGGGATCAGATGCCCTCTTCTGACCTCTGTGGGCATCAGGCATATATGCATGCAGGCAAAAGATTCATACACATAAAATAAATCTTAAGAAAGAAAGAAAGTGAATTGAAAGACACTCTCCTCAGAAACTTCTGGCAGAGCTGAAGAGACAGCTCTACCCATTTCTGCTGAGTCAGAGAAGCGTGTAACTGCTGAAGAGAAGGTAATTGCGTGCTACAAACAGAAACTTAAAGGGTGGAAGCCACCACAGTCCGCCCGGGCACTATAACTGTTCCTTCTGGTCAGGCCTTTGGAGGTGTTTGTGATAAAGCTGAGTTCATCTACTTTCTACATCTATCTGATTTGCCTGCCACAGCAGGTAAGGAATGGCACCCAGAGGCTCAGTGCTCTCGGGTCCCCGCTCAGGTGACTGTCATCGTGATATACACACTAACCTTTGTGTGTCATATACTCAGTTTCTGCCAGGCCAGCTCCCCCACAGAAAAGCATGTTGGAAAGCACATTTTTGACAGTGATGTTTTCATCCAGAGTCAGTCTGATTTGTTTTTGTTTTAAGTGCATCATCCTCCCACAGAAAACCTTTACAAGTAACAAACTCTAGACCAAGGTGACCCAGCATATTAGATACTGATGCTGCGAGCTGGTCTAAGCATCTTTATTCCAAAACTCCATCCTGGATCATTCTCGTACCTACCTTTTCCTTTCTTTCAACTTGCCATATATTAATTTTTCTCTTTGATATACTTCTAGCTATAGAAAAAAGTAAAGCCCTTTTCTCTATTAAGTAGCACCAGTTTGGGCGCATGGTGTGTGTGTGTGTGTGTGTGTGTGTGTGTGTGTGTGTGTGTGTGGTGCATGCAACCCTCCACCCCCACCCTGTGCCTGTTTGAGAGCATATGGAGGCCAGAGGAAGGCACTGATGGATTTCCTTCATCATTCTCTGTTTTATTACATGGAGACAGGGTATCTCTCTGAGAACCAAGAGCTTTCAGAATCTGCCCACGCTCCTTGACACTATGGTAACAGGTATGAATAGACATGACTGTTTTTGTTGTTGTTTGTTTGTTTGTTTTTGCACGGGTTCTGGGGTTCAACCTCAGGTCCTCAAGACAGTAGAGCTCTTACCCCTGGAGCCACCTCCCTGGCCCCAGCAGTGCCAGTTCTGAACGCAAACATTTAACTGGAACTCGGTGCCTTTCTGACCACAGGGCCCTGTGTGACTTTCACATCACACACCCAAGAAATTGGCCCTAATCTAGCATTTTCTGTTCCTGCCACACTGGACCATGAAGTGTTAGACTCACCTGGTCCCTTTCTTTTGAAGGTCCCCGAGGCATATTATCCCCTTCGCCTGAAACAAGATGGCATTCCAGTGACCTGGGCGTCTCCTCTTTCTCCTGTAAGCTCAGCACAGCTTTCACATCCTTAGGCAAGCACGCCCTCCGTGTCCCACCAGATCTGGCCTCAGCGCCTTTTCTTCAGTCTGTATGTGGTGCTCCCTGCTTCTTAGCTAGGGATGTAGCTGTCTGCTTCTCTTCCTGGACTGCAAGCAGTAGTGTGTTGACCATAGGTGGGGTTGGCTGTGTTCATCATGTTTCGATGGTACCTGGCACTCAGTTCCTAACATGGACTGCATGAATGGATGGATTACCTAGCAAGAAAATGCTTGTGCAACGGGAGCATAAGTATTCAGTATGCTCCGTAATTAGTGTGACTTGAGTTCTAAGTTATGTTCAAAGGGGCCAAATAGTGTTTCGGGCTGACATGGGAACACTAAGTGGTCCCTGAGCTGGTCCTATTTGTAGCCAGTCTTTTCTACAACCTAACAGCTGCTTGATTACACCTTACCCTTATGTTTTAAATACCCAAATCATCCATCCTGGTGTTTCTAGTGTAATGCAGTATCAGGGGTTTATTTGATGTATTAGTCAGCTTTCTGTCACTTTCAAAAAAAATGCCTAAAAAGACAATACACAGGACAAAATACCTGGAAAAAGAACTGGTTTCTTATGGTTTACAGTTTCAATGCGTGGAGCCTGGGCCATGTTGCTCGGGATAAGAGGTGAGACTATTTGAGGCCTTTGGCCTGAAGTGATGCTGAGAATCATGGTGTAGGCGTTAGGTAGAACCAAACCGCTTACCTCATGGCAGCCAGGAAGGAGAACGAGATGGAAATGGGGAGGCGGGGATAGCTCTACCCTTCACAAGAATGCTTCCACTGACCTGCTTTGTGTAGCCAGACTCCGACAGCCCATTCAGGTATAGATTCATCAATGTATTGTCAATCCATCCACCATGTTATTGTCTTCATGATTCGCACCTCTGACTGCTGTATATGGAATTAAACTGCCAATGAATGAGTCTTTGGGTGGGGGTCACTTCCTCAAACCGTAATAGCTGGTCTTCTTTTTTTTTAACTTTTTAAAAATGTAATTTATTTATATATATATATATTTTTTTTTAATTTATTTATTTTTATCTCAATCACAGGTTAGGTTCTTTGAATCCCAGGCATAGCCCCCTCCCTCATCTCCCTCCTCCCCGCCCCCTCCAAGTCCACCAACAGGGGAGGACCTCCTTCCCTTCCATCCAACCCCAGCTTATCCTGACTCCTCAGGGTTGGCTGCAAT
>CM053749.1:22741009-22827822 GCA_028658305.1 Pachyuromys duprasi
AGCTCCCATACCTCGTCCTGGTCCAGGCAGTATGGCTGAAGCAATGCCAGACCAAGGGTGAGGCACCTCAGAGTAGATGTCCTTCTCCCTAACTTTATCCCATGGACCACTTTATTGATTTTAGGCACACCTAAAACCCAGAGGAGGATTGTCACATGACTTAAACCTATCACTTCATATATAGCACACTTAGAATTTGAACCCAGATATCTTGGCTCCATACTTCAGTAGCCTACCCATCCCAGAGTGCTAGCATACCCCTCTGCAATATAAGTGGCCTTTGGACAGCTGAACATCACTGCCTGAAGTCTACAAGTACTCTCAATAACACAAGAGCTAAATTGCTAAAGAGGACATGTCTCAAAATTTCAGCACATTGCAAAACGTTTACTACAGGGCTTGCTTTACAGTCAGAGTTCAAGAAATAAATATTCACAAATAGAAGAAAAAAGAATATTCTTGTGGCCTTACTATTTTAATGAAGGGAAACAGTTATAATAGACATTAACCCAGCCGAAGGGGCAAAATGCATTAATATCGCAACATGTTCTGCTCTTTAAGAAGTTAGCTGTTCAAGCTCCATGGGGAATCTTGAACTCACAGAGTCTGACTCCCACTGATTCAAAAGACAAAATTACCTGCTCCTACTGTGAGTGGGGGAGGAGTAGAGAGACATAATGGAGGCTGAGGGTGTGGGGGGGGTTGATTCTGCTACAACAATGTGCTATGTGGAAACCAGGGTGAAGGAAATGAAAAAGCAATGTTCATGCTTAAGATGCATGACTAGTCCTGGCTATACTGCCAACCCATGCAAGATGCTTTCAAGCACAGAAGATGTTGTCACATGACAATAGGCTGGGCAAAGCTTTAGCCTTTGATTCTTTTTATTAACAGTCCTTTGTCTTTTGTTTTGAACTTTGTTAGCAAATTCCTTAATTCCAGTCTAGGCCAAAGACAAGGGGAAGTCTACCAGGAAGACTAAGAAATTGGGATAAAGCACTCCCCATACAAAGACTACACAAGCACCTGCTGAGTGACATCCCTAACCCATAAAATACTTCCATTTTATTCTCCATAGAATGAACATGCAGGTCTGATCTCTAGAGGCCAAGACTAGTTGAACATTCCGAGCCTGTGGAAGAAATTGTGTGGAAGTCTTGGGCTTGTGGATCTGGCCCAGTACAGGCTCTGTCTTCAGCCTGGGCTCCCAGCATTCACCCTTATTGCTCTCTTCTTCTGCAGGGGAAATCTGTGCATTCAAGATCCATGGGCAGGAGCTGCCCTTTGAGGCTGTGGTGCTCAATAAGACGTCTGGAGAGGGCCGACTCCGGGCCAAGAGTCCCATCGACTGTGAGCTGCAAAAGGAGTACACATTCATCATCCAGGCCTATGACTGTGGGGCGGGGCCCCGGGAGGCAGCCTGGAAAAAGTCACACAAGTGAGCTCCCTGTCTCCCCCTTCTGCCCTGGGCCACCCACCTCCATTTATTCTAATTTACAAACTGTTCTTTAAATATGTCCACCTAGAGGTCACACCACAGGCATGGTTGGAAGGTGGTTTGACACTCTCAATTCTGTTAGCATCTCTTTGCCTAGGAGCAGAAAGTGGGCTGTGGGAGTGGCGGTGGTTGGGGGATGAGGCGCTCATGTTTTAACTGGTCATATTTGAAAAAGACCCAGGTGTGGCCAAGGTGATGGTGAGTACCCCCAGAGCATTTGCATAAGCTAATTTCTATAGCAGGAATACTGTGCTTGATTTTCTTCTCTGGAAAAGACTCCTAGGCCACCTCCAGAATGGAATGAAAACATTGCTTCCTAGACAAGGCTTTCCTTAAGTCCACCCCTTTCCTCAGATCCAGTCTAAGTTTTTTCAGCATTTCTGCAGAGCTCTTTGTTTCTCTCTGTCACATACTTCTCACCTTGACCCAACCCTGTTCTCTCCCTTATGGGGTTTGGCTCAGAGCATAACAGAGCACAAGAAGCACAAGACTTCTTTCTGGGTGGAAGAATGAATGACTCGAGGAAAGGAATTGGGGGGGGGAGGGAGAAGTTGGAGAGGGAATGTGTAACCTGAGGTGGGCAATGGGGGAAATGACAAGGAATGGGGAGGATTCTGTAGGACAGACTTGCTCAGCATCAAGGCAGGTTGCTACAGCTTGGCTCCCAGAGGAAGGGAAGACAGAGTGCTCAGGTACCAACGTCCTTGACAACCCTGAGGCCTGGTCACTCACACTGCTGTGGGCGGGATCAATGCCCCACAACATATGGTGTGATTCCCCCTTTACCATCATTTCTTTCTTTCTGCTGCAGGGCTGTGGTCCACATCCAGGTGAAGGATGTCAATGAGTTTGCTCCCACCTTCAAAGAGCCAGCCTACAAGGCCATTGTCACAGAGGGCAAGATCTATGACAGCATCCTGCAGGTGGAAGCCATTGACGAGGACTGTTCCCCCCAGTATAGCCAGATTTGCAACTATGAAATTGTCACAACGGATGTGCCTTTTGCCATTGACAGAAACGGTAAGTGTCCTGAGAAGATACCAGTACAGGCAGGGAAACAAATTCACTGTCCCTGCACCCAAGGCCAAGAGGGGTCCCAAATGTAATTGATTGTGGTAACTCAATAGAGACCCTTTACCTAGGCAGCATGACCCAATTCTGCACTTGAGTTGATGGCTCGTATATAATTAGAACCTTGTTAAGTTTAAACTACTTCCAGGAAACCCCAGGAACCTCTATGAATATGGTCGGGAGAACTCATAATCTCACACATTTGAATACAAAACAAAAACAGTTTCCTGGAAATTTTATTTAGTTATTATCTAGGTGTGCACCTGATCATCATCTTGGTCACATCTGGATCCCTTACAGTATTTTCAGTTATAACGTGAGTGCCCCCCAATCACCAACAACAACCACTTGCTTCTGCTTCCAGGCAAAGCGGTACTAACAGAATTGGGAATTTTAAACTACCTTCCAACCATAACTTTGTTAAGAAACCTTTAAAACTCTTGCCAACTTCCCCTTTGAGAATCCCAACTGTAGCAGAGCCTTTCCCCCAAACCCAGTTTGAATTGAACTAAAAATGGTCCCATAAAACCATTTGGATATTTTCCATCACCATTAACATGACTCTTATTATAATGTACACATGGCCAGAGGTCCAATCAACTCAGTCCACTTGGACTATAACTTGATTGCAACGTAATGAAATGGTATTATTTGCTGAGTACCTTGTTCACTATTAGTGTGAGTTGTGTGGGTACTTTATATTGTGCCCACTTTGCTTTAAGTAACAGTTAGGTAGCACAGAAGGATGCAAAAGTTGCAAGACCTGAAACATCTGTAACCAAGTATTAGGTTTGGTGATAGACTCAGAGTGGAGCTAGAACAGATCTTAAAATAGACACAAGTCTGGGAGCTTACCAAACAGAAGGGAGAGAGGGAGAGAGAGAGAGAGAGAGAGAGAGAGAGAGAGAGAGAGAGAGAGAGAGAGAGAGAGAGAGAGAGAGAGAGAGAGACATGAAGGAGACATGAAAAGTGAAAAAAATTGCTGGGAATTGGAGTTAGAATGCAAATTAGATTTGAGAATCCCGTCAGCCACCATTGACAGTGGGCAAAAATTAGTCACTTGCTCCTAAGTCTTCTGGAATGCTTCAAGAGGGAAGCTTGCTCTGTGGTATACTCTTCTGCATCTTCAGAACAATAGCAGGGTCCAGAAAGCAAGGGAACACCTGCACCCTCACTTGCAAGTAGCGTCCCAGATCTGCCTGTCTATTATGACAGGAGGCTAAGAGGTACATGTCTAGACACGGTTCATTATACAGAGCAGGAGGAAAGAGAGGGTGGGAATACTGGAGGGAAGATAAGTTTTATCTGTAGAACCTTCCAGAACCATTCCCACACAGCTTCTCCAGCAAGCCAAGCCCTATGAAAAGCTGGCCCGTACCCACTACACATAGACATACACAAACCATAAATTACAAAAGAACTTTAGTGTTTTTCTCCTCTGGGTTTCTATTCCCCGGTCATCAGCTTTTCAGCCCGTCCCAAAACGCTTGGGAATCTGGGGCATGACAAGTACATGGTAAATAGCAAGACAGCTGAGTGGAGACATCTGTGATTAGTGGTCAAGCTGCACGTGGCCTCCTGGCCCTTGTTCGCAAGAGCTCCCAGGGTAAGAGGAGATGCAAATTCTTCCATCTGAGGGTAAACGGCCCCAGTCAAGAAGATAATTACTCACCTTGATGAGCCATTCCGCTAACATATGCCAATTTATTTCCCTGGCTGTCTCATTAAAAGTGAGTAATGGGCCTTTGCCAGGCCTCTGCCTCCAACTTTGGTTTACAACGTGAGATGGCAGGGAGAGTTGGACCCCAACAGAGAGGTTTACAAAAGTGGCTCTCCATGTAATGAAGACAGGACCTGGGCAGCCCCCAGTCTAATGAGCTTCCCGGCGGGCTCTTATCTATCACTTCTGTGGCAACCTTCTCAGCTCCTTGAAGAAGGTCTTTGCATATGAGCACATCATGAAAGTCGTTGCTGAGTCTCAGATCCCTCCCTAGACCACAAAGTTTTCCACATTCTTCAGTCCACAGCTAAGTAGATGCTCCTAGTTCTTCAACTTGCCAGGCTCTTTGCTTTTGAGAAGAAAGGAAAAGACACAGGAGCAGAAAGAGTAGAGATACTTAGGTGGAGTTAGAACGACCTCTTGTACCTACAGGCCCAACATCTTTCACCTGTAACCGTTGACCTCCTTCCATGTGATACCTTTGCGGTATCAGCTCCAAACTCGCTGTGGGGTTCTGAGTCTGTGAATGGAGTATGTGTTCAGAGTACTCATCACATAAGTAGTGCTGAGTAATACTGCTATCTATGGTCATCAGATACTTGTTCCTGTGACTGGGCCATGGGGTTTTGTCAGTCTCCATGAAATCTTGGCTGAGATGATGCACATAGAACTTTGAAGTGAGGTTTTTGCCACCATCTTGGAAAGTTCTAGTACCGGGTGGTATACAGGCTCCATCTGCTGGCTCTCGGCCAGCCTCTCTGAAATAAACAGAATCTGGATTCCTGTTTTCAGTAGACAAGCAGAGAAACGGAACCCTAAGGCAGGAAGAATTTCCTAATTCGTTGCCATATTGTTGGCACTTGAAGCTTCCCACTACAGACCTCTCCCTTGATGATACCTGAATGGAACAGAGAGGAGTTTAGGTTCATAAACATAATGTGGGGTAAGATCACCAAGGAGGCAGAGAAAGAGGCCCCGGTTTGTTTCCCCAACAAAGAACAAGTGTGCAGCCATGCATACATGAAAACAGCCAGTCTTGGACAATAGGATCAAATTAAGAAATTATACGACAATGGAAGAAATACTGAGAATAACTATGCAAAAATTAAGTAAGAACATTAGTTTCATTTTACCTACATCAGCCCATCCCCCAGACTGAGAGGGAATTCCTGAGCTCACATATTCCTTTCATAGAAAAAAAAAAAAAAAGGAGAGTATGCTGAATATCCAGCTTCCCCAGTCTTTCAAAACAGTTCCCAAAGGACTTACTTACTATCGAGGAGGCCAACATAGCCAAGACATCAGGTAATATCCGGAAACAAATTAGATGGTCAGAGTCTCTCAGTGTCAGCCATGTGGTCTCCAGTGACCTGCTCTTCAGAGGTCACCAGTAACCTTCACTGGGTTCCTCTTCCTTTCTCTTGGTCACCACTGCACAGCCCTGTAGCTTTCATTATCATGTATTGCTGAAAATAAATGGTATCAGGCTAATGTTTAGTATTTGCCCTATAATCATTATTGTGGCCTATCTAAATCCCTGGTGTTAGGGCACAGAATACACTGAAAGAACAACCCCAGACTTGATTAGTATGCATGCAACAAAGGGTGTTTATTTTGCAGAAGTCCAGCATGCTGGGGTCACCACCTTTACAACATGGTAGCCCAAAGGCCCCTTTTAAAGTGAGAAAGGGTCACTGTGGCTACATGACCTTGATTGAAATTGGCGGGTGCCCATGGAGACTATGTGACTCTGATGAGGACTAAGATGCTTTTCAGACAGGTAGTTAAGGGACCTTATCTTCCCCAGGACAGATGTCTTGGCTGTTTCTGACTGTTTGCCCTTTTTCTGTGGTTTTTCCTGTAACTCGTAGGCCTGTTCTGTCTAGCAAGAAAATAAAGCCTGTCATGGAGTTGGTTAGGCCCATTTAGCCAGGCTCTTTCACTATCACAATCAGTAAAAGACACAGATACCTGCTAGATTTTAGACTAGCCTATTTCACTCAGAGCAAGACTGTTATTAACCCTCTAAACTGTCTTTACCTCCCAGCCCCATCCCAGGTTACCTCCCAACCATAATTCCATAAAGACTTGCTTATTCTTCATCTGGGCCAATTCCTCCATCCATGTCCTCCATGCCAGCCATGTGCTTCTTCCGTGCTAACCATGTCCGTGTGTGTTAGCGCACAGGCCGATGCACTAGCCCTCTCCTAGGTTGCTTTGCAACTTGTGATGTCATCATGTGCAGCTGCCAGGTGCCAGGTGTGTGGTAGAAATAGAGCCTATCCTCCTTTTTTGCCACTAAGGAATCCATAGTTTTTCACATTTTCAGTCTCCAGGTATTTGAGCTGCTACTCCTCTATACGCTCTCTCTGGGAGATAAACCTAGCTGCTTCCTCCCAGGGCACCCAACCAGACACCAGTACAGCCAGAGAGTCATAAACAATTGACCTGTGTACCCACTGCAAGCATAGGCTGACCATGACATACGCACTTGTTAATAAGGCTGACCATGATATAGGCACTTATTACTAATCCTTGAGCCCCAAAGCAGCTAGTCTCAACTCTTATTATCAGGTCTCTCAGCTAAACATGTGCCTGCATCTATCTTATGTAATCATGTGCATGCCTTCCAGCCCTACCTCCCTCCCCTCACCAAACCCTACAATCCTGTTCACTCCTCAAATTGGTCGCCATAGCCACAAACATGAGCATTGTAAGCTCTGATGCCTCTAGCTATAGCTGTGTAGGGAGCCACTCACCCTGTCATTGATGCCCATTGGCTCCCATTGCTCACCTTTGAGGCTACAAAAATGTATGCAACCAGGCCCAGCGGCATCACCCCATCACTTGCACCACCACCACCAGGCTTGAATTTATAGCTAGTTCCTGCATCTGCCTACGTACATTCTGCCAACTTGAGCCCTACTGTTAGACATATACAGACAATTGGTCTAATCTCCATTGCTGGCTCCCATGCACCAAATGGATAAACAAAGCCAGTGTTTATAATAGGTTATGTACACATTGCCAGCCTTATGCCTGTAGCTCTGTGCATATACAGTACCATACCCAGAGATTCACAGTTGACCTTACCCTGACTCTTGCCATCATGTGCATTCCTGCAACCAGTCAGATGTTCAACAATGGCCTCAGCATCTGCTCCTTGTCACAGCTACCATGAAGACACCAAGCTGCCCCTCTGCCACCATATCCCTTGCAGTACCAAGGACCACATTTTGCTGATATTATGAATCCCAAATTCCTGAAACAAGTCATCATGGTCTCCCTTTCACACCTGGAACCACATTCTTGATACCAAGTGTGATGCTACAGTATGTCCCCTCAACCCACACAGTGAAGGTATTTCATTCCGGAAGCCATTCCCAAAAGTCTAGAAAGGGTGGCTGAGTTTTCTTCAAATGCTCAGGCAACTACTGAAGACTACAAAAGTCGCTCTCACTGCTTACATACAATTTCAGTTCCAGGGGAACCAATGCCCTCTTCTGGCCTCTATAGGCAACAAGCATGTGTGTGGTATATAGATATATATGCTTGAGCTGAAGCAAAATGATGCTGTTTAATAATATCAAAGCTTGTGAAAGTCATTGGTACGGATAAGTACATATCAAATTACAATATTATGGGTACTATCATGGTGGTAGGTAAATTACCTACAAATATATCTTGAAGACAAAAGTATTAAGACTAAGTACAATTAAGATAATATACAATGGAAACAAAAGCAGATAAACTGTGACATCCAAACACACACCTGAAAATAGGGGGTGCAGAGCTTTTACTGAAGTTAAGTTGTTGTCACTCTTGAAAAGACCAGTATAACTATATTTCATGTAAGCCTCATAGTAACCGCAAAGGGGAAAGCAAGAAAAGTATACTACTATAGAAAATTATCAAAGAACAGAGAAAGTAAAGAGAGGCAATGAATAGACTCAAGATCTAGAAAACTACTGGAAAATAATTTAAAATAACAATATTAAGTCCTTGTCTACTAATAATTATTTTAAATGTAAATGGGCTAAATTCACCAATCAAAATTCACAGTGATTAAATGATGAAAAAGTAGAATTTAAGTAAAAGGATATCAATAGACAAAGAAGGTCAATATCTAATGATGAGGATAAATTTATCAATGGGCTAACTATTATAAAAACTATGTGTACATCATTAAAACATCTAAATATACAAAGCAAATACTCACAGACCTGAAAGAAAAAAACAAACAATAATACAATGATAGCAAGAGTCTTTAATACCCACCTTTAGAAATTGACAGATCATCTGGACAGAAAATCAATAGGAAGGCATTGCACTTAAATTATACTTTAAAGCTCAACACACACAGAGCCATTTTCTCAACAGCAGCAGAATACAAAGCACACAGGAGACATATTCAAGTTAGATAATATTGGAGCACAAAACCAGCCTTAAATTTAAGAATAAAATCACATCAACCACCTTTTTCGACCACAACTATATGAAACTAGAAAATGATAACAGGAAGAAAACGAAGATGGAAAATTCGGAAATATGTGTAAATTATGTAACATTCACCTGACAAACAATGGGTGGAGGAAATAATTGAAGAAATAGGTAAGAGTGGAGGTATAACAGATCCAAACTTAAGCTGTTAAAAAAGCAGATCTAAGAAGGTAATTTATGGTGGAAATAATTGTATTTTAAAAAGACAAAAAAATTGACTTACTGTTATACTTCATAGAAATATAAAAAGAACAAAGTAAGTCCAAAATTCACAGAAAGGTGAACTAACCATGATCAGAGCAGAAATAAATGAAAAAAAAAAACTGGACAAATAATAGAAAATAAAATCAGTGAAAGATATTGTGCAAAGATAAAATTGACAAACTAGTAGCTATATCAGAGAGACAAAAAAAGGAAACAAGAAAACCGATAACCCAGAAATACAAAGGAAAGTAAGAAACTGCTAAAAAAATGATTATGCATCAGTCAACTGAATAACCTAAAAGAAATGGGAACATAGAGTCTACCATGGCTGGGTAAGTAGAATGAGTAAAGAGACTGACTGAATCAGTAATTAGAGAATGTGGTCTCCTATCCTCGAGAAGCCTAGGGCTTGATCACTTCATGGCCATTTACCAAATACTTAAAGACCAGTCCTTCTCAAACTCTCCTTACAAAGATTAAAGAAGAGAAAGAACTTCCCAACTTTTTTGAAGGCTAACTTCTGTACCAAAATCAGATAAGGACACTACCATAAAGGAAAAATTTCCACCAACATCCACAAGGAACTTAGAAGCTGAAGTAATCCTCAACAAAATACTAGCATAATTCCTTAGTTACTTTTCCTGTTGTGAGCAAATGTTCTGACAGAAGTGATTTACAGGAGAAAGGGTTTATTCTGCCTCACAGTTCAAGCAGAGCCCATCTTGGTGGAGAAGACAGGGCAGCTGGTTACACCTCTTTAATGGTGTGAATCTCCTTAACAGCTAGCTACAGCTGCCTTGCTCACACACCTTTCCTCTGCCAAACAGCTTATCTTTAAGTTCAATTTCACACAAGTTCTCATGAAATGGCAGAAAGAAGTCAGACTCTTGAACAAAGTATTATACAAGTTGACCCTAGCTCAGCTCTAGTAGAGTCCTTGTTCCTGTCTGAAATCTTGTGAACCAGGCATCTACTATGTTTTTTTTAATCCCTGAGCAGTGTCTTTTAACCCCCTAGTAGAGGTGCCCATTAAGTTCTCTTTATAGTATTCAAGGTATTTTATAACCCAGAGCTCCAAAATGTCCCAAACTCCTCCCACCAATCCCACAGGCCTAAGAACCACGTGGTCAAGTTCATCATAGCAAGTCCCTGTTTCCCAATACCAAACTGTCTTAGTTACTCTCTCACTGCTGGGATAAGATAACTTGACAGAAGCAACTTAAGCAAGAAAAAAATTTACTTTGGCTTGTTCTTCCAGGGGGCTTGTCTTATTTAGAGTTCTATTGCTGTTTAAAGGAAAATTAATTGGGGCTGGCTTACAGTTTCAGAGGCTTAGGCCATTATCTTCATGGTGGGGAGCATGGGAATGCAGGCTGGAGAGGTAGCTGAGAATATTTCATGCAAATCAGCAGGCAGCAGGAAGAGGGAGGCACTGGGCCTGGCCTGAGAATTAGAAACCAGAAAGCCCACCCTCAGTGACAAACTTCCTCCAATAAGGACACACCCACTCCAACAAAGCCACACCTCCTGATCCCTGTCAAGTAGGGTCACTCCCTAATGACCAAACGTTCAGATCACTGAGTCTATCGGGGCCATTCTTATTCAAACCACCACGGGATATAATCCATCCTGGCAAGGTTGTGCTGCTGGCATGTAAGGTACGGTGGCAGGAACAGGAGGCTGGCTGGTCACATTGCATCCTCACTCAAGAAGCAGAGGGTCGACAGGAATTGGAGATGGGCCATAAAGCCTTAAGGCTCATCCTCAGTGATTCACTTCCTCCAGTGAGGCCCCACCTCCTACAGATTCGACAAGCTTTCCAAATAGTCCCATCAGTTAGGGACTAAATGATCAAACACATGAACCTACTGGAGACATTTCACCTTCAAACTATAACACATACTAAATTCCACCATGATCAAGTAGAATTTATCTTTGAGATAAAAGGAAGTTTCACCACACACAAATCAAATGATGTAACATATCATATTTACTAAAGAAAAGACAAAAACACATGACCATTTGAATAGATGCAGAAAATATATTTGACAAAATATCAATATTCTTTTCATGATAAAACAAATACTTCTCAGCAAACCAAGAAGATAAGCAATAGAGCAAGAAAAAAAAACAATTAACTAAAAATATTTTTGCCATAAATAAAGCAATCAACAAAGCAAAAAGCAGCCTACAGAGTAAAGAGAATATTCATAAGCCAAGCCAGATGCACAATAATGAGTTATTCAAAACATATACAAGATTCAAAAAGTCCTTAGGAAAATAAGTGCCAAGCACCTGAATAGACTTCCTCCCAAAGAAAACATCTAAATGGCCAGAAGGTATGAGAAAAGATTAACCATAAGTGAAACACAAGTTAAAACCTCAAGGATATTTTACCCTTCAACTGTTATGATCGCCTTTATCAAAAAGCCAAGAGATTCATATCACAAATGTTATAAGTTGCTTTAAGAAAAGGAACCCCTTGTATATTGTTGGTTGGGATATAAATTTTTAGCCATTCATTACAGAAAATAAAAATTAAAGATAGAATTACTATATACTCTAACATCCCCAGTCCTTAGAAAATTGCATTCTTTAGGGAATAATTCACTCCCATAATTTATTGCAATATAATTTGCAATAACCAAAACACAGAACCCTAAAGTATCTGCAGAAAAAAGAATGGACAAGGAAATGAAAGAGACATGCATACATACACAGATTGATATATGCAGACATGCACATTGTAAAAGTGTTCAATCTTAAAAAAAACAAAAAGAAGAGGAAAGTTCATTTTGCAGCAAGTTAGAAAATCTAAAGGGCATCATATTTGGTGAAATAAACAAGAGATAATTTTATGATTGCATGCATATGTGAAGCTAGAAAAAAGTTGAACTCAGAGTAATAGAGAGTAGAATGGTGTTTACGAAGGACTTAGGGGTGGGAAAATGGGAATCCATCAGAGTATATAAGCGTTCAGTTATAGGGGAATCGGTATTGGGGACATAATGACAACATGGCAACCATTGTTGCTATGTATTAATGCATTGTAATTTGGATTTTGCTGAGTGTAGATCTCAAGTATTCTCAAGCACATTCAGATAACTATGCAAAGTATACATATATTGAGTCTTGACTATGAGTCATTTCAAGGTGTACAATTAGGTCAAGCTGTCACACTGTACACTTGTTATGATATAGATATAAACAGGCACCCAAAGGGTTTCTCTAGTAAGACTTGGTCTCCAGCTAGTGAGCCCAGTCCCTGAGAGATGATTGGATTAGGAAGACTCTGACCTCATCAGTAGATGAGCCTTCTGATGGTGGTGTTGGGATGGTGTGGGAACTGAGTGGGGGCCTGGTTGAAAGAAGTAGGCCTTTGAGGGGTGTATCTTGTCCATAGCCCCTTTGCCTGTCTTTCTCTGCTTTCTAGCTAATATGCAACAAGCATTTTTGCCCACCCAATGCTCTTGGCCATGACATTCTGCCTTATCTTGGGTCCAAAAGCAATGGAGTCAACTGACCGTGGACTAAAACCTCTGAAACCGTGACTCAGAATGCATCTTTTCATCTTTTAAATTGTTTCTATTAGATAAATGTCACAGTGGCCGACAACACAATAACCTAAATATATAGTCTTTGTCAATTGTACCTTATAAATCTGAGGGAAGCACAGAAACACTGTCTCACCTTCCATTCCTCGTCTGGGAGGAGCAGGGACGGGAGTCCTTGACAACTTAGTTCAGCCTTGTCTCAAATCTTTATCAATAAAGTTGAAATTAAGCATCTGAGGAGATGAATGCAACAACTTGCTAGAATGCAATGCCTAAGTGAACAGAATCACATACATATCTGCACTTTGTTGTTGTTGTTTTTACCATTTTCCTAGAACCAACTTTTAGATGAGGAGTTGCATCTGCAAAGGTCTGGGCAATTTCATAGTAACTGCCATAAATCACCAAAGCACATTTCCAGAAGGGTGACCACAACTTAAATTCCACCTGCAAGAGGGCGAATATCAGTGTTCTGATTTCACCCTCTTCTCCTACGTTTAATTAAGAAAAAATAAAAATAAAACTTAATTAATATGCAAGGTAAGTTCTGATTGGCCATTAAGAGTTAACTTCCAAATTCATTTAGACTTTTAAACAGACGCAGCAGCTCACTTGAATTTACTGTGGTCCAACTCTGGTAAGCAGCCAGGAGCTAGAAACTCATTCATAGGTGGAGAAAAAGATACATTTGCAGCAGACACACAGATGGTGAGGTTTTGGGTTGGTTTTTTCTTCTGAGCTTTCAAAGTATTTTAAATGTGTGTCTTCTTCCCAAACAACCCTCTCCCATGCAACAATGGGCCACATTATTATACCCTCATTTGTGACCTAATGTTTCAGGTTCTTTGCTTGCAAACTCATTTGCACATGCATGGAGTTGGTGGTGGTGGAGAAAGTAAATTAGTCTCCCAGACAGTTTCATTAAGACTCTTTCCGGAAGTAGAGCTGCAACAAATTGAGCTAAAGATTCAGTTTGTGTGTTTATTCTTCTGCTACAATCAATAGTGCTTTGTCTGCTTAATGTTACATGGATTGTCAGCCCTGAGCCTTCCTCTTGTAAGTGGTGTGCCTTTTCTAGGATTGGTTAGCACTCATTAGCACTCCCTGTGGCAGTTGGTCTCAACCTGTCTTCATGACCCCTTTGGGGGTCAAGTGACCCTTTCATAGGGGTCACCTAAGACCATTGTAAAACAGATATTTATACATTATGATTCATAATAGTAGCAAAATTACAGTTATGAAACAGCAACAAAAATAATTTTATGGTTCAGGGTCATTTCACTCTGAAGAAAAAGAAAATTAAGACTTCTGTCCAAACTTCAATCAGGTGCTGTGGTAACATTTCTTTTGATGAGTTTAAAATGTGTCTGCTTGGCAGAGTCCTTCCCTGTGATGAGAACAGCCACAGACCAGTTTGTAGAGTCCACAGGACAGTGGTTCTCAACCTTCCTAATGCTATGACCCTTTATTACAGTTCTTCAGGTTTTGGTGACCCCCAACCATAAAATCATTTTCGTTGCTGCTTTGTACTCTACTTTTGCTACGATTATGAATCAATGTAAATATCTCTGTTTTCTGATGGCCTTAGGCCACCCCTGTGAAAGGATCATTCAACCCCCCCAAAGGGGTCATGACCCACAGGTTGAGAACTGCTGCCATAGAGCATGTTACCAACACTAGGAGCCATTCAAGACCTGTGCAGACCTTCAGAATTAAACCAACACTTGGTGTAAAGCACAAGGAAGTCTACATATCATACAAAAATACAGAAGCATAGCAAGCCCATTTTTACTCAGAAAATACAGTCCCACATCATGGATACAGCTGTGATTTCAGAAATAGCTGACAGCATATACGAAGGTGTGTTTCTGTTCCAGTGTCTCGGGTGCTAAGGTATTCTCTCTGACGTTAACCAGCCTCTCCTCCCTCTCCGGGATATGCTGGTAGATGTGATTGCTGAATCAGTTTCCCCAGTCTTTAGAGCTAAGTTTGATTTTCAAAGATTTTGTTGTTGTTGTAGCACATTGTCCCAATTTGAATGGGTGATATTTAACTGTTGAAATGCAGAAAGCTTATTTAAATAAGTTTCTTTTAGTGTTAGGGGAATATAAGATAGATGTCATAGTCAGCCATTCTGTTGATTTGTTTTCTTGTTCCATAAACAAAATTCTTGTTTTCATAATTTTACTTTGGGGTAATAACATCTGAGTTCATATTTGCTGTCAAGGCAGCATCAAAAGGGGAGAGAGAGCAGGAGGGAGGGAGAGAAAACCTGTAGGAAGGAAATGATTCCTAGAAGTTGAAGATGTTAATGTCTTAGCACTAAACATTTAAGAGTATTGAGTCTGAGTCTTTATTCATGTTTTTCCTTTGGAACAAATTAGCATTCCATCAAAAAATCCAACCATCTAAGTTTTGCTCATTAATGACCAAATATTTATTTCTGATCATAATATTGAATTCCTCTGAGCAAACACACACAAATGGTTGTGAATACATTGTTTGGTCTCTCTTGGAGAAGAACAATGTCTCCTTCCTCAGGGCAAGGAATCTGTTATTCCGTTCAGCTCTCAGAAGGGAGGTCACACATTTTCTTATTGATTTTACTTCCTATTTGGTAGCAAAATAATGTGAGAAGAGGCACTGAGCGCTTCTGGCGACAAGCCCAGATGCTAAAAATTATGTGCCAGGATGTTGTCTGGATTCCATCTCTTTCCCAGAAACTTCCTCGTAGATGAGCACTCTGTGCCCCTCATCAGAGGTACACATGTGCACTTTCAAGGTAGTTTTCTGGCACCCATTACTTAGACACACAGGCCAGTTGGATTCCAGATGTTGCTTGTACCAGCCCCACTCCCCTGGAACCCAACGCTAAAGCACAAGGAGATTATGGGCAGCGGTGATGCTCTTGTTTGCCTTTTTTTCCACATAGAGCTGGTGGGTGGGTATTTCGTTCCCTCTGAAGGTTGATGGGATAGGAAAGATGTTTGGAATAAGTGCAACCTACTTCACTTGATCAGAGATGATTGTGCACATCCCTGTTTATTCAGGCAACATCAGGAACACCGAGAAGCTGAGCTATGACAAGCAACGCCAGTATGAGATCCTGGTAACTGCTTATGACTGTGGACAGAAGCCCGCTGCTCAGGACACCCTGGTGCAAGTGGATGTGAAGCCAGTGTGCAAACCTGGCTGGCAAGGTGAGTTTGTTTTTATCAGCCCTGCTGTGTGAGGGCAATCGAGTTGGACACAGAGGGTGCTAGGTGTGCCCTCAATTCTCACAGCCCGTGTCTAAGGGAAGTTTTAAAGTACAGTTGCTTTTCCTGTAAGAAATAGAAGTTTGTGTATTCTCACAACTCTTTCCATGATACATAAGCTCCAATTTACAGTTGAGAATGACAAAGACAACTCAACTCTAACCACAGTTCTCTCTTATTCAAATTTTATCACATTTCAGAGCCCGGGAGAAATTGTTAGGGTCTGTTGACCTTACCCAAGAGTCTTGAGCCTGACTGATGGGCTTCACGGTCTGCGTCACTGCTTAGCACCTAGGGATGTCTGCAGACTCCTTGTGCATATCACATGGGAGTGAAAGAGAGGGACTGAGCCTCTGAGTGAGGGGGTTTCTGAAAGACTGGTACATGGAAGGGAGGACAATGGCCCTCAGGGGACCTTCATTTGGGGTCAGTTAGATCTTTCAGGAAGCAAAGACAGAGCATGGTCCAGTCTCCCCAAGATGATTGACTGGGGAAAAGTATGGAAGTCAAGGGCAACTGCAGAGATGCCTCTTGCAAGAGAACTGAGTGGTCTTTAGAATAATAACAGTAGCTCTAAGTGACATGAATGGTGACCAAGGAGGGAGGCTGGTGTTATCACTGTGTCTCAGGTTTGGTACTGACTGTTCTGTTTCTTCTGCATATGTTGGAAATGCTACTGCTCAGTCTTAATTCCTCATAACCCATGGTGCTTTGCAAGGTCACTCCTCTTGTGGCTTCTGCTTACTGCCTTTTAATGATGTGTCTTTAAGCTTCTGACCTCATTATTCCCCCCCTCTCTATAAGTCACTCATGCTTCTATCAAGCACATTGATGCCAAGCCACTCTGTTGTGTCAGCCACTCATTTTTAGTGTAACCCAACACATCTGGACTGATCATTCACAATGCAAAGACACACCTGTGGCTGAAGCAAGACCTGGACTTGCTCTGCTCAGAAAGCAGCTCTCTGTAAGCTTTTCCACAGCACAAGTTGCACTCCCATAAACTTAAAGAAGAGAGATGAAAGCCCAGGCACTCATCTCTGAGAGAAGATAAAATGATAATGAGAGCTGCAAGTGATGTGTGTGTGTGTGAGTGAGTGTGTATGAGTGTGTGAGTGTGTGTGTGAGTGTGTGAGTGTGTGTGTGTGAGTGTGTGTGTGAGTGTGTGTGTGTGTGAGTGTGAGTGTGTGTGTGAGTGTGTGTGTGAGTGTGTGTGTGAGTGTGTGAGTGTGTGTGAGTGTGTGCGTGCGTGAGTGTGTGTGTGAGTGTGTGTGTGTGTGTGTGAGTGTGTGTGTGTGTGTGTGTAAAACAAAGTACAGTCTGCTCAGAATTAAGCAATAAAGAAAGAGGGCCATGCTAGCCAGGACTAGAGGTGCATGCCTGTAATATCATCCCCCAAGTTAAGCCAGGGGCATTGGGAATTTGAGGGCAGCTTGGGTTACAGAGCAAAACTCTCTCTCAAAAGAGCAACCCCTCTCCCAGAATAATCCAGTGATGAATGAAGGAAAGAAAGAACAAAAGAGCATAACAAGAGAGGCTGAAGGAAAGAAAGAACAAAAGAGCAGAACAAGAGAGGCTGGAATAGAAAACTGTTTTCCCAGCTTCAGGAGCCTGAGCTCTGGTGGGTGTAATTCACTAGGAGGTGGGAGGCTGGATTCTGCCTGGGTTTCTATTGCTATTGCATTTCTCAAGCTTACAGTGGTGCCTAGCCCTAAGACGCTTAGGAAATGACCAATGAATGAATGAGTGAATGAATGAATGAACCAATACCTAAGAAGTCACTATGTTTTATTTGAACTGGTAAAGATCATCAGTAAAAAGCCTGGCCTTTCAAAAGGAAGCCAAGGAAAAAGAAACGGGTGCTTTAAAGCACGGAGCATGATCACAACAGGGTTTTAAGTGGGAAAAGCAAAACAAAACATGAGGTTGTATCTAAAAAAAAAAAATGCCAGTGCTTTTTGATTTTGACAAATGAGGCACCTACAGGTTTTGGAGTAAGTGTTCATGCCTATATTTAAACATTATAGAGTTTTGTACTTGTTAAATCTATGCAAATTTGGTGTTAAGTGTATTAAAAAAAAACAAGCTTGTTATCGTGCTTAATTTTGTGGGTGAAGGGTGTATCAGGCACTTACTCTGTAGTGTGTAATGCTGCTGACAAGGCCCATAAGTGATCTTGGGCAGCCAGGGTGGAGCCAGTTGCCTGTCCTCTCCCCAGCACCAGGAAAGGCTCAAGCAGGATGTAGACCCTCACGGTGTTAAGAGGCTTAATGAACTGGCAGTGAGCCCTCCATTTAAATAATAATTTAAAAAAGCATTCTTCTTTCCTGGGCAGAAGAAAGGAGGGAAGAATCAGTTCCCTAGATCAGTTCATGTCAAGCTGTGATTTACACATGTGTAATACTAGAATCAGCTGCTTCCCGGTGGCTCCTTGCCTAAGCTTGTGGTGGCAGATGCTGCCATGGTTTGTACATTGAAACCCTATCCCTCCAGCTTACCCGCTGCAAACCCCATCAAGTCCCCTCCACCTACTACCCCAAGCAGCCTTTCATAGCTGGGCTCTCTCGCTAACTGTTGTGTGCAGGAGCAGGCACATTACCTTTCTGCCATTTGTGTCTTCTACCCTTGGCGAAAGCCACAGGCTCTCATCTCTATGAAAGTGCCTCTCTTGGGAACAGCTGCATTCCTATGGACCTGGATATGTGTTTCTTGCTTGGTCCATTCTCTCAGCTTCACAGGGCAATCTAGAGTGAGCCATAGCTTGCTGGTTTCACGGCAGTCTGTAGACAAGGCAGGCCACCTCCTGGTGAGAGGTAGCAAGGTTAGCCTTTACCTGGAGCATGGCAGAGAGGATACTGCACTTTGTATAGGGGAGAGGAGCCCAGAAAGAGCTTGTCTTTGAGGAAGAACAGTAGCCTAGCTTTCAGGAAATGGAGAAGGCATGGTTGGAGGGATCGGAGGTAGGGTGAGGTAGATGGCTGAGTTCTGGAGGTCAGGGTGAGGAGCCTCAGGGAGCCTCAACTCCTCAGACCTGAGGAAGAGTCTCATGCATGTGCCCAGTGAATTCCCTGTAGTTCTGTAGTAAAGCACGGGCCTCTCCTCAGCGCACTTCCTACTAGCAGCTCAAGCCAGCAAACATAGCTTGGCAGTTAGAATTCTTGTACCTGTTCTAAGCCATTTCCCTGCAGGCAGGAGGGAATTGCAGCACAGTGAAAGCAATCCATCATGTTCAGGAATCCTGCCTCTCTGGGAGCACTCCCAATCTGCACCCCATTGAGCCTTCCCAGCAGCCAGCTTCTCCCAGGGAGTTCTCGCAACTGAGGAAGGAAGGGTTCCTGCTCATAGGTGGAGCCTCCCCAAGCCCACACTGGGGCCGCTGGAATCTGCTCCCAGACTCCAATGATGGTCTACAGCAGTGACCCCTGACTTCTGTCACAATATGACACCCCCCTCCCAATACACACACACACACATACACACATTGCCTTGCTCTGCCCCTGGCCTTACCTGTGTATAAGATACTGGCTCTGCCACCAGCTTTATCCCACACCTCAGTTAAGGTGTGGTGTCCCCAGACTCTGATTTCTCAGCTCCAATCTCTTTTCCACAAGTTGGTCTTGTCTCCTCAGAAAGCACATGAGCTCCTTGAGGGCAGAACTACACTTCTTACAGCTTCTGACACTGAACTTTCTATCACTTCGTCATAGACTAAAGACTCAACTGCTGGCTTTACTTCCCAGTGGGTGGAGGGAGGCTTACCTAAAATCCTGCTGACAGCAAGAGGAGGAAGGAAGTGTCTGTATGCAAAACATAAACCCAGACATGCTCATCTATCTCACTTTGGAGGCATTAACACAGAAAGACAAGTGAAAAGGGGAAGCTCATACTATAGGGGTTGGCAGACTTTAGCGGCAGGAACATTCCCTGTCACATTTGGACAGGGAAGAAGCATGAACTGCCTCTTTGTTTTGCCCAACAGTTTGAGAACTGATGTGTTTAGAGGCATATCCAGGTGTGTGGGATGAAGGACTATCTCATGAACCAGCAAAGAGGTGCACACATAGCTCAACACAGGACAGAGGTGGGCTGGTACCTTGGCTCTCCTGCAAGATGTGTATATGAGTTGCAGACTTCTCAGCGTATCATTTCCCTCCTGTTGTTGGCTGAAGTTTTGTCATCTGGCCTGGGTAGCCTACAGGGTCACGGAACAGGATCCATACCTGTGGGGAGCAGATTAATCCTGAGTCAGTGTGTGTTGTTGACATACATACTATATGGAGGCCATATTGAGGACCCTAACACCTCAGTCCCACAAGAATGACAAAGCCGTCCCCGGGTCAAGCTCAGGGAAAAGGCAGAGCCTTCCCCTGTGTTCTGGTCCATGTACAAATGTTGACAGTATAGGTAGGAAGTGTCAACAGTCGCTTCCTCTTCCATGATAGTTACAGCCTGAGACTGTTTCACTACAGAGACAACCCCCCTCCGGCAGGGACAATGGGTAAGCCTTCCTCTTTGATCAGCTGCATACTATAAACCCACCTCCTCGACACAAGTGTATAAAATAACCACGCTGAGTCTCTGGCAGCTGCTGCTGGGTGTGTCTCCATCAGAGTGCGTGACCCACCCACTCCTAGCTTTTTGCATATCTGTCATTTCTTCATCCCCTGTTACCCCAGCTAGGCTAACACCTAAGCTGTACAGACCTCAAAAAACACCCACTCCTGAGTGAGAAAATTCAAAGGGTAGAGCGGAAGCCATCAGAGTCGATGGTGACAGTAACTGCAGTGCCCCCAACAGGGGCAAAACTGGGCCACGTGACCTCATGAACCCCTCACGGAGGCGTTAATCTGTTCCTTAAAGGCTATGTCTCTTTGAGTTGTTGGTCTGGAGGTTTTGTGTATTTGGTTTCTTTTTGTCTGTTATTTGGAGAAATGCAAAGCATGGACCATGCTTTCCTTTATGTTTCTTTGTGCTCCCTCGGTCACTCTGTGTTCTCAAACCCACAGCATTATCTTCCATAACATTTACCTGGCAGGTTATATAATTTCTACCTGACACTGCCAGGTGAGACTCAAACCTCAGGGTCTCAGGTCTCACTTCCTGTTCATGCAAGATGATAGCCCTACAGAAGACAGAACTGGAGATGGACCTCCCCGGTGGCCCTTCACTGCTTCTGCCCTGGACTTGTAGCCAGACAACTGGACAAGTGAATCCTGGTTTCCCAGATTGCAGAGTCGCTCTCCAGTCCCCAAGAAACTTACTCATCCCTGAGCAGAGGGCTCCAGGATGTTAGGCATCCCTCACTCAGCAGTTCACCCACCTCAACTGCAAGTTTCTCCATGCACCCAAACAATGCCTTTTCTTCAGACCTTCACAGCGATGCATCCTATTCAAATAAAAAGACGAGAGATGCAGCTGTGAGGTTAAACACTGCCCCTGTGTTCTCCAGGGTTCCCATGATCCTGCAGCTGCATCAAATCACCTCAGCTGCTCCACTGTTTCACCAGGCAGGCTGTTGAGGGGAAGGAAGTATAACTTTTGAGGGTGTGACTTTTGAGTATCCCCAAAATTCAGCCAGGGGCCTGGATCAAATGCAGATGCAGGCTTAATAAGACCGGGGTAGGCCGGGTACTGCACGTAGAGAGACTTCATTTTGAATAAGATGATCATGCAGAAGAGATCATCAAGGCCACCCGAACGTGGATATAACATTTGCATTAAAAAATAGCTGCAGAAAAGCTGCTGGTTGGTGTAAAATCTCCTATCTTAGTCATGTCATTAGAGAGAACTGAGATGTTTTAAGAGTGATTTTTTTCTCTGACCACCAAATAGTTCCCTTGCTATAGAGGTGCTCTCTGTGACGAAGGCAGGGCCTACAAAGACCTCATCTAGATATGGCCCATCAGCATTCCTAGCAGTGGGAGGAACGGCACACTGAGAAGGCCCTGGTTTAGGGACCTGTGGACATGCAAATGAGACACTGAACTTGAAGCAGGCAGGGGCCCTTGGGAAGCCATGCCTACCTCAAATCTAGATCAATAGGTGGTTTTGAGCACAAGAGAGAAGGGTGTTACAAAAGTAGGAGGGACCACAATGTGCCTGGGCTCAGAGGAAGAAGCCTAGACTGACCAAAGGGGTGAGATCATGGGAGAAAGACATCATTGTCATTCCGAGGTCAAGAAGCCCCAGAGACTTTCCTGCATTCATGATCTTAGCACGAATCTCAGGGAGGAATGGCTTCACTAACCACCAAAATGAAGATTGAGTGAAGGGTGACCAGCTAAAAGGGATGATTTTTTCTGAGTGTACTTTACTAAAGCCATGTATTTATTCCAAAACCAATTTGAAGTGCTTTGGTCGGAAAGGAGGTTAGATTTGTAGTCTTAGCCTAACGTAACTGAGGGGGTAAAGTTGCGGTTGGCTGTGTTTGTAGCCCTGTCAAAAATATGCCTCAAACTTATGCTAGTCTCCCCCAGGGGCCCAAACATAGGAGAAGAAAGCCCAGACAGGGGCCAGCTGGCTTCATCTCTACCCCTTCCAAAAATCAGATTAATACTGAAGAACTGGCTTAGATTTTATTCTCTGAAGGAAACTAAAATGGAGAATGATGGGCTCAGTGAGATGTCCAGATCAGCTTTCAGAGCTGAGTTGTTCAGGACCAAGGAGATAGAGCTCCATCTGTTAGAGGAGGGGACAGCGAAATTACGCTGCTGATGTGCAGGGTGCCAATAACACGGAAAAATGGAATGTTCCCAGCTTCTCCTTTGCTGTATGCTGGGTGTCTAAAATGCCCCGTCACACTACTGATCCTTTGTAAAGGAATAATCCCCTCTTAAAATGCAAATACTTCCTTCAGTAATAATGGATTTTAAGCCAGGGTTCAGAAAACTCTAGCCCATAGATAAATCTGGGGAACCACTTGTTGTTTTTTTAGAACCACCAGGTAAAATAATGTATTTTAATGTTTTAAATGGTTATTTAAAAGTCAGAAGAATAATATTTTATAGCACATGCACACTGTAGGAAATGCAAGGCTTGGCATCAAAAGGGTCACTGGGAATCAGCCCCACTCCTTGCAGATTACAGGATGCCCTGAACCAGTGGTACTAGTGACAGAGGCCATGTGCCCCTCAGAAATCTGAATGTTTACTTTCTAGCCCATGGGGGAAAAAATAAAGCATCCTGACCCCTTCATGACGCTCTTATTGTTTGCTGTCATTTCAGGAAGAAGTCTTTTACTATATTATCTAGCACAGTCTAGAAAGACCAGGACGCCAGATGGACATCTTTGTACAAAGGCAAAAGATCATAAATAAGACAGTTGAAACATCACCACACAGAGGACAGGAACAACCCTGTGCTGTGAGCAGTTCTAGTCCATTTTACAGATAGAGAAATGGGCTATAGAGACGAATGGATTTACTCCAACTCAGGACTGTTAAGTAGCAAGGATGGAATTCAAATTTCTACTTATTAATTCAAAAGCATAGTGAAGAGCAGGGAGTATGAACAAGGCTGGGAAAAGAGATTGGGAATCCCCACGAGGGTATATTATCAGCCTTACAAAGGCTGCTTTAGAAAGCTTGGGTGACAGACATGACTCGGGCATCCTTGGGCGGTGTGTTAGCTTCCTACTCACTCTACAAAAAGATGGTGAGACTTGTGTGTGAAGGTAGTTAGAATTCAGTGGAACAATGCCCACTGAGGCACCTAAGAAGTCTGGCTCCTCTTTCCTGACCCAACCAACTCACCTCTTCATGAAGCTGGTCTAGCAGCTCATCAAGAAACAAACTCATGCTTGCAGACTGCCCGTCTCTCAGATACTGTCTGCCTAAACCAAAAGTTGCCTACGGTTATCTCACGGGCCAGAGGATACAGAGTGAGACTGAAACTTGGATATTAAGCTTCATACACAAAGATACTAGCCCTGAGTGTGGCTCTAAATAGTGGGACAATAAGGTATCACCTTCCCATCAAAAAAAAATGCAGCACGGAATTTCTTTAAACTTCCTTTTCATTAAGCAGGGTAGCACCTGGCTTATTTGAGTGTCATCTCTAGGGAATCAGTTCCTTCGTCCTGTAGCCGCAGTTTCTGTCTCTTCTGCCCTCAGGCTTCCCCTGCCCTCTTCACTCTCCTCTTCAGGGCTCATAGCTTCTCTCCTCATGGCCCTACTATCTACTCATCTCTGTCTGACTTTCAGTGTTTCTATCATCTCCCTCTGATTCCATCCCTCTTCCTCCCTTTCCAAAACAAACCACCCTAATCCCCACATGGAAAAGCCCTGTGGCCCTGGAAGGTGGAGGAGTCCATGGGGTCAAGCAGAAGCCATTGATTACTGAGCTGGGCATGGACTGTGGACTGGACCAAAAGATTATATTCACTCCCATCTGGCCCGAGGATTTGTTTCAGCCATTTCTCTGACCTAGATCTGGCTTCCTCAACAATAAATTATGAATCAGAATTCTTGGCCTAACTATTATTTGTAGGATTGTTAGGTCCAAAAGAGCTTGTCACAGTAGAAATACTTTGCAAATTTTAAATCATTGTGCAAACAGTGCTGTGGTCAAAATAGGGAAAATAAGTGATGCCCAACAAATGAACATACCGCACAGAATACACCAAGACTTATGTGGGTTGAGGAGTATGCCACACATGTTGGTGCTGAGGGCTAGAACCAAAGGGAGACTTGGGAAAACAGCAGCGGGGGAGGGGTGGGCTAGTCCCAGCTTAGCTGTCGCTACTCTCCCATCTGGCCTTGCCCTCCTTAAATGTAAACTCTAGGGGATTAAAAAGAAGGCACCTATTGAAGGCCTTGCATAGAGCCGCATAGCAGGCTCAGCAAACAGCAGCTCCTTTATTTGAGTTCCCTTTGCTCTGCTTTTTAAAACCACAATGGGTCATTTTGTCCCAAATCACTAGCAAAGCTAAGGCCTGCGAGCTGCTGGCTGCTCGAGGGTGACCCTGAGTTTTGCCTTTGCTGGGAGCTGCCAGGCAAGCAGCTTGCTCGGGCTGCAGGCCTCATGGGGCGCTCCGCTGTGAATAACGACCTGTTTTGACATCTCTGACATAGCTGATCATTAAGGTGCAACAAATAGCTCTGTAAGGGACGCCGATTTACCTACTCAGTGACGTCCTAATGTGCTTAAAGACCTGCTGGATCAAAGTAGCATGCTCAAGCCGCCTTCCACCTGGCCCCTGTGTATGAAAGAAATGGGCCAGTAATCCCAACCGTGAGAGGAGGAGTGGATGGCCACAACCCACACAGTATTAAAGACCACAACAATAGTTACTGCTGTCTGAGCAGTCACCATTTTTGCCTAGTGCCAGCTAAGAACCCACGTGCTCTTAAACACATCCTGAAAGCTGCTTGCGCGTTTTATAGATGAGGATACTGAGGTTAAGATTCTCCACAGGGTCCGTGCTATTTAGGCCAGTGCCATCTGTATGTGGACTCTAGGCTCTCCAGCCTGGTCATCTCTGATGCTTCCAAAGCAAATGGAGAGGGCACAGTTATCTTTGGAGCACTGCAACAGATCTGTGCAAATGAAGAGTCTGTGCTCCAAACCACACCATGGTTTCATTGCACAAGGCAGCTTTGAGGAAAGGCCATGGCCTCCATGATGGTAGGAGGGGGCAGGTGTCAATCTTTCATACAAAACCCGCTACAAGGCTCTGCCTTCAGTCAGGGTTGCAGGCACATATATCCATGAATCTTCCCAGGTGACCTCTTGGGAACCATAAAGGAAAAAGAGCTTGAACAAGGGCACACATGTGTAATACCAAAAGGAGGAACCATGTCTAGGAGCGGGACCAGTCAGATCCCTCATTAGAATACCTGTGCTCTGCCTTACCTTTTTGTGGTCCTATGGTTTCCACTGACACAGGTTATAAGTTCTTCCATATATCTGTAGTCCACAGGATGTCTCCCCATAGGGAGTTAGCAGGAGCTGAGTTAGAATGTTGCCTTTTGAGATAGAAAAACCTGGGTTCAAGCTCAGAGCCTACTACACCTTGGACTCCAGAATACTGGACAAGTTAGTCTTTCTGAGCCCTCCAGGGTGGTGTCTGCAAAGTGAGGTTAACGTCAGCCCTTACCAGGAGGCTGTCATAAGGAAGGACTGTGCCTGGCATGAATGAATGATAATATTAGTAGTAGAGAAATGAATGCAGAGAACAGACAGAAGCCGCTAATGTAGCTGGGGAGCCTGGCCAGCCTCTTGGTATAGCTTGCTGGCTGTGCAACCTTGGACATCTCAGCCTTAAGTGTCTCTGGGTGAAATGAGCCAGTGCCTTCCCCAGATGGGCAGCATATGCACTGATGACAGCTTGCATAACACACCCAGCAAAGGGCCTTTGCTTCCTCCTTGCTCTCTGTTGTCAAGTTGTAGATTTGGCACCATGTCATCTGTACACCAGCCAGACTCCTGTTTCTGATGAACATGATACACATGGCAGGCCACCCCTCTTCTTCCTATGCTGTCTTTATCTGAAGTAGGTAGAATAAGCACCAAGTCTCCCCACATCTACCACATAGGACCTACAGGGGCTCTGATGCCACCCTACCATGCAGAAGGACAGCTGTGGTCCTGGATCAACTAGAAAGCTCTCAAAGCTCAAGAAAATGTCCCCAGAGTGTGCTTAACCCCTGGCCAATGATGAGACCCTGGGTACCATGAGCTGCAGTGGCAAGGTGAGGGTCGGCAAACAGTCAAGACTGTTCTAATACAGAGTGGTCAGGGCAATGATCAATGCATTCAGGCTGTGATAGTCGAGATCAAGGGTGCATGTCCCTGTGATCAGCTGTCCAGGGGAGGCAACCAGCATCAGAAAGACTCCTCACAAGAGACGGCACCAGAATTGAGCTATACCGTGAGTGAAGTTTTCTAGGTGCCCTGAGCGGCTGGGAAAGGCACAATGGTGGGAAGAGTAGGGATAGCTACCCACAGGAGAGTTTGCCAATTAATTGTTGTGCCCTCTAGGTATTTGCTTACATCGACTCAACACATCTTGCTTTATGACAGAAGGGGACAAACATACTTGAAGATTTTGTAAAAAGTTGTTGCCTGTTGGTTTTCAGTAGGGCTTCTGCTATAGACAGTGGATAAAGTAGAACTTCCAGACCTTTTTAGAAGGATTGTGTGAGACAATGGAGGTAATGAAGAAGTTCTCCTGGGCCCCAAAGGCAAAATAGGCCTCACCGAGAAGGATCCCTTCTCCCTGCCTGTCTTAGCCTACACTGTGTAACTCTACACATATATCTGAGGCTGAATAAATCATAAAGAAAAAATGTTCATATTTTCACAGTTACAGAGTAGGGAAAATACTAAAGCAGGGTGCCAGCACCACGTTGGCATCTAAAGGCCTCATGCTGTGTCACAACACGGTGGGGAGATGAAAGGGAAATAGGAGCATTTAAAAGAGAGACAGGGAAGTTGAACTACCTTATAATAACCCACTGTCCTGGGAACAGACTGAGTCCTGTGAGCCCTGATTTGCTCCCGCTAGCCCTAACATAGTCCCTTAGTAAAACCCTTAATGTCTTAGAAGGATGTTGCCACCATGACCTAATTACTTTACATTAGTCATAGTCTAAAAACAAGCTTTATTTTTCTAGTTTTAGTACCAAGGTCTCTACCAGAGAACACATGCTTTTATGGCCTTGGTACCTTCAGTGTCTCCAGTGTCAGTGTCTGTCTCTGGCCTGAGAGTCTGAATCCCTGGTTCATAGCAGCCAGGTTCACAAAGGTAAGACTCAGGCTGTGAGGAGTAGGAGTCTTGTCCCCCAGATAGGAGGCTTGATTAATGACAACAGGATCCCCCACCTGCCTGCCGTAGCTTCTCAGGCAAACCAGCCTTTCTTTCAGGCTACAAGCCAGAAGCAAATGCTGACAGTATATTGTTCCCTGTCAGCATATAAGGCTTTTGGGTTTGGATACTTCAGTTATCCAAATTGAGTGTAAGATCCACAATATCAAATCCCAAAGTGTTGTGACACTCACATATGCCAGTGTGGCCTGTGACAAAGACAGGGCAGACATCCCTGGGCCTACAAGAGGGGTGTTTCTCAGGTGAATGTTACACACTCTGCATTCTGGAGGAAACTTCAAGGTAAATGACATTTGGGCCACCATAACCTTTAATACTACTATCTTTAATTATAAAGTTTATGATTATTTTTTTAAATATTAAAAAAAATGGTACAATAAAAACCAATTGAAAATGTTCCCACAGTTGCGCAGGGCAGATGGCTCAGGAGGTAAGGAATGTACTGTGCAGGACAGAGGATAGGATCTGACTCTCCAGAACTCGTATATACTGGGATGTGGTAGGCCACGGTCTGAAGTCCCCGTGCTCCTGCGCAGAGATGGCAGGTAGACCTGGGAGAGACCCTGAGAGACCAGCTAGCCTGGAGGTCAGAGCAGCAAAACCTCAGACAAGGTGAAACGCAAAGGCTGCCATGAGGTTGTCCTCTGACCTCCACGTGCATGTGGTATGCCTGAGTCCTCTTTCATACACGCACATACACGCCAATGTACACAAACTCACATGTATACGTAATTACGCAACCACTAACACATTTACACAAGATGAGATAATATTGATGATAATGGCAGCAGTAATAATAAAATACCCATAATTTAATAATGTGGTAT
Source organism: Pachyuromys duprasi (assembly GCA_028658305.1). Classification (NCBI taxonomy): domain Eukaryota; kingdom Metazoa; phylum Chordata; class Mammalia; order Rodentia; family Muridae; genus Pachyuromys; species Pachyuromys duprasi. The sequence goes on from CM053749.1 coordinate 22,769,468, forward strand.
TATCATTATTATGCATTCTCCTTTTATTCAGTCATGTGAACCTCGTGCTCTTTCTCATTTCATGGTGTACAAATCTCCCACATCATGAAACCTCACCAGCTGCATAATGTTCATTCACAGAGGGATATGCAAATGTGTTTGGCTGTGTCCCATAGGCCAGTGGTTTTTAGGCACCAGCATGGTTCTAGTTTTCTTTTCAAAGCACTCATGAATATTCATGAATATTGCTCTACAGTCTTTAAACTCTTGTTTACTTTCTCAGGAGTGCATAGACTAGCATAAAGTCTGAAGGCTTTGAAGCCTGAGACAGGTTACCAAACACCTTCCTGACATTTTCTGACCACTCAGCACTGCCCCAGCCTTGAGGAAGAGCTGCATCCCCCAGAAGCTGCATCTCCTAGAACCCACACATGTGGAAACTGGGTTCTCCATGTATTCAGTACACTGGGACTTGGGTCACACATTCCAAAGATGTGAAAACATAATTCTAACTTGAGAATACTTTCTGGTGAACTGTTAAGTCTCCTGCTCTTGAGCCACCTAGAGTCGAAGTCCTTTTGTGTAAAATTCAGTTTTGAAGCTGCACGCAACTGATAATCTAATGATATTTACATGGCTAGAATGTGACAAAACATACAGAAGCCATCTTTTCAAAAGGACCGAAAATGCATGCATGAAAAACCATACTCTTCTTTTGTAAATGCTACTCAGAGACATAAAAGTAAATATTCTCGAGGAACAGATGCTCCATCTTACACCGATAATACATTTTTCCCCAAGATAAGAAAATTGCCTGGAAAATGCTCATGTTTATTGGGCATGAGAGAGAGGCATTTCTATAAATCCATAAGAAAGTACCCTGGTTGGCTGAGTTAATGATTTCCCCTTTGGGAGGAGTATCTCTCATCAGGGATGCTCTGAACTGCCTGTATCTCTTCAGCATTGAACCACTTTTGTTGGAGAAGCATGAAGACAGAGGTGAATGGCTCAGACAAAGGGCTGAGGAGAAAGGAGAAGATCCAGGCCCTGCTTTCTGAATACCGTATAAATCTCTTCTGTGTTGATTGCTCATTGCTCGCCCTCCAGTGGGCATGAAACTAGAGAGAAAGGAAAGAACTGTCATGGGCTGAAATGAGGTGGTACCCACACTCTCAAGAGCGCACACTATTGGAGAGTTGAAACACTCATCCCCGCATGACAGACCTGTGCAGGACAGAATGGTTCCCTGTGCAACACATGGAAAGCCAATGGTTGCTGGAACTTGGGTACATGAGGGTGCCTGAACCAGGATGGCTACCTAAGGTCTGTGCACAGATGTATGGGTCCCAGAGAGGCAGCACATAGAGTGAATGACAAAACCAGTCAAGCAGAATGGTATCATCTTCAACTCTGAAGGACTGGAATGAGCAAGGGGATTTACAGTGAGAGCAAAGTGAAGAAAGTCTGACCACGGCAAGCTGGTTGGTCAGGGGATTCCTGCAGGCGTCTTCTCTAATGTGATGTGTCCTTGTCATTCATTTCTGGAATACTTAGTGAGAACCTGCTGTTTCCCAGAAATTGGTCCAGGCTTTGGAGATTTAAATGGTAATGAAATAGATACAATCTATGCTCTTCTAGAACTTTTGATTGAATGTGGCGTTAATAGTTGCAGATAAATGAACAATCAAAAGGGGCTGTAGAGATGGTTCAATGGCTAAGCTGCTTGCCATGTAAAGCATGAGGACCTAAGTTCAACCCCCAGAACCTTTGGGAAAAGCCACTCAGTGGCTTCATATAGTGGAAATCATTTATAAGCCCAGTGCTGGGAAAGCTGAGACAGGTGGATTTCTAGGGCTCCCCCACAAGCTAGCCTAACCCAACTGGTAAACTCTATGCCAATAAGAGACTCTGTCTAAAAAACAAAAACAAACAAACAAAAAAACCCACAAGGTAGTCAGTGCCTAAGGAAGGATACTTGAAGTTGACCCCTGACCTCTCCATGCATGTACACCCACATGAACACACACACAATCACAAAGACAAATGGATAATTAGAAAATCACATGGTAGACAGACAATGTAATCAAAGATGCTAAATGGCCCAGCCTGACTCCAAGTCAGCATATACTTGTATTTATGATTAACTAAAAATCAATATGTTAGGCAAGAACACAGCCAGGAGGGAAGAAAGCTCAAGTGAGGGTCCCAAGGGGACTCCTTATCTGCCCTCCTTGCACCTTGGAGTTTCAGGAAACAGACTAGCCTTTTTATTTCCAGCTCATGGGACAGCAGCCACAGATAAGCTAAAAGCAACTGAGCCCACCCTGGGGAATAAGAGATACCCACGGCATTCTGGTACTAAATAATCACAGATATCTTATATCATCATCTTCAGTGCTACTGATTCAGATTCCCCAGATTCCCTCTTTAACAGACCAGTGGAAGATTGTTAGCAGCTTGACCTGGATCCATCTCCACTAGGGTTAGGATCTAGACCTTCCAGCTCTAGATCCACTGACACCCTCCCTCCTTCTGCATTTTCTCCACACCACTGTAAATCCATTCTACCAGTCTCTTCTGGAGCCAGGATACTTAGCCTTATTTTCAAACTTGATATTGGCTCCATCTTCTCATTCTAGAGGCTTCACTGGTCAGTAGCCTGTCTGGTGCATATGGTTCTCTTGGAGGATACAGAAACCTGCAAGACTGGACAGAAACAGACTTTGCCTCACAAAGCCTCTACACAGAACTGTCCCATCCACCCACACTGCACTGGTTAAACCACAAACCAAACGCAAAGCCACAGGCAATAATCCAGTCTCTACACACCCCTCTTCATCACTAGTGGCCTCTTTTCTTTGGCTATAAAATACATCTATGTCCTCCCTAAGATATTCAAAAGTTCCTCAGATTACCACCCAAAGCCATGGTGCCCATAAGGTCTAGAGAGAGGAGCTTCTCTTCAGAGAGGTGTGATCCAAAAGGAACGTGATTTGTTAAACACAATACATAGCAGAGGATCCAGGGGCAGAGTAAGCTGTGAGCAGTCCCATTCAGGAAAGGGGAGGAAGGAAGCCCACAATTGCCCATCAGGGCTACTGCCACCAATGCAACCTTATGGACAAAGGTTGTAACATCCCCTAATGGGAGAAGGGAAGGCTTGTGAAGAGGCCAAGGCTCTAAATTCTGGGTGCACTTCTTCTATGCATAGCTCTAACTTTGGGAAGTCCTTCCTTTTCCATTTTCTATCTTGACCAAATCTAAAAGCGGCACTGAAGCAACAGTGCCCTCCTCAGCAGCTGGAAGACTCTCGCCTGCATTCTACCCAAGAATACTATGGGCCAGGGATTTTCCCACACTCATAACTTGTTAATTTTTTCCCCTCTATAACTAGCCATGATCACGTCCCTTAACCCCAACTCAATAGTGACACAGTTGTGTAACTCTACTAGAACATCACAAGTGTCCTGTCCTGCATCTGTGGTTCTTTTGGGATTGTGACTTATGTCCTACAAGGAAGGAAGGACAACCTCTTATGAGGTCCCTTGATATGCTGTCCCACCTCACTATGCCAGTGTCCGGGCTACATGGTGCCTTAGCACATGTTAGTCACAAGGTGTGGATCTTCCTCGGTTCTTCCTCTGTGGATGTGAGGGGACTTCTTGTCCAATGTTATCTAAGCTTGAGTTTTCCAAGTCTTTTTGTGCACCCAGAGCACTTGAGAAACCAAATTGAATGACATGTTTTGTCTCCCTTCTTCCCTTCACCCAAACAACTTTCAACTGCAATCTTCTGAGGTCAGGAAAGGAAGAGTCATTAGGAGTTTGGGGGTGATCCTAAAGCCAGCCACCATCCCATGCAGTCTGAGAAGCACAAGGATGGGGCTTGCGGGCTGTGTGAATTCTGAGAAGAAAGCAAAATCTGGGCTTTCTAGTCACAGAGGACATCTCAGAAGAGAAGTTGAAAGAGCTGTAGTTGGATAATGGTGTTTGGTGTAGGACAGAGGAACAAAGAGAAGTAAAGAGGTCATCATAGTAATTGGCCACGGGTGAGAAATGATCATGGCCCTAAAACTGGAGTGAAGACACATTGGCCTTGGGAGCCATCTAAACCACAGTGCAGATTTAGTAGGCTCTAAAGGCGCCCTGGTACACTTTAAGGTACAGCTTAGAGTGTTGCGATGCTCTAAAAGCTGGAGCTGAATGCCTTGGAAATAGGCCTTAGGAACTATTTTTGATACCTGCTATTTAGAGCAGAGCTACTCAAGTTATCTTCAGGGAAGGGCCGGGGTTCCTGGCAATCAGTCATGGACCAGCATGTCATGAAACAATAAGAGAATCAAGTTTCTTTAAAGAAGTGAAATAGGTAAGAAAGATGGAAACCCAGGATTTAACTGTTACTAGACTGGACAATTATGAAATTACTCTGTGCAAGTACAGCTGCGTACCCATGCCTTCATTCTGTCTCTGAACTTGGTAGATCTGTAGTGAGCAAGTTGAGGAGCTAGGTGGGGGAACGGAGCAAGTGAGAACATATCTGGAAACAAGCTTTTGTCCTCACACTTCACAGGATGAGGTAGATGTGGGGATCGCTCCTGTCTGCCAGGAAAGTAATCTCAGCAGGTCCTGACCTGGACACACGGTCTTCCATTTAACAGTGATAAGCCAGGGAAGTGGGCCTAAGAAAAGCCTAACTGTTGGGCAGGAAGCTGCTGGAAGCTTTCCAGTGCTACTGAGATGAGCTTGAAATATCTGCTAATAGGTGTGACTCTGAGTTCTGCAGGGTGAGACAGAGGAGCCAGCAATCACAGTTAACCAGGGACAGAATGAAATACCCTCTGTTCCCTGGAAACTGGAGAAAATGTCATGGCAAGACAAATTTTGAGTTACTTTATCTGGCATTTATTGAGATTAAGTAAGGAAACTAAATAGGGTGATGAATACAAGGAGGTTCCCAACATTAAAGTAGTTTATGATAATTTCAACACATACACTCACCTTCCCCTCCACTCCCATGCACACAGCATTGAAGGTGTCTTAAATCTATCCCGTTTTAAGGCCTGATACCCTGCCAGTCATCAGTTGACCAGGTGCTAGGGGTATAAGAGATAGGTGAGGTGTGCCAAACCCTAAGGATAGTAACAGATTCCTGGTGTTGAGCAGCAAGAATTGCAGAATGTATGTGCATATGTGAGCGCTTGTGTGTGTGTTCTGATTGTACACATAATCACTGATTTTTATAGGTAATTACTGAGTGCTTACTTGGTGTGTGTGGCATACTAACCTGATTCTGGAATGGTGCTGGAACACAAACAAGTCAATAATTGTTTCTTAGGAGCAGGGGCTGGCTGGAGGTGGGCAACAGACTCTCCACCAAGGCCAACCTAAGAAACCTCCTTTCCAGAGCCACCCAAGAGATAAAGCAGGAGAAGAACCGAAATCCCAGATAGAGGGACCAGCAAGAATGTGGCCCAAGGCCTAACCAAAGCTCTGGGTATAGAGATCCACGCCACCCCCACTTCTCTGCCTTTTGTAGTTAATTGTCTCTTTTGGTAGGAATTAAAAGGTAGTAAAAATGCTGTTGCTAAAATAAAATATAGCAAATGGCAAAGGGGTCAGTCGTAAAGGAAGAGAGAGGAGTCCTTACATTTGTAATTGAGTTCACAGAGTTTGTGCTGTGTTTCTTTTTAAATGGTTCCTGTGTGTAATTGTTTTTAATTGGAAAAAGAGAAAGGCAAATAATTTACCGTCCAGACATTCGGGATGTATGTGCCTATGCATATCAGGCACGGGGCTAAGTGGTTGGCATTTATTATCTCATAGAAACAGTATACTTGACTCCGAACTAGGTGTTTGTGTGGATAAATTCACACACAGAGAAGGAAATGACTTGCCCCCAGGAGTAAACAGCAGAGCTGGAATCACATCAGAGCTGGCTTCAAAGTCTTAGTCTTCGTAGTTTTGCTTTGGTGCCTCCCTTTGGGACAGTTAATTAGTGTTCCCATCCTATAGATGAAGAAAGGGGCTTAAGAAGGTTAAAGATCACAGAACACTAACAGCACAGGCTCTAAGATCAACAATCAATAAATGGGACCCCGTGAAACTGAAAAGCTTCTGTAAAGTAAAGGACACTAACATCAGAACAAAACAACAGCCCACAGACTGGGAAAGGATCTTCACCAACCCTATATCTGACAGAGGGCTGATATCCAGAATATATAAAGAACTCAAGACGTTAAAAAGCAACAAATCAAGTAATACAATTAAAAAATGGGTACAGAGCTAAACAGAGAATTCTCAATAGAGGAATATCGAATGGCAGAGAAATACTTAAAGAAATGTTCAATGTCCTGAGCTATCAAGGAAATACAAATTAAAATGACCCTGAGCTTTCACCTTCACCTATCAGAATGGCTAAGATCAGAGACTCAAGTGACAATACATGCTGGAGAGGATGTGGAGAAAGAGGAACCCTACTCCATTGCTGGTGGGAATGTAAACTTGTACAACCACTTTGGAAAACAATCTGGCGCTTTCTTAGACAATTAGGAGTAGTGCTACCTCAAGATCCAGTTATAGCTTTCCTAGGCATATATCCAAAATATGCTCCAGTATACAACAAGGACATTTGCTCAACCATGTTTGTAATAGCTTTATTTATAATAGCCAGAATCTGGAAACAACCCAGATGTCCCTCAACTGAGGGATGGATACAGAAAGTGGTACATTTAGACAATGGAATACTACTCAGCAATTAAAAACAAGAAAATCATGAAATTTGCAGGCAAATGATGGGAATTAGAAAAGATCATCCTGAGTGAAGTATCCCAGAAGCAGAAAGACACACATGGTATATACTCACTTATAAGTGGATATTAGACATATAATATAGGATAAACATACTAAAATCCTTAAGGAAGCTAATCAAGAAGGAGGACCCTGGGTAAGATGATCAATCCTCACTCAGAAAGACAAATGGAACTGACAAATGGAACTGAGGGAGAAAACAGGGAACAGGACAGGAGCCTACCACAGAGGGACTCTGAAAGACTCTACCCAGCAGGGTATCAAAACAGATGCTGAGACTCATAGCTAAACTTTGGGCAGAGTTCAGGGAATCTTATGAAAGAAGGGGGAGATAGAAAGACTTGGAGGAGGAAGGAACTCCACAAGGAAAGAAACAGAACCAAAAAAATCTGGGCTCAGGGTTTTTTTTTTCTGAGACTGATACTCCAACTAAGGACCATTCATGGATATAAACTAGAACCCCTGCACAGATGTAGCCCATGGCAGCTCAGTCTCCAAGTGGGTTCCCTAGTAATGGGAACAGGGACTGTCTCTGACATGAACTGATTGGCCTGCTCTTTGATCACCTCCCCCTGAGGGTGGGGGGCAGCCTTACCAGGCCACAGAGGAAGACAATGCAACCAGTCCTGAGGAGACCTAGGATCAAAGGGAAGGGGAGGAGGACCACTCCATCAGTGGACTTGGGGAGGGACATGGAAGGATATGAGGGAGAGAGGGGGGGATTAGAAGGGGCTGGGGGAGGGAGCCACAGCTGGGATACAAATGAATCAAATATAATATAATAAAAAATAAATATTTTTTTAAAAAGAAGGTTAAAGAACTTGACCAATGAAAGCTGGCAAAGAGGACCAGTCATGTCATTTGTGGGTTCTGGTACAAATGGAAACCAGGGGCCTATTGTTTTTAAATCATTGAAGATTTAGAGACAGTAACAGCTAGCCAATCAACCAATCAGGTGTCCTTCCAAGCAGTCAGTAGCTCAGATTGCATGCCCTGCCACAACCCCAGACTCTTCAGTGACTCCAACTCCTGGCTCCCTCCAACAGAGGAAGATCTGGGCCATGGCTGATGAGATGGGAAAAGAAAATCAAGTCAGAAAGGCAAGGGATGCTTTTGAAGCTTAGGGCTTAGGTCAATTCAGTACAATTGCTAGGTCAGCCACTGGCTGTAAGATTCCCAGGAATTCACACAACCCCTGCCTAGCCCAGCTTCGTCTCCTTCTTCCATAGGAGAAAATAAAGCTTCCCCTTCACAGGGCTGGTAGGACCCAGCCTGAGGACACTACTCCTCACCTCTCCAGAGGGTTGTTTGCAAGAATAGCAGAGCCTTCCTTCAGATTCCCATGTATTCGTGAGGAAAAGTCAACATTCAGAAGCCTAATAAAGACAGCTCATATCTCCTGAGCCCTGCTGAGCTTCTAACTGGTACTATATCCATGCACAAAAGCTGAATGAGCTACAATCTTCCCCTGTTTGGCAAAATAAATGGGGGCACAGAAAGGTCTCATGGCCTTCCAGTGGGGCAGCAGCTGATAAGCCTGAGGCAGGGGTAGTGTTTGTACTCCGGTCCAGCTGCTCATTCTGTACCATACCATCTACCATTCCCTGGTCCTGCCCAAAGTGGATCCTGGATGCAGAGGTAGGGACTCATCCTGAGGAACCGTGAGGGGACAGGATTTTGAGAACTCACAGAGCTAAGGGTCAGCTTTTGTCACTGTCTTCCGTACAGGCCTTGGGGGACTGTTTGTATATACCAAAGAACTCTTGCCCAGGCCAGCACTCATGGTCCTGGCCACCTGCCTCCAACACTCCTTTCTAGCCTGTGCTCATAGCAGGATTGTCTTGGCCAAGCCCATGCCTGTACCTTCCATCTTCCTGTGACATTCCCAAAGTCCAGATTGGAACAGTGACTTGGATGTTTTAGTATAAAAGCCACAAAGCCTGTGCTTTCTAGAAATCTCTGATTCACTTCTTTTCGACTCTAGGTGTTCAGTGTGGAACTTCTAGGCGGTTACTAGTCTCTTGACTTAAAAAAAAAAGTGTGACCCGAAATTTAGCAGAAATTTTAATAAAATCATCATGTTTCCAAATTCTTAATCCACAAAAAGGATTTTAAATCTCAATGCCATTCTACTCTTAGCATCCTCAGGAAAATTGGCAGGGTAATTTAGGCCTCATTATTAAAACAGCAGGAAGTCGTCTTCTTTCTGTTCACTTAAAAAAAAAGAGAGAGAGATTCAGTTTATAAACCAGCATCTAGACTCTTTACACACTGACAATAAAATCATTTATTTCTTTTTACAAGAAGAACAGTTTGGGAAGCTTGTGATGGCAGAAGTGAGATATTCTTACAGAGGCATCATGGGAAGGTCCTGGGCTTAGACCTTTAGGTTGCGTTGTCTCTTTAGAGGCTCGTGACCAGCCCAGGAGCAGATGGAATCATTTCAGATGAGGCAACAGAGGCCACGGGATGGCAATGACTTTGCTAAGGTCACATGTCTCTGTTTGGAAAAATTGAGGTTCAAGTCCAGATTTCTCCACTCTTCTAGATAGGAATTGTCCCACAGGCCTCATGAAGCCGTGGCTGAAAATTGGTGTGACTTCCCCAGGGCCATACAAGTATTTTACAAAATCTTCCCTCTGAGCCTGGGGATTTGCCAGAACTGAGAACAAATGCCATTTTCACAGATTCACTTTTGACCATGGGTGTGCACAAAGTCCAGGAATGGAGCACAGTCGATGTTGGTATCATCACGTGTTTCTCTTGCTTGTCCTTGTTCCAGATGCTGTGAATTTACTAACTGCCTCAAAGTCAGGCTGAAGCCGACCACACTCCTTAGTCCTTTGCTAGTAACAGGATTATCCCTTTAAGAAACCAGTTCAAAGTAGGTCTTTAAAAATGAACCTGTGAGGGGTCTTTTCTGAGACTGATACTCCAACCAGGTACCATGCATGGAGATAACCTAGAACCCCTGCACAGATGTAGCCCATGGCATCTCAGTGTCCAAGTGGGTTCCATAGTAATGGAAACAGGGACTGTCTCTGACATGAACTGATTGGCCTGCTCTTTGATCACCTCCCCCTGAGGGGGGAGCAGCCTTACCAGGCCACACAGGAAGACAATGCAGCCACTCCTGATGGGACCTAATAGACTAGGATCAGAAGGAAGGAAAAGAGGACCTCCCCTATCAATGGACTTTGGGAGGGGCATGCGTGGAGAAGGGGGAGGAAGGGAAGGTTTGGGAAGGGAGGAGGAAGGGCCCTACAAGGGGGATACAAAGTGAATAAAGTGTAAATGATAAAACAATAAAAATAAAAAAAGAACCTGTGGAAAATGGTAGTTGTCCTCAGTCCTGGTAAATTCTCAGGCTCCATCAGGGGGGTGGGGGCAACTTCTGCCAAAGAATTGTGTGGCCCTCGGCAAATTACACCAATTTTCAGCTGTTGCTTTCTTGTTTGTGTAATTAAGGCAATAATATCCCCATGCTGGATCCCAGGGACGATTAAATAATGTGAAAGCGGATGAACTGACTGATAATCACTTCCTGGCATATCATTTAAGAAGTGATAACTTAGGCAATGTATCTTTTGAACATGTCCCTAGGTTTGATGACAAAATAACCCTGTTTTAAATTCCATCTCCCAAAATTCTATAGTTTTACAAATTTATAGAAACTTAGGCTCTGGGAGGGCAGATGGTTTCCTCGAAGTCCCGTAGCAGGTAGTAGAGCCAGGCTCGATACGGGGAGGGCTGGACTGAAGGACCATACTTTTAAACAGCAAACTCTCTCACCTTCCAGATGATGAGCAAGAATAGACATGTCATGTGGCCAAGGCTAGGTGTGACGATTTCCTCTGGCTTTCTTCAGTCCTCCTCAGCCTCCTTTTGCAAGAGCTCGAGATGTTTGTGTAAGCTTCCTGCTCTCACAGGGGTGCTGTGCTCGGAAGGCTTCATCGATTTCTTTTACTGCACAGTGGCAATTTTGCCTGCTCCTCATAACCCTCAAAAACAAGCCTGGTGAGGTCACCGAAGCAACTGGCAGTTTGCTGCTTAAAGCTCTTTTGTACCTGACTTTTCTATGGTGGCCACTGAGAGCCCAGCCCTGCCGACCAAGGGGATGGCCAGAGGACAAATCTGCAGGGCCAGCCTCCCACAGGCCTTATATCACGATTTAGTTTTTGCTCTGTTTGCTCTCTTTTTGTGGTATTTCTCACCACAACTAGCCATTCAGGTATCTAGATGAGACAGATGGCTTCAAAGCCCTACAGGGTAAATGGAGTCAGTTCTGTGGCCAAAGTCCATGTAAGGGAAGACATGTTTTTATACTTTAGGACCCTCAACTCATGCCATTGTGCTCACACTAAAGTCCCCTTCAAAAAAGCCCATTTGCAACACACTAAGAGGGTCCCGAGAGGGATGGAGGAAAGTGGGCCACCTCCTGGATTTTGTATCTTATTCAGGAGGGAACAGATTCCTTTGTTGTCAGCTATGGACCAGGCGCCTTGCTAAGAACAGAGAAGCAAATGTGTTTTGTGCTGCTGTGGGGAGGGATGGTTCTGAAGGGCTGAAAATAGGGTGGATAGGGCAAGAACAGAAAGTTATAGATTAGATTTGGATTCTGCCTGGGCCTCAAGCTGGGCTGCTCATATAACAGTGATGTCTCCAGCCTTCTCCAGATCCTCCTGACAAATATTTCCTACACTAGGGGCTAGCTGTGGAAGATTTAAAACCAAACATCACGACCCCCCGCTTTTACGGAATTCACAGTTGCTGAAGGAGATGAGCCGCAGGTGGATAGCTTCAGCTGCTGTCTTAGGGGATTCAGAGCGATTTCCTAACAAGAACCTACTCTGGACCAGGGGTCTGCAACATGATGGGTAGTCAGTCATCTCCTATACATAGAACCTAATGCTACATACCACTGTGGCCAGCACTGTGGAAATATGACAGAGCCATGTACATAGAAGGAAATCTCAGGAGGACACATGCAGGATATGGGAGGAGGGGAGGAGATACCTTGTAGAAGAAACAGCATGATCAAATACAGTGACACGAAATGTTTTGTAACTGGGACATGTTACTAGTTAATTATGGATAACTTCTTAGAATACCATGGCTCTCAGACAACGTTCTGATAAAAAGCCTTCCTTTCCTTTGTTCTATGGTTTGTTCTTGGGATTGAACTAGGGACAGTGGACTATGGAAAGCAGAAGGTTTCATGAATGTGATCGGATGGTCTGGTCTCAGATCCTCAAGGCTATAATAGGGCATATTTTCCTTTGTGGGCTTGGATATGCTCATAAGAACATCCTCCCATGGTCAGTCCCCTGGGGTTGAACCTCATAGCCATGATACACAACTTCTGCTCACAGTATGACTATTAATAATTTCTGTAAAAGACCACTGATTAACATGGAAGCTTAGAGCTAACCCCATATTATATAGTTATCTAGAACATGGTAAGAACCTGTTACCAGCAAGCATTGTCCCTTCCTGAGCAGGAAACCCCAATCAGAACTCCATTTTATTCAGTAATACATTGTCACACTTGGCCCTTATTCCAGCTCTGTAAGACCTATATTAACATCCCTACTGATGAGGTGCCTGCAGCTTAGAAGCCTTTAGAATTTGCTTGTGACCCTACAGCCAAACAGAGATCTTTGCTGCAACTAGGTCAAGTAGAATGCATCAGTCCTTGGCATTCATGCCTAGAATTCATGTGAGAATTCTCAGTCTAGAGGTGCTTTGCCACTCTCCTCCTGATAGGCCGGCACAACCTTACTCATCACTGCCTCTTTCTCTCACTCCTGACTTCTTCACTGTTGCTGAAGGTGGGGTTTGGGGGAAGGCATGTAGAAACACAATAGAAATGGCTGCTCAATGAAGGAAGTCACCTGGCTGGTCTCTTAGGCCAGCTTTTTCTGTGTATCTCTTTGATGGATGCCCGTGTCCCACTAGGGACTCATGTGCCTAGTGGCTGTACACTGACATACAGTCTCACAAATACAAGACTTGCTAAGGTCCTCACAGGTGAGATCAGTCACTTCACAGATCTCCATTTCTATGTGGCAGAAGGATACCATCTAATGAAGCTCAATATGACAAACACTTGGAACTTGTCAACTCATTGTCCCCACAGTTGACATCCTTCACCAACTCCATTCATCCTTCTGCATGAAGGTGTTGGTCGAGAGTGGTCCCACAGCTTCTCAGATGTATCCTTGCAGTGTGGAATTCTGGCTCTTGTCAGGGACCATGAATTATCAGTCTTTGGGAGCTTGCTTTGTCTTGAGTCAGTGGCTCTGCAGTCCAATTGCTGCTATTATGTATCAATCAATTCTCACCTGAACCCACTCAGTGTTTATTCTCCTTGATTGCTCTGTTCTTCTGTGCTGCCATTTTGATTGTGATTTTTGCTTCTCTTCAATGCTTTATCACCCCTCAATTACTTTCCCACTGAAAAGCAGTGACAGGATGATCAGCCAGACTTGAGTCATAGGTTTGAATGTTTGAGAATCATTGCACTCTCCCTCTAACTTCACATATGCCCTGGAGAACCATGCTTCCTTTTGTTTTGATATAAGAAACATGTTCCTAAAAAAAATCATCATACGATAGCAAATGGGGGAAATGGGGTAAGACACAGCTCTCTAAAATGTCTCCACTGATGCATTGTAAAAGGAGTAAAGAGAGAACATTGGCATCAGCCCATCCACACCGTTGTTCCCACTTTCCATCCCAGACTGTCCTCCCAGCATTTCACAGTGTCCCACAGGCCCCAAGTGTTCCAACAGCAAATGTCAGTCATCTTCAAGGTCATGTAACTTAGTTATCGTAATACATTGTAATAAGATTTAATAATGTTTTATTTTCTACTTCTTCTGTGCATCACCGATGTTTCTGGGTTCTGTGGCTCACCCTATTTTCCCCACAATACACAGTGTCTATGTATACATACTCTGCAGAGTCTTCTGTGGCTCAGTGCAGCTGGGTACCACCTTCTGGATCACCTGGTATTCTTTTAAGGTGGGGTAGGGTCTTTAATCCAGCAAATGCAAATTTTCCATTGTCCTCAGATTCTCCAATGATCTACTCATTAAAACAAATCATTTGTTGACGAATTCAACTTTTCAAAACAAACGGTCTAGCAGGACTGACTGTGACTGATTTAATCTTCTCCTTATTTATTCAGATTGGACAAAAAGGATTGAGTACCAGCCTGGCTCGGGGAGTATGCCCTTGTTCCCCAGCATCCACCTGGAGACGTGTGACGGAGCAGTGTCCTCCCTCCAGGTCACTGCCGAGCTGCAGACTAATTACATCGGCAAGGGCTGTGACCGAGAGACCTACTCTGAGAAATCTCTTCAGAAATTATGCGGTAGGCTTTTCCTTTGAGATTTTGTTCAATTAATAGCTTACAAGTGATACATGCAAATGAAATTTATCTAATTATACCAAAAGGCCAGCCTTCCCCACCTACCTTAGTCCTCCTGAATGGATATTGGTTTAGGGCAAGAGGGTGAGAAAACTCAGCTTTTGGCCTCAGATGCAAATGGTTCAGAGTCTGTTTGCCAACAGTGTGGCTTTAGGCAAAGAGCATGACAGTGGCTTCCATTCTTCACTGGTAAGACAGGGATTAAATGGCAAAGTGCAGTTAAAAGTTTCTGGTGCAGGGCCAAGTGACACTCATAGTCTTTCTACCATGCAAGGTTATGGAGAGCAGCTTGCCTGGGACCATTGTGAAGAGCGGTGCCAGGCACCCACAAAAGAGTTTAAGTCATCTCCACCCAGCAGCCATATCGCTTTCAAGGCCCAGTGCGGGTCAAACGATTAGAATTTTAATATCGGAACACCAAAGCACTGAAACACGTACCTGCAGCTAAACAACTGCTCAAAGGGTACAGGCCTGAGAAGCTGAGCCTGGCTGCCCACAGCAGAGCAGCTTCAGGCAGGGTGGGGGTGGGTGAATGGAGACATTCCACAAGTGGAAGCAAAAGGGAGACGGGCAAGGAATTATTAATGGAGAGGGAAAGTGGGCCTCGAGAAAGGAGAAAGGCGAGGGATTATTAACAGGAAGTCGAGCAGATAAAAGGATGCCATGGAGGGGGCTTAGAAGGGGCCTTATTTGAACACCCGTTGTGTATATCCTGTGACACTCCACATGTGATGCTTCATTTAGCTTTCACATGTTTAGGGTAAGGAGAAGGTATTCACGTAGCTTTAATGGTGGAAACTTGGAGATTCGAGGTATGACAACTGCTGAAGTTTACACAGATAGAAACTGTCAGTGATAGTCTGAAAACAGGAAGGGTCATTTGATGAGCATTTATCAAGGCCAGCCTTGTCCCTAGATCTGGAATGCAGCTCTCCAATGAATCTGGTAGGGCCGGTCCATGTACTCTGATAGCTGACTGCTATGTGTTAGTGGACCTCTTCATCTCGCTTGGACATACCGTACTTCTCCCTTGTTCTCTACCTGAATACTGAGGGACTCTCCTGCAGCTGTCCCCAGTGTCACTGTGGGAGCAGAGGAAAAGACTCCTTCCCACAGAGGGTAGGCTGCGTTTGGCAGTAACCATGACTCTTTAAGAGGAAAGTGAGGCCCCTCATGAGGGCCTTCACCATTATCTCTGGGATGATTTTTTTTGTCTTGTTCTTGCCCAAAGAACCAAATGAAAATTCTAGAATCAAAATAAACCCTGATTCACCAGCATATTCTGTGAGTCATGCCATCAGGCTTGCAGGGAAATTCTGTAAGGATGCCTGTCCTCTGGAACAGTTCGTTGGGTTGGGATAAAGTGGTATTTCAGACAACTATTTCAAAAGGGAATATACAGAGATTTGTGATGCTCACAGAATGTTTCAAATCCCATCCTTTCCTCTACTTGCTTCACAGAAGCCATCTAAGGTGACATGTTACTTGGAATGAATATCCCTTTTCATTCTGTATACCTGGGGTGTCCGTGAACTCAACCCCACTCGGCCACCATGGGTTATAGTCATTTCCAGAACTCGGGGTTAGAAGGAAATGATGAATCGGCTTGTTAAAGATCAGAGGGCCCAAGGGCACATGCTTGTGTCTTGATTTTTGGATGTTGCTGGGGAGAGAAAGGAGATATGGAGAGGGCAAAGAGTGTTTTGAGGGAAGAAACAGCAGAGCAAAATTGCATGTGGCATGCTAACAGCTCACTCCATCTGGACTGCCAGCCTTGCGGGCTAACTCGGCTGGGGAGTATCATTTCCCTAAGTGTGCTTCATCTGGTTCTGAGAGCTGCCCTTTGAGTGAGACGAACCTGTTTCTTTCTAGCTACATTTCCAATAGCACAGCCTACCACACTGATGGGGTCCCTGCCCAGTAACCATGGTGGACAGATGAGTTATGCCTCATATCAGGAGCCTTATTTCTGATTGGCCTGGAGTAGAGTACAGCAAAACAGGATAGAAGGAAAGGGTAGAACATCAGAAGCCAGGCCCTCTGGAATCTAAGGAAAAGGTAGAGGCTGAGTCATGCCCAACACACAGGCTGTGTTGTATTGTCTGGCCCTTGTGGGCATCATGGCTCCTGTTGACAGAAGTCTGTGTTTTTAGTAGATGGTAGAAAGCTTTCTTGCTGCGTTCCCCGACTAGAGAGCTGTTGTGACACTTTAAACCTCAGCATTCATGCATTTTTTTACATCCTACAAATCTTTATTGACTTTGGAGGGAAACAGGGAAAACAATTAGGATGTTATTATCATAGTCTAAGCAACAGATAATGAGTTCTGAAGCATGGGAGTGTCAATAGGGATGAATCAGGCAAAAATCAGCAAGATTTAATAAGTGGTAAGCTGTCGGAAGGAAGAGAGAAGGGCTCTCTGAAACAGTGTCTAACATGATGAAGGGGCCACACCCTACACCAGAAACCCAGGAGCAAGGGTACGTTTCTTGGACATCACAAGCAGTCGCATATCTGTGTCACATCACATGGCAGCTTCCTCTCAGATCTCCCAAGGACCTGCCTCAGCTTCGCAGCCCCATCACTGTAGCTCATTTCAGGTTGGTGTTCTGCCTCCCATTCGGCTCCTTTCCTTGTTTGCTCTCATCCCCAAGTCTTTGCTTTCCTCCCCAAGCCCTTCTCCTAGGTCACTAGTCACCTGCTCCCTAGCCCAGTTGGGACAAGTCTTCTGTTGCTGCTCTGGGAGCAGGAGCTCGGCTGCATGGCTGCATGCTCTGTGTTAGTGTGTTGGGCAGTGACTGAACCAGGCTGGCTTCCCATGTAGCACAGTGATTGAATCCCATTTAAGGGAAAAGAAGGCAGTGGCTGGTGTCAGAAGGTAGAACTTGAGATGGACCTGGAGCAACGCTGGACAGCAGATATTTTGCTTCCTGAGATTTAAGCATGGAGATGCTTCCATTCTGCCTTGGAACAGTGTGGTGGAGTCCCCTGGGCCGATGTCTCCTCTACACTGTGGACCAGATCCAGCCTAAGCTGATCCCATCTTCCAGAGTCCACATGAAGCTAGGCTTTCTCAGAGGAGGTAGCCGGTTGCCTATTGCCTTTTCCAACTTCAGGAATTCAGATGGCAGCCCTGTCTCCAGATCAGGCTTTCCAGATGTGACAAGTCACAGCACTGCACTGAGGATGAAATGAAAAAAAGCCCTCAGCCCTCTCAGCCACATCAAATTTGACATTAACGACAGTCCCCCAAAAGGTTCCCTTCCTTGACCCTATGTCACTCCATATTATATGAAATAGAAAAGTACTTTCTGGTGCATATGCCCTTTGCAACACAGAGGCCAGGCTGTTCCTCAGGGGACCACAGGGTTCCTGGCAGCTGGCCACTACTTCCTGAACATAATGCCAGGGGCAGCTGTTTTGTTTGTAAGTCAAGAGTTCCCAGGACAGGTCCTGTTGAAGGAAAGGCCACGGTGTATGAGCATACTATTAAAATCAAGTGCTTTCCAAGGCAGAGCAGGGGTAGATAACACAACCCTGTGTTGTTTTTCAGATTTATATACTGATGAGCCAGGGGATTCATTCATACATTAATTACTTCAGCAAATGTTTTTGTCTGTCTGAACACTGTGTAACTCTTAAAATAATATAGAACCGTCCATAGCACAAAACCACCTAATAATTCTAATAATTCAGTTTCCTGGGAAGACAAAATATGTTTTTTTAAAGGGGATTGCAATGCAACATTTAGGAAGTATGAGAGCCCATGGCTTTCTATGATAGCTTTTAGCTTAGCAGAACTTGTCCAAGGAAGTACTATCAGAGATTCCAATGCCCTCAGAATCCCACAAATCTAGGAGGTCATCATGGGTAGCATTCCCTGGAGGACAGTAGCAGCTCCTGAATCTTCTCAAAGCTTTACTTCACAAAGCTTCACTTCAATAGGTTTGGGATCAGATTGACTTACTAATCTGATAGAGCATCAGCACAAGGCTCTACACACTGACTCATCATGATGGCATGGACAGCACGTATCTCTCTCTCTCTCTCTCTCTCTCTCTCTCTCTCTCTCTCTCTCTCTCTCTCTCTCTCTCTCTCTCTCTCTCTCTCTCTCTGAATATGCTTAGTCCCTGGAGGCCACTTATGCAACTTCCAAACCACTGCCTTCCTTTGTCTGAGAGAATGCTTTTGCCTACAGTGGCATTAGCCAAGATGGTGTCCGTGGCCCCACCCCTGGGGGCTGTCAACCAAAGCCCAGCTTGTTTCACTTAGAAACCGAAGCTTCTGGTTTCAAGGCCTTCAGATCTCAAGCATAGGTGGGAAAATGGAAACCATAGTTACCTACATCAAATGCTTCTATGAATCACTAGTAAAGATGGCCAGCCAGGTTATGCTGTAGTACCAGATGACTTCACAATCTCATTGGCTTGAGATAACAGGTTTATCGTTTCTACCACATGTCCTTCTTGGACTGGGTAAGATCCCAGCTAATGGAGTAGCCTCTCTCTGGAACTGTTCTCTAGCAGGCAACATCTGCAGGACAGGAAAGGAGGATTGCCATTCCCCTGCACAGGAAGACACTGGACCTCTGCCTGGGTGGCTTCTGTCCACTTCTCTGGGAGAGAAGAGGCATCTCCTGGGATGGAGTGGTATTGCAGTTGGCTGGTCATTGGATCATCTGCATGTCACAGCTGCGTCTGTCTCTAATTAGCCATGTGGTGCTGCAACCACGGTCTAGTCATTTCTTCCCCTGGTCCACAGTTTCCACACTTGCTAAATGCACAAAATATTCTAGAATTTCACTTTAGTTTACTAAGGGGCCTGGGCTTTGGAGCTGGAAACCCCAATGATAAGCCTACTTGATAGCTGGTTAGAAGCCCAGGGTTCCCTTAGCCTGGGCTTTCTTACCTGTCAACTAGAACCTTAGTGGTGGTCACCACACAGAGAAAGAACAAAGGAACAGGTGAGGTGGCTCACTAATTCTGGTCTGGCTTCTACCCAGTGTTCCATAGATAGACAATTGTGATATATATATTTACATGTATATGTCTATGGATTCCAGTTCGGTCTACAAAACATCCCTGTTCCTGGTTAGGTTTACTTCCCAAACACCCTTCGTACCTCTCCAACTATACTAGTCCTTGCGGTGAACTTCTGTCCAAATCAGTTTCGGGGAAGTCTCTCACTCAACTCCTCCGCTAGTCTGAATTATTAAGCGCAGGTGAATCTGCAGGCACATGAGAACTTTTAAGTGGTAGAAGGATCCTCATATGATAGTCCCAGCCCTGCCAAGCCTCACCCCAGTCCCCCATGCATCACCCTGGCTGCTCTATTGACGGCAGAGCAGCCATTCCAAGGCACCATACATGTACCTCTGCGCTGTTCCTGCATAAACTCTATTGACCTTTGGGGGGGGGGGGGCTCTAATGATCAGCCTGCACCTCTGCAGCCACCTCAGGTTTCAAGAACCAACAACATGTGCCTCGGCCATTGGTTGCCGTCATGCCGCACAAATGCCAGTTCTAACGACCTTATCAGTGAAAGAACCTGTTGTGATAGGATTCTGTGGGTGATGGAAAAATGAACTTTTAAATATGCCATGAATTGTTCACTCCCAAGCCATCTTCTAATCTCTTCCTGCTACCACCTTGACTGGTGTCTTTCTTTTTAAACCAACATTTAGAGAGGTTGATGCCCAAAATGGTAATGTGAGCTTATTCTTCAAGTAGTATATATCAGGGGGAGCATGATGAGGTAAGAATAAGTGGGTATAATAAGAACCATGAGGCATGGACAAGAGGCAGGATGGTCACCTGAGTATTGGGTAAATTGCTAGAGCTTATGTGCTGTCTTTCCTTCTTTCCTTGCTTGCTTCCTTCCTTCTTTTCTTCACCCCCTTTGTTTTTCCTTTTTTTCTGCTATGTGTATGTTGTAGTGTGTGTATGTTGTATTATGTGTGGTGAATTTACTTATTAGTGGAGATGTATATACATGAGCACATAGATATCTGTACATGTACATGTGTATGGTGGTGTGTGTGTGTATGTGTGTGTGTAAGTCAGAAGTAGACATTAGGTGTCTCTCCTCTACCACACTCCTCCTTAATTTTTGATTAGGGTTTCTCACTGAACCTGAATCTCATTGATTTGGCTAGGTGCCTAGTTGGTGGTTTCCAGATTCTGCCTGTCTCTACTCACTCCTCCTCATTCTGTTCTGGGGTTACAGGTACACATCACTATGCCTGGCTTTTAATGTGGGTTCTGGAGATCCTAACTTTATGCTTGTGAAGCAGGGACGTTACTGATTGAGTCATATCCCAGAACATCTTAGGGGACACTGGACAAGAGGAAGGGCAGCTGTAAATGGGAACTGAGTACCTACTATGTGAGATGCCCATGTGAACCATGCCATCAATTCTGCCCACACCTCCCACAGAGCATCTTGAATGGAGAGACCACATCCCCCATCTTCTCAAGGATGGCCCCTCTAAAGGCCTTTCAGGATAAACTTAGTGCAGTGGTAAGCAGATCATCTGTGCTCAAAGGAATTATGTTTCCCATGTATTGGGGTCTTTCACTCCAAGCCAATGAACATGTGCCTGATGGTCCATTCCAAAGCCAAAGGGAAGTCTGGGTAGAAAGAACATTATAAAGAAGTGTGCTGGCTTCCAGTGTGGCATCTTCCTGAGTCATTTTCACTGTTGGACACATACTGTGACAGCTGATCTTGAAATCCAAACCTAGGTGAGGTGTCTTTCTGCTCTGCAGAAGTCAAAAGGCCAGTGACCCAACAAACATCGGATAAGGCTCACTCCCTGGCATCCATGAGAGCATCAGCATGTAGAGTGGGACACAGCTGCTCTCACTGTTATACTACAAACACAACATACAATGACTGGTGAGTGCCCTGCCAGACAGCCCCCTGCATAGCCCTGGCAAAGCTTGCATTCCCCAATTCTTCATACTTGAACAAAGCAGGAAGCTCCCAACCTGATGGGGAGGATGCCACTCCACAGAATGAATGAGGGTCCAAGGGTCCTCTCAGAAGTCACAAGCCAGCTCTTCCCTCTCCCCTCAGCCCACCCTCCACAAAGCTGCCCTGTGATCGTCCCAAAATGCTAATCCGCCCACATAGTCTTGCTGTTTCGGGATAAGCCCTCCTGTTGTAGCCTGGAATAATAGTGATAGCAAAAAAATCTCAATAATGGTGATGATAAAATTATAGCTCACACAGAGTGAGCCCTCATTTTGTGTGAAGCATGTAGCTGCAAGCTTGAATGCACAATCTCATTTGGTCTCCACACACACCGATGAAGGAAATATAGTCAGAGAGATTAAGTGACGTGTTCCCAGTCACAGAGCTGCCACGTCAAGCTGCCAGGTGTCAGGAGCTTCTGACCTCAAAGCTCCTGTTTTCAAGAACCGTTCCATTTGGCTTTAGCAAATGGTTGTTTAAAAAAAATGTAGTGTGGACAAAATGACTTACACTTTTGCTCAAGATGAGAACCTAGAATTTTCCCCAGTCATAACCTTGATCATACTGTGTTGTCTCATAGATTCTCCATGGCAATGAGTATCTGACTCTCCTTAATGTGTCCAGAACTTAGCAAGAGTCAGGGCCTAGGTTCAATAAATGAGTGGTAATGTTCAATAAATGAGTGGTAGGTTAATTGAGGGGTGCATGAATGAATCCATTCACTCAAATGAAGCCTTGGTTGTCTGCAGGAAACCAGCTGAAAATGCCCCATGATTCTCCCTACTCTTTAGGCTCAGCTCACCCTTTTCCTGGCACAATAGTTGACTGTACCTGCCTGGACATATGTCTCACGTTTATCTGCAGATTACCAATGTATGTCTAAGCAAGTCAGAGGCTCAAATGCTGTTGGGTGCCTTTCTGAGCCATCTAGGTTCCGGAGTAGGCATAGACCTCAGGAAGTACGTTAACTCCATTCAGACCCAGAAGCAGAAGTCAGGAGATAAGGTCACCTCCCAGCCACCCTAAGGGATAACCACTGTGCTTTCATCTCTTCCCCTTGCAGGAGCCTCCTCAGGCATCATCGACCTCTTGCCATCCCCGAGTGCAGCTACCAACTGGACAGCAGGACTGCTGGTGGACAACAGTGAGATGATCTTCAAGTTTGATGGCAGGCAGGGTGCCAAGATCCCCGACGGGATTGTGCCCAAGAACCTGACAGACCAGTTCACCATCACCATGTGGATGAGACATGGCCCCAGCCCCGGCGTGAGAGCCGAGAAGGAAACTATCCTCTGTAACTCCGATAAAACAGGTGAGTCTCCGGCCTGCTGTGTCCCCCACGGCTGGGCAGATGTGGCTTTGCAGCATGTGCTGATTAGGAAGCCTGGGAATACATTCTGATTTCTGGATTTCCAGCTGCTGATTTTCCAGGTTTAGGTAGAGCAGGACTAGGAGAGAGCAGAGAGGATGCAGCAGTTTGAATGAGGGATCTTTCAAAGGAGTTCCTCACAACTCCCATGCCTGTGGAAGTACCTTAGGGCTGCTGTAGGTAAGGGTGGAGGTGAAATCTTCATCCTTACTGTAACAAAGAAACCCCCTGTTTACTATGTTGTGTAAGTGTTTTCTAAAGCTCTCTTTTGAATAAAAGGACCTTGTCAACTTAAAGCAGTAGTTTGAAAGGAGACAAGGGTAGCTAACAGGTGCTGCACATTCCTCTCCGGCTAGGCCCGCATACAGGGGCCCTGGGATTTGCCACACCCTGTCTCTTAGAGATGGGTGACCTTGTTAGAGTATTATCTTCCTTTGAGTTGTTTATGCTGATTAAGTAACGTAAATATACATGAAGCCTTCAGGAAAGTGCTGGGTACATAGAATGTATGGTTGATGTCAGCTGCTCCTTTTCTGAACCTTCACAAAGAATTTTATGAATACATTATCATCGTGGAAACATCCACTGAGAGAGGTTATGCATCTTATAACAAGTAGTTACACAACCAATAAACACTGGAACCAGAACAGCGATTTAGGTTCTACTAAGTCCATATCCTATGCATGTATCACTGCATCTCCATGCACACACAAATGCACCACACACACACACACACACACACACATACACACACACACATGTCTTGACATCTTTTGCCAGATTTACAACTCTGCATTTAATTATATTTCCAGTCTCCCATTTCAAATGTAACTTCTTCTAAATACTCAAATAAATCACAGTGTTTGTAACTGTAAGACGGTGCAGGGGGTAGCCAGCGGCTCAGCGCCTGCTGTCAGACAGCTCAATTGTAACCTTTAAGGAGTTATTAAGCTGCATAAGCCCTCAGTTTCCCTATATGCCAAGTGGACGAAATAAGCCTGAAATAGAATAGGAAAACATTTAAATCACGTGCAGAGGCAGGGCACCATCAGTTTATGAGGTATCGCTGACACCATCATTAATTCTGTTTCTGGGTTTATTCCACTTTGTGCCACTACAAGGACCTCCATATTTTTCATCCCTGTAGTTATTCCCTGTAGTCTACTCTAACGTGTTTTCTTCTAGAAAGACACTATGCCAGGGTTGCCTGGCTTTTTACTACTTACAAGACCAAGCTATGCAGAAGGAGTCAACACCAGCAATAGCTTTTCTCTGAGACCTTCATGCAAGGAGAATGCCATGGACTTGCATGAGGTAATGCTGAGCTTGGATCTGGGCTTTGTGGCCTGGTCCTAGCAATACCTGATGGAGACAGTGGCTCTGGAGCCAAAGTCACACTGAGGCCAGAGCTTGGAATGGTACAAATACGAGGCAGCTGATCAAGATTTAACGGCCACAAATATGCTTCTTTCTCGAATATTTGTCAAGAGCTTCTTGAACACAGAGAATCCAGACAGTATTGCGTCCTATACAAGGGCATCTGAAACAGCAGAGTTAATGTAATGGCCCAGGACAACACCACTATCTAAAACAGTGTGTATGTATCTAGGACCTCATATATCCTAGAGCCAGATTCTTACAGACGAGGAATTAACAATAACGTAACCAGCTACTGTTAAAATAAACTAGCAAAACTTTATCAAGTGTGGGTGCCAAGGCCCCACCCAAGGTCCACAAATCAGCACCTCAGGGAAACTGTACTGGGCAGCCATGGCTATGGTCTACAGTGATGCCTTCTCATCACAGTGGCTGACCAGCAGGCGGCTCAGCACCTCAGACCTGCAAGGCCTGTGCCTGAGCTCTGCCCTCACAGGAGGTCACACCCTAGGTTAGCCTAAGATTGGCACAAAGGGCGAGAGAGGTGGTAGAGCAGATGACAGCACTTGCTGCCAAGTCAGAGAGCCCCAGTTAGATCCCACATCATAGGAGAGAACCAGTTCCTGCAGATGGGCCCCTGACTTCCCCAAGCACAAGGTTGTGCCCATGTACACATTGAAATGCACATATTCATGTGCATGTGCACACACAGAGACATCATAAATACATGTAAAAAAAATGGAAAAGGTTTGTTCTAACTTAGCTACCTGTGGGGTTAGTACTATAAATACAAAATATTAGGTTTTAATTAAAGCCCGAAATAAATCAGAGAGCTTTTTCTCCAGTGGAAAAGTGTTACAGAGTGCAGCAGAAATTGAGAAAGCACAGGAAAGTATCAAAGTATACAAACTACGTAAAATCCAAACACTTGGAGAGATTATCTAATAATGTTCATCTATTTCATTTAAATGTTACTTTTATTTCTGTGAATAAGTAGAATGTTCTTCCCATTTCAATCTATTATGATAATACACGTGGGATTGTTGTTTCATATGTAAGTATATCCATATCATATATCCACATAATAAAGTATTTTTCTTGTAGGGGGGTGCATGTGATAAAATGCCATATTGCCCATATTGGCCTTGAACTTCTGAGCTTCCCAACTCCACATCCCAAGTGCTAGGATTGCAAGCATGCACCACCATGCCTGGCTGATATAAAATCTAAATTGCATGCCAGTTTAAAACTCTGCCATGTGGATTTATCATACTTTGTTTAATGGCTTCTTTTGCCGGCTACTTAGACTGTCTCTTTTTAAAGGCAAATAAAGCGGTGCTGTACTGAGCATTCTAAACATCTTTCACGTATTTCTGATTGTTCACTGGCTGGAAGTTGAATTACTGAGTCAAAGAATATAAATATTGAGAAAAATTTTAGTGAAAATTATGAAATTGGTGATCGTGAACATCAAGTTGCTTCCTGTTTGATGCACTAAACAAAACTTACTAATGCTGGCCCATTATAAAGTCATCTATAAATAGTTGGATAGCAGAACTGATTAGTCAGCAGAGGCTAGCTGGATGGAAGAAGGAGAGAAAAGGAAAACCACCATTACCATAACCTCCGATAAAGTTCTCAGTGGCTGCCAATTCTCCTCTCAAGGTTTCCCTCATTTATTGTCCAGTGATAGGTGTAGAGGGCAAAGCTCTGCTTGGTCCAGATATTCTGAGACAAAAATCCTTGCATTTCTTGGTCTGTTTATTCTTAGCCATCAAAGAGAAAGAACAGTGTTGAGTGCAGAGGGTTTTATTGATAAAGACAGCAGGCTGCTATGTTTCACCACTAATCATTACCTTCTACTTTCCAGAACTTGGTTATAGGGCCTTCTTACAGCCACGGGGAGGCTGTGATATGCAATTAACCATATACTGGGAGCAAAGGAAGCAGGGCTAGGTCCACACATCGCAGTTCCTCTGCCACAAGGGATGCTTGGGCCTTTGCTGACCTTTGTCTCCCCATTCTCTCTATGACCGATGCCATTGCTTCACCATCCCTCCACAGCTTCTGTCCTCTCTCTATAACTCCTTCATGCCCACACATCTGTCCCTGCAGCTGAGATCCCTTCCTCCTGGCATACAGCTGTCCTGCTCATGTTGAGTTCAGCTGGAAATGGTGAATGATAAGCACCATACATAGTGCTTGACATTTCCCTGCTGGGAATTCTAAGACACAGGGACCAACCTAGCCTAACACTGACAGAGTGTAAGCCTGGTAGGGAGTACTCCAGTGGCCTTCTGACCTATGGGAAAACAAGAGTGTGCCCACAGCCCCGGAGTGCCTAGAAAATTGCTCCGAAGAATTGCAACTGTGAAAACAGGTGCAAGCCTCACTCCTTGCTGCCCGCTGGCTGGCCAGGAGGTGTTCCTTAGCTTGTGTGTTGATCTAGGAGTCTGCAGCCATGCAACACGGGAAAGGACAAAGGGCCTAGGCTAAAAGATGCTCTGGCAGGGGAGACCTGTTCTTCCAGTCTTCTTGGTCCACCTCTTCACCCTGCTTGATTCCGAATAAAGCCAACAAACTCTTTCTACCTTCCTTTTCCTAATAGCTCATAACAGGAACACAGAAAATCAGTTACACAATCGTGAAGAGGCAAGAAGCACTTAGTAGATTCCTCATAACCAGGCCAAAGGAGTTTTGCCAATACAGAGGCTAAGAGTGGTGAACCCACACACTGGGCACAGGTAGCAACTGCCCTTCCTCCCTCCTGCCATTTCTTCACTGGGCTCTGGAGAACGCTGATGCTTGGGCAGACACAGCATCTGATTTTGACGTGGCTGTCTGTGCTGCTATAGTCCCCAGGCCCAGCAACGGCCTTTATAATAACCGGCAGCCACTGAGCATCTGTTCCTGGCAGATGCTTTGTACACATTTCCTCATTGTTACAATTAAGATGTTATCCATTACAGAGATGGCAAGTCCAGATCAGATGATATCAGATAACTGAAGAATCAAACTAATGCAGAGATTGTAGACTTTCTTGTACCTGAAAATTCCCAGATATCTGAAGGCTTCATAGTCATAGGTCCCATAGGTAAAGTCCCTTTCTGGTATGTTTTCTCAGATCCAAGTCTACACATGTATCAGTTTCAGATTAGCAGATGAGGTACAGCTGCCACAGACCTCCAGTTATATACTATGAAAAAAAGACATCCCTCAGATTCACATTCTGCAGGCACCTATCCCAGAACTGCTTAGGAAACTACTAACCATTGGCCTGGACCAAGTTGTCCCAGTGGGTTCTCAGCAGAGGCCTTGTGGCCAGGCCCTCTGTGTTGACCTTGGGCAGGCATTTTGAACCAGCTCCTGTGTTAGGGGAATTGGCAGGAGCCTGTTTAGACAGAGCTCATCTTTAGAAATGAGGCCAATGTTCATGTCATAGCAAGGTTAATACAGGGTGGACAGGGGGTTGGTCACAGTATTCCAGCCTTAGTTTACTTTAAGCTAGTCTACTATCCCTACCCTAATGCAGGTAAGGAAACAGACACCAGGAAGCCATATGACTCCTAATATCATCAAAGTTTGAGTTCCGCATGCATGGCCATTTACCCACTTGCCGTGCACATGCCTTTTAGTAAATTTCTCTGTGTTCTACAGCCAAGTAAAAAGTGATTTCTTTCTGTGTCAGTACTGAACAGCTCCTCTCCTGCCAATTGGTAGTGTCTTATGGCTCTAACTGTCATGGCTAGAACCATGGTGTAAGATTCCCTAAGCAAATAAGGAAGTCTTTATATCAGAGGAAGAAAAGGTTCCCTTGATTGATGGCTGTGCCTGGGGAAGGGGTGATTATTCATCGCTTTGAAGAGCCACAGGGTTATGTCTAATGCTGGAAAATCAATTCGTCTCTTCCTAGCAGCTAAAGGCAAGGCAGCCCCTCTTAGCATAGATTAGGGAGACAAAAGAGGTGTGTTCTGTGGTCACTGTGTCAACACTGACAAAATAAAACAAATTCCAGAACTCCAGGAGGAACCAACCATGCCGGAGGAGCCCAGAGAAGCTGGTGTGATTGGCAGAGAGCCCTACAAACACACACAATGCTTGCCAGCAGGATCACCTTTCACCTGGGCTCCAATGGAGTATAAGTTGGGCAAGGGTTTAAAGGCAAGATCTCAGAAGACATTTTTCTATGGACCCTACCAGAGCTTAGTCCATTTCAGTGTCTTCCACCAAATATGTTCTAGAAAATTCATCAGAACCAATTGTAGATGAGAAAATCAGAGAGAGAGAGAGAGAGAGAGAGAGAGAGAGAGAGAGAGAGAGAGAGTTTCTTTGTCTTCTGAACTGTACCTAATAACAAAAACTCTTGGGTAGAAAAGGACAGAGATCCTCTCAAGCCCCAAACCACATTTCTGCCTTTCAGAAATGAACCGCCATCACTATGCCCTGTATGTGCACAATTGCCGCCTCGTCTTCCTCCTGCGGAAGGACTTTGACCAGGCAGACACCTTTCGCCCTGCAGAGTTTCACTGGAAGCTGGACCAGGTAAGTCTCTCAGGGCATGCTTTCCCTGCTCTTCTTTGTAGGGATCATCAGTTTGCTCTCAGGGTCGGTGCAGTGGGTAGACTCTCCAGCTATGCTCAGTTTCTTGGTTTTGGAAAAATCAGTTCAGGAAGGCAGCAGACAAAATGGCAGGTCAGGATGGCAACTGCCTCCTGAAAGCCAGCTTGCTTAGATGCCATGGGCTCAGAGGACCTGTGGTCCTTTGCACCTACATCACTCTACTCACTCTTGGTTGTGTTCATGGGGGGATATTTGTCTTCATATGCCCACCCCGCCCAGCTAATGATCTCTGTTGATAAATGTTAAAATTACTTTTATAAAACTGTGTTCGTTTCTCAGTTTCTCTCTTAACCCAGCTATAAACCAAATAATTGAGACTCGATTATATTACTTGTTAGACAAGCTTTACAGCAGTCTCGAGCATTTTAAGTCTGTCCTTAACCCTCTATTCTAATCTGACTTCCTCTTTGTCAAAAACCTTGAGATACTTGCTTTGTAAAGCTTTCCTTGCTCCTTCCTCAAGTCTCTGGGGCCTCTGCCCAAGGTTGAACCTCCTCACTTCCTCCTCTAACTTCTTCTCCCCTGGAGGGCAGGAAGTCCAGCCCTATTTTTTCCTCTGCTCAGTGATTGGCTATAAGCTGCTTTATTGGCATATCGGGGAACAATTGGGGAGCAGCGTTTATACAACATTGTGACAGGAGATTCTCAGAAAAAGGATTGCAACAGAAATCAGCCGTGAATTGTACAACAACCGTACGCCTACAGATACAGCTCTGGGTGTTGTGTCTATGAGCACATCTCTCCCCTTCAATGCTCTCCTTCCTCCTTTTGGGTGACAGTATGACCGCCTTTGGTGACAGGAATTTGAAAACAGGCACCTGAGGACTTTGAAGAGAGCAATGACATGGAGCACTGTTGACACAGTCTGCTTTTTTCTGAAGTGGAAAATCTGACTCATTGGAGCTTTATAGCTTGATCATAGGGCTGGACACATCACCCTTCTCCACAGCAAAGCATGTGCCTTAGAGTCCAGAGCTTTGAAACGTGTATGGAGCACTGAGACTACCGGAGAACACTCATTTGCAGGGAAGGGTGCTGCACAGTGAGAATGCAAGACCAAGATGGCCTTCATTGGAGGTGAAAATTGGCAAGGTTTTGTTTTTAAAAAACGGCATTAAAACAACAAATGGGAAAATGCCAATAGGCAAAAATGAGATGTCACTTAACGATGAAGCTTATAGGCCCCAATGCCTCGGGCCTCAATCTTGTATTT
The DNA here is from genome assembly GCA_028658305.1 of Pachyuromys duprasi. Lineage (NCBI taxonomy): Eukaryota > Metazoa > Chordata > Mammalia > Rodentia > Muridae > Pachyuromys > Pachyuromys duprasi. The sequence goes on from CM053749.1 coordinate 22,799,242, forward strand.
TGTTTTTATTCTATTCCAACTTTGTCCCAAGCTGTGTGCTTCTGTGACCTACAGACCTAATTTCTGTCTTCTTTTCCCATTGTGCGTATTGCTACCTTTCCCTTTCTGAGGTTGCATGTTTCATAATCCTGTGTTTTCTGTCTCTTTATCACTCTGCCTCTTCCCCATCCTTTTTTAAACCCTGCTCAACCCCACCCCGAGCTCCCAGCAGGACTGACCTCAGCAAAAACTTACTCATACTAAAATATGAGTGATTGCTGCCCCCTTCCATCCTCACAGATGCTCCCATGCATGCTCTGTGAAGCCCAGATTTCTCATCCCCAAGAATTTTCTCTAATGGAACTTCTGCAGTGTGAGAAAAATCAAGGATGCCATGCTCAGGGGACAGTTCGGGGGAGGCAGTAGCAACTGTCTGATCTCAATAAACGCCACCCTGCTGGATCCTGGGAAGCTGAAAAGACAGCGTACATGTTCCGCTGCACTTCTTTGTGTTAGGAATCGTAGGGCTTGGAGGAATGGTAAAATCTTGACATTGTTTATATGATTTCTCAGCAACCTCCCAGCTATGTCCTCAAGTGCCAGATGGCTTTTATGGGATGTTTTAAAATATATAATACAAATTGAAGGGAGTTAAAATAAATTCCATATTGTGAGGGGTTCTTTAATAGGAACATTGCCATACTGGTGGAGATAATTATAGATACCCTGAGGCATCTTCCAAGACGGGATTGAGAAGCAAGGATACAGGCAAATAAAGTTGCAGGGTTTGAAATTAAAAATAGACAAAGAAGGAATCCTGCTTGTATAGATAAATATATAGTGAATGTAGCAGTCCTAAGAGCTAAACATTCAAGGAGGACCTGAGTCAGTGATTTGCCCATGGCCCACAGCAAGCCATGGCCAACACCTGTCCTTCCTCTCATGCTACCCCTTTGGTGCGCATACAGATTAAAAATGTAAAAATTTATCAATTCATAGATAAGAATTATGCCTATAATGCAAAGTATTTGTAGCTGTCATGGAGCCCTATAAACTATCAGATCTTTGCTTGGCTTAAACTCTGCCTTACTCTGTGCCTAACTCTGCACAGCCTGCCTTAACAAAGCACTTTAGGCTACATGGCTAGGGTAGAAATTTACTTTCACATGGTCAAGAAGGTTGGGAAATGCAAGGTCAAGGTGCTTACTGATACATGTCCTAAATGAGGGCTGTTTTCCCCAGATGCAAAGGGACTCTTTTTTTTCTTTCTTTTTAATTTTTTTATTTTAACATTTTTATTTTATATTACTCACAGGTTACGTACTTTGTATCCCAGCCATAACCCCCTCCCGCATCCCCTCCCTCTCCCCCCTTTCCCTCCCTCATCTCCTCCCTGCCCCTTTCCAAGTCCACTGACAGGGGAAGACTTCCTCCCCTTCCATCTAATTCTAGCTTATCAGGTCTCTTCAGGACTGGCCGCAATGTCCTCTTCTGTAGTCTAGCAAGGCTGCTCCTCCCTCAGGGGCAGGGGGGGGGAGGTCGAAGAGCCAGCCATTGAGTTCATGTCCCAAATAGTCCCTGTTCCCCTTACTAGGGTACCCACTTGGGTAATGAGCTACCATTTGCTACATACAAACAGGGGTTCTAGGTTATAACTATACATGGTCCTTGGTTGGAGAGACAGTCTCATAAAAGACTCCTGTGCCCTGATATATTTGGTTCTTGCAGAGCTCCTGTCCTCTCCAGGTCATACTAACTCCCCCCTCTTTCATATGCTTCCCTGCCCTCTGCCAAAGGGTTGGTTATGTTTCTTAATAATTGCTTTGATACCCTGCTAGGTAGAGTCTTTCTGAAGCCGCAGAGGGACTCTTTCACCCACTCCATCCCCAGTTCCATCCCTGTTATATAAATACCCAACTCTCACTTCCTCATAACATATCAGTTGCCTGCCCTAAGCTGTATCTCCAAATATGCCAGGGTTTAGCACTTCAATCTGCGTGTTTTGAGAGGACAGAATTCACTCTGCAGCACCTCTGTACTACAGACATGTCTTGTGAAAGTTGGGGGACTGCTTGCTCTCAGATGCTCCAGCTCACGAGGGCAGTAGCCAGGTGGAGGAAGAAGGCTGAAGTGAGGAGGGCACAGGAACTCTTAGCAGTGCTCAGGCCAGAAACCGGTGGTGTACACAGGCTAGAGCTACCTTTTTCCTTCCTGAGCTACCTGTGAAGTTTCCCTCATGTAAACTACGTGACACCCAGAACATACAGACCTGATGAAGCTTCTCAGGAACCACTCTGGTGCATCTCACCTGTCACCTCACTTCTCAGACTCCTTGTGACTCTTCCATCCCTGCCATCCCACAGTTATTCCATCCCCCATATCCTTCCTTAGTGCCAAGCTCCTGGAAGCAGGGGGGAGGGGTCTTACCCATCCCCAGCTTTACAGTGTATGGCTCAGCTCTGAGCCCATAGTTGGTCCCCAGAAAATGTCTGCATAACAGGGAAGAGTCGGAGGGAGAGACACAGTGAACCCAGGGCAAAGGGGAAGAAAGAAAGGGATGGAGAAAAGAAAAACCAAGATATCTTTATAAAAACTTCTGGCAGTGAATTAAACATTTGATTCATATCATGGAGTATTTTTTAAAAATTCTAAAATTTTGCCATTGTTTTTCTTACTCTCTGATTCTTAAACAATGTTCATCTTTTATCTGTTAGCTTATTTCAAAGATGCAGTTGGATTAACTGTCTATAGCTGGCATTTGCTAAAAAGAATTCAAATTTGTCTAGTACGGTGTATATAACTAAATTCCTGGTCAACCTTGGGAATTCTCAAAGCCTCTTATCAGTTCTAATGCCTGCTGGGGCTTTTTTAAAATTATTATTTCTTCCCTAAGTAGCTTCTCCTGTGATAGTCTGTGAATTAGACCCTATGCTTTATTACCAAAATCAGTGCAGAACTAGAAGCCTCAGCTGTCTAGAAATTTCCATGATCATGGGTCAAAGGGACAATTTACAGTCTCCTGAAGGCAGTGCTTGGTCAGAAAGCAGGGTTCCTGGTAAGGGCAGCAGGCAGGGCTGTCTGATGTGGGCCTATGGATAAGAGGTTAAGGAAGCATCCAGAAGGAGCATTGGCCTGGAAAGGTCTATGTGCAAACCAGGCATCCAAGATGCAGACAGTGAATGGGACCCAAGTGTTAGAAGTCAGGAATGGCGGAACAGGATGGAATTAAGTCCAAGTAGATTTTTGTGTTATGGTCACCTACAGGCAAATAGTCATAATCAAAGTATCCATTATTCAGTACCAAGACCATGGATGCTATGGATGGGCAAACATGGAGAGTCTAGTATGACATCCCACACAAGCAATGTAACTCTGGCTAGATCGATACACTGGGCCAGTGGTGGGGACTAATCTCCTCTGTCCCCGTCTTCACAGCCATATCAGGTTGGTACATTTGAAGAACTGGCTCGTTACTGACATTAGACTAGGGTATGCTGTACAGAATGTTTTCCACAATCTCCAGGGGTGGCCACAAGGGAAACAGTTGCTCACGCCTCAGAGGCATCATGTGCTTCCACCCCTTTTCCCAACACACATACCCCAGAAGGCCTTTGCCAAGGTGCATAGATTGCCTGTAAGCCTAATGAGGCAGCCCCAGGAAATGCCTCTGAGAATCCAGGGCATCTCACTGAAGTGGTGCTAACATCAAGGGAAATGTCATTTTAATAGGATTTTTACTCATGATCTACTAATGCAAATCCCTCAAGCCGGCAGTCGGTCATGTGCAAACTCAGACAAGAGCTCCCAGCACACACGGGGAAGGTTTATCAATCCGGAGGCCCTCTTGGCTTTAATATTATTTGGATATGCTTGATTCGGTATTGTGAATTCCGCTGATCTTCCCTTTGGAACTGTTGGTATTAGGATGGTGTTCTTTGGTATTCCTCATTGGAGGAGCTAGCTTGAGTGACAGCCCCAGCAGAACAGAAAGAGCGCAGGTGTCCCAATTCATGTGAGGAAGATAATGTGTCTATGAAGAGCACAGAGCCCACAAGAGGCACAAATTTGTCTCATTTGGTTAGCCATTGTTTTGTCTGTGTACCAGGGACAGAGACAGGAAGGGTCTGACTCACTCTGAGGAAGCTCACTGGTTGGCTGGTCCATGGCCAGTTAACGTTCCCTGGCAGCAGCATCCTGCAGGAGTCCCAGGCTCTGATGATTGTGGGCTACAGGGAGAAGCAGCAAGGATTAGAGAGGCCCAGCCAGGTAAAGCCAGATACCTGGTTGGGTGAGTTAAAGATTCATCTCTAGACCAGACATCTAGGCCTGGCACTGTACTTTCAACTATCTGGGAGCTAAAAATCATGTTTTCGTGTAAGTCATCCCAACTTTTAATATGTCCCCATTTAAAAATATGTGTCACAATGGAATACTACTCAGCTATTAAAAACAAGGAAATGAAAATTTCAGGCAAATGGATGGAACTAGAAGAGATTGTCCTGAGTGAGATAACCCAGAAGCAGAAAGACAGGCATGGTATATACTCACTAATAAGTGGATATTAGCCACATAATATAGAGCAGCCATCCACAGACCTAAAGAAGCCAAACACTAAGGACTTTAGGGAGGATGCTTAAATCTCATTCAGAATGGCAAACAGGATAGACACCAGAAGTGGTAGAAGAGAGGAAACAGGATGGGAATCTACTATAGAAGGTCCTCTGAAAGGATTCACCCACAGGGGATCACCGAAGCAGATGCTGAGGCTCAGGGCCAAACTTGAGGCAGAACACAGGGAGTCTTATGGAGGAAGAGAGGGGGTGGGATTAGAGGGACATGGAGGGGACAGGAGCCCCACAGGGAGACCAACAAAAGTAAAAGATCTGAGCCCAGGGGTTCCTGCGGAGACTGACACACCAACGGAGGAGGACCATGCTCAGATGTGGCCAATTGGCAGCTCAGTCTCCGTGTGGGTCTCTGGGTGAGGGGAACAAGGGCTTCCTCTATCGTGAACTCAGTTGACTGCTCTCTGATCACTTGCCTCTGGTGACGCAGCCTTGCCAGGCCATGGAGGAAGAGGATCCAGGCAGTCCTGATGAGACTTAACAAGCTATGGGCAGATGGCAATAGTGGAGAACTCCCCTTTCAGTGGACTAGGGGAAGGGGGATGAAAGGAGGAGGGAGGGAGTATAAGAGTGAAGTAGTTGAGGGAGGGGGCTTCAGTCAGGATATATTATTAATAAGTTGTGAAGAAAAAATAAAAATTAAAAAAAATTAAAAATAAAATAAAAATGTATATCATTGGACCAAACCAAATATTCTGTAGTATACCTTTATCTTCTGACTAGGTTCAGTCTGTTCATTGAAAACAGCACTTTTGATACCAACCCCCCAGAAATTCGGATATTCATAAATGAAGTTTATCATTTGCCTCTTCTTTTTTTAATGTAAAATATTTCTTTTTAAGTAGAATTCTTATTTTTTATATTAATTACAGTTTATTCACTTTGTATTCCAGCTGTAGCCCCCCTCCTTCATTCCCTCCCAATTCCACCCTCCTTCCTTCATCTCCTCCCATTCCCCTCTCCAAGTCCACTGATAGGGGAGGTCCTCCTCCCCTTCCATCTGACCCTAGCTTATCAGGTCTCATCATTGTCCTCCTCTATGGCCTGTCAAGGCTGTTCCCCACCCCCAGGGGTTAGGGAAATAGTCAAAGTGCCAGCCACTAAGTTCATGTCAGAGAGAGTCTCTGTTCCCCTTACTAGGGTACCCACTTGGACACTGAGCTGCCATGGGCTACATCTGAGCAGAGGTTCTAGGTTATATCCACGAATGGTCCTTGGTTGGAGTATCAGTCTCAGAAAAGACCCCTGTGATCCTGTATAACAACAGATCATCTGGAGGTTTCTCTATCCCTGATCTCAAGCTGTACTACAAAGCAATAGTAATAAAAACTACATGGTATTGGCATAGAAACAGAATGGTGGTTCGATGGAACTGAATAGAAGACCCAAAAATAAATCCACACACCTACGGATACCATTCAACAAATGGTTCTGGTCTAACTGGATGTCTACATGCAGCAAATAGATCCATATTTATCACCCTGAACAGAACTAAAGTCCAAGTGGACCATGTGCCTCTTCTAAACACACACACACACACACCACACACAACCTCTCTGTGTGGGAATTCAGTGCATGTGTGCATGACACATCCCATGCTACTATCCCATGCTAGCTGTCTCTCAGGCCTCCAGCGGTCTTTCTGTCTCCAACTCCCATCATGCCACAGGAGTGCTTCGACTTCAAACTGTCTCTTCTGCAGCCTGGCTTTACATGGGTTCCAGTGATCCAGACCTAGGTCCCGAAGTGCTTTACCTTGTGGGCCATCTCCTCAGCCTCTACTTGTGCCCTTCTTAATGCTTCTCATTCTCCCAGCTCCATAGCTCGCCTCCCTGGAGAGGGAATTTTGCATGGTAACCAACACTTCCAGGCCACAACTAGACAGAAGGGGTCTGAGGATATGGACTCCCTTTATCCAGGCCACTCTTGTTGACAAATGATGATTCTCTTTCTGCGTAAGGGAGACAGTTAACTCACAGGCCTGGATTTTCCCACAGCCAAGACTTATACACATTTGCCTTAAACCAAGGCCTTTGCCTATCAAGGCATAGAATGTGAAAGCTCTTAGAAGAAGATTTTAAAAGACCACATCCTTTATTCTTGGAGAAGGAGTGTTCAAAACATGCAAAGTCAGTGTCCTTGCATTTGCCCAGTCAGCCACACTGGGAGTCAGATGGGTTAGTTCCATCATTATTATAGCCAGTGCCAAGGAGTTAATTAGAGAATGGCCAGGCCAGTCCAGACCAGTCATCTTAATGAGCAAAATAATTGGACATTGTCAGCACTGTAATTCTGCTATTAAAGACTCACTCCTGGACACACTGGCATTGTCTCTTCTAATGCTCAGCACCCCCACCTGTAAGCTGTCTTCAGTGATGCCTACCTTCCTCTTTGGAGCATCTGTCCAAAATAGACAAAGAAGGTTGAATGAAACCTCTGTTTTCTCATGCAGGGTGACGTCCAAAACAGGTTTTTCAAAGAGAACAATCCTTATGGTTATTACAAGTCAATAATGTGTACACAGAGGGTCATAAACACAAAGACCCTCACTGTCATATATAACTAGAACCTAGAGGGTTGACTTCTCTATCAGTAGGAACACTGCAAAGCCCCTGGTCTTCTCAGAACCCTCCCCTCCTCACCCTCTTCCTCTCTCTAACAGAGGTTCTAGTCCTTGGGGAAGAGGTAGCTACATTGCTTCAGCATGCTAACAGAGAATGGTCCTCAGGCTCTCAAGGTATAATCATTCCTCTCAGGTCAGCCCTGCAGACACTGGGTTGTCTGTTCTCTGAAAAAGCCGTGAGAGAGACGCTTACTCCATATGTTCAGTTTTCTTTGAGAGACAGTGGCATGCAACCTATTGCTGAGCCAAGTTCCCTTCATCTTAACATTGCCTGGCAGCAACCTTTCTTCATGCCCTTGGTCCCTGCTGTGCAGCTGCTCCTGATTTTCCTCTGTGCCATGCCAGCTAACTTGCGGATTTGAGATAGCCACCTGTGGCAGACAGAAAAATGGCCCCCAAAGACATTCATCTTCTGAGTTCCATGTGGGTGTATTCCCTTGCATGGCAAAAAAGGGGGGGAATACATGATCTTGAGATGGAGAGATAATTCCAGATTATTTTTATGGGCCCAGTGTAATGCAAGAATCTAAATGACAGTTGAACAACAGAAAAAAACAACAACAACAAAAAAACAAAAAAATGTGAAGATGGAAGGAGAGGTCCAACGTGATGCACTAGGGCATGGGAGGCCATGATACAAGGTATTTGGCAACCTTTACAAAGTGGAAAAGAAAACTTTGTTCCCTAGAGCCCCCAGAAGGGGTATGGCCATGCTGACACCATGATTTTAGTCTACTGAAACTTATTTCATCCTCTGACCTCCAAAACCATAAGATCATAAATCTATGTTGTTTTAAGCCACAAAGTTAGAGGTGATTTGTTATAGCAGCAAAAGGAAACTAATACATCACTGCAAGCCTTGGGGAGGTCTTGGAATCATAAATCAAGCCACGTGTCTCATCTCCTTGCATCTTCCTGAGGTGACCCTGAGCCATGTTTTCAGAACAGGCCTATAGACTCCTTTGCTCACCAGGGTAGATGCCCCAGCCACATTTCTAGAAAGGCCCTAGGACAGAGGCAGGAGGGTGCCTAGCAATGACCCCCTTCACTGCTTATGCCTGGCTTTCCACCCAGCTTGGCCCTTCGCTAGCCTCTGGATGAGACTGTGCAAGGGGCAGATTTAAAAATGGGTTCTTGTTCTTCTCTAAGATGTATTATACTTTTGCCTAAGGGACCAGCAAGGAGAAAAGGAAAAGAAGATTCTGCCTTCATTGGCAAAAAGATTGCACACTTTGTGTTTGGGTCTGAAAATGTTAAACCAAAATCAGAAAATTCTTTCTCTTGACAGAGGCCTCCCTCAGCTTAAAGCGAATATAAACTTACACTGTGCTGGTTGAATAATAATAATAATTAAAAAAAAAAACTGTTTCCCAAAGGCTTGCCTGTGAAAGGCTTGGTTTCTAGCTGATGAGCCTTTTGAGTTCTGATTGCAATCTTGATTAAAATCCACTGAACTCCTGGCCTAGTGCACTGTTAGGAGGTGGGACCTGGTTGGGGGAAGCAGGTAACTGGGGTATGCCCATGAAGAGTACATCTTGCACCTGGACCCTTCCTCTCCATCTTTCTGCTTCCTGACCACCATGAGGTGAATAGCATTCCCCACCACACACTGCCACCATCATATTCTGCCTCACTTCAGGCCCAAAGCAATAAACCCAAACTGCCCTAAATGTTACTCTGGAAACCATCAACTCAAATAAATATTTTCTCCTTTAAGTTGTTTCTCTTAGGTTCATTTTTTTCCAATGAAAACAAAATACCCCCTCACACATATTCTCTGGGTATGACTAATGCCTTTCCCAAAGCACAGAAACCAACTTCGCCCTCCCTGCCAGTCACACCACATGCTGATGTGCCTTTAAATCTGCTGTCCCAGGGTTTCCTCCATGGCAAGGTCAGCCTACATAGCTACAGTGAGTACAGCCTAGGAAGGCAGGCAGTATTACTGTCCTGAGGTACTTCAAGCAGAAGGTCAGCCTGTCCTGAGTTGGGAGGTAATTATAAGAAGTGCCCTGTACTTTCTCAGAGAACCCAGAGGAAGAAAATGCCATGATCTGCAATAATGACACCAGCAATGTTTTCCAACTCAGTCTTCTCACTAGATCTTTCTTGTAACCCAGAGTCATTGTCCTAGGGACATTCATGGTCTACTAGAGGTGCCTCATGGCACAAATGGAGTGCTGGGTCACAGACAGGCAGTTAGCAAGAAGAGACTGCTAAGATTGCGAAGAGACTTCTGTGGAGAGGAGGTGCCAAGACTAGAGGACATCAACCAAAGAGCAGAGAGGAGATCGAGGGGGAGGGTTTAGGGAAGCATTGATCAGCAGTGCCAAATGCCATAGCATCTGCCTTCCTAACCAAAGGAAAGGCCCAGGACGCAGATAATTCTGCCAGTGTCTTCTGGGACCATTAGCTCCTCACTGAGAGGTTTTCTATAAAACAGTCAATCCCGCCTGAGCCATTTGCGTCATGAGTCAGTTTCAACAGGCTTTCTCAGACTTCTCCCATGACTCAAAAGGTTTTCTTCAGAAGATCCCGTGCAAAAGCGTGGGTCAGGCTGCAGAGCATAGAGTACTCCAGTGTGGCGACAATGCCTCCTCCCCCGGCACAGCCCCAGTGGGCTGTTCTCTCTGCCTGCTGGAGTCTAGAGCTGGCCAATCGCCTTCCTTCACCACTCAGAGTTGCTACCTGATCTACATTCTCCTCCTGGGTGGGAGACCCATCCCCTCTCAGGTCCGCTCTCCCTAAGTAGCACTGGCTCAGCAAAGCTTCTCTCCCCCATGAAATCATCATTTGTGTTTTAGCCTGTACATCTGCCTGGAGGCAATGACTGCATGTTTTCAACAGACAGCCCTTAATACATATTTAAAAGCAGTGTGAAAAAGGCAATAAAGCAACATTAAAAAGAATATTGTTTTATTGTTAAATGAGGAAACGGTGTCAACACTGTTAAAGATGCTCAGTAATAAAATAACCTTTCGGATAATGAATTAAGCTGCCAGAGCCCCGGGTGGTCCTGAAAGAGGCAGCTTGGCTGAGATGTGTTCCTGCCTTTCCAGTTTCTTCCAGGCATCAGAGCCAGTGGGAAAGAAGGGAGCTGATGCCTTGGCGAAGAACCCAAATGTTTGCTTTAGTTGTGTGACTGATATTTTTTCCCACCCTTAGGGGAAAGAAAGAAAGAAAGAAAGAAAGAAAGAAAGAAAGAAAGAAAGAAAGAAAGAAAGAAAGAAAGAAAGAAAGAAAGAAAGAAAGAAAAAGAAAGAAAGAAAGAAAAGTTGAATCTTATTGTAAAATGGCCAGTTCTAATAATAATCCTCTTCTTTAGGAGCAGTGAGGCCAATGATCAGTAGAGTGTCCCTTGGAACAGGAGCCTTGGAACCAGCATAACTTCGGGTCTTTCTTCATATGGGGCACTTTCTTTTAACTCTACAAAATCTTGGGGTTAGGCATAGCACCCAGGTTGGAGATGAATAAGAAAGACATGGCAAGGAGCTTTAACAGTTCTAACCTGACAAATAGAAGAGCCTTGAACATGACCTTATAATGGCCACACTTTAAGGATAAAAAGCACCATTTTTTAAAAAAAATGTGATTCATTGTTATAGACTCTCATTGGTGCATAACCAAGTAATGCACTGACTTTGGGGACTGGGACCTAAGAATGCTTCAGTCTACTCCAACCAAGGATCATGCATGGAGATAACCTAGAACCCCTGCACAGATATGTCCCATGGCAGTTCAGTGTCCAAGAGGGTTCCTTAGTAAGGGGAACAGGGACTGTCTCTGGCATAAACCCTATGGCTGGCTCTTTGATCACCTCCCCCTGAGGGGGGGCGGGTGGAAGCAGCCTTACCAGGCCACAGAGGAAGACAGTGCAGCCAGTCCTCATGAGACCTGATAGACTAAGGTAAGGTCAGATGGAAGAGGAGGAGGACCTCCCCTATTAGTGGACTTGGGGAGGGGCATGGGAGGAGATGAGGGAGGGGCTGATGGAGGGGGCTACATTTATAAAAAAATAATTTAAGAAAAGAGTGCTTCAGTCTAGTTCTGAAGGTCACGGGATTTTTTTGTTGTTGTCATTAAGAATTTCACATATGGATATGATACATTTTGGTCAGATCGACCCCACCATTTCTTTCTCCTCACGTTCTCCCCTATTCTCTCCAGTACTCCCCACGCCCAACTTCATGTATTTTTTTTTAATACCAACTGAGTAGAGTCGGTATTCCCTGTGTGTATATGGGTGTAGGGCCATCTTCTGGAGCCTGGGTAAACTATCAGGGCCTGAATTCCTGAAGAAAACTAACATTCCTCCCCACAACAGCCCTCACTTTTCAATAGTACCTCCCCTATTTGCCAAGGTCTAGCTGTCTTGATCTCACAAAGGTCTTGTAATACAGACACAACCACTTTGAGTTCATGTACACAACAGCCTTGTCATGACAAGAGAACACAGTTTTGCCTAAGAATGGCCAGTACCTCTGACTCTCATGAAATTGTCCCATCCCTTCTTTCATGATGATCCCTGAATCTTGAAAGGAAGAGTTTCCCATTCAGAGCTGAGCACTTGATAGTCTCTTATTCTCTGAATGTTGACTGGTTGTGGGTTTCTGCATTAATTGACATTTACTGTAAAAACAAAGGTTGTTTGATGAGGACTAATAGATTCACTAATGAGTGGTTATAAAAAATAAAAACTTAGGGGGGCAGTTTAATACGTTGTTCATTTACCATAATAGTAGTACTAGGTTTTGCCCTAAGGCCAATAACATATCCAGCCAAAAGTTTTTGCTACAGTTAACGGTATGAAGTGTGAGTCCCATGTTGTGGAACAAGCCTTAAATTCAATCAGAAAGTCCTTGGTCACTCCTTTAACATTCATGACACTGTTACACTAGTGTGCATTCCTTGCCAGGCCAGTCATTAACTGAAGCTTGCAGACATCAACACTTCCTGTTAGCTTGATTTCTCCATAGTCTATAACTCAAGTATGTGGTATATTCACCAATAGAATCTTACCATCAAGTTCTGGAAAGTATGTAAAGCAATGGCAACAGCCTGTGTGTGTTGGGGGGGGGGGTCTAAGGAACACCACTGACTGACAACTCAAAGAGAGGCAACTTGTCCATGACACTGTACTTTTCATTTTTTAACCTATGGTACTCAGGAGATTTATTGTCTCTTTATTATATGGTACTCAATTATCTTTCTTAGGGAGCTTCTACAGTAGTTGGATTCCATGTGGCAGCCTTTACCTTTTATGGTCTTAAGTGTTATCATTTCCCATGCTCCCTTCTCTACCCTGACCTCCTCCATTTGACCCTTCCTATTTCATTGTTCCCCTTTTCTTGTTCTTAGCAACTTCATCCTATCCCTTCCCCCTTGAAGTCTGGCCCCCCATCCCCTACCCTCAACTGCCCACCATGGACCTTGCTAGTTTCCTGACTTCAAATCTTCAGACTCAAAACTCATATCTGTATGTGAGAGAGGATGTGAAGCATTTGTCTTTCTGAATCAGGATCAACTCAGCAGACTCCAACCATTTACCTGCAATTTTCATAATTCAGCTTTTCTTTACAGGTAATAGTATGTAAGAACCACATTTTCATCCATTTATCAGGTGATGGTCATCTAGTCTCTTTCCTTTTTTTTTTTTCTTCTTTTTGAGTAGCACAACTGTTCTCATGGATAAGTAACTATCTCCTTGGTAAGATACAGAATCCTCTGGAGATATGCCCAGGAGTGGTATAGTGCGATCATATGGCCGACCTATCTCTAGCTTTGTGAGACACCTCCACACTGGTTTCCATGTGGCTGTGCCAATTCTTACTCCTACTAAGAGTGAATAAGTGTTCCCCTCACCCTACATCTATAGCAGTATATTTTTTTAATGTTACCCATTCTTACTAGAGTAAGATTAAATCTCAAAGTAGTTTAATTTGCATTTCCCAGTGGATAACGCTGTTTAACATTTAAAAATACATTTCTTCGACATTTCTCTTTCTTCTTCTGAGAACTCTTGGTTTAGTTACAATTTTAAGATGGAGTGGGTTTGTTTGGTGTTTAGTTTATTGAGTTCTTTGTATAATCTAGACACTAACTCTCTGTCAGATATAAAGCCAGTAGAGAATATTTTCATTCCATAGGCTGCCTCTTAACTCAGATGATGGTTTCCTTAGCCGTACAGAAAATCATTTTTAGTTTCGTGTGGTCCCATTTGTCAATGGCTAGCCTTAATGCTACCAATGTTGCCAGGGTCCTATTGAGAAAACCCTTTCCTATGTCTATAAGTTGAAGCATTTCCCCTACTTCTCCTCCATCAGATTTAGAGTATCATATCCTTTGTTGGGGTTCTTGATTCATTCAGAGTTGAGTGGTGTGCAACATGAGAGAGAAGAATCTAGAAGCTATTTACTCAGACCAGCAGCATTCATGGAAGCTGCTGTCTTTTCTCCAATAAATATGTTTGGGCTCTGTCAAACACTGGATGGCTACAGGAGTGTGGACTTGTGTAAGGATGCTCAGTTCTATTACTTTTATAGGTTTCTCTGTTTTTATTCCAGTATTGTAATGTTTCATAAGTTTGGCTTTGTAGTACTATGTTAAGTCAGGGAACATTAGGCTTCCATTAGTGTTTTTATTGTTCAGGCCCACTTTGACTATCCTGGTGTATGTGTGTGTGTGTGTGTGTGTGTGTGTGTGTGTGTGTGTGTATGTGTGTTTACACATTAATTAAAAAATAGTTTTTCCAATGTCTATGAAGACTTTTGTAGAATTTTGGTGAGGGTTGCATCGACTCTGTAAATCGCTTTTAGTAAGATGGTCATTTGCACATTAATTCCACCGTTAGATCCATGAGCATGGGAGTTCTCATCTTCTGATAACTTTGATTTATTTCTTCAATGTCTTAAACTTTCACTGTAAGTCTTTCATTTCCTTGGTAAGATTTATTGCAAATTTGTTGAGGCTATTGTGAACGGGATGGTTTCCTTCATTTCTTTCTTAGTATCTTTGTCATTGGTATATAGAAAGGCTACTGATTTTTATGTGTTAATTTTTTATTTTATTTTATATTAATCACAGGTTATGTACTTTGTATCCCAGCTGTAGCCCCCTCCCGAATTCCCTTCCTATCCCCTCCTTTCCCTCCCTCATCTCCTCCCTGCACCTTTCCAAGTCCACTGATAGGGGAGGACCTCCTCCCCTTCCATCTAACTCTAGCTTATCAGGTCTCTTCGGGAATGGCTACAATGTCCTCTTCTGTGGCCTAGCATGGCTGCTCCTCCCTTGGGGGACAGGGAGGTCGAAGAGCCAGCCATTGAGTTCATGTCCAAAATAGTTTCTGTTCCCCTTACTAGTATACTCACTTGGCAACTGAGCTACCATTTGCTACATACAAGCAGGGGTTTTAGGTTATAACCATACATGGTCCTTGGTTGGAGAGATATTCTCATCAAAGACCCCTGTGCCCTGATATATTTGGTTCTTGTGGAGCTCCTGACCTCTCCAGGTCATACTAACTCCCCCTTCTTTCATATGATTCCCTATATCCTCCTACTTTGTTGGAAATGTTTACCATCTATAGGATCTTTCTGGAAGAGTCTTTAGACTCTTTTAGGCATATAATCATATCTGTAGAGAAGGATACATTGATTTCTTGCCCTCACTTTTTTTTGGGGGGGGGTGGGCATCATCTTCTCCTCTTATTGCTCTGGCTAAAATTTCAAACACTATATTGACCAAGAGGAAAAATAGTAGACATTCCTGATTTTAGTTGAAATGTTTTGAGTTTTTCTCCATTTTTTTTATGGGCTAAGCTTTGTGATTGTTGTATATTGCCTTTATTGTGTTGAGATATGAACCCCAAATCCTACATTCTCTAGGGCTTTTATCATGAAGGGATGTCAGATTTTTTTAAAGTTACTCTTCTTGACAAAAGAGCATTTACAATCCTCATGAATGTACAAGCTGACAAAATTAGCCAATATCCGTGATGATCCCCAAGCATTTAGAACAAGGCACAGAAGTCCACCCAGAAACAAGTTCCCAGTTTAGCTGAGCAGGAATCATGCATTAGCATTTTTTTGAAGCAGAGATCACTGTATTACATACTTTTCTAATGCTGTGATTAAAAAAAAAAGTGACCAAGACAATTTTAAAGAAGAAAGAGCTTACTTAGGCTTATGGTTCCAGAGGGTTAGAGTTCATATTGGCAGAGGAAATGGATGGCAGCAGTAACAGGGAAGTTAAGGCAAGAAGCCGAAGGTTCACATCTTGAACCACAACCAAGAAGCAAAGAACGCGCACTGGAAACGGCATGGGGCTTTGGAACTTTACAGCCCACCTCCACTGATACAATTCCTCCAGGGCGGCCACACATATTAGACCTCCCCAAACAGACCCACCAACCAGGCACCAAGGATTCAAACATCTGCACCATGGGAGACATTCTTATTCAAACCACCACAACGACCTTACTTCTGAGGAATAGTAATGAGATAGTCATTCATGCCACACAACAAGAGAAGACAGTAGAGCCAACTTCCCAGAGAAGACCTCTCTCCTTGAGGAAATCTTGAAAAGCAATAACCCCGGAGGCCCAGCAGGGATTAATTTGTTCTACCTTCCCTGCTTCCTCCTAATCTCCTACGAGTCATCTGTTTCCATCCTTAATGTCTAAACATGCAAATATTGCTGCACTTACTGCTCATTAGTTTAGCTAAAGGAAGTGCCCTTTAATTATGCCTCTAAATAATGAACCTCCTCCATCACCTTGACAATCAGTGCATATTTAGAAGGAAGCAAGGCCTCATTATGAAGCAACAACTGCATCCCTTGGTTTCTTAGAAGATGGTAGCTTTCTTGAGGCAACAGAAATGGGAATCAAAAGACAAGCAAGGCTTATGATTGCCTTAGCTCTTTGTGGTCTTAGAGGCAAGAATCGCAAATAATTACACAGTAACATGTTACATTTAAGAAATAAAAATAAAACTAGCATTTGCTAAAATGCTATTGTATCCCATTCCATAAACTCCCAATCTCTAAGCATTAGATCTAAGGTATACAGTTACTTTTGTAATCCAATCTTCACTATTTGTTTTGCAGTTGAGGCTCTGGAAATGGATGTAATTTGACTAACATGTTAGACCAAGCTCACCATTCTGCAAAGCTCCATGTTGCTTATCATTACGCTTTTATTTTGTTGAGATTTATGTAGCTTGGCAGAACTAAACCTTCACCATATTTCTTCATTTGTTGATCTAAGCAGAAGGCCACAGAAATCATTTGTTGACACACCATTGGCAATAGCAGAGGCAGACTGGACAGCACTATTGTGAACCTGTCTGCCTTGCTTGGAAGAATGAAGCATGTGTCATGGAAGCATGTCATTCCTGCTATCTAACATGCCACTTTCCTGATTCTTCTGTCAATCCTGCACTCCTGGGCCACATCCCTGGTGGGCCTCTAAGTCACGCAACAATAGAGAAATGACTTTACATCCATTGTCAGGAGAGATTACAAAGACCCATTCCAGCTTTCCCCAGACTTCACTGCATTGATTTATTCACTGGCATGTTCACTACCCTGGATTATCTAACCCTCTAATCTTGAACTTAGTTTCTAACCTAAATATGTGTTCAGAAAATGCATATTAATTTTCCAACTTATCTGCATAGCATAGCCTGGCCTGCACTGTGGTTCCTGATGAGACATTCAAGTACCAGTTTGGCTACATATATATCATCCAAGGGATTCTGAAAAAAAGAAGCCTTCACTGAGCTCCAAGCTTACCCAACATTTTTATATTTATTCTCTGAATGGTATCCAGAATTTGTTTGAAATAAACAACTGAAAGGACTAAAACACAGAGAAGACATCTTGCATAACTTAGTGTATAGGAAACATCCATAAAGGCAATTCTATACATGCAAAAACACAGCCCTATTTGGCACAGAGCTTGGGCTCAGGTGAAAACAGACAACTTTACTGAAGGATGCTGATGTAGAATGGTGATGTTGTAAAACTGGATCATGGCATGACTACCCCACAATATAACTTCATTTTAACCCCTTGACTTGTATGCTTACAATGAGTTATATGAGGAAGTATAATCATACTTCAATAAGGCTGTTATATATTAATAAGAATTGAAAAAATGAAAAAGTATAAGAGGTACAGGAAAGGAAGAAACAGAGGAGAGATGGATGGCCATGCTTTCTTGGCTTGAAGTGCTAAGACATTGAGAAATGCCAGGGTTGTTAGAAACACAAAGGGCAAATGCCAAAAATGATAGGGAGCCAGGAAGGAAACTGGAAGTCTGAACACGGGGTCGCCTAGAATCTTTCAAATTGCCAGCCACCCAGTGACCTGTGTCCACAGGGGAAACCACAAGAGCTTGGGAAACAGAAACACCAGAAAATAGGAAAAAGTGCAGATAATGTAGCCACTGTGTACTGCAAAGAAGACGCATGTTGGAATTCTTCTGAGTAAGAAAGGCTGAGGAAACATTTAGAATTTTTCAGGGGATGCCAGAAGAGACTCTCTTGGAGATTGATGAGCATGTGTCAGGGTTTAAAGGGCTGTCCTAGAACTGAAGATAAACAAAAAGAACAAACAATCCTCAGTGAAGCATAAGGCCAAAGCTCTGCAGGGGCCAGAGGATCATCCAGTCATTTGGCTAAACTGAAGTCAGCAGTCTCCCAGAATGACAACAGAAGCCAAAGCATCAACCCCAGGGTTAAGTAGAACAAAAATTGTTAACTACATGAAGTAACCACCAAAAGCAAATGAAGATCCAGAGAAACATCTTAAGGTGGAGATTGTCATAGTCAGTAAGTTGAAGAGATTAATGGAAAACTATCAGCTATAAATAAACATAGGGAGCCTAGGTGGGGAATCAATCTGATGTCTTAATTAAATGGGTAGGTTTACAAGTGGCATGAAAGAAGTAAACCGGGCAGTGATGGTGCAAACTGTTTCAAACTTGTTGAAAACACCATTTTAAAAATCAGAGAAGTTCAGCAAGCTTCAGGCTTAGTGACACAAAAGAAACAAATCTAATCATATTGTCTACAACCTGTTGAATATACCAAAAATAAAGCGGAAATCTTGAATACAGTCAGGGGGATAAATGTATCATGCAGCAAAACAAGCAATATAAAGTAACAAGCAACAGTGTACAGAGAATAATGAATAGCACAAGGCAAGCAGAATGGCCTGGAGAGTCCTTCTAGTAAAAAGGGACTGACATCCAAACAGAATTGCCCATCGGGAAGGAAGGAGAGGCTTTAGAAATGGGAACTGTGTATAAGCACTAAGTCTTCTGTCTCAGCCTCTCTAAATACTTAGCTACAAGAACAATGGTTATGGCAAGTGAGTTGTGTGGCATACAATGGAGGAAGGCGTAATGAATGGAATCATGATAGAAGTATTAAATAAGTTATATGATCCCAGTTTCTCACAGTTTCTGTGAAGTGTTATACTGTTAATCATGAATATGCTGTGAGGTGATAAAGATGCATATTAAAGAAAGCCAGCTTGAGGTTAGACACTGGAAGATGAAAGGACTATGCAGGCAAAACGTCCAAGTTCAGAGGACTGTAGATTTCTTAAAGCCAATAGGCAGAAAGGCCAAGCTGCTGGCAGTTGAAAGTCTCTGTTCATGAGTGTGGGCCACTATTAAGACGGCAGAAGTCAAACTTGGATTTTCCAGGCAAAGCCCTCAAACCCTGGACTGTACATCAAACACGCTGCTTAAGAGTACAGAGTTGCTTAGTTACCATGAAACAGAATTCAAGAGCACCTAGACAGAAAATCCTGAGGGTTGGGTTTGAGAGAATGGGCAAGAACACTAATGAGGTGAGTGTGAGGGTTACAGAGAGTACCCAAGAGTGGAGAGTCCACTGCTCTTGGGTCTGCAGGCAATGGCACTGGCCTTGTCTGGATGTAGAGCTCTGCTAAGGCTATAAGGGCTACAGAACTGCTGAGGGTAGACTAGGCGTCATTTATTCCTCCATACACAGAATGGCTGCTTATTCAAATAGTGTGTGCAGGTAATGGATGTCAATCAGTGATAACATCTACAAGTATGGTGGTTCCGGACCTAAGCTGACACACAAAGGGGAAGCTACAAGAAAAGAGCATGAACTGAGGGTATCCACAAAGCCTCAGCAGGGTTGCATCTTTATTTGGGAATTTCTTTGAGTCCCCATGGTGTTTGGGCCATTCCTGTTCTCCACACTGGTTTCTGAGACAGCCCAGCGAAGGCTTTCCAGTATTTTCCTCTTATCTTACTAGCATAAGTTAAAGACAGAGCCATACCTGGCCTCTCCTTTAGTGAGGATGAAGTGGCACTTCTGATTCTCTCCTGACTGCAGCATCCAAAGATAAAGGCGGAGGACAGTGTTAGAGGCATCTCTGTATTTGACTCCATGAATCAGTCTCCTTCTCTAAGAGGTCCTAGACTCTGCCTCCTTGGCATTGCATGCACTGTTGGATGTTGAGCCCACATCCTCCTATAGGTTGCCCTGGAATCTGAGACACTCCCACCAGCCTCTGTCCTTTCCTGTTATAAAACAGCTACACAGATTCCCATGAACTGCCACCTTGTCAAAGGTTTTATTACTGTCATAAATACAGAAGGGCAATACAGTTACAGCTATTTGAACACAAAGCTAAGATAAACTTATAACTATTATCTAGACTGGAAAAGTGAGCCCACAGTTGGAACATAAATGTGATTTGGGATTTGAATTGCTTGGGGAATCTTCTGACAACCAACCACAGTACTTTTCTATCTGTAAGCTTATGAATAAAATGAGCTTCATAAGCTACCAGTGAAAATATGCCTTCAGGTTTTTTCTAGAATGCTGAAAAAACCATGTCTAGCCAGAAAGAATATATCATGCCGGAAAACCTAAAGAATTGTGAGCCAAATGCAAAGCTATCTTGTGTTTACACACTGCCCATTGAGTCACACATTTATTCAGTCACTCACTCATGAATAAGTCCTGAGCAAGAGCAACTTATTAAACCTGAATTTTAGAGACAAATAGTCATTAAGGCCCACAGGGTCACAGGGTCTCTGTAGCCTCTCAGATAAGCTCATTTCTGCCCCCAGTGTAGCCTTGGGTGAGTCATTTCATCTCTGTGAGCCTGTTTTCTCATTGGTAAGATGTATGTATGTCTTCATGTATATAGATAGATGGATAGATAGATAATAGATAGACGGTACACAGATAAATAAATGACAGCTAGATAGATGGTAGCTAGATGATAGATAGATAGATAGATAGATAGATAGATAGATAGATAGATAGATAGATAGATAGGTAGGTAGGTAGGTAGGTAGGTAGGTAGATGATCAATGGTAACAGACACTAGATCGGTGACAGGTAGAAGAAACTGCAGACGGAATAAGCAGTCTTAGTGCTGAGTTCATGGAGCCTTTTGATCTGCAGCGTATACGTATGACGTATGAAGCACTGCTCTAATGAGAACAGAGTGTATGATGCTCCCTAGAAAAACAACAGTCTTTTCCTCTATATGTAGATATGGTCCTAAAAATACAGTTTCCACCAAAATATATTCAAATGAAAATAGTTGGTTCAATTGTTGATAGTTGATAGTTTGGTATCAATTATGACAAGAGTGCACTTACATCCTGTTGCCTGATGATAGGAAAGAGAGGGACAGAAGAACATTTTAAACTACACAGTGTGTGCAAATAACAAAATCCAGGCTCAAAAAAATCCCATTTTTCACATGCTCAGGACTGTCTGCAAATGAATTGCTGGGAAAATAATGACAGAAGACTCTTCAGATTTCAAAGGACTTTGGAAATATAACAATTTTTTTAATGGTCAAAGCTGTTTTATGGATGCAGACATACGTGCTAAAACTAGAGAAACAAAGACTATGGATGCCAAGGAAGTGGGTCCTGTGAGGAGGGGAGACTGTTTAAGTGTTGGGGGATGTTTAAGGAAGTGGATTCTGGGTAGAATGCCAGTTGGTAGAATGCCAGTTGTTGATGTAGGTGTGGCTATGTGTAAGTCCACTCTCGAATACTTCATTTAAGCAGAGAATAGCTTAAATGGAGGAAGCAGTATGCACTAAGAGAAACTGTGCACAGGCCTTTCTCCTTTGTTGATGAACAAAGCTCAACCTTGGCCCTGAAGCTAGAAGTTGAGTAGGAGAGAAAAAGAACCTAACAGCACCATGATTGGAACTAGAATGGAGAGAAGGGCAGAAAATCAACTGCAAGAGTCACCTCATCTGTACTAGGAGCTGAGCATTAGGGCAGGACCTGAGAAGTGTGAGACACCAACTGCAAGCTGGCCTACTCTAAGAATCCAGGACATAACTGATCCTGTTTGGGCTCTGCAGAGCACAATAAAGGCTGACTAGGAGGTTCATGGAGATGAATGTCATAGGAAGGGCTCACTTGACCTTCACCTCACTGTGTTGGCTCACCATGACAGTCACCATTATCCAGAACATACTTTTTTTTTTTACTATGGCTTGGAGAGATTCAATTGAACTGGCTAGAAAATATAAAATTCATATTTTTTATGTATTGAATCAAGCCTATACTTTTGCCAGCGAGGGAGGAAGTCTGGGGTCCCTGAGAAGTGCAAGCTGAAAGAGCTCAGGTCAGGCATGGGAGGGGGTTACAACAGGAAAGCATACACTAAAAAAAAAGTTTTAAAAATAATTTGGGGGAGTTGGGGAGATGGCTCAGTTTGTAAATTATTTGCTGTGTGTGTATGAAGACCCTACTTCCAGTACCGAGTACCCACTAAAAATCCAGGCATGGTAACGCACGCCTATAATTCCAGCCCTGGGGAAGAAGAGGCAGGAGAATACCTAGGCCTTTCTGACTAGCCAGTCTGGCCTAATAGGTCGGCTCCAGGTTCAAGGAAACTGTGTATGATGGCACCTGACTTTGACGCTAGCACTCAGGAGGCAGGGGTATGTGGAGGTCTGAGAGTTTGAGGCCAGCCTGGTTGGCATAGTTAGTTCAGATCAGTCAGGGCTATACAGAGAGACCCGGTCTCCATCAACAAACAAACAAAAACAAACAAAAACCAAAACATAAAGTAAGATAGAAAGTTACTGAGGAAGATGCCTGACAGTGACCTCTGCCTTCCACATGGACACACGTATAAACATGTGCGCACACATGCACACAAGAACAATCATTTTTTTGCCCAAATAAAGCACGAAGTTGATGGGTGTGTTTCAACAAAACTATCCAACTGTCAACAAAGGTGAATTACAGATATGCAGCAATGGGCAAATCCACACTGGAATAAGAGCATTCTGAGGCCTGAAGTCCCCTTTCTAGGGGATGATGCGGCTTTGTATCCCAAGGCCCCTGGAAAGAAGGGCAGCTGCACATGTATTTAATTCTTATGGAAAAGAAAAGGCCCTGTGAGGTTAGAAATAAAAATGTAAAAGCAACCAGTGGTTAGCAGTGCAGGTCAATGCGCTAAGTCACTTGCCACCCAGGCCGGTGCTCTGAGTTTAACTAACCCCTCAGACCCACATGGCAGAAGGAAAGAAGCAGCTCTGGCAAGTTGCCCTCTGATGTCCACATGTGCACCATACCATGCCCCATCCCTCTATAATAAATATTTTAAAACTTGAAAAGTATATAGGTTTTGAGCCCTTGGGCTTCACGTCCCTGTGCCTACCTTCTGGAAGTGGGAAATTGGGAGTATTATCAGCCACTCCAGCCCCATATCCTTACCTACAAAGCAAGTTATATGAGGACTGTAAGGGAACACAAACATCTGATTCATGCTATATGGCCACTGAGTAGAGATGGTCCCTGTTTTAATGTGACCATTATATATATTTTTTTCTTTTTACCTCATTTTGCCCCAGATCAGATGAGAATTCTGTCTGAATCAGATATGCCCTGCCCTCGGGGAATCTAGCATTCAGGGCTTCTTGGATACAGGAGATTATCCTCTCTTGGGATAACGGACTTGGTTGTACAGCCTGACTCAGCGAAGCATTTACATTCTACAACCTGATTTCATGGGTTTGAATGCTACCTCTGACAGTACTAGGTGTATGGCCTGAGTGCTGGGTGCCTCAGTTTCCCTGCCTGTTAAACAGAAGTTTCCACACAGTGCTGTTTGTATAACATGGTGCCAAGTGTAACTTTCTGACTTGGGGCTCCTGCATGAAGGGATGGTGATGATCCTTCCCCATGTGCCCAGGAAAGAAGTCCCTGCCAGTCTGGTAAAGCCGCCCTGGCATCACCAGTTAGTCTCAAATCTAGAACTTGTCAGTGCTTGCCTGGAGATGCACTTTAAAGTTTACATGGTTTCTGGCTGTTGCTAAGTCTCTCCCCAAGCATCGCTTCTGTCTACAGCTGTGCGCTGGAAGCATAGCAGCCCATCCGCTGACAGGATGCTCCATTGATCATCTGTGCTCCACACCCATCACTGCCTCTCCACACGTTTCCTCACCGCATGCAGATAGGAAGGAGCAGTCAAGTCTTATGAAGAATGAGATTGTTGCTACTCTGTCAAGGCTGAGCATAAAGGCTTTGAGCCTATGTGTCACTTCTCCCCAGTAGTAGCAAAGGGACGATGCTGTGGACTCATCTGCTGACCACATGAGGGCATCCCACTTACTTTACACAAGTGAGGCTGAGCCACAGATAAGGCTCTCATCCCTTGAGGCAGGATGCTGGGTTCCAGGGTGAGATGTGGTCCCTCCATGAGAACTATGTTTGAGCAGTCACTGTGACTTGTCACCTTTCAGTAATAGGCAGTCTGTTCATGAAGCGGCATCGCAGCTGGGCACTTGACACCATCATCTGCTACCTGACCTGGGAGGGACCACACACCTCACAAAGGTCACACAGCCTGCTCTGCCCAGCTCTTGTGGAGCCAGGGAGCATTCGTGTTAATGGCCAAGCCAGCAAGAATCCTCATTACCACTTATTACTCTGGCCTGCAGAATTTCTGCATTTTTAGCTCATGAAGCCTAGCCAAGGAGAGGCAGGGCATGAAAAGACAGCTCATTTAACATGAATTTACACAGTCCTAACCCCGAAAGTCACCTGTCCGTAATATATTTAAACCCTTCTACCTGTCAGAACAATTGGTCACTTAAAATCTTGAAGATTGTATATCACAAACTAAGTCAAGTGCAATTTGCCCTTTCTATGTCTCTGTGTGTCTATCTCTCCTGCTAACCTTCCAGTGCTATGTCCACTCTGCTGCCTGGCCTTGGTGATCTTCTCAGTCACATGGCCTGTATTGGTAACACTGCTACTTCCCTAGATGTGTTTCATGAAACTTCAGGCCATCTTTCCTTGGGCTTGCTTATAGAAGGGCTCATCAGAGTCAGCATGTCAGGAACACTTAAATGTTTCAAGGGAAACAAGTCATTTAATTTGGGAGATATTAATACATCACCATTGACATTAAGGGAGAGATTAGCAATACATGAATGGACTTTAAAAAATTTTAATAGCCACCCATTTATTTTAATGAGTATAAGAAAACGTGTAACTTGCACATTACAACATGATTTCACAGCTATGAAATGATAGAAAATTATTTTGTCAGTTTAAGTGAGTTAATTTAGAGAAAAAATGTTAAGAAAATGAGAGCACAAGAGGCATATGGGTTCACTCATTTATTTAAGAAGTCTTTCTTGTGGAGTGTCTACTTACTGACAGGCATTGTTCCTTGATAGTCTAAAAACACAATAAATAAAGCAGACAGAATTCCCCACCACCAGCACACAGAACACTCAAATGAGTAATTTTGTAAGGAATGTCATCCAAATGATCAGAACACATGCGAAAGGGTGTTATTAACTTTATTAAGATTTTAATTTAAAGCCCATAACGAACCACCTGACATCTACCAGAACTTCCAAAAATAAATTTTTAAAAAATGGACAATACAGATATCTGGCAGAGTTGTAGAGCAAACAGAAAGCTTGGATATTGTCTGTGGGTGTGGAAGGTGATGCAGCCACTCCAGAAAACTCTTTGGCAATACCTAAAATGGATCCCGCAGCTCCTCCTTAGTCATCTACCTAGGAGAAGCATACATGTGTTCACCCAAAGACACGGGCGATATTCAAGAAATGAATGGGGTTCGGGAAAACACTATTTGGATGAATTAAAACTTGCCCTGCAGTGCTCTGGAAGAGGTAGATGAGTCCCTGTTCTGATCCATGAGAGGGAGCACTCTTCCGGGTGCTCACTGTATTCCGCATTTCAACTGGAATGCCAGGAATACAATATCAAATCTAAAACGGCCCCATCCTCTCAGGCAGGCACTGTCACTCACCTCAGCAACTAGGAACCTTGACTATTTTGCAGGCTGGACAAGGAAATTTGAATAGCAATATGGACAATCATGGGTTTCACCACATCCGTGTATCTGTGCAAGTCTGCATGGCCTCTCTGTGACAGGAAGATCCTTGTCTGTCTGGCTTCCTGATTTACTGCTCCGTAGCGGTGAGATGCTTATTGTAACACCCGTTTCACTCACAATCCCAGTGAGTAAGTATATGCTGGGTGTCTGGGGAGGGGAAGGGGCTGACAGGTGCACGGGCTGGAAACAAACAGATGGGAATGGCAGAAGGAGTCTGTACTCAAACTAGCCCTCTCTTCATGAAAGGCAGAGCCTTCCACCATACAAAAAATAGCCCATAAAGAGTCAAAGCAACGTTAGCTATCTCTACCAAGGACGTTCTCCAGAAGTTTAAATTATTGCCATCAGCCGTAGACTCAAAAAAAAAAAAAAAACTTAAGGCATATTAAGGCATATTAGTATTTCGGGGAAACAAGGTTCTAATTTATAACCAAGACCTTCGGTTTAATCAGTCAAAGGAAGTGTGTGAACAGCACTGCCTTTCTCTTGTTTTCCCCGATACGCTCCAAGCCCAGGTTTACCTCTTTGGCCTTTAATTATTCCATTCCCTCGCATGGCTTTATCTCTGACACTTGGGGATGGAAATTTGATTTGCCATTCACAGGTTTCAGGGGAAAAAAAAATTACATTCAAGTCACTAAATTGAGAGTTAGAAAAGGAACAGAGAATTGGGACTAGACTTTGAAAGGGTGTTTTAGAGGTGTTTTTAATTAAATCTATGTTATTATTTAGGATGGAGGAGAATCATTTACATGCAGTACAGGGGTATTCGCAATCTCAGTGGTGCTGTTCGGAAAACTGCAGCGTTAGTCATGCAGCCAAGAGCGAGTCCGCTGCTTCATTCTAATACTGTGAGCCATGCCCACTTTACCCTACACAGCAAGCTGGGTTCTGTGGGGTCAGAGGAACACTTGGCAGAACCCCTACTCTATCAAAGCAGGGTCTGGTAG
Organism: Pachyuromys duprasi; assembly: GCA_028658305.1. NCBI lineage: Eukaryota > Metazoa > Chordata > Mammalia > Rodentia > Muridae > Pachyuromys > Pachyuromys duprasi. The sequence goes on from CM053749.1 coordinate 22,825,832, forward strand.
CAACAGGAATCAGGTGATGCAGAGATGGACAGGGGAACCAGAGGAATAAACGTTAAGCCTCCCTCTATCAGGGTCTTTTACCATCACGGTGATGTGTTAAAGAAAACTGTCACAGATTTTGTGACACCACAGATGTCACATCAGGGGACTTGGGACCGGAAAATTGAAATGGCCTGTCTTTAGAAACCCCTGCTCTTTAGGGGGTACATCTGATGCTAACCTTTAGACCACATTGAGGAACTTTAGAAAAACCAGCCCACAAAATTCAGTAGTTGGACGAAAGTGTTGAAAACAATGGTTTTCACATTCTAGGGGACCCCATTTGTATGACCCACAGACAGACTTCTGTCTAGACTCCACAGAAGAAAGAGCTGTCTTTATTTTTAACGGTAGATATCTGATCCTTTTCAGGGCCTAAGATGTGTGAAGCATCAGGTTTCCTCCTTGTACCAGCTGCTGCAAACTTTCCATCCAATTGCCTGTTCGCACTGTGAAGGTGTGTCAATACTTTGAATGTACATTTAGGGCAAACACCACATATACTTCCTTCAAAGGTCCTTCTTAGCTCTGTGACTTGTCCTAAGTTCTCTTAAATCGAGACCTGCCTGAGGTAGAATTTGAGGAGTTTCCCAATTCAGAGCTCTAACAGAGTCTAACAGGGGTTTCTTTTTCCTCTGATTCCCTGGCATCCAGGTTTGCTTTTTCACTGCATGACTCACACCCCCACCTACTGACAGCAGCAAAAGCAATATACCTTTCTGGAACTCAGTGTCGAGGTGGCCTTTAATTTCCTAATGTCTTCAAGGTCCCTGGTGTGCAATTACTTTAATTGGACCTTGTAATTAGACAGTCAAGCAAGGGCATGGGAGAATGTATTGGACTTGAGTTTTGTTTTTTTTTTTTTTCTGGGCTAAGAACTGTAACATAAGCAACAAATAACCAGCTGGTTCCAGCCATGGCACCAGATGCTTGGAGAGCAGTTGAAGATAGTAGAAGCTGATCTTCATGCCAGGCAGCTCCACTCACTGGCAGAGTCACTCTTGGTGTGGGAAGTGGATAACAGAATCTAATATTTCTCTGAGTGTCTTTCATTGAAGCAAACTCTACAGAATCAAAAGTTCTCACTGAAGGGCAGGCAAGGTTGAAAGTTGAGGTGCCTTGTGGGAGATCAACGATGCTCATGCCAGGGCATCCCAAGCCTGAGCACAAAGATTTGGAGTCAGTCAGCATCAGGGATGCTGATTCCGAATGACTTCTTAGTCACCCACAGGGGCTTATACAGGCATTTCATCTAATTGAACAAAAGCTGGTCCAAACAGGAGCTTTGCTGGTTACTGGGGACTCAGATACATCCAGTAACCAAGGAAACAAGTGACAAATACAATATTCTCAGCTGTGTGGCCACTGAAGAAATACACTCAGAACATCTGTGCGAGAGAGAGAGAGACTTTCCAATCAATAGGACAATCTTGCCACTGAGTCAAAGAAAATTATCCAAGCTGACCCTAAAACCACTCAAATCATGACCCTAAAACAAAATCATCCCGATGAAAGGAAGGACTCTAGACTTGGGGAGAACAAGAGCTCCACAAAGACCAAACTGAGCAGGGCGCAGGGTTCTTGCAAGAGACGGTTTCTACAATCAAGGACCATGTGTGGTTGTGGACTGGAACCCCCGCACGGATGGGGCCCATGATAACTTGGTGTAGGGCTGAAGACCCTATTCAGGGAAACAGGACTGTTTCAGTCATGATCTTGATGGCTGACTCTTTGACCCTCCCCATACAAGCTGGGGAGTGACAGACTGGCTAGATCCCAGGGGAGGACATTGCAGCCAGCCCTGAGGAGACAGGATAAGCTGGGGTTGGATGGAAGGGAAGGAGGTCCTCCCCTGTTGGTGGACTTGGAGGGGGCGGGGAAGAAGGAGATGAGGGAGGGAGTGGGAGGGTAGGAGGGAATGGGGGAGGGGGCTATGCCTGGGATTCAAAGTA
>CM053749.1:22828322-22906846 GCA_028658305.1 Pachyuromys duprasi
GCCCTGAGGAGACAGGATAAGCTGGGGTTGGATGGAAGGGAAGGAGGTCCTCCCCTGTTGGTGGACTTGGAGGGGGCGGGGAAGAAGGAGATGAGGGAGGGAGTGGGAGGGTAGGAGGGAATGGGGGAGGGGGCTATGCCTGGGATTCAAAGTACCTAACCTGTGATTGAGATAAAAATAAATAAATTTTTAAAAAAATTAAAAAAAAAAAGAAAGGAAGGACTCTTGGCTCAATAATGGGCATGCTCTCCTCTGTGCCTGCCTTTAATGACTTGCGGTGTGTTGTTGCTGTGGTTTAATTTTCACGTTTGCTACATCACTTTACAAAGTCAGCCAAGAAGAAACAGCGTTTGGACTCAGGAAAGCTGGGCTCTAGTTTCAGGCCCCCTCACCTCAAGCCACTTCTGATAGAATTCTTTGAACTTCTAAATTCTCTCCTGAAGGGTCTGGGGAGAAAAGAAGTAGCATTGTGGAACACTTTGAAAATAATAAACCATTCTTCACTAATGGGGAAATGATTAGTTCTGTTGCCATTAATGATGGTTATTAAGGATCTATTATTAACACAGATTAATGTTAAATCTGATGAGGAATGAAGTGAATGTAAATACATAAATAACATCTAAATGAACAGCTCCTGGGGCAGTCATTATACTAATTGAATACCAATCTTGCTGCTCTTGCTCTCAGTGCCCAGTGAAGGGAAGAACCCCAATACTAGATGGTACATGATGCAGCTTTCACACTTGCACCCAGGGCACCCCGGTTTCCTTCATTCCATCGCTCTCCATCTTCATCCTGCCTCCTTCTCTCTCATGCTCTCTCCTGTGCCTGAGGGCTTGCACTTCTGCAATGCCTGCCATCCCGCAGCTCAGGCAAAATCAGGGACTATCACTGGAGGAGGCCTAGTCACTCTGATACTCTTTGGAGACTGCTGGTTCCTGTTGCCACACACAATGAAGAAACTCAGTGTCAGTCCCCTAGAAAACTTATGGAAGCCACTCTCCACTGCCTGGACTGAGGTTTAATGGAAGAGGAGGAGGGAAACTAACAAACTAAGTCACTAGGACTTAGGTAAAACAGGGATTTCTTCTCCTCTCCCAGAGCTCCTCCACGGACCACAGTGTCTAACTCCTCCTGAGTTGCAAGAATTCATACTCAATAAATTCATACTCAATAAATGGTTGGGGGTTTTTTCCTTTGTTTGTTTTTAAGGCTGTGTCACTATCCAAAAGCAGAGGTCCTCAAAGTCACAGTGCCTACAAATCACCCATACTCTGATAGGAAGGAAGATTGATTCAGCAGGTCAGGGTCTGGGCTGAGCTGTATTTCTATCTAGCTCTCAAGTGGCACATGCTCTACTCTGCTCTTGATTGGTGATGCTGCTGGTTGATGACCCACAATTAATGCTGCAAAGGAGTCCAACAAGGCTGGAAACAAATTCACTGTGTGGCCTAGGATAAGTCATTTAACTTCCATAAGCTTTAGTTTACCTGTAAAATAAGGACTATAGTAGTTCAGTTCCCGAAAGTTGTTGGGTATATAGGGACACACAAGAAACAGTTATAGAAAAGGTAGCCATCCATACCCCACAGGACTTCGGAGAGCCTGCACACCTCCCCTCTCCCTTTTCAGCACCTTCCAGATGAATCCATAGTATCGCTGAGCATCTCTGCTTTAAGAACCAAACCTGTCTGAAGTTGTCTTAAATCTAAACATCTCCCTTACATATGCTAGAGAGAGAGCCTAGGAGCTGGTCAGGGTGAAGCTGGAGTCCCTTGAACCCCTCATGTTTCTTTGCATGAGGACTCCAAACATATTTAGTTCTACAAATTAATGAATTAGTGAAAAAAGTTAGTATAGTTTTCAAATAATTTAATGAGTGACTTCATTACAATAGCCATTTAACACAGGGTCCTCCTTGTATATAAAAACACAATTCCCTAGGCATATAGAGAACATTATCATTATTAGTGTATGGAGTTCACTTTGCTTTTTCTGTCATGGTGGGTGATGAGTTTGAATGTAATTCATCTGCTTGGGCTTTTCTATCCAAAGCCCTGAATGTGGGGATCATGAGGAACACACACACACACACACACACACACAAACACAAACACACACACACGCATCAACCACACTGAAGCTTGGATTTGGTCCGTGCTTTGCCTATAATATGCTGAGTGGTCCATGGGAAGCAGAACTCAGAAGTGTATGAAGCATCTTACCTCTCCAAAGCCATAAAGCAGGGTTTGGACATGCTGGAATTTGTTCATTTTCTGTTTGGTTTGGTTTTTATTTAGGTGGGAAGATGGCTAGATTTTAACCAGTTTTTCAGAGCTCTTTAAGAGCTCAAAACCCAGGTGTGAAAATTCCACTTGGTAAATATTCATAATATTGGAAGGAGCTTAAACTCAAGATTTTGGAGGTTATCATGGATTTTTAAACTGCAACTGTTCCCTAAAGAGTCCTACAGATTCCCTCTGAGTTAATGGCCTAATTTGTTCTTTGGAGTAAATACCCAATTTCTTTGCTGTGGGATGCCAAGCAGAGGCAACTTGTTGGCAAACCTTCGTTGGCAAAGCAGTTGTGAAATGTGTGTCAACCTCTCCAGGGAAATAGCTCTACAGGGGAGCAGGTGATCCAGCCGTAGCAGCATGGCTCTGCTTGTCTGGAGCCTGTGATTATCACAGCATAGCCTGCTGACAGCCCTGAGCCCCACCAGAGCAAGAGCAGTGTAGGAAGCGCTCTGTGCTGAAAACGCAAAGAGCCTCTGTGCAAGCATTCTATCCTCTGCTGCTCCCCACACAAACAGGCACAGACCCCTGTGACTGGCCAGGTCACAGGGCCACCAGCGAAGGAAGTTCCTTGTGAGCACTGACATGCAGAACATGCTTTCTGTCAGCAGGCATGATGTCTTTAAAAGTGGAAACACTCAAGCATTTCAATTCTACAATGCTCCACTTTTCCTGGCCACAGAATTTATTATTTAAATTATTCAAGGGATTTTTTTTCAGCAGACAGACATATGAGATATGTCAACAAAATTACAATTATGTTTCTCTAAAGATATCCACTGAGATTATCTTTGTTTTTTCTTTTTAACTTGCAAAGATTCCACCCTTTATCACTTACAGACAGACTATATTAATGGAGAGCCAAGTTCAGAACTCAGAGGGGAAGAATGAAAAATTACTTTTTTCAAATTATAGAATTTTAATCCAGCAATATGGCTGCTCTGGCAAGAGATCACATCTAAAGACCTAGGTCTGGGTGATCTGGCTGGAATACAGACATGCCCTTAGTACACACCTTTAATCCTTCTGGCTGAAATTTAGTATACACCTTTAGTTCCAAACAATGACTTCTAATTGAGGGACAGACAAAGTGTCAAGTCAGAGAAAGATTTGACAGAATGAGTCAGAGATAGTATATGTCCAACTCCTATGAGAACATATAAGAAAGAGAAGCTGTTAAGAGCAGCATGGGCGTGCACAGAGAGAGAGCGAGAGACACAGAGACAGAGACAGAGAGAGACAGAGAGAGAGACAGACAGAAAGCTAGGGAGTTTGTGGGGACAGTACAGTAGCATTTGGGAGCACAGCACAGTTCAGTTTGGTGCAGTTCAGTTCATGCAATTCAGTTTGTGGAGTTCAGAGGCAGTTTTTCCAAGCAGAGCAAATCAGTAAGAAGTGAAAGAAGCCAGTTTGGGTCAGTCAGTTTGGAGAGGAGTTTCGAGCTAGAACAGCTGAGTTGAACTCGCCAGACAGAGTTCAGAGAGAACTGGAAAGGGTGAGTGCATTCAGCATAAATCTTGAAGGCTGAAAACATTCTAGGCCTAGGTCAGTAGATGGAGACTGGAGGTTGAAGCCTTTAAGGTCCAGGCTTGCAGAAGATTAGATTGTATGGAGGCCAGAATCTTCCAGGCCTAAGCCAAGGGATAGATCGAAACACAGGGGCTCAGCCCTAGCCATGTTATTTGTAAGGCTTGGGAACAGCACTCATCTCATCTCATCATCTGAGGAGATGAAAATAACGTTTACATCAAATATATGACAGAACTTCCTGCTTGTCTAATATGATGGGGTTCCCATCTAACATCTTACAGACTTATTCTCTTTGTCAATAAGTACCTTTTAACACCCAGCCTGAAGACAAAAGAGAGGAGTCCTGGGGTCCACCCCCACCATGAACAATATTAACCAGCTATGTTACACTGAGGTCACTGCCAACCTCTGAGCCACAGAAAGACTGAAATCGTCCTCTGAGAGTTCTGCACAGGCTCTTCTGTAGCTTCCCACAAACACCACCCTCCCTAGGGATGAGGAACATTACTTGTGAGAACACTGATGTTTATCTGTGCAAGGAGGAACAAAATTAAGGATGGAAAGAAACATGTTTATACACAAGTATTTTTTTAAATCTCCTCTCCCAGTTCCTTCCTTCCCTTGTCAAGTCCTTAAGATAAGGGACATATTAGAGATATTGTCAACCTTCTGCTCCTATCCTTCCTCCTTTCGGGATACTCCTGTGCAGGCCCTGTGTCTACACAGATGGATCTTCACCCCACATTTCTTCCTGTTTCCTTCTTCATGAGGCTGCCTTGAACCTCTGGGGCACTAAGCTCCACCCTGGCTTTCTCGTCGGAAAGACTTGACTTCTATGGTCTGGGGCCACATGGTTATGCTCATGTCAACAGCACACATTCACTCAGGACTCCAATCACTCCCTACAGTGTTCTATTCATTTTAAACATGTGAGAACTGGTATTCAGTAAGTGTCAAACCCCATTTCTGAGCTGATTTGCTCATTGCCTCTGGATTTCAGTTGGAATGTAGAGCTCCCAGACACCCAGATAAACAGAGACTCATAAGAAGACCCAACCCATCTTCTCTAGCCAGGGCCTCACAGGGCCTCCGTGCCTGGATCTAATGTGTAAACCCCTATGCACATACCCACCAATTTGGTCCTTTTTACAGAAGCCCCTGTGCCTACTGAGATCTTCTCGGCCCTCTCCTTAGACAAGCAGAGCTGTTCAATGCTAATTGTTCAGTCTTCTTATGTGATGTAGGGCTGGAAAATCTCAGGCTTGCAAGGGGGAGAAGATTCTATACTCCACATGATCCTACTGCAACCCCCTTTTAACGCTGTTCCTGTTTGCAGGCACAAGCTGCTTTGACTCTGTGCAGTCGATCCTGCTCAGGACAAGAACACCATGAAGAGAGTGTCCCTTTCCTAAATCTCAAATTTAAAACATATGCTTTCTGCCCTGGTAAAATATGGAATTTGCTTGGTACATTTAAGCTTACAACCTCCAGCAGGCATACAGGGCCCCTGCGGCTCTGAGTCTGTGCCCCCGGGCCCTGACAGATGTCACCTGGCTCTGGAAATTCATGAGGAAACACCCTGGGGGAAGTCAGTGGCTCATGCCTAAAGCAAAGTCTGAAAGAAGAAAGTGTGACCCGCCAAGGACAGACATTGGTCTTGGGGTAGCCATCCCAGAGTTCCAAGAAAGCAGCAGAAAGAACACTTGAATCCCAGCCTCTGAGGGTGGAGGAAGGAGACAATGGCATGAAATTCACTTTCACATCCCCAGGACCAGGAGGTGCTGAGACATAGTGAAAATACAATAAACATGTGTGGAGAAAATTGAATGAATGTTGCAGCAATCTTCCGAGAATTGTTATTACAAGTGCCTAGCAAAAAATGAAACAAGTAAGTTTCTAAAATTATGTTAGTTACTCTTTCGTTGTTATGAAGAAGAAGAAGAAGAAGAAGAAGAGGAAGAGAAAGAGGAAGAGGAAGAAGAAGAAGAAGAAGAAGAAGAAGAAGAAGAAGAAGAAGAAGAAGAAGAAGAAGAAGAAGAAGAAGAAGAAAATCCAGACAAGAGCAACTCAAGGAGGAAAGGTTTTATTTTGGCTCTTGATTTTAAGGGTTTGGTCCATCCCAGCAGGACGGTATGCTAGTGGCTCTAGCAGTGGTAGGTGGGGCATGAGTCAGAAAGCAGGGAGAATGCTGGTGCTACACCCTAAAATTCAGTGTGGAATCCTGGGAGCATCAAATGGTCTTGCCCAGACTCAGTTAAACTTTCCTCAGTTAAACTTCTCTTGAAAGATCCACAGGGACAGTTAACCCACCCACACTGCACTTCTGAGCCTAAGCAAGGTTCTCAAATGTAGCAGCTCTGGAGCTGCCAGCCAGCCTGCTGAAGCAGCCTGGCAAGCCTACCCAAGCAGCCTGGCAAGCCTACCCGGGAGCCTCTGGTTTGTTGGAAGTCAGGCCTAGGGAATCCTGCATTCCTAGCAAGTTCTTAAGATGTGCTGTTACCTCTGAGCCTAGGGCCTTGTTTTAGGAATCCTGTCCAAACCAAACTGTTGAACTGCATCAAGTGAGGTTTTCCAGAGAGCATTTGTGTGGTACGTATATAAAATGTGGCAGCGTTTTATAGACTCCCAGTAGGGAACAAAAACCTGAGAGAGTCACACAGGAAAGCATTTTCCCCAGTGATGACAAATGGGGCCCTCGTGTCTCTTGGCTGTCCATTCCTGAGCTGGACACTAAAACTGAGTATTGTGAAGGCCCAATCTCAGGCTTCACTGGCTCTGACCTCTGACTCCTATCCAACTCCACCGACCCTTCCTTCATGGATTCTGAAGAAATTATAGACAAGCCCCGAGGTGGGTGAGGGGAAATCATTTCATCAGAAGAGTGACTAGTTGTACTGGGCTTTTTAATGCACAAAAATGTGGTAACTGGAAATACAAAGGGAAATTAAATGAGCTTCATCCAGGGGTGGAGAAGGGAGATCTAATTAGAATCCTTTCAAGGTACTGTTTAAAAAAAGAGAGAGAGAGAATGAATGAATGAATGAATGAATGAATGAATGAATGAATGAATGAATGAATGAATGAATGAGCAGTTGGATGAATGAATGAATGAACATATGAAAAATGAATGAACCAACTGACTGTAGAGAGAAAGCCGAGCATCATGCCACTGCTCCAGGGTGTCAGGGTGCCGGGCACACTAGCAGTGTCTAAGAAAGGACTAGTGTGCTTTTCTGTCCCTTTGGAGTAAAGTCGTGTGTATTGAGCAATTGATTAATATGCTCAAGATATAAGAGTTGCATGGGCAGTTTTCAGGATTATTTTAATGGTTTGCCCAAATGTTACTCAAACAAACTTCAAAAACGGGTAGCCTCTTGGACACAGGCTACCTTCTGTCGCTTGTCCCCGAGCTCGGGTGGTCCTGAGTCAGCCTTCTGAAGGAAGGCCCAGTGGGTGGCACCTGACCTGTCACAATTACCTCCACAGGAAGCACACTGGCAGAAGTGCAGGTGACCTCATGAGGTTGGCAATGAGAGAGATACCCTTGCCTGGCAGGGTAGAGACGCTACACAATTGCCTCATGGTTCCAGCTCACTGATCCTCTTCTCTTCCTTCCCATCTATACTTAACTGTCCTAATTTGTCTTTCTGATGGTCCTATGGACTTCACAGATGCATTTTAAGTTAGTTTCTGAGCTCAGGGCTTCTATTCTGTGTCAGAGGTCTGCACCGGGACCTGCTGCCCATGCCATAGAGCAAGCCTAGGAGACAAAGTACTTGGCTGGCTTGCACCCTTCAGCCTTAGGTCAGCGGAAGTATTTGTCCTGGGATCCAGGCTTCAAGCTGTCCCCAATCACAGTACAAACTACATGTAACCATGCCAGCTCAAGCCCTCCTTTCGCAGAGGTCCAAGGACCTAAATGTCTGTTCTCTCGCTAAGGTTTATTGAGGTCCTACTGACAGGATAGGGAAGAGCCCTCAGCAGCCATAAGTTTCCATTCTCATCTAATTTCTTTGTGCTTGAAGTCTGAAGGGCTTTCTTTCCAGGTATCTTGCTCTTGTTTCTTTATTTTACTGCTGCCATACATTTTATCCAGCTTCTCAGTATACTTGGGAAGAGGAAAGACTAGAAATATGTGCTGAGCATTGTAGGTGTCTTCACTAAACTCAAACAACAACCCCACAAGTAATGCCATTATCATCCTTTTCACTTAACCAGCAAAGAACTGAAAAGATTTTTCTCCCCACGTTCAGAACAGAAATCCTAGGAAATTAATAATTAAAACATAACTGTGCTCCTCAACCAGTTACCCCAGAACTCCAGACTCAGTCTACATGGACTCTCTCCTGCCCCTTTATTTTGCTTCCTTGTCCATCTCATTTTGTGGCTCCCACCAGCCCCTGGGCAAACCGGTCACTTCTGACCAGCCCACGTTTAGACCATTCCGTTGCTACAGACCCCTCCACGGCTCAAGCATCTCCACCTTGCTATCTGCACCACGCCTGCCTTTTCGGTCAGTTATCCATCTCTCTATTCTGTGCCCTCTCTAGCAGGTACGGCAGGTGCTGAGCAGGGCTGGGGTACTGAGTGATGGAGAGGGGAGGGGACCAGGTAGAAGCATCAGATCGAGACAATAAATTAACCAGAGAGTGTAAAGCAGTGTGGAGTGTGGTGACCTAGATGACAGATCACATGAGACAGGACACAGAAGACATGTGTAGGCTGGCGTGGAAGGGGAAAACTGCTGAGCCCACTTTGGGACACAGTGCCTTTGAAGCTCCTACAGCATCTCCAGATAAGGCTGTTCCGGGATAATCTGACTTGGGATCCCACTGTCGAGCAGCGTCTCTGCTCAAGGTCCTGGTGTGCTCAAATGTGATGCACAAGCACTGCCATTGTGTGAAATGGAAGGACAGGAAGGTGAACTGGGAAGCCCATGGTGGCCTGAGTGTCATCTCCAACTCCCACTATGTTTGCAAGCTCCTTGTGATAGGAAGCCGTGCCAATTCTTTCACTCTCTTTTCAAACGGTCCCTGGAATAGAATCGATCCTCCTGTTCTAGCAGGGAACTGGGTGGCCTAAGCAAGACTATGGAAAGCTGCTTCCAAGTGGAAAGCATGTTCCAAGATTGATTGTTGTTATGATTGCTAACTCCTCCCCCACCCAGAGACCGCCAGACTTCCAGCTGCCTACAGAATAAAAGCAACTCAGGTCCTCAATCCGCCAGCCCCAAAGGATGCTTGCAGTTCATCTCACACTCCTCACCTCCTTCAAATACATTCTGTCCTACCCTAATTTGCATCCATGCTTGTTGTCTCTGGGCTCCCTAATACATCACACACACACACACACACACACACACACACACAAAACACCACAGGCTTTCCTGGCATCTTTCAAAAACCTAGGATGACTATGGATTCCAGGCTGTTAGAAGCCTTTTATTAATACCTCAGTTGGACTGGTGTTTCCAGCCCAACTGGTTTTGGCGGTTATTGTCCACAAAATGGGCTATGTTTTTTGCAAGTCTCTACAGAAATGACTGACTGAAAGAATTAGACTCGGTATGCTGCCAAACTGGCACCTCCAACTGTGGGGGGGGGGCGCGGGGAATGACCGATTAAAGAAATAAGAGGTTTCTGCTTCATTTGCCTGAAATTTATTCTTACTTTCTATGCCCAATGAAACCTTAACAGGCCTGCAGTATTCACCCTAAATTCTACTTTCTCCCAGCTGGAAAGATTTCTCCATTCTCCGGAACCTTGAAGTGCTCCACACCTGAGTTACAGCACTTATTTCAATTCCCATTATATTGGAATATTTTTTTAATGTGGTTCCCTTACTCCCGCCCCCCTCTCCATTAGGTTGAAACCCCTGAAGGCAACGAATCTGTTTCATAAGCTCTGCTGTCTCTTGCAATCTCAATAGACATAGTAATTGACACAGAAGTTGGCAAATCAGTATGTCACATACTGAATAGCTGCCAAAACGAACAAACAAACAAACAAACTGGTTTAATAGAGAAACTAAGTCAGAACTTCCAACCTAGCCCTTGATGTGGTATTTGAATCAGGCTGTCAGCAGCTGTGAAGAGAATCTTCCAGTCTCTGGATCTCTGGCCTTTTTTTTCACTCACCATGTAAAGAACAGCTGCACCTAACACAGAATCACATCTGCAAATGTTCTGAGAAGAAGGTGGCTTTGTCTATGTCATGCCTTGGGCATCCATTCAGGGGGGCATCATGGGACAGGTATCAAGCCAGTTAGGTTTGCCAGTGATTCACAGAAAGCCAAGAATTAAAGTTCGTCTCTCCTCTAAGGAAAGGTCACTTTGCCTCGTTTCCTTGTCTCTGTTGACCTATGTAGCAGTATTTCTGTCTCTGCTGCATCCTGGCTCGATCATTGCTCAATTACAGTTTGTCCCTGCCATTCTAGCTAAGGGTCAATGTGGGTCTCTTCCTGGTGATAGATCCACATTTATGAAACTCTAATTAGGCATTTCCTTCAGCTGCTGACATAGCTCATTGGTATAAGTATGCAGCCAAAAGCTTAGTATGAACTAAAAGACTGTTTGGATGCCCAATTAAGAGCTCAGGGGCACAGTTCTGCTTGTTCCTCTAAGCCTTGGCCGCTCCTCACACAGGTAGTAGTCTCTGTTTTGATTTGGAAACACATACTTTGTGCTATCTTCTGTGACTCATTACAAAAATGAGACAAGATGTGTTCCTTTACAAATTTCTAGGATTTTACTCTTTTTTTTTCTTAATGTGGCAATAACATAATACAGGAGCCTTCTCAGATTCCATGGGTAAAATCATAAAGAGTTATGATTTTTTGCTGGAAAAAATCACTCTATGTATCAAGAACCTTAAAAATAGCTATGATATTTAAGCCATTAAATCCTCCACCAGGAAGGATATAATCAGAAATGGAGACAAATATTTATGCCCAAAAATTGATGATAGCATCATTTGTAATTGTTGTTAGAAGATTAATCTGATAATGAGAGGATAGTTAAGTATATTATAGGATATCCATATCCACATCACATGGCCATTTACAATGGGGCTTGTGAAGTTATTATTTCAATGCCAACATTAACTGATACATGGAAACTTTCAAATAGTTAAACAAGTGTGATTCAAACAGGGCTTTCATGGCTGTTGTTTCTAGGGACATTTATACGAATACTGTAAATAGAAATGTTCCCATCTCCTAGGTTGAAAGCATATTCGAGGCTCCTGGGAGCCTTGGATATGCTAATGAGGCTGGGAAAGCTCCTTCACCCCCACTAGGAGGCTCAGCTCAGGACACAGGCTCACTGTATTGTGAGAGGCATCCTGGAAGCTGTCTATCAAGGAAGCACCATTCAGCGGAACTGTAGGAAATGCATCCAGGACAAACTGCAATGTTGGGAAGGGTCGTGCTGCTCTGAAGCTGTAAAATGGTTCCGACTTTAAGACCAGAGGACCATTCTCCTTCCTCTTCAGCAATCACAGGATAGGACAGGATTGGCTGAAGCACATGGGATCAACCTGCCCTGTGCATAAAGAGGGTGGCGTAGTGAGGGGACCCAGGACAGGGAGACATCCTGTGCTACCTACAAGTCTCTCCCTGTCAGCTGACTTTGCATGGGGAGGATTTGTATCCAGGAATACTTCAGTATCTCCCTGGACTTGACCAGAAGCCTCTTGGAATATCCCCAGGATGTAAACCATTTTCTAGCTTTCTTCTGATGCCTGGCTATCCTTGACTTCAACTCCAAACACAGGGTGCATTGAGATCCCTTGGGTTGGGTGCTTCATTCAGACACTCCCCTTGGTTCCTCACTCTTCCAAAAGCCCTAGGCTCTGTCTTAAGGTCCCCCCAACCAAAGACATACTATTCCTATGACCTAGGAGCACCCCCTTCAGTCACAGGCTCAATCCCAAATCTCAGCATCCAAATATGCTGGTGTGATCCAGAACATCAATATGGTAGGGAGTGTAAACTGAGTCAAGGGCTCTCACTGAATTCAACCAGACATTGTAGTGAACTGCCTGGCCCCTTCCTGCTTGCCTACTAAAGTCCCTAAAATATTCATCAGGCTTTATCAGACTAACAGGCTTCAAAAGGAGTAATTTTCTGAGACATGAGATGGGACAATATAAAAAGAACATTAAGGGAAAATTTCTTATTCCAAAATGAAAGGGAAAAAGATCATTTAGCATCCCTGTTGGTGTTATCTATTCATGAGAAACAGCACATTTAATCCAGTGCCGAATGGAGGGGGGGTGCTTTGATGCCCTCACCTTGGGGTCGCCTTCATGTAGAACTCATCGGCCTCCTCTGCCATCTGTGGTGGGGGCGACAAAGAGCAGATGATAGAGATGAGAGACATTTCAGAGGAACCCATGGGGTGCAGGGAGAGAGGGGAGGAGACCAAACACAAAGGAGAGATCCCAGGCCTTCACAGAAGGAGGGAAGCACTATTCTCTACTCCTGCTGCCTTTCCGGTTCCTGCCTCCCTTCCCACGTTTTTGTTATAGATTGTACAGTGTGAGTTTGACCCAGGTCTCCTGGGTCAAAAACTGTGACTACTCACATAATCAGTACTTTGGCATAACTGTAACCAAATACCTGAAAGGAGGAGAGAGCCGCTTTTGCTCATTGTTTCAGAGATGCCAGCCCATCATAGCAGAGAGGGAATGGCAGATCAGAGGCATCTCTGGTTGTCAGGAAACACAGGAAGAGCACAGGAAATGACCAGGATGAGATACAGTCCCAAGGATATCCTCCTAGTAACTCCTTCCTCTAATCCCTAGCTTTCATCACCTCCTACTAATACTGCCATATTATAAATCCATTAAAGGATTAATTCATTCATTAGGAGAGACACATGGAGGCAATCATCCCTAGAGATGTCCTCACGGACAGGCCAAGGTGTACTCTACTGACTCCCTAGGTGTTTCTCAGCCCAGTCAAGACACCCATCTATGCTTCTGCCAATCCATTAATGCTATTCCTAACCCTGAGAAAGCATAGGATCCCTGGCAGGTTGTGAAAGGACATACGTTAAGAGTATATAGTTCCCGGTACAGGCCAGAAGGTTACATTTGTGGCCTTTCTCTGTTTCCCCAGGTGCACTAGGTGGAAGAAGGCAGAGTCTTGCTAGAAAGTCTGTCTTCCTTGGGATTTACTTTCCTTGAATTGGAAGGGGCAGGCTACATGGGCTTCTCTGATGGGTAACACAGAATCAGTGGGTTAGGGGCTCGGATTCCTGCATTTCCTGCTTTTCCTCTTTCTGAGTCTGCCTTTCACCATCCTTTCTTCTCTCCTCATTTATCTTACTCGTTAGCTTTTGTTTCATTGTAGCACTATTCTTGATACAGCCCCATCTATCCAAAACTTAGGAAAATGTTTTCAATCGTACTTTCTGTTTTTATATTGAAGAAGTGCAGGAAATGGCATTCAAAGAAATTTAAGCTGACAGTCCTAACTGCCCAACAGAAATGTGTGAGCCTAACTAAGCAGGTGGTAATTATGTGAACAAGATGTTCATTCTGCCCATTGTCAAATGCAGTCTGCCCTCTGTGCCTAAAGGTTCTGCATCCATGAATCTACCCATCTGAGGAATCACTCCCATACTGAATATGAGTAGGCTTTTCCTTTTCTTGTGGATAGTCCTGAAGCAATACAGCTGAGCAATTATTTAAAGAATTTACCCTGCATTGGGTATTATAAGTAATATGGACTTGATTTAAAGTAGACGGGAGGATATGCATATGTTACATGCAAATGCAGTGTCATTGCACAGAAGGAACTTGAGCATCTGCAGATTTGAAACTCAGATTAAGTTCCTGGAGCCAAACATGTACTGGAGGATAACAGTATTCAGATAATGACTGGATCCTCTTGTATTCCTCTTCCCACTGTGTTTGATAACCTCAGTGTGTGATTTATGTCAAAACTACGTTCTTTGAGTCTTTGGGGATAACAATTGTTGACCCCCAAAACTTCTTCCTCTCCCTTCAGAATAAGATTTTAAAGGGCTGTTTGGTGATGCATTGTAGATTTAATTTTAAGTGTTGCTTTTCTCTGTGTGTTCTTCTCCCTGTTAGATTTGTGACAAAGAGTGGCATTACTATGTCATCAATGTGGAGTTTCCTGTGGTCACCCTCTACATGGATGGAGCAACGTATGAACCATACCTGGTGACCAATGACTGGCCCATTCATCCATCTCATATAGCCATGCAACTCACTGTTGGCGCCTGTTGGCAAGGTAACCCTGAGTGGAGCTTTCTTTCAACTCTTTACGCTGTCCATGGGAGATATTGATAAAGAAAAAAGAAGAACAAGTAACATGAAAGCTAGCCAGAAAAAAAAAGTTGCTAGCCCTTTACTAAAAATTAAAAATAAAGGCTTATAAAAGGAAGCATTAATTGAGACAGTAGCCCTAAGTAATAATGGAACACCTGGCTGGAGAATGGATTTTCACTTTACATCAACCTAGACAAATTCATAGTTGCCACTGCGGTACCAAGGCTATTTATTATTCTGGGATCTTACCTGGCTCTACGCTGTGGCTGCCTATAGGAAGGGTTGAATACAGAATCTTTGATTGAAATTGTCAGTTGTCTTAAGGCTGCCTGGAAACCAGGGATCTCATTATTACTCAAATGTCCAAGCCCCTGGCCTCTAGAGTCTCAGGGTATGTGAAGCACATTATCCACAGGCCATGAAGTCTTAGAAGTCACCCAGAGGGAATGCTCATTCCTCAGTCCTGAGCCTTGCTTAAGCCCTCACCTCTTAGGACAAAGGCCTTTGATCATCACCCATGGCGTGGTCTGTTTCTTCCACTCTTCCTTACCCATGCCTCTCTCATCTAATCCCCTCACCCAACTCTGTTTCCATTTTGGAAACACGCAAAGGAGTCTTCAATGCACACCATCTTTTGTCTCAGCTCAGCTGGAGTCTATTTCTTCTTCCTTAAGCACTGGGCTTTCTTTGAAGCCCAGTGGGGGAATGAGGATGCTCCCAAGCAGGCAGATAGCACCCTGAGGTAGACCCAACCTTGTTTTGATAGATTCTGTGAAAGATTCCAATGTAACTTTAGCTGTTCGCCATTGGATTGTGAGGGAAGAGGTGCACTTAATGCAACTATCCCTCAGTATGTACAAGAAATTGGTTCCTACATCTCACATACACACATGATTTGCGAAGGCCCACTTAAGATGACATTGTTCTTATATACTTTAAATCTTGATTATTCATAGCTCACAAGGCAATATAAATACAGGGCAAATAGTTGTTTGACCACATTGTTTAATAATCTTAAACATCTGCAAATATAAAGTGAACACACAGTTTTTAAGGATATATTTTGAGACACCTGTGAAATCCAGAGGCCAACCATACAATCTTCTCTCTGTAAAGTAGTTGACCCAGGAGGGATTTGGGGGACACACAAGTCCCTGCAGGCTGAATAAAGAGTAATTCCAGACAGCCTCATGAGACAAAATATAGAAAGGGGAGCATACAGTAAACTGTGAGGCTTGGAAAGCAAAAGCCAGGGAGCAGATACAGGGGAGGGAGGGAGAAAGATAGTTGTTCCTGAGCTGTGGCTACCCATCCCATGTGTGATATGTTTCACCTTAGACTGACAAGCCTTGCTTACCATTTTTACAGGACTTAAGGATGAGAGTCTTCTCAGTCTTATAGGCTCCCACAGGCCACCAGGGGCAGGCTACTGTGCCTCATGGCAGGAATCCATGGAAGGCACTAACTTAGATGTTGAACAGCTGGACACAGCTGTGCTGAAGTGGGGGTCTTGGTGTGGCTCAGCGTACCAGCCAGATACCAACATGGATATTATGAACACACTCTGGAGAATACCTATAAGAAAGACACTCGCTCAGTGGTATATCCCTCTACAGACTTTACTATGATTCCTTACTGGTTGCCCTCATCTGGGTTGTTGGCACTCCAAACCTGCAGCCAGCCCCTGCTTAGTCAAGTCAGTTACAGCCACTGCTCCCCAAGTATATGCTTGCCACCTGGGGTGGAAAAACAGACCCACCAAACAAAAGTGCATCTGTAAATAATTAAGATGATCCCTGGATCATTTGGAATAGGCTGGTGTCCCGCAGTGACAAGCATGCTCTGATTCTTCGTTAATTGGTCCTCGAGTCTTGGTATTCCTTACCAATATCTTCTCTGCTTTAGCACTAGTGTGGGGCTCAAGCAAGCACAGCAGCCACTGAGAAGCTGATACATATTGACACAGATGCTACAAACTCTACACTTTCTGTAGCCTTGTCATCGCAAACCACAAAAACCTGTCTTTCTCTTACTAAGGGGCCATATACTTCAAGAAAAGCTTGAGTTTGGGTTACATCCCGGCCTCACCCCTTGCTAGCTATAGTTACACAGGATCTTAATTCCTCTGTGTCCCATAGGACTCTTCTTTCTGAGCTATTTGCTTTCATTTTTTTTTCTAATTTCCACCTATGAGAGGAGATATGATAGTTGTCTGTGTCTGCCTTATTTTTCTTACCATGTTCTCTGGTTCTATCCGTTTTCCTGCAAATATCATGATTTCATTCCTCATTGTCCTAAATAATAATCCAATGTGTATGTTCCTTATATAGTTTATCTGTTCCTGGGCACCTATATTAATTCTGAATCTTAATTGTTGTAAGTAGTGCTAAAATAAACAAGTTTGCAAGTTTGTGTACTGATTTCAGTTTCTGTGGATATATATGTACCAGAGTAATACAGCTAGATTATAAAAATTAATTTGCTTTACTCTGACAGCTAAAGCTATTGAACAATTTTCATACATTTACCAGCCATTTGTAGTATTTATTTTGAGCAGTATCTTTTCAGATCATTTGACAAATTTTTGATGAAATTATTTGTTCTTTTGAGTTCTTTATGTATTCTGGACATCGATCCCCTGTCAGATGGTTAGCTAGCAAAGATTTTCTTTTATGTAGGTTGTTTCTTCACCCACCCCCTTCCCCCCATGCTTTGCAGAGGCTTTTTAATTCGATGTAATCCCATTTGTCAGTTCTAGCTTCTGTTTGCTGGGCTACTGAAGTCCTCTTCAGAAAATCATTGTTTGTGCTAATATCTTGACTATTTCTGTACATTTTCTTCTAGCAGTTCAGAGTTTTGAGCCTTTGTTTCATTTTGATTGTTTTTTTTTAATGCAGAGTGTTAATAATGGAGAATCTCGGTTGAATTTATGCCATGAAGTAATTTACTCCGTCTTTCCCAGCACTGTTTGTTGAACAGGCCTTTGCTGAGAATGAGATGGCTGTGGGTGGCTGGATTCTAGGTCCTGTATCCTGTTCCCTTTTGTCTGTGTGTCTGGTTTCATACTGAGTTCATGCTATTTGGTTCCCATGGCTCTGATATGATTTGAAACACAGTGTTATGAAGAAGCCAGCATCATCTCTGTGGTTCTGCATCTCTAATCTCCAAGTTATCCAATAAGAGCAGAGCCTGCCTCTCAAGGTTCCATGAGGAACTCGTGTGCTTGGCATGTCTCATGTGAATGGATGTGTCACTTTAACATATCTTCCAGTCTTTCTCCACCTCCCGTTCCCTTGCTTTTATCTAAATCTGGCATAATAGGCAATCTACAAGAGCTAGGCCTTAACTCTCCTAAGGCTTCCCATATTCTCTCACTTTCCTCACCTCTCCTAGGACCAGCCCTTATACACAGACTCTGCCTTCCCAAGGCCCATGCATAATTCAAAAAGAAGGCTAGGGAACAGTCCATCAGAAGAAAAATTTTGGAAGAGAGGGATAGAAAAGCAGTCAGAAACATGATCCTGCAGCTTCGGACGACACGAAGAAAACTTGGGTACTTTCCCTGTGAGGAATGACCACACACTAGCCAAATTTCCCCCAAATTTTAATCTTTAAAATATAGAATGAGTAAGGCCTCACAAAGAAGAGAAGAAAGGTGAGCACAGGAGGCAAGAGCGTGCTCGGGTCTCCCTAGCACTGGAGCATTCATGGCCCAGGAAGGATGGAGAAGAGGATGAGGAAAAGGGTTGAAATTAAGTCTCAGGACACTCTGATTCCTGGCTAAGGAATCTGCATTTCTATGAATTCCCAAACTCTTCTGGGAGCCACATCTCTGTCTGCATGTGACATATCAAAATATCTTCTAGTGAGAGGCAGTGCTGAGAAATTAGTGACCTGTGGAGCAGGCCTCATCTCCACAGTTCCTATCCCTCTACTCTCCGCTTACACTCACAGCACAAAGTCCTGCATGTGCCCCTCTAATTGCCTCGGGCTTGCAAACATGGGGACCTTTTCTGGTGCTTGTGAGGTGGGCTGGGGAACTTGTGTTCATTTGTTAAATTTCCAGTTGGGGTTGGACAAAGTGAATAGAAAATGATTTAATAGATACTATGCATTAGGTTTTCCTGGGAGCCGGCTCCAGCACCATTGCTGGTCTGTGTTCTGCAGACCCAATTAGCCTACTGTGTCCTGTTAGTGGATTTGAAAACCATGCAATCAGCAGAACTTCATTTTCACTGGTATTTTTCCAGTAATTAAAAAAATGAGATTTCATTTACACTTAAGAAGCGTTGCCAGAGAGGCCTAGTGCATGCAGCATGAATGCCAGGAAAGTCTTGAATCCTTCATTTGCAGTAACAAATTCCAATGAGCATGGCACTAACTCTAGCCAGGGCCTCCTGGCTGTGTCACTTCGTGATGCATAGCGTCACAAAGGTGAAAGAATATGCAAGCAGAAAGGTTGCCACGGCAAAACCCCAATCCAAAGCACTGGAAAAGGCCAGTCTTGTGATTATCTACTAGATCTCAGCACTGCCATTCTGGGAACCAAGCTTCCAACCTGTGAACCTAAGGATGAAAAACTCAAACCAAAGCAAGACACAACCTGGTAGATCATTTAGAACCTAAGCAAATTCCCTTTCCTTAGGGTTTTACTTGCAAGAACAACACCTCGAGTCAATTGAGTTTGATTTCAAATACTATGAAAAATCAGCTTAGCCACATCTGCTTAGTTCCTGGACACCTACATTGGACCTAACTACCCAGGTCCCGTAGGCGTCAGATGGCTGCCAGTTCATGACAGTGTCTTGCAGAGTCTTGAGGTTTACAGAGGATACCACAGAATGCAGCAGGCCAGGGCACCTATCACTTATTAAACTAGAGTATCTCTGACTTCCCACTGGTGTGTTAGGCATCTGACAGTGGGGTGGTCTTTTAGTCAGTGGCTGCATGTATAAAGGGTGTCGAGGCACACTCAGGAAAATATCACCTTGGTCCTTCTCTGGTTGCCATTCTGATTGTATTTCACATAGGAGCCCCCACCTGTGGCTTTTTTTCTAACCCCTGTCTCTGCCAAGACATTCTCCTCCAGTGCAGGGAATCCTGGCCTTCCTAAAATATAATCTTGGCTGAGGAAGATTCACATTCCATTCTGGACCCTATCTATGCTGTGTCCTATCCCCCACTTAACAAGACAATGGGAGATAGAGAAGACACTTTTTCTAAAAAATAGAGGCTGAATAGGGACAGATATAAAACACTCATGGGAGCTTTGAAGTGAAGACAAAACGAAAACTGGCCTCAAAGGAATCAAAAGGCAGACATAGCCCAAGGGCTGTAATCAGTGGCTCAGGAACCTCACACAGTGCAACTGGAGACACGTGTAGTCCTGAGATTGGTTGTACATTTTCAGGTCATTTTTTCCCCTGCCAGATTCTACCATTGGTGCAGACACTTGGAATCCATCCCTCCACTTAATGAGCTTGGTCTAATTTGATACAAATTTCTCTTAATAAAGGCTGTGTTCAAGATATTCTCCATCCCTCGGGATCTCAGCTTCTGAAAAAGAAAGAAAGAAAGAAAGCACTCACTATCATAGAGTGCTTTCTATCCAGACAGCATCCCCCAAGGAGTCCAAACAGAACTTCATTCTCACAGGATGCCCCTTCTAAAAAGAGGCCAAGGTCAAGTTGAGGAAGCAGTGCAACCCAGCTCCACTCCTAGGCCCCGTGTTTGCATTGTTGGCATGCACTAGACCCTGTGCTGAGCACCTTTGGTGGGCTCCACTATGCTCAACAACATGCAGCATGGGCATAATCCGCACCCAGCCCTGTTCTTGCCAGGGATGACATAGCACCTGGGTCTGAATGTAGGTAAGTACCACCAGAACTAGATCACCACAGCCAAGGAAGACTAAAGGTTGCCAGAATCTGGGGCAAATCAGTTGCCAGGTATTCCTGACATTATCCTACAGCTCTACCAAAGTCCAGCCAAGACTGAAGCTAACTTCAGACCCGGCAGGCATCAGGCTGTAGTAGGGACAGTCTTGGTTTGGAGTGAATAGAAGAGAACTCCAGACCCATTCTTCCCCTGCTTATCTACTCTGGGTCTTTGAAGACAGTTCTGCCACTCAGACTCTCAATTGCTTTGGAGAGTGAAATCAATATCCAGGGTGATACATGAGCAACCTTCTGACTCCATAAATCTAAGTCCTCAATTTCAGGGAGATGACTTTTGGGGTCATCCCTAAGTCATGTGGTTTGTTCTCTGTAGTATCATATAGTTTGCTGTAAAAGAAGAAAAATGGTACACTTTTTTTTTCTTAAAATAAAAAGGTGGGTTAAGAAAGCTTGATGAGATTGTGTGTCATGGCCATCCATGATGACAGATCATTTTTCTTTGCAAGTCACCTGCAACTTATAGCTATGGGGACCCCTTTTGGGGTTATATGCACACAGCCTTAAAGCTGCAGCTTGTGAGGGTCTATTACACACTTCACTTAGTCTTTGCTTTCCATGGGTGTCTCCATCACCAAAATGAGGAAAAAGGAGAAAGCAAGATTTCAGACAGTCTGGCCATTTGCATTGCTCAAAATTGATAGTTGACCATCCGTGAAATTGCGTTCATTGAGGGGCATCCCCATCCAGAAGCCTTTCGAAGAGTCGTGTTCGACTCAGGCAAAAGAAAGCACGGCCTCCTCCCTTTCCCATGTATTTTCAGACTGCACAGCAGAGGGAAAGATGGCGGGAAAGACAGCAGCTTCCTGAATGGAGATTTAGTGCCTTCACGTTGAATAGGTCCTCTGCCTCAAATTTCTCTTAAAGCTGCATTTATAGCGATTAGACCACACCTCTCAGCAGACAGCAAGCTGGGGCAATGGGTGATGGGCATTCAAGCTCTTCATTCACATTAAACACTGTGTTTCAGAATAGGACCAGCTGCATCAGATCATGTATGCCAAGTAAGATTGTCCTTCAGTATCTGTGGGTGCTCGGTCCCCGGATGCCATGCAGGTACAAAAACATCAGCTGCACTAAAGCTCCTTATATAAGGTGGCAGAGTACTTTGTTTAAAAGTGGCCATTATCTTCCCATATACTTCAAATTAACTATGGAGTAGTTATAAGGCTTGGTGTGGTATAGATGCTCTGGAATGGTCCTTATTGCTTAGAGGATGATGACTAGGAAAAGATGTGTCCGTGTTTAGTATTATTTAGATGTTTTCAGTCTGTGGTTGGTTAAGTCAGAGGATGGGAAACCAGAGATGCTGCAGGGCCAACTGTTTGGCTGGTTTTCAAAACAGCTGGGTTTCCCAGCACTCTTCATCCCAGCCCCTAGGAATTGCTACTGAGACTATTCAGTGTCCACAGGAGCCATCATAACTGGGTATTCCCTTCCAGCACTGTATCAGTCCCAACCTGTACCCTTCCGGTATGTCTTCCTTGAACTTCTCCAATCTCTGATTAGATGATATGTGGGGAGAAGATTGAGTTCAAGGCTGAATCTTAGCTTCACTTGCTTCTGGCCACGCGACCTCAGAAAAGGTTATCAAACCCTGTCTGTAAACTTCTCCTGTAAAAAGAGTTGTCAGTATCACGTAAGACTCTCAATTCACAAAGATGGAATGGCTTTTTTTCCACACCCATTTTTGTTTCATTTCAAGCTTCATTCCATGTGAGTGAGAGAGCTTTAACCTCCTCAAATCTGGCATTTTTTTTTCATTTCCTTGGGTAATGGCTGGTTGATTCAGGAGGTAAGGATATAGTTATAGGGTAATGTGGGCCCGGTCACCTTTCCGTGTGGTTATTCATTGCAATGGTGCTCATCTACTTCGTTTGCTCCTCAGCCGCTCATGGTCCTTTAGGAATGACAGCTGTCTTGGCATTTCCTTGCCTTCCACGGGGCTACTTCAGTACTTGTGGTGTTTCTCACGTTCTCTGTGCACATGTGTCTGTGGGCAGTCTACCTTGTGCAATACAGGTACCAATGTTCTGCTGGGGCTCAGACCCGGAAGCAGCTGTGTGTGATGTCATCCCATAACTTATCCTCTCCATTTCCTCAACCTACCCTATCTGGAAGAAACCAGATTCTCCTCCTCTGTACCTCCCCAAAGTGGATGCACTGTCAGAGTCTTCCCTGCTCTTTGAGGCATTGATGCTTCTGAAATCCATACTTGAGTAGGTTCTCAGCTTAGGCCACTTCTGTTACCATCCATGTGGCAAAGCTAGAGGTGTACATAAATGGATGTGAGATGGAAGAAATGCCCAATAAAAGCATGAAGAACAGAGCTTAAGATCTCCAAGATTCCCTTACGGATTAATGAAATAGCATATGAAAGAACCTGATGCATTTCAAGGACCCAATGACAGCTATTGTTCTCTGACCTAGCAGACATGTTATTTAGAAACTGTTTGTGTGCTGCCTCAGAATGCCTCGGGTTAGCTTAGAACATCTAATTCTCATATTTTAACCTCAGTGTAAACTCCTGAAGACCCTAGCCCATAGCTTACAGTGATATTAACCTAACACATACGAAATGTTTTTGAAATGCTATTATAGTCTAAGAAATCCAAAATCATGTCTGGAAACAAAGTTTTGAGATTTTTTGTTCTCTTAAAATGATTCATAACCATGCTTATTCTAAATTTTGACAGAGGAGTTATGTGGTCCGTGTAGACATCTTCAGTATTAAAAAGAGAAAAAAAATCCAATGTACCTATTATTTTTAATATCTTATACCACATATAGTACTGGGTAAAATGTACTTCAAATCTTATGCAAGTCTCCCATTGTAAAATGCTAACCAAACATATTTCCTAGAGAGTTTTGACTCATAAACAGGGTACATTACAGATCTTGGATTCTTAAGTTGAAAACACAGAATATGATACTTTGGTATTCAAGGCTCTCAAAACCACTGGCCTATGAGATGAAGCCTGTGTGAGAGATGACAAGGGGGTCTAGATGATAGATGGTGTGCTCAGATTGTAGGGACATGCACTTTACAACTTCAAGCCTGTTTTAGTAATATGGGTGCTCTCTTAGTCAGGGTTTTACTGCTCTGAAGAGACACCATGACCACCACAACTCTTATGAAGTAAAATATTTAATTGGGGCTGGCTTACAGTTCAAAGGTTTAGTCCATTATCATCATGGCAGGAAGTGTGGTGGCACATGGGCAGACCTGGTGCTGAAGAGGCAGCTGAGCAAGCAGGATGGACAGGCAGCAGGAAGAGAACGTTTGAGCCACTGGCCTGACTTGAGCTTCTGAGACCTCAAAGCCTGTCCGAAGTGACACACTTCCTCCAACAAGGCCACACCTCCTCCAGCAAGACCACACCTCCTAATAGTGCAACTCCCCATGAGCCTATAGGCACCATTTTTTTTATAAATCAAACCATCACAGGTGTCTACAAAATGGGTGCCTATCTTCCAGGGGGTTCATGAAGATTCAAGGAGAGGATTATGTTGAGACTGCACATGGTGTTGGGTACAGATGTCACACCTAGCCAGTGACACTCACTGACTCTGCTGCTCAAAGGTAGAGATGAGGCAGGAAATAGGTGACCATCTGGGTAACACGCCACCGTCCACGCTCAGGCCTTCATCCTCTCTTCTGTAGATCAAACAAGATTTCCAGCTATCCATTCACCTGATTGTAAATCAGGCATTTTATTGCTATGACAAATACTCAAAAATAAAAATCTGTACATGGGGACAGATTTACCTTGCCCCATGGGCTTTAGAGCCTCCAATACCTGGTCAGCATGCCCCATTATTTCTGGGCTATGGTGAGGCAAAGCACCCTGGCATAAGGGTGTGGAGGAGGGGAGTTATTCCTAAGACATCCAGGGAACAGATAAGGGTGACTCACAGCTAGGCTTGGGTGATGCACACCTGTAATCTCAGCATTCTGGGAAGCAGAGGCAGGCAGATCTCCGTGAGTTTGAAGCCAGCCTGATCTAGAAAGTGAGTCCAGGACACCCAAGGCTACACAGAAAAATCTAGTCTCCAAAATTAAAAAAAAAAGTGACCCACATCTTTCTACAAGGCCTCACCCTCCACAGTTCTGTCACCCCCAAAGGTCTATTAATATTTTGTATTCCTCAGGGGGTTAAGTCAATAATTTGGTTAGAGCCCTCACAACCCAATCGCTTTCTAAAAGCCCACCCTCTAAGCATGAGAGACCCAGCCTTCAATATGGGGGCCTCTTAGTGGGGACACTTGATATCTAAGCCATAATACCAGGGCACGAACATGCAAGTGTTATGGAGGAGCACTTTATCTACAGCGGAGTGTTAGACCAGAAAACCCCAGATTGTCCTCCCATGACCATGGGTGTTTCAGGTCGTTCCTTAAAGCCACATTTATTTTGGAATTTCCTGAAAACCAAGTATTAAAAAAAATTGCTTTTATACTCAAAGCTTTCAGAGAATTTTATGTGGCAAGGAAACAATCTATGTGGCAAAATGGTTCAACACAGAAACACAGACGGTTCCTGTAGCAGAGGCTATCCCAAAGCACAGCAGTAGGGATGCCCATCTGGGTCCTGCTTGGTCCCATATAACTCTTCTAGTTCTGTCCTACATTCTGCATTGTCCTTATCATTCCTAGTCTAATGGCAAGATGGCTCATGCAGCTGTGGGTTCTCTGTAGAAAAACAACAAGAGTTCATTGGAAACCTTCTGAGAGAGAAAAATAGAAGCTTTTGTCTGTAAGCTACCAGTCATCATCTCTCATGATGGTAACCTAAATTTGGTCCCATGCATATTCTTGGACCGTAATTATAGCTTATTGAGTGCCAGGTACTGATTGGCTTCATTTTGGTACTTGGCCCCAGACCCAGCCCTCAGTCCATCACTGCAGCAATGATGGTATAATAAAATTTGCTTAGACTCTCTCCCCGTACCCTATCCATGCCCAAGGCCTCGGGGCTGCCTTAGCAAGAAGGAAAGGGCGAGAGAGCCACACTGCCCATGATGACTCTGATGGCATTCAGTGCATCATCTCCTTCAATTCAATGGCAATTATAAAGTGTCTGCTGTGTGCCAGGCAGAGTATAACATCCCAAGAGGACACAAGAGGCCAAGTGTTCTTGAGAAGAATAAATGAGTCAACTTATGCACAGTGTCTGGTGCACCCTCAGCCCCCTAATACTTACTTGCTCAGTATTGTCTTCATTAAAATGAATAATGCATGAGTGATCTTGCTATCCAGGAAAGAGAGGCTTAAACTAATAAATTATAGCAGCTTGCAAAGAGCAAGCCTGCGGGTAGCATCAAGGAGAGAGATCGCATAAGGAGTGTGCAAAAGAATCAACATGGAGAAGCTCACAGCCCAGTGCTTCTTAACCTTGGCCTCACATCTGCTTTACCCAAGAAGCTTGTAAAAACTCCCCATACCAATTAAATCAAAATCTCCAGGGGGTCAGACCAAGTACCAGGCACTGCTTTATCTTTTTAAAGATTCGCAGATGATTAAAATTTGTAGCCAAGGTGGATGATAACAGTTTAAGCTACTGAGGACAGCACACACATGTAAACAGCTTACCAGCCCTGCCAGATGGAAGGGGTCATGATAAAACCAACTAACAGCGATCCAAGCCTTAAGCCCAGAGCACAGTGAGACTCAAGGCAGGGAATAGGAAACAGGGACTCAATAAAGTTTGAAGAGACAGCAGTGATGGAGAATCTAAGAGACCTTGAAAAAAAAAACTGTGAAATTTGCCTAATTGGGACAATAGGGAGGACAGGGTAAGGGTGAGCTGGTGTGAGA
The DNA here is from genome assembly GCA_028658305.1 of Pachyuromys duprasi. NCBI lineage: Eukaryota > Metazoa > Chordata > Mammalia > Rodentia > Muridae > Pachyuromys > Pachyuromys duprasi. The sequence continues at coordinate 22,854,222 of CM053749.1, forward strand.
GTGATGGAACAGGTATGAGAGCAAACCCAGTCAAGCAGTAGAAAGAGCCATGCCGGAGTGATTCAATAGGGAGTACCTCAATAATTTCAACAGGAAAGCAAAAGGAAGTGGGGTATCACAAAGACATACCAAACACTAAGGAACATGGGAGCTGTGTGCCTTAGGAGCATCCATTACCCCCAAGGCTTCGTTGGCACACCCTGGCTTGCCAAAAGGCAGTGAGGGTGCTACAGTGCCACTTGCTGAAAAACTGCCCTTTAGGGAGCTGGGAAGGCCACTGACAGGTGGGCACAGTCTGTTATCAAGCCCCAAGCAACATAAAGCGTAGAAGCAGCAGGTGCGGCTTGCTGAAACAGCCTACCAGAACTAGGCGGTACAAATGCATCCCGTGAGCCATGGGGACTCAAAGAGTTTTCAAAGCCTTTCCTGGGAACTATCAAGATGGGGACTGAGTCCTGGTCCATCTTCCCACCACATCCTGTTTCCTTTCGGAACAAAAAGTCAAGCATGAGCCAGGCTAGATCTCTCCGTGCAGTCCTTCCAAAGATGGGGAATGGGGGGTCTGTAATTGCTAACAATACTAGGAAAGGCTATCTGGGTGGCGTGGTCTATAAGCAGACTTCAAGGGAAACCTGGCTTGGAGACCAGGGAGGAGGTAGACGTAGCTTCTGATGAAGCTGCAATGTAAGCATTTTGAACCATACGTGGATGTGGTAACAGACCCAAGCCCCCACTATGCTCAGCCTCTATGCACACAAACACACACAGCAGCTTGTTTTTATCCCTTCTGCTTAAAGAACACAGGCAGTGTGAGTGGACTTGGCTTCTGTGGGTAGACGGTGCCATGTGTTGGTCCTTCCTACCTAGTCTCCTCGAGGCAGATGACAATATTTCTTGCTTCTACAGGAGGTGAAGTGGCCAAACCTCGTTTTGCACAATTTTTCCATGGCAGCCTCGCCAGCCTCACCATCCGTCCTGGCAAAATGGAAAGCCAGAAGGTGATTTCTTGTTTGCAGGCCTGCAAAGAAGGGCTGGATATTAATTCCCTGGAAAGCCTCGGGCAAGGAATAAAGGTAAGAAAGACACGAGTGCTGGCTCTGACCAGACACCGATCTGTGAGTTGAAGGCTACCGAATACCTGAGCATGTCAGGAAATAGTTATTCCCAGAGAAGCTTCACAGTTAAAGTGTGACCACACTTTAACAGGGACTAGTTAGTGATCATGACTTCTGCTACCAGCTTCTGAAACTTCCAGATCAGGTGCTTCTGAGTACACAGTTGAAGCCATTCCATGTCTGCCCAGAGGGAGGAATGAAACTTCATTTGTCTGTAGATTGGTTGGTTGCTTTGCTTTTCATTTGCCTATAGGCGACTAAAGCAGCATGCCAGAATACATCTCAAGAACATAAAAAGTAAACAAAAAATGAGGTCTCCAATCAAAAATGAGGAAGTAAGGAGAAGATAGACATGAGGCAGAATTGGAAAACAGATGTGACAGTCACTAGGTCTGACATTGTTAAAGTGAAGCCAATTCCCCTCCAAGCAATATCTGGAAGTCAAAAGGAACATGAAAAGATTCATATGTTTTATTGCTTATATGAAACAAAAATATTCGAGTGATTCAGGAAATCAGAGCTGTGTCCTGGGAGCATTCCTGGGAGGCAGAGGGAGGGACAGCTATGGCCCCAGCAAGCTTCTCTCCCACAGGTAGGATTAGCTTCTGGCCTCACTTAGCTATAAGAAGCTTCCACTGGTCCTGGGCCCCTGAGTCCTGAATAAAAGCAAGGTCAGTCCCATCTAAGGCCCTGATGACTCATCAGAGGCTCCAGAGTGAGAAGGCAAGTCCCTAGCTCCTCTCTGGAAGCCAGGATGCCCCCTCCTATGTGTTCTGAAAACCAGAGCAGCTCCTGGAGTCCCCCAAAGCCACAGTAGATTCCCCCTTGGCCATTTCCCAAGGGAAGGTGACCGCAGCACAGGATCTCTCTACCTGCTGCCCATCTGTACCCAGTCTGCCAATGGGCCTGCCTTGCCATCTTACCATGGGCCTGCCTTTCTTAGCCAGAGACTTGTTTTCCAGCAGAACCTGTTCCTAACAGAGGCCTGATGCTTGAAGACTCTGGCCCTGGGTATCCAAGCAAGGTGCACTGGTCTGAGCACCAATGACATTCATTAAAATGTGATCACCTCAGCAAACATATCATGGTATGGACAAGGTACTAGTATACAAAGATAGATGTTCTCGGCTTATTTAGTCTTGAGATAACTCGATGGCCCTAGTGGTGAATAAATCTGCTTGGGTGCCACTTCTTGACAGTGAGAACTGACATCTCCTGAAGGCCTGCAAGGGCCAGGCGCTGCTTGTTCTGAATGCTTTATGACCATTACTCTTCATGATACCCCTTCCATGGCAAAGGCACCATGGTGTTATCAACCAGGTCTTGAGATCTGAAGGATAAAGGACTCTCAAGAAACATCCTTAAGTAAGTGATGGGATGAGCCAGAATTTTAATCTAGGCAGTACCACTCCAGAGCCTCAAATTCAGGGTAGATGGCCTTCAGGGAGAACTCCCCAGAGGAGCAGAAGCCTGAGAAGAATGTATAAGAACAGGTAAGAATCCACCCAGGAAAGGATTGGGAATGGAGAGGGCAGCCATTTCGAGCAGATCCGGGAATCTGAGCAGTAGCAAAGGAGCCTCATGAAAATGCACAAGAACCCCAAGGCCATTTGTGCGCAGCCAAATAGTAGCACAGAAGTGGGACCAAAGAGCTAGGTGGAGACCACATTATAGATTCTCATTGACACATTTAGATGCATACTTTTTTCCTGTCAGCCACTAGGAACCATTGAAGGCTCAAGCAAGATGGGATAATTTAGACCAGGTGGGGTTAAGGTGCCTACCCTGGACATTGGGTCAAAATGGGAAGAGAGAAGGAATACAGAAGGCATGATTAGGCAAGTTTGGCTTTCCAGATATTGTTTCCCCTGGTTTTGACACACTCATGCCCATACATGCATGCATGTTAATGTCATTGTAGGAAGCATATAAGACCACTTCATACTGGAAAAGTTGGTCTGATCAGCTTGCATTATTTCCTTGGGGTCTTGTCTACCAGTACTACAGAATCCAGCCTCCAACCATCTCTTTTTCTCACTCCAACTCACTGGCTGCCTCTGAATGCATCCCCTCCTTTGAACCATCCCGAGGGACCACTGTTGCAAGATTCCAGGCTTGACAGAGCAAATAAAGCAAAGATGCTAGACTTAACAGCCGGGAAACTTGTGAATTATAAATTAAGAACCAAAGTTGTTTCTACGGAGTAGTCATAGCCTGTGGAAGGAAAAGGTGCTAAGATGTGTGTCGCACAAATGAGAGGGGTCTACAGGGAGGCTCTTCAGCATCCCAGCTGCTCATACCCAAGTCACCACAAGTGATCCTTTCCCATCCCTAAGGCATGGCTTGCCAGAGCTCAAAGGTCTGTGAGAGAAGTTAATAAGACACACAGTTTACAGAGCACTCTAGTCCCCCCCAAACAAATTAAATACTATGACCTCGTTTCAAAAGCAAGGGGACCGGGGCTCTGGGGAACTTGACCAAACTAAGTTCCTGTTCTTCCCTCCACACCAGCAACTCTGATTAAAAGATGGCCTTGACCATATTAAAACTAACTTCCTCTTTCCCTGTGTGTCTGCCACACATCGTTTCTGAATGACTGTCATTTGATTTGTCAGTGGCTAGCCTCCTTCTGTCACTTGCGGGGTGTCACTTGCTGAAGGAACGTTTCCACTCGCAGGGCCTTTGTTCCCCTTGTCTTCCCGTGGACCCTTCGTATCCCTGGATTACTTCCTGAGTGTACTTCCGTCTCTACAGCAACCGTTCTCAACCTTCCTAATGTTCCTCATGTTGTGGTGACCCCCCCAGCCATAGAATTATTTTTGTTACTCCCTCAAAACTGTAATGTCGCTGCTCTTATGAGTCACAATGTAAATATCTGTGTTTTCCAATACTCTTAGGCAACCCCTGAGAAAAGATCTTTTGACTCCCAAGGGATCGTGACCCGCAGGTTGAGAACTACTTCTCTACAGTGTTGTGGTGGCTGTTGTCTTGTACCCATGCAAGATACTGTGGGATTACCACATTTTGAAAGAGTATCTTGTTCTGATTTTCATGGTACCATCCTTGCCGTCACCATCATTGCAGTGTGGGAAAACAAAAAGAACCTCAGATACTCCCAGATTCTCAACAGTAACATTTATTTGCTACTTACTGCTTTGGTGGCCTTGGGCAAGATATTTCAACCCCTAAAGCCCCACCCTCATGTATAAAATGGAATTAATACTGTGTATCTTTTAGCAATGTATTAATTTGCGAAGCATATGGCTATCCATCCCTGTAGCAAGCCTAATGGGTTCTCAACAAACCACAGGTCTTTTGTGGCACAGGAGACCTTTCTGTCAACTTGTTACTGCATTTACTTATGTATTTGGAGGTGGGTGCATGCCATGATACTCTCAGGGGACAACATGTAGGATTTAGTTCTCCCCTTTCACCGTGTGTGTCTGGCCACAGCACAGATCCCCAAGGAGCTGTGGGCACCCTTTGCCCCTATGGTTATGCCGGTACAAACATGTCTGCTACATAACAAACATGTTCCCAGAGCATGGAAGGCTGCAGCTATAAATATATGAGAACCTGTGGAGGCTTTTATTGATCCTGCAGGAATTATATTGACAGCTGGACGTGTGCCCCTCTTCATGCCCTGTGGTTAGGAAGATGATTTTGGGCCCAGGTTAGTGTGTTAAATGGAAATCCAACACACTGGCCAACCTGTGTTTTTGATAGGAGGATTCAGTTGAGTCATGTGCTCTTCCAAGGAATGCTACCACATCATCCTTCTAGAACAATGGCCATCTAAGACCACCGGAAAACACAGATATTTATATTACAGGTCATAACAGTAGCAAAATTATGGTTATGATGTAGCAATGAAAATAATTTTATGGCTGGGGAGGTCACTCCAGCGTGAGGCACTGTATTAAAGGGTCGCAGCATGAGGAAGGTTGAGAACCACTCTGTAGAAGAACCAGAGAATCTTCATATTCAGCCTGAGGCCAGGCTCAAACCTCAGCCTGCTCCGCAGTGCCTACCGTCTTCTTCACACTACTGCTGCCCTATCCCCTGTGGAAAAGCCGAGGAAAACTAGTAACCAGGCCCTTGAGATTCTCTTACACACATCAGCAGTACTACAAGGCTGCACAGTAGCACCAGGGGCACTGTGAAGAGGATCAGGCAAGAGTTCTAAGTCCTGTGTTTGGAAGGATGACCTAAAGGTTCTAAAATGGACGGCCTTATAAAAACGTCTCTGATTTGATCCTGGCCAACTGTGCGGTGGCTTGAGAGCTGAGCATCCTGAGTTGAAGCATCTGTGGCTAGAGACACTGCCAGCAGCTGGCTGCGAAACGTCAACCTGGGACATCCTGAAAAGCAAAGGACTAGAAAAAAGTTTTGTGGGAAGTGACAGGAGATGATGCTGAGAAAATGCAGGCTTGGGAGACCATTCACTTATCCATCTACATGGAGTTTTCAGATCACTGGAGCTAGTTTCTGGGATCAAGGGATCAATAGGGGTCCCTGTGTTCAGTGAGAAAAGCCCTGATCAGTGTGCTACATAATCATGCTACTATTTGGTAAGTGCCACCAGAGAAAAACACACAATCCCAGTGGAACCTAAATGAGGAAAGCTCGGTGGGTGCTTCACAGAACAGGCAGCAATAAAATGCTTACACAGTAGCTAAAGAAAAACAAAATGACCCACCAACTGACTAAGACCACCGTGCAAGGGACTCACATGGCTCAGTGTCAAAAACAGTGACACACCCATCTCCAAACGCAGAACAGGAGTATGGCTATGAAGACATTTGAGGCAAGCCAGGGAAAAGTAAATGGATAGTTTTCCTTAAACCCATTAAAACATATATTTAACTTCCTATGTAGTAAAAGAATATGAATTAAAACTAGAGTAATTTGGCCTTAGTTACCTGTCAGTCTGGCCTTGTTCCCAAAGACTGATAGAATAGAGATGCCTAAGGCTAGAGAAGGGGCACTTGCACACTCCTGGAAAGTGTGTGTGTGTGTGTGTGTGTGTGTGTTTACAATTCCAGCAACCTGAAATTTGCCAGTGTGGACAAAGAGCATCTACTACTTTGTGATCTAGAAATTTCCCTTGCAGGATTTGTCCTGTAGATTATAGCCATATGTTTATATGTTTGAGATTATTGATTGTGATAATAGTAAAGGGTCGAAAATAACACAAAAGCTCTTACTATCACAGGAAACAGTGGTTCACACCTGTCATCCCAGCACTCAGGAGACACAAGCAGGATAAATTTTGAGGCTAGCCTGGTCTATTCCAGTAAATTCCAGGCCAGTCATGGCTATACAATGAGACCTGTCTTCAAAACAGAACGAAAATACCTCTTTCTAGGAAGAAGGTGACTGGGTTTTCAGAATTCTATCCTGTGGTGTGGGCTGGTATCACCGGGATATCTAATCCTTTAACAGAACTCATAGGAAAGATTCAGAAAAAAAAATGGAGCAACTTCCTCTAGAGGCAGAGACTCCAACTGACTCATCCTCCTCAGGAGTTCTGGGAACAACTCTGGTGGCCTTAGTGACCTTTTTGTGGAGTTGCACAGTTCTCAGAGGGCCATTCCTGCCATTGACCATCTGTTCTATGGAACCCTCTTCTGTTTTCCAGTATCACTTCAACCCTTCACAGTCCGTTCTCGTGATGGAAGGTGATGACATTGGAAACATCAACCGAGCCCTGCAGAAGGTCTCCTACATCAACTCCAGGCAGTTCCCAACTGCAGGTGTCCGGCGCCTCAGACTCTCTTCCAAAGTCCAGTGAGTGAAAGCCAACCAGCCTAGGCCCAGACGAGGCAACAATTGTCCCTTAAAAGTGTTCCTTTGCAATTAGGGCTTCTCTTACTCCATGTTTCTCAGCCCTGCTATCCACGGAGGATGCCTCAGCGACCTTGCTGTCCTTTTGCTTTCTGTTGTATTCCACATCTAATCTGATGCTTAGAAAGCCCTGTTTTCTATAAATTCTCCAACAGCTACATCTAAAATGGTCTGACCTAAAGGCATAGCACCTGGTATGTGGTGGGTTCTTGACAAATATTGATTTAAGTCAATTAAATTAACCAACTTTATAGAATTCCTGAATACTGTGAGCAAGCTAGAGGAAGAGAAGGCATGGTCCTTGTCGCCAGGGAGCAGAGTTCAGTTAATGAGATGAGATTACTGAAGTTTTTGGATAGCTCACTTAGAGTCTTGACAGATCGCTTCCCAGACTTGGCAGCTACTTGAGATGACTAGGCAAGGGGACTCTGGAGAGACCCTCAGGAGGAGGAAGTGGACACCCCAAGCACCTAGGATAAAAGAACCCAAGAGAAAGGAACAAGGGTGGAAGGATGGATCTGCTGACTACTGCATTTCTGAGCCTGGGAGGGATGCCCACTGTGGGAAGCACCACTCAGTAGTGATGAAAAGGGCGTCCCCACCCCAGAGGCCCAAGGTTAAATGTAGGCACCTCTGAGTCAGCTCCAAACCGGAGCCAAGAAGACAGAAGGGACTGCCCAGGGTCGTGTCTGAGACTTGCCATTCACAAGCCGTGAGGAGAGAGGAACCCAGTGGGTAGGCATGTCATAGGCAACAGGAAGATGTGCTGGGAACTTGCAGCAGCAGACAAAGATCAGCATCTCACCTAGAGCATGGGAGAGAAGAAAAATCCGTCTCCACAGGGCAAATTGCCCTATAGCTGCCTCCCTGAGGCTCTAGCCTCAAACCCTAGCACACAATTGGTCCATGCAGTGCTCATTATTTTGGTTTAAACCTTGATATTCAATGACAATGAAGAATATCAGTGAAATGTAGGCGTCAATGAGTCTAGTGAGAAAGCCTGGACATCACTGGACTCAAACTATGCTGCAGGCTCTGGACAACAGCCTTATTGAGGGTCTTTGTAATTGGCCCATTACTAATATAGGGTAAGCATTGCACTCCCTATTGTATAGGTAAGATATTAAAACACAAAGTAACAAAATACCCAGCCAGGAGTGGCCTAGCAAGGCATGGATCCTCATCTATCTCCCTTCCCAGCCTCGGTTCCTAATATCCTTCCTCTGTCTCAGACACTCGTTGACAGTGTACTAGGGCAAAGTATGGAGCCACAGTAGCCTTCCACTCACCCACAGCAGAGATGCATCCCTGTGTCAACCCCACAGAGACAGAACACAAACATATGCCACAGCAGGAGAATTTAGCCCTGGGGTCTCATTTATTGAGATGGCTACAGCCCAACCAGACAATTTCTTTACCAAATACCAACAGACAAAGGCAAACAATTGCTTCCTAATTAATGCTGCCATTGATTACTTCACTAAAAGATAATGAAAGCTTCAGTGGTTACTTGTTGCTAGTATGGAAGGGTCCATCCCTCCCAGGAGCCAGTCCTTTCAAGTCCCTGCTTTGTCAGTGGTTAGGTTGGCAATGCGGCTTTAAATCTGAAGGTCTGCTGATGCCTCCAAAGACTCCTAACGGGACACCTTGGCAAAGGACTGGAGTTGGCAGTCTCTTGCCCGGGGCTCTGGGGTGAATGGTTTAAATCATCAGCTGGTCGGGGCTGTGACTGCAGATGTCTTCCCAGGTGCTTTGGAGAAGATGTGTGCATCAGCATCCCAGATGTGGATGCCTACATCATGGTGCTGCAGGCCATCGAACCCCAGATCACCCTCCAGGGGACAGAGCGCTTCTGGAGACCTGCCGCCCAGTTTGAAAGCACCAGAGGAGTGACCCTCTTCCCCGACATCAAGATCGTGAGCACCTTCGCCAAGACTGAGGCCTCGGGGGACACAAGAACCACAGGCACAGGTGGGGAGGGGCCGTGGGGAGGGTGAACCTTGACTCCTTACATCTAAGTAAAATGATACTCAGGACAACCATGCTTGCTCAGGTTCGGCAGGATGACATACAATAGTGAAAACTAAACAAAGCTGGAAACAGTCAGATGATCAGTATGACAGAGATAGGTGCTTAACAAAGTGAAGCACACTCGTGTTAGCAACTGGAAGCAGGAAGAAAAGACACGTGTACTTTACATTAAGTGCAAAGAAGCAACACACAGATTTAGCAGTCTCCATATAGCATGACTACAATAAGAAAGAGATGCCCGGAAGAGAAGATACTAACAGCAGTGTCCTCTGAGAAGCAGGGAGAGAGACGATTTGTTTCTTCTTGCCTTGCCTTTCATGTGGCTGCAAAAATGTCCCGTAGTGGGTATGTAGTATTCCTACCATTAGGAGAAAAGCTAAAGGTGTGCCAAGGATAGAATCCGGCTTCGCATTACCATACACAGAGCAGAAGGTTGGGTCTCACTCGGCAATATGACTAAGCTCTGGGGCGGGGAGGGGGGCACTCCCAGGTTGCTATTCCCACCAGGTTCATTATTAGGACTGTTTCTGAGGGAAGGATTAGTTTCCATTCTCTGCTGGGGAGAAACACGCAGTTACACAGAAAGCTAAAGCATATGCTGGGTGCAGACAAAAGGAAAGAAGCCAACAGGGAGGGAAGTGTGCAGAGAGGAATGGAAGGAAGCCTTCCTTCTGCCACTCAGAGGGACTCAGCCTTACAGGGCAATGCTTGTTTGAGAGCTGCCATCCTTTGGAGCGTCTTCGAAAAGCACAACTTCAACCCCCTCCCCACATCGAAATCCAATGCTAATGATGTGCTGGTACCAGCAGGGCCTGAGTCCCTGAAGAGCCGCTTCTATAATAGTCCCAATTACCCACCACCTTCAACCACACTGGTTCCCAATGAAAGCATTCTCAAGGGGAAGACCTCCTGAGAACCTAAAAATAGTTGGTATTTTACACCTGGCCAGCCAGGGTGGTTTCTGAGTTATATGCCAAGGTGCATTAAGTCACGTGACCTTCCCTCTTCTGTTTTCCTCATTTGTGGCTAAAATCAGACTGAAAAAGGAAGGCCTGCTGACTTCAGTGGTTGCAGCCCAAGAGCAGGGAGCATTGCTTCGGCTGACACCAAAACACAGGCAATATGAGAGAAAGCAGTTAAATGTGGGTCCACATTTCACCTCCTATTTATGAGAGGTGCATACAGAGCACACAGCCCAGTGCCCGAGAGCTATTATTAGTATTTCTAAATTTCTACACTTGCTGTTGAAATAGTCATTTTTACAAGAGTCTTAAATGAGCAGGCTGTGTTTGCTACCAAGCCACGGAGACAAGCTCTCAGGTCACCTTCTGCCCCCCACTGACATACTCCCACCTATCCGTATTTATGCAGGAGCACATACGTGCATTGCATACAAGTTTTCCTGCTTCTGTGATACTTAACCCTTTTGCATCCATCTCCATTCTGACTCCTGTTGTTTGATGGTTTGCAAATATCTCTTAATTTGACACTACCTCTGAAAGGTTCTGCCCATCACCATGCTGACTGTTAGGCTGAGTTCATCTCCTAATCTATAGACTGCCAATTGCTGGCACTTCCCTCCAGCTCAAGGAAAGCACCAGCAATTGTTTCTAGCCCTTAGTGGTGATTAACTGTCTGATAAACCAGAGAAGGAAATCCTGGAAGGCTCAGCCGTGGATGATTCCCCTCGGAGCTCCAAACCCAGCACTCCCTTCAACAGTGGATCCAGGAAAGTAGGGATGGAAGATAATGCCATATGGTAAGATATGGTGGCAGCCAGGACATACCTCGGCCTAGTGTGACTCTGCCAGCCCTATCATGAGGAAGGTGACCTAATGTCACCTAACAGAAAGCGACACCTAGAAGAGATTTGAAGTTGCACATTCACTACCGTTGATGGTTGGCCTCAGTGTTAATGTAGATCATTGTTGTTGTTTTTTATATACTGCTAGTGACACATGGAACCATGTGGTTGGGTAATAGCAAAAAAAAAAAAATTAGGCACACAGAAACTCTAATAACTACTTAGGTACCATTGAATTTTTTAATTAAAATAATTATCTTTTCCTTTGAATGTCTTTTAAAACATTTTTATTTTTATAAATACCAATAATATTTGAAAGCATGGCCGTAGAGGTTACGAGTACCTGAATTATATGGTCAGAACAATTCTGTCCACTTCTTTGATCAACTATTTTTCCAGTGATGGCATGTGGATAATACCAGTCTATTATGTTTGGGATGGGCTGGCACACAGCAAACATTCCATAAGCAGCAGTTGCCTTGGTCTTAAAATAGGGTTTTCATGTAGGACTGCCAAATTATCTAACATTCCAATACATAGATATTTCCTTGAGAAATTTGGAATCATAGAATCAGGCAAAGACCACTACACTGACAAGCTAGCTGTTGTGCCCCTCTGAGAGCATATGAACTAATTCATTTACTCGAATTTATCAATATTAACTTTTGCTTATGGTTAGTAAATGATCCATCTCTATTTGAGCAAAGCATAGTGAGCCATTCTAAAGAAGTTTTTTCCCTTGAGATCCTCAGATCACACACACACACACACACACACACACACACTATGTCCACATGGAAAAAGCTACAAGAATTTGATAAAGAGCCACTTAGCTCTTTGACAACAAGGAAACTGAGTGGTATGTGGCTTCTCAGTGGCAGAGTGGGTTTGAACTATACACTTCTCACCACTAATTCATGCCAGCTTCTTGAAGATAGCCTGATGTCTGAGCAGTATGCATGGCTGACTCCTTCTCCTGACCCACCTGGATTTGCAAGCAGAAACAGAGAAAGTGTCATGATAAGCAAGAGCATTTCATGCTGGCATTTCTCATGTACCTGTCTTTCTACAGCCCCCAAATCAGCAGTCTTGGAAGAAATGCTACACAACTTGGATTTCTGTGACATATTGGTGCTTGGAGGGGACTTGGATCCAAGACAAGAGTGCTTGGAGCTCAACCACAGTGAGCTGCACCAACGACACCTGGATGCCACTAACTCTACTGCTGGTTACTCCATCTATGGTAAGACTCCGCCTAGCCCCTCTACTCAGTGCTCGTCTCTTAGAAGAAGAGTGTCCAGGGTGTCCAGAAACTAGTGACTGTGATAGCTGGGGCTGGGAGTGCTTCACATAGTCCTAGGGGTCAAGTGGAAATTCTTATGTTTCTAGATTTCACTTTCTAGAGTGACTCCAGCCTCTGGGAAAATCTCCTGGGGAATCTGTAGAAACTAAGAGAATGATTTCACTTTTTGATCCCAGAAAATGCTTCAGCTACATTTGACAGACAGGGGCCAAACATTCCATTCATAGGCTAGTCTACATGGAAATTCTTTGGATTGGTTTAATCTTTGGTGGAACTTCTGTTTCTGCTCATTCTATACCCATTAGCGTTCTGATTTTACCCTTGGCGTCAGAACCTCAACCGCATGATCTGTCCCCTATGTCCACAGTTCTTCCTCCTCCTTTGCCTCCTGACCATGGGTGTGGTCTCTCGGTACAGGTGTGGGGTCCATGAGTCGCTATGAGCAGGTGCTGCACCACCTTCGTTACCGTAACTGGCACCCCACTTCCCTTGAGACCCGGAGGTTCCGGATCAAGTGTTCAGAACTCAATGGTCGTTATACTAGCAATGAGTTCAACTTGGAGGTGAGTGTATCCTGCCATTGTTAAGGAAAACCTGAACCACCTGCCTATTCCCTCATTCGTTCAGAGACTTATCACAAACACCTACTTGCACCTCTCCTTGCTCTTCCCAGGTCAGTGTCCTTCATGAAGTCAGAGTCTCTGATAAGGAACACGTCAACCACCTTATTGTTCAGCCACCCTTCCTCCAATCTGTCCATCACCCTGAATCCCGGAGCAGTATACAACGTAGTTCAGGTATGATAACTCAAAGGCAACTCAGACACTATGACTCAATAGTAGCCACTAAATAGTTATATCATAGCATCCAGAGATGCTCACAGGAAGAGGATCCTGCCGTGAAGAAGCTACAAACCCTTTCTCTGAACACTCTTGGTTTCAACAGGGAATCAATCAACTAAGCAGGAAGTTTCATACAATCAATAATGACAGAGCTTGATACAAAGGGCTGAGACAAAATTATGCTAGTCATTTCCATCCCAACTCAGAAACTTTCCATGAACCCTTACATACTTACCATATTCAAAGACCTCTGCCCATGCTTTTGTTTGAACACTTGACATATTGTGTCACCATCTGGTAGTGCTTGTGTTCCTAGCGGACTGTATAGTGTCTGACTTTCAGTAGAAACTTCCATATCATTTGAGGAAGGAAACCATGGGTAAAAGAGAATCTTCCCTTACTGAATGCCTACTCTGCACCTACATAGACTCCCACAGAATTTATTTCCCTTACTCTTCACAATTACCAGAGCAGAGTGAGTATAACATTTGATAAAAGTATGCCCCAGACAACATGAGGTAAGGACCCAAAATCCTATTGCTGGGAAAAGGGATGGAAGATTTTTCTTGTGAACTTGGATGTTTTGTCCTTCAGAAGAATGAGATGCATCTTTAATTATCATGTTCTTTGGATTTCTTCCTTGTTTCAGTGGTCCCGAGCATCGCCACGGTGGTCATCATTATCTCTGTGTGCATGCTTGTGTTTGTTGTGGCCATGGGTGTGTACCGAGTTCGAATTGCTCACCAGCACTTCATCCAAGAGACTGAGGCTGCCAAGGAGGCTGAAATGGATTGGGATGACTCTGCACTGACCATCACAGTCAACCCTATGGAGGTGAGCTTTGGAGAATGAGAGAGACAGAGACAAGAGGGAGAAGAGAGAGGGAGAGAGACAGAGAGACAGAGAGATGAGAGAGGGAGAGACAAAGACAGAAGAGAGAGGGAGAGAGAAACAGAGATACAGAGAGATACAGACAGAGAGAAGAGAGAACATCTCTGGGATGGGATCATCTCTGAGTGGGGTGCTTCTCTTGCTAATCAACTTGGTTATTCCTCTGTCTAGCTCTAGGATCTGGATTCCTCCTTGTCTAATGAGTCCATTTCCAGTAATTCTCCCATCTCTGTGCCACTTTAGTCCTTTCAACATGAACAAGCCATATTCCTCTCTGAACTGTGTTTTCTAATTTAAAAGGTGTGAAGCACTCCTACCCAGCAAACATAACTAGAATTGTCTTAAAGCAGCCAGTCATTCAGTATCTATGCCTCACCCCTACTGCAGTTCATAGCTAACACTCAGGAATTCAATATTGAATTCTTGATTAGCTAACAGTGCAAATTAGACAGCCCACAGAGTTCACTTAAGGGCTAAGAATAAGTTAAAACAAAAACCCCGCAACTACAACACCTGCTATTTAATAAGCTCTCTGTAAGCCAGACCCTGTACCAGATGTTGTGTATATACCAGCGCCCTGTGAAACGGGAAGTATCGCCCTCATTTACCAAGGTGGGAACTGAGAGAGGAGTTGTAGCATGTTTAGATGCATGCAACCAGCACTCAAACCCAAGGCAGTACAATTAGGAAGTTTACTTGATTTCAGTTTGCCAATAACCCCCAGTAGCCAGCTATGACCACACAGGGGCTCTGATCAATATGTATCAGCTTATCATTCCTTTTGCCCATGGGAGCTTAGTCTGGAAGACACAAGCCCAGAGAAAGATCAGGAAATGTCATAGGGAAATAGCAGAGGCGAACATTGCTTGCCTGGTTCCAGTTGTAACAGCAGCTCATCTCATGCTCCAGTTTCACAGCCTACATGCCAGCATGGCTCAGGTTCTCAAAGCATGCTGGTGTGGGACTCCCTGCATTTCCATCCTTAGAGGGCTGAGCTTTCAGTGTGAGAGGCAAGAATGATCTGAGCAGCAGACAGTAGTGTGCCTCAAGAAGGCTGACCTATTGATACTAGCTCTTGCTGAGGCCTCAGTGGGTAGAGTTTGGGGGGCTGGCCATTCAAGGAAATAACAATCATTACAGCAGACTAGAGTAAGGGAGGCCTTGTAGAAAGGGTATGGTTTGGAGGCAATAGTGGATAGATAGAAGGCAATCTAAAGAGGCATGTCGCAATGCAAGGCAACATATCACCTCACTATCTGAATGCCGACTCAAAACATAAATCCTGAAAAGGGATGTTGCTGGAATCACTAGAGAGACGGAAGAAGGGAAAGTGGAAGTGGAAAGGGTGGGGTGTGGTTTTAGTTCACAAATCATGGCACACAGGGGCAGGCAGTTTAGTGAGGGAGTAAACACTGGGCTTTGCACGAGAATAGTTTGGAATGATAGCACACCTGCACACCTGCTCCTTGGCATAGAAGACCTTTGACTTCCAGTGACACAACGTTCCCACATGAAAAGGTGTCCAAGATTAAACATGATTCTGCCCCTGGAAAGCAAATAGTTAAGAACCTGAAATTTCCATTTAAAGGGTCTGAAAGATTGAGTAAATGATGCTATGAGTTTAAATGCCCATTCATTCGTCATGGACACTAATGTATTACCTTGACTATGTGTCTTGGGATTTGCTGCTATTTTAGACCCTTATCTGACTTTCTGACTTTCCTCTTACCAGGTCTCTTTTTCAGAGAGCCTATCTCTGGGCAGAGTAAGGGGTTTAGCTTTAAGTGAAATGAACTGCAAGAATCTTAACCGTTTGCTGCCCATAGCTCCCAAGTGGCCCCTGCTAAGTCCTTGATGCATACTTCATTTCTCTCCTTGGTGTCCAGAAACATGAAGGACCAGGGCATGGGGAAGATGAGACTGAAGGAGAGGAAGAAGAGGAAGCAGAAGAAGGCATGAGCTCCAGCAGCAGTGGCTCTGATGACAGTGAAGAGGAAGAGGAAGAGGGGATAGGGAGAGCCGGACATGGACAGAGTGGCACCAGGCAAGCCCAGCTGGAGTGGGATGATTCCACACTGCCCTACTAGTGGCCACAGGTCTGCTGACCAGCCTGGGTGTCCCTTTTGCAAAGCCCAATCCAATGTATGCCCAAGCCTGTGACACTCGCCTCTGATTTCTATGACAGGTCTGGGAAGGCCATCGGCTTCCTGGAATCTGCCCTCTATGCTTCGGGCACCGCCTAGGTCCTAACCATGGGGCAGTTCCAAGAGCCCAGTGGCACCATCATTGATGACTGCAGGGAGGTTACATTGTCCTGTAGCCCTCACTTCCTCATCCCTGGGCTCACCCAAAGTCCTGCCACACAGTCTGCCGAGTTCTGAACACCTTGCTCTTTTCTGCAGGGGAGAAGCTCTGCCTTTATGTCACTTCCACCCCTAGGCTCAGTGTTTTCAAACTCCTTGGGTTGTAACTCACTGTGTATGTACTTGACTAAGTAGCCTTTCTCCACCTATACCAGCAGGTCCTCCCTGTGCTGGGTCTCCAGGTTACTTTATCCAGGGAAGGCAGTGAAATCTCATACACCTAAGATTTTAGGGCTTAAGAATGGAAAAGAAAGTCTTTGTTGAGGCATAATTAAGTTTCCAGGGAAAGGCTCATAGTACATGTGAATATGCGCCAACACACACACACTTCCTAACTTGGAAAGCCTTTTTTTTTAAACTTCATTCTGAGACTATGTAGGTATATAATGAGTTCAAAACCAAGAATGAGTTGGCCTTTGCCCATAAGTAGTGTGTCCTCATCATAGGGCTTGTTGACTAGCCTTCCAACCTGTGTAGGGAATGCCTAAACCCATGTGGCTACCCAGCCTAGGGCTGTAACCATGCAGAACCACAGGGCCCAGGAAGCACTTCCCACAGGTACTGCTCAAGCGACAGCTTGGCCATGGCTGTTACCAAGAGCCAAAGAAAAGATGGATGGGATGACCTAACAAGGCCTCATGGTCAATAGAAAGCTGCTTTGACCTGGGTTCGGTATGGCTGTGCTCCCTCCTAAGTTTGGTGTGCTCCCTCCCAGATAAAGGCAGTTTAAAGTTTGACAAGGCTTTCACCACCCAGCCTGTGGTCCCACATCTCCTGTGTTCCTGTTTTCTCTTGAGGAAGTAACATCATTTTCAGATGTAGTAGAACAAATACAGGCTCTAGCAGTCCGAGATGAAAGTTAGGACATTTAACTGCAAGGAATTCAAAGCATATTTGTAATAATAGCAGCTGCTTCTTTCTTCTTCTCATAAAAGGGGGATGCTTTGAATAGAGGGCAAATATATCAAAACCCTAATTTCTTGTTCTTTCTTCTTATTTTAATAAGGACGACTTTTCCATCTCCTATTCCAACACGGCCACTTCGGAAGGAGAATTGTTGCTATAGTAACTAGTGGGCAATCTTTTGTGGCCTGGAGAATAGCAGGCAAGAATTAGGGCCATTCTAAGAGTTCCATGAGGCTTCGAGGACATGGTTGTTCTGAACACCTCGAACTCCTCTTTGTTCTCAGTCTGTGTAGGTCATCCCCATCATTCCACTCTGCCCCAAGCCTACCCTGAATGGGCTTGACCCCGGTCCACAGTTGGTCTCTCATCATATTGCATTCAGCTTCCACTGAATGTGGAATAGTCCCTGTGTCATCCAAACAGAGCATTCAGGGAGTGATGACAACTGATGTCCTCTGCTTCTCTACTCAGCCCTCCAGGCAAGGAGGATCCATGCCAGGTCTTTGCAGCCTTCAGTCTAGGGAGATCTATCTTATGCTGTTATTTTTTTTTTTCATCTCCTGGAGTGTTCTGTGCATACCTTGCCCTTCTTGAGCCTCCAAATAGTCCTGTGGAATATTTGAGAAATCAGTTATTGGGGACAATTTTTGGGATGAGCAAACTGAAGCTCCTAGAGTCAGTCTCTTGCTCAGTCATCCCAAGGTACAGACTACCCTCTGCTCCTGGTTCATGGTTCTACATATGTTCATAGTAACATGTGTTTCTGAGCACCTACCATGTGCTAAGCATTCTACACACAGCAGTGGGAATGGGATGAAGCTGAATGAGACAGACCTTCCCCCACAGAGGACTTTAGAGTTATAGAAGGGACCCTCGCAGGCATGAAAATTACACAGGAGGAAGAGGAAGCAGCAGGAGCCACTGGAAGAAGAGGAACACATTCACCAACTCAACCTGTGCCCTATTTTTTTCTCCTTGAAGAAGCTCCAGATTTTATATTCATTGAAAGGAAATAGACACATCTCCCATGAATTACCCCAATCAAATCCCCCCTTTTCTGTCAGGCTATTTCTGCACATTTCCAAGGGGAAAAATCTAGAGGATGGGTTAGACTTCACAATCCTATTATTTAAATAAAAAGACATTCTTCAGTCAAGCATTTAGGAGCTACTGAATTCTCCAAAAATTATGGCAGTAAAGGGAACACTTTGTATGTTTAAAACCAATCCTTTTTGAATGAGATTTTGATTGCAAATATTTAAGTCTAGAGTTTATGAGAGCACTTTGCTCTGGCTTTTCGGTTCCAATTGGGTGGAAGACTGTTCTCAGGCCCCCAGGGCTGCCTCTTGTGGCTGCATTACTCATTTATGGTTGGGTGATCTGTTTGGAGTATTAGTAGACCTTTATGGTTTGTGGTGGAGGGTAAGAGAAGAGGCAGATGGAAGTTGGGAAGCATTTGGGTAAAGCAGCCAAGAGGTGTCTGTTCAGGAGGCATTTGGTGACTGGAATCATTTGTCAGGGAAGTGACGGTGATAACAGACCAAAGCCTTTCTCTCCTCTCTCATAGCACAAGGTCAGTCTGCATGCCTTCTCTGAAGCTGATGCATCTAAATGATAATGCTGGGGCAGTAGGTTTCTGTCCTGTTCCCAACACTCATTTGGTTACCTTGGGTAAGATGGGGGGACATTATAACACAATGAGTTTCATCAGGTATCCACGTGAGTGGTAGGGAATGGCATATGCCTCCCACCAGATATTCTGACAGAGTGCAAGCTACTAACCACACTAGCATTTTCCAGTCCCCATAGGATGGTATTTTGAAACCAAAACTCCCGACCCTGACACCATGTGACCTCTCAGAAGGGGTGAGCCAGCCAGCAGAGGCAGCCTCAGCCCCAGGAGGGGCAGTGGCTAGTGTGGCCACAGTCCAGTCCATTGCTTCTCTTGCCAACTGGACGACCTAGGTCTGCTATGCTTGAAAAGGGGTGGGCTGCCAGTCTCTGGTAACTCGGAAGAGAAGGGGGAGGAAGAGGAGGGTGATATTAGGAGAGACCAGCGTGGAGTGAGTTGCACCAGTGGAGTAAATCCATTAAACCCATTGAAAAAGTGTCTCAAGGAAGACTGAATGTATTCTAACAGATTTAAGCAAATTCTGTCAGTCTGACCAAGGCCTCAAATCACATAAGTAAAAAAAAAAAAAAAAGAATGTGATTTCTGTGGCAGCACTTTCTGCAAAAACTTTCTTGAATTAGCCAACTGTCCTGTCATGTATAGTTTAGACCCAAATCGCTGAAGTTAATAAGCAAGTGTGTCTTCCAAGGACACTGAGGACACCATTGCAAGAAATTAACACCCTCTTCCGTGTATCTCATCAGCAAACTTCATCTGGACCCGTCTGGAAAGAAAAGTCTTAGGGTTCAGTAGCTATTTTGTTTTTGATGTTACTCTACTAAATTCTGCCTCCTGGCATGAAAGCAGCTACAGACAATGGCCTCAAGCCCCCCCCCAATAACATTCCAATTAGTTTCTCCATCTACTTTCCAGTAAAATTAATCTATGATATTGGAGGAAAAAAAAAGATGCAATTTGAATTCGTTGAATTTTCATGTCATAAACCTTTTCTCTTTGTTTCTCATTTTCCACACAAAACTTAGCCTGCAAGACTAAAAAAAACTAGCCACCAGGCAGATCCATGTGAGGCAGACTCTTACCCTCAATACATAGAAAGCAGGTCCCCTCCCCCATTTCCCAGGAGAAAGCAAACTATATCAGCACTCCCATCCATCAGCTCCCTAGTGGCCATCGCCTTGAATTGAACAGCTGGAAAACTCCAGGCTCTTTCGTTAAAGCTCTCATAGAAGTTCACAGGAGATTGGAGAAAGTGCAAAATAAATAAATAAGTGAACAAACAAAATCCCATTTGTTATGTTTGAATTGATGAAATCAGACAAATATTCCTAAGGGTTAGATGCCTGGACCCAGGGAACTGGCATTAAACACTGACTGCCTTCTCTGCTGAGGCAAGAAACTCCCTAGGCTTAGCACCTTCCCAAGCAGGACTCAGGCCATCATGATTTCTAAGCAGGAGTGTTCATTATCTGGGACTGATTTTCATTTCAGCCCTGCTCATGTCTTAGCTCTAAAAATGATCCTAAAGACTTGTGGCTGTTCGAATCAATAGCAATACAATCAGCAGAAAGCCCTACCCAGCACACTTCAAAATTAACATCGTTCTTGCCTCTATGACTCAATATTAGCAGCAAAGAAAGGAGCACTTTTTTCTTAATCATCTCCCCATTTAAATTAACCAGATAGGCTTTGCAAAAATTGTGAAGGAATAAGTCTAATCCTTTAAAGGAATTTGCCAGAGAAAAGTGGATGATGTTCACCTAACATGTGGCCTCGGGGAGGGGAAGGTCCCAGAAGTCTCCTGCAATGTACCCGGGCAGGTTGTGATGGTACAGGTTTCTATCAGTGCCAGACATTTATCGAGGCAGACAAGCCAAAGCCGTTGGCATGGTTTAGTTTTCACATCACTACTTTCCATTGTCCAGCTGTAGGCAAAGGAAATGAGCAGTGAAAGTTTTGAAGTCAACTCCAGAACCCTTATTGGCCTGTCTTTACTTGTTTTCACTTTACGCATTAGCTTCCTTCTGACACTGGTTGGAAAGGGGGAGTTGGCTTTGCAGCAGCTACGATTAGAAGCCAAGCTTGATGCTGTCCCATGGTAACAAAAAGAGACAGAAGTTACAGAGAGTGATCACAGAAACATTGTGTTCAGTGGGTTGGTAGATGGGAGTCTCTGTTTGCAGCTGTGTTCAGCAAACTCAGCAAGTCCCTGCCAAGCACCCATGCATGCTTGATTCTAAGCCAAGGAACAGGGGAAGAGAAAAGGATGGCATAGAGCTTACCTGTGAGGATCCCCTGGTCTTATAGTGTCAGGGGCTGTCCACAAGCAGTTAGGACTATCGGGCAGAAATTTAGGGGTAGAAAAATTGCCTTGCTCTCATCCCATTTTACATCAGGTGGTTGGGATAAGCCTAGCTATGCTGAAGAGCCTCCATAAACAGACAGGGAAGATCTTTAGGGGAGTGAACAATGTACTCCTAAATGTTCCTTAGTTATAATGGCTTAGGTCACTTCCAGAAGAAAGCCTTTTCCACTATGCAAAAATAATAAGGTTGATGGGCTGAGACTTGGTGATACTAAGATAGAGGAAGTCCTTAAATAGCAGCAGGCAAGTAGACCAGGCAAGTTATGAACAGTGGTTTAAGGGAGTTGGGGGGCTGTCAGCCGAAGGAGGGTTGTAGTGAAGCCATCCAGCCCTAGGGAGGCCACCTGCCCTGTTCCTGTCCACTTAGCATCATCCCTCAAAGCCATGTTTTTGTTAAAGCAGTGAAACTGCAGCAATGAGCCTAGATGAGTACCGAGGCTGCTTTGCTCACAGCATGCAACCTGGAGAACAGGGTCGTTCAAGGACACCCCTGGGTTACTGCAGCAGTATTCATTTGTAGTAAGACCGGGAAATGCAGTCACAATTCAGACACTAAATTGGATGGGAAATGGATTGCTTCTTTTGGAACGATAGTAACACGTTGCTAAAAGTAGAATAAAGAGAAAAAGAAGAAAAAAAAAGGCAAAACTGCAGCTTCATCTACAGTGAAAATCTCATTCTATATAGTCTATGTAGGTACCAGGCTCCAACTATTGATCTGGGAGAACTCCCAGATACCTGAGGTCTGATTTATGGTATAAGATCTAGGGTGTAGTCACCATAAACCTTCAGCTGGAACTCCCTGGTGTTTTATCAGTCATTGTGCCTGTGACCTAAGTCTAGCCTCATATTGGGATCTCGGGGTCATGATCAGGGGTCAGGGCACAAAAGAGGAATGGACTGGAGCCAGGAGAACCAGTAATGTTCAGTTTCCACAAACCCAGCCCCTATCCTGCTCGGAAACATGTCCTCCCTGCCAGACTTTTCACTGGGTCCCCTAAGGACTCTAAAGGGAGCCTGAGACCAGCTCAGAGACCCTGTTGAGAATACACACATCTAAGAAGCTAGAATCTGCCAATTTTTAGTAGAAGAAAAGGGAAAGAAAAAAAACAGAAAAGAAAATATAGGACATGCCAGTTATTTGCCTGTGAGAAACAGAAGGAATACAAATAGAGGATTGTTTCTTTTACAGCCTGAGCAAAGTCCTTGCTGACACACTTCTTCTTCAGGACTCTTGTTGTCAGGTTTATTCATGCAGGACAAGGAGACAGTTTGTTTTTGGGGCAGGAGATCAGATCCAACCAGGATATCAGAGGGGCTGAGTGAGTACTAGAACATCATCCCTGAGGAGACCATACAGGATTGGGACACATGATGAAAGCACCAAGCAAAATATGTGAACTGGTACTGCTGAACCAAGCTGTGGTATACCCTGAGGTAGAGCCACATGCCGAGATCCACCTTCCCGGGTACCCTAGAAAACATAACTACGGAACTAGTATAGACCCCCAACTTTCCCTATCTCCACTTGCCACCTCCCCAAGGCAAGAAGCGTAACGGATGTGTCCCAGGACCCTGGTCCTTCACTAAGATTGTAACCAATGTGTCCCAAGCATGAGCTCAACAAACTGGATTGCATAGAATTCGAGAGATCACCTGGCCTCAGAGAATGAGTATGGTTTAAAGAGTTAAGATGCCCTGATGGAGAAAGACTCCTCTAACCCAGTCTTGTGTATAAGCTGTCATTCGTAAAATTAGCAGAAACAGGGGAAGAAAGGAGAGGGGAAGGTAGGTGACAATATTCATGATTCCTCATGGAATTTCACAGGGAGGGACCTGTTTGCCCCAAGCCAGGAGCAAGGGTAGTTAAGACTTGATGAGCCCTGCTTGTTCCAACCCCATGAGTCACAGAACTGGGGAATGGAGCCTCAATTGGTTAGAGAGCACAGCTCTTGGTCAGTGTCCCTCCCCTTCTGTCAGATATACTGTGCAAAGATGCATCAGTTGTAGCTCAATCCCCAACAGTCTAATGAGAAGAGGGCGGCAGACAGGAGAGGCTGCAGAGTGCAGATGTGTGCGTTAATCACAGGAACAAAATCATGTTGGCGCTAATGTCTGTTTTCTTTTATCTGGGAATGAAAACGCACCTCTGTTACCTGGACCCTTTCCTTTCTATTGAGCATTTCAGAACAGAGATAGGACACAAACACATACATATTGAGGGCTATTTTCCCCCAGCAGACTGAACTGTCAGAAAAAAAAAAAGAAGAAGAAGAAGCTAAGAGGTGATATCTATTTACAAAGACAGAATCAACCCACAGTTTTCGGGCCTAGATTCCAGCACCACTGTGGAAAAGGGATGGGTTGGGGGTGGGCAAAGAGGACTGGTCTCTGGAAGTACTCCCTGGGAGCCCAAGAGCAAGGGTGCAACTGGACCCGTGGGTCACGTAGCTGAGTAAGATACATACATACATCTTTGGAGGCAAAAGTGCGTCCATCCTGGCCATCAGGGAATGGCGGGGTGTGGCTCTCACTGCCACCCACTCTCCATATGCAAAGCAGCCCCGGTGGGAGTGTTGGTGGCATTTCACATACACTCTAGGGAGTAGAAATAGAGCAGAGGTTTTAGAGAAAGGACGTTAGACTTGGCACCCAGGCGAATCATTTGAAAAGAAAGGGAAGAAATACTGAATAAGATGGTGATAGAAGAGCTGGAGAGTGAACTGGAAGTTGATTAGGAGCGAAAGCATCAGGAGCAACCAGGAAGCCAGGTTACTGCTCTGTATTTAAATTTGCATTCATGTGTGAAAGGAATCATGGGTAAGTGTAGCCATGTGACCATAGAGATGATGGCTTCAGTAGCTTTGCAAGTCAGAGCCACTGGAAGCAGATGACAGATCAACCTACGTGCCAGTTTTCTAACCTCATCTGCTTCCAAGAAAGAGCTGATGATCCCTGAGCTGGACAGCCGTGGCAGGCAATTGGAGAAAACTGGATAGAGACTAGAAAGAAGAAAGCTTATATGGAAGCCAACTGTTCCTAAGGAATTCTATAGTAGCTAGAGTGGGCCTTGTTATGTTATTGCATGAGCAATGTAATGTTTGTAAGAAGGAGTCAGAATGATGTGATTGGGGTGTTAGTTTAGGAAATTGAGTATTAAGTATAAAGTACCAGACCTAACTAGGTGAAGGGCATCTGATAATATATATGTACGTACATATATACATACCTATAATATGGATGTAAGATATAAACCAGAGAGGTCATTAGTCCCAACAAATTTTAATTCTCCTTAAACACCTTAGGTTATTCTTATTGTTATTTGCTTTTAGCTCTCAAAGCCCTGGGAAAAGTACCTGGAACACAGGAGTCATAAACATTTGGGAGTGAAGCGCCCACCCTTTCCCTTCTTGGTGAAGACTCAGTATATCACTAAACTCCAAATTGACTGAGCCATATAGATGCAGGTTGACCACACACCTCTCCTAGCATAGAGAAGCCTATGTGAATTCCCATATACTGTGCAGTAGTCGGACAGCCACTGACCCTGGGTCTGGCTCTCGGGCAGTGAACAGTGACAGTGTTGCACATACCTAGAACAAATCTGAATAACACCCACGATGCCGTTTCCACAGAGTCTGCCCAGCCTACCATTGTCTCTGCCTTCCCTAAGCACTTGACAAATACTGTTTGAATCTGCCGTGTTCAATCATTAATGCTGAGACTAAATATAGCGGTTCTGGGTTCAGCCAGTCTCAGGCCTTTCTCTCCTCCCACCCCTGGAGACAATGTCGCCATTTTAAAACTTTGTAGAAAAAGCCTGTTTGTTCCCACTTCCTCAACTTCAGTGTATAGGAAAGGCCTGAGATAGACCTTACTCACTTGGAGCCTCTCTGGAGTTACCCTACAGAGAAAAAACAGCCACATTCATTGTATGACATCACCTTCCACTTGCTCCTGACTGGGCAGTGGCCGTTAGGTCACTGAGGCTGGAGTCTCTTTACTGGGATCCAGCTTCACCTGGCCACTGCCCAGCGTGTTCTTGGCACACAGCAGACTTCCGAACCTCCTGAGCTGCCTCCAAGAATTAATTTCCTTATGTCTTTATTTGGTAACTACGTTTCTGTGTGTGTGTGTGTATGTGTGTGAGTCTGATACAATGCAAACCTTGAAATGTCTTATTAAAAGGACTTACGAATTCATAGAAAATTGAATCTAACTTCAGAAGAGCGCATTATGCTGTTGTCAATAAAGTTGCCCAATCGCGGGGGACCAGAGAAAAACCTTCTCTCCTACCCCTTTCCTTGGCACCCTCTTCCTGCCTAGTTGTGCTACTAGATTCTAATCGATAGAGTGAAGGGTGCCGAGAGCATACGTGTACATAAAGATTTAAGGGGAAATAACCTCTCGGGGAACCAGTTGAGTCTCTTCTGTTGGCTGTGATCTTACCAGGCCTGAATCCCAAACTTCAAATTTCTAACAATTTCGATTCTTGCAGTTTCTGAGTGATTTGTTAAAATGCCTATTCAACACAGACAGATATTTATTTTCAGCCTTGGCTTGTAAATGCCTACAAACTGATTCATGTTGGCGGTCGTTACGACACTTCTGTGAATTGGTGAATAAATATGATTTTAGAATTTCACAGTAAAGATGACTTCCGGGCGTTTTTATTATTCAGACATGTGGTGGGACAAGAGGCTGCTTTGTCTGGGTCAACGTCTCTGAGCTCTATCCTAGATCCACATGAGCAATATGTGGAGATATATAGATATATATGTAGTATGAGTGTGTGTAATATATAAATGTGATATATATGACTCACTATGTCCAGTTCAACCCCTCTTAATTCCCAGAAAATCAACCATCTGGGTCCCAAACATTCAAATAATGATCCTATGGGGGACATTACAAATTCAAATCACCAGTAACGGGGGAAACTTTTAAAAAGCCAAAGAATGGGTAACTTCAGCTCCCAATTTTGTAAGTTTCGGTTTATAAAATCTTTGTCCCATGTGCCTGGGCAGGATATTAGGACAAAAGGAGCTTCTGGTGGAGAGTTGTACACTCTATAACCAAGACATCCAAACAGAAAGTATCCAGGAATAATATATTCCCAAAGACCCACCCTACAGTGACCCGTTTCCTCCAGTTCAGCCGTCTAAATTCCCCAAACATCAACCAAATAGTGCAAGCATCTGGGGTCCCAAACATTCAAATAATGACCCTCAGGGGACATCACAAATTCAACTCATGACAGAACCACTAGTGACATGAAACATGACAGGCAAACTGCTGCTCATCACAAGAGGCGTTCCCGCTTTCCTAACTTCTTGTAGGCACCTGCGCGGGCCCCATCTGCCTTCTGGTCCATCCATTGCCAGCATCCTCTCCTCTTCCTTCTCAGGTGGATGTCAAAAATGATTGCCTTTTATTCTCTCTGGGAAGAGCAGCTTTATCACCCTCTCTTGATAGCCTACCAAATCTCTCCCCCCATCATCCTACAACAGGGTGCAGATTCTCACAGTACAAACACACCATTCATACACTCAGCATTGTTCCCACTTGATGTGAAAACCAACATATTTGTCATGCGGAATTATATTTTCTCTTTTGCATCACAAAGTTATTAAAGAGACAAAGAAGCCTTCGGTTGATAAGCGGTCCTTTATTGGTTCACCTTGGCAACTTACACATACACTTGCCCTTTTGTTTCCAGGCATCTTAGTAAATTCACTTCCTAGTTCCGATCCCATTATACCATGACTGTCTTACTGACCTTTCATTTCGTTTGTATGATGTTCATAATAGAACCTTCCTTAAAGCATTCTTGTGATGATTAAATGAGATAGCATGCCTTTCAAACGTCTGCCACAGTGTCCAGACCTTTGGGTACTCCCTAAGGTCTGGGTCCTCCATTTCCATTCAACACTCCAAAGTACCCTCATCCACTCAGATCTTTCTGCATTCCTTCCTTGTGTGAGCTCATTCATTCACTGGGTGATAGGTAGCCTTTTTGCCTTCTCAGTGGACACTGAAGGAAAAGAGGAAAGGAAAAGGTCAATGAGATGATGCACACACATTTATAAGGATTTGTTTGGGACCAAGGCTTTACCAACATTTTCCGATCCAGTTCTTCCAGTGACTTGGGGAGAAAACAACCTCATCCCTGTTTCATAAATGAAAAAGCTGAGCCCAGAGCGGGCAGGTCTCCTGCCCAAGGCCACACCGCTGTTGACACACAGACATGATGTTCCGAGTCCCGTGCTTGTCCCACTTAGCCCGATGCCCACCCGCACTGAGAAATACCAGCATTTGAAAGTCAGTTGTTGCTTTACAAAAGCCAGACTTGCAGGTGCCAGAGCTGGTGATACACGCTGTCTCCCTTTCCAGTGCCTTGGACTAAACCCAGCCCCCCAAACACAGCAGATACAGCATGAAAACCCCCTGGTTA
The DNA here is from genome assembly GCA_028658305.1 of Pachyuromys duprasi. Lineage (NCBI taxonomy): Eukaryota > Metazoa > Chordata > Mammalia > Rodentia > Muridae > Pachyuromys > Pachyuromys duprasi. The sequence continues at coordinate 22,881,773 of CM053749.1, forward strand.
AATAACTACGGTTTCAAAAATTAAAAAAAAATTGTGTTAAAAATGTAAGCCAGGGAGTGACTGAGAGCCAGCAGGGGAGGGCACGATGTGAAAATATGCACTTAGAAACTAGGGCAAACATGTCTCCTCTTCTCAGAAGAACAGTGACTCCAGAAAATGGTCTCAGGACCTTTGTAGTCCCAACCCCCCATGTCCTGATACCTACAAATGTTCTGGGGACCTGGAAACCTGGGGACCCAGAGCAATGTGGAGCCTTCACCCACTCTTCTAGCCTTTGCCCAAAGATGCCCACGGCTCCTCACAGGGTATCTGGATTCACAGAGCAGTAGAGGAGAAAAACAAAATCAAATGGTCTCATAAATAAGCACACAGTTGCACTTGCTGTGAGAGCTACAATGGAGGCACATCTGGAGCCACGAGCAACATCTGTGGAGAAATACAAGACAGTCCACAGACTCTTGAGATAATAGCGGGTCTAAGCACCAGAAGCCTCCAGCAGCAGCAGACAATAAACTAGGTCACACGCTCAGGAAGGACATTTGCCTTCTTTTCTTCTCTACATTTCTCCCGTGGAGGCGTTCACTCTACACTTCTGTATTTCCTCCAGCGCAGTTTGTCAAGTCTCACCTGGGAGTCACCACCTGAAGGCACTATAGTGCGTGGTGGTGCAGGTGTAGGAACCTCCCACCTGGACACGGATTTTTATCACTCAAGGCTATGTTGCTCACCTGCTCAAGTTGGCTCTAAGACCTCGAGCCCATTTGGAACTAACACTGCATGGCTCCTAACACTCTTCATGAGCTACAGAGAGCTCCTCCCACAAGTCTTGCCTTGTGGAATTTTACAGTCCCAGGCTCATCCGTGAGTTCATCAGACTTAGCTGGATATGGGTAGGAACAGGGAAACTTGATCACAAAGAAGCAGCTTGCTTCCTGGAAAGTGTGGCTATTTATCTACAATACAGGTGATGGGCAACCATGAGCTGCCTCTGAGAAGACTTTTAGACACTAGAAAGACTGCACTGTGCATTTTCCTTTTGTGGATAAATGATAAAGTAATGTTTCACCTTATACAAATACATCCCTCTGTCACTTTATAGAAGAGCGCCTTAGTTCTAAAAGGCTCTCCGCGCACACTCTCTCTTTCCCAACAGCTGCTAGAATGCGATCATCAAAGCCTACTTCTAACACATTTTGACCCAAACACAACTTCAAGCAGATTCTCTTACACGCAGGAGCCTCCCACTCAGGAAGTGTGTTCAACATGGAGCAGGAACAGAGTTCTCAGTAGCAAGACCTCTAGTGAGAGATTTCACAGATGGGCGGTCTCTCCGTGCGTCCAGCACACATAGACCAGTTTTTGCTGCCAGAATTCTCTCAAGTCGTTTAGTAAATATTGTGTCTAGACTCATGGAGAAGTGAGGTATTCCTGTGTGTGCCTCTCTGGGAGCAATAAAGAAGACATACCTCTGGCAAGAATAACAAATGTAAGGTAATAGTTTCCAAATTGTGTGCTGGCTGGGATGAGGGAGCAGGCTGAGCCTGCACCATCAGCCCCACTGGGAGCTTCTGCAATGTGGACCTCTGGAGGATTTGGCTCTGTATACAGGAAGTCTTAACCCAAGACAGATGGCTGGGAATGTATTCTCTTGACATAAACGCTCCCTGGAGAGAGATAACAGTCTAGCCTGGGGGTGTTTGCCTCCTGAGTGAGAGGCATAGGATGAAGAGGAAGCCCAAGGATGCACCCACTCAGAACCATGCCATTTATACTTACATTGAATGACCACAGAACTTACATTCTTGTATGAAAAATGCTTCTGAAATATTCTATGTCTGCTTTAGGTAAAATCAACGGCTTCAGAACAGCCATAAAGTTGTTAAACTGACATACAGAAGTCCTATTTTGACTAATACAGCAGAAGGATGAGGCTGGAGGAGGTAAGAGAGGGTAAATGAGAGAGGGGGACAGATGGGTGGAAAGAAACCAGGATGCAGTTCCTTTATAAATTCAGCCGACTGTAAAACAGACATTACAATTCAGAAATGGCAGAAAACACTCTAAGGCTTAAAGCCATCAGTTTAAGAATAATAGTAGACATACATACAGAGGTAGGGAGAGAGATAGGTGTTTTAAAAAAAAGAATTAGCCACTCTCAAAAATCCTCAGTTAAAAACTATATCATTGTTATATAATTAAAGTGATCATTCACAATTATCACAAATACCTGTGCATATGTGTGAGGGAGACCAAAACAGAGGGCAGACAGACAGCAAGAATGAGGAAATATGACTAATTAAAACCTAGATGCTCTAAACAGGAACCAACATACCTAAAAGTATTAAGTTCTTTAGATATCATTAGCAAATCATGAGAGATTGTTCACCAGCTAAAAGGAGACCACAATAGTTCTTCAGAACCGAAAAGAAAACTTGATAAGGAAAATTAAATAATTCACAGAAGAAACTTGAGAGATTAAAAAGCATATAAAATATTCTCAAAGTCACTGATAGTTTTACAAGTGCAAATTTAACATCACACATTCATCAGTGCTGGGCAACCTGGAGAGACAGTAGTGACAAAGTTGGAGAGGCCCAGAGACCCTTATGCACTTCTGATGAGAACAAAGACAAGAACAATGGGCTCCAGAAACCCAGAAATTCCTGTTGGACAAGCCCTCACGAATAAGTAACATAACATGAATTGCTATGTCAAGGATTCTGGGCAGACAGGTAATGCATTAGAATAGGTTGTGCTTTAGAGGTGAAGAAGATTCTAAACTGACACACTGAATATTCTCTATGCATCCTGCTGTCTCCTCTTTCGAGACTCAGGGCCTTATTTTTCCAGCTCCTAGGAATGTCCAGGTGGCTCCTCTCTCATTGGCCTGTTTCCTTCTGTTCTTCCCAATGGTTAGTTCTGAGGAGATTACTAATAAACTATCTTCATGCCAGTCTCTACCTCAGAGTCTGTTCAAGGAAAGCCCAACTTTGGAAACAGTAACATGGACAAATCAAGTAAACATATTGCCAAAGGAAGAAAAAATTATAGTGATAGATGTGATAGAAGGAGTTCTAAGCCACACGTACTAATATAAATTTATAAGTACACGTGAAGATATACACGTCCTGAAAAATGCATACATATAAAAGACAACATCAATACACTAAAGAATTGGGTAGGCAAGGGAGACTAGGCAAGTAAGAATGGGTTCTCTAAGAGAGGCCACTCAAGTTGGGCCAGGCATCGGTTGGCCATTCCCTCAATCTCTGCTCCATCTTTATCCATACACATCTTGTAGGCAGAGTAAATTTTAGGTCAAAGGTTCAGTGGATGGGTCGTGTCCCCTCTCCCCACTGGAAGTCCTGCCTGGCTATAAAAGGTGGCCACCTCAGTCTCCATATCCCCACCACACTGCTAGGAGTCTCAGCCAGAGTCACCCTCATAATCCTCCACGAGCCTGCCTTGTCACAGGTCTCCAGCTTGTCACAGAGATGCACCCCAATATGTTTCCCTTCTCTCATCCAGCCCTCTCACCTCCTACCCTGGCTCTCCTCATACTTTATCCCCACCTACTTCCCCTTTCAATCCCCTCTCCCAACCCAGTTTCCTCTCTATCCATTTCCAATGTCTATTTTATTTTACCTTCTGAGTGAGAGTCAAGCATCCCCCCCCCCTTCCTTAGAACACTCCTTATTGCGTAGCTTCTTTGGGTCTGTGGATTGTAGTATGGATATGCTGTACTATATGGCAAATATCCACTTACAAGTGAGTACATACCATGTGGTCTGGGTCTGGGTTACCTTGCCAGGATGTTTTCTAGCTCCATCCATTGGCCCAATGTGCAACCCACCCATGAGAGAGAGCCAGTCCCTGGCAATATTAATGATACTCTGCTATGCTTGCAGAGAGGGGCCTAGCATAACTGCCCTCTGAAAGGCTCCAACCATCAGTGGATCAAAACAGAGGCTGAGACCCATGGCCAAACAATAAGTGAAGCTCTGGGTATCATGTGGAAGAGTTGGAGGAAGGATAGAGTGACCAAGAGAAGACAAGAACTCCACAAGACCTAAAGAGTCAACTAACCTAGGGCTATGGGGGCTCACAGATACTGAATCACCATCCAAAGAGCATGCATGGACTGGACATAGGGCCCCACACATACATACCTGATGGGCAACTTGGTCATCATATGGGTCCCTTAGCAATTGGAGTGGGGCCTGTCTCTGACATGGACTCTGTTTTTGCTTTTGGATTACTTTCCTAGCTGGGCTGCCTTGTCTGGCCTCAGTGGAAGAGGATGTGCTTAGTCTTTACATGTCTTGATGGGTTGGGATGGGTTGGAATGGGGTGGGGCTCTCCTTTTCTGAAGAGAAGGGGTAAGGAATAGAGGAAGAGGGTGGAAGGGTGGGACTGGGAGGAAATGAAGGAGGCGTTTTGATAGGGATGCAAAGTGAGTAAGTAAATACATTTTTTTAAAAAGAGAGACCACTCATGACAATAGAACATGAGTCAAGGGATTCAGCCAGTAAATCCTTTTGCAACTGAGATGGAAATTTAGTACAAGTTTTAGTTAATGAAATGGCAGGTAGTTCAGGACACAAGGCTGTATGCAGAGACAGGAAAGGTTTCCACAGCCTTTATATTAACAGTATTAACACAAGAAAGCAAGCACTGCAATCCACTTCCTTTTAGAAAGATCTAGAGCTTCACTCAACCCAAGAGTCTACATTTCCAGAACAGCATTTCGCTTTCAGACTGGCTGGTCCTGAGTCACAGTATCCTTGGTACTTGTATAATTGTGATATTTCTTTAGCAAAACTATGGAATGGAGACATGTGGCTCCATGCCTCTAAGTGTCAAACACAAGTGGCATTTGCTATTAACAGAAGAATCTGATCTCTGTTCGAGACCTTAAATCAGCTGGGTGGCAATGACAGCTGGATCTTCACCAAACCCCCCTCCCTGCTCTTCCTTGCAAGCTTTTCCCTTACCACAAGGCTGCTGTTTTCATGTGGAACAAGTGAGCTCTAGACTGTGGAAATTGCATGGGAAGGAGGCCACCCATTCCTGCAACTGACCTGTCAGGGAGACATTTACTTGTGCCCTTCCTTCCTGCTGTCAGACCATCAAAACAATGAACCCCAAAGACTTAAAATTTTCCTGGAAATGTCCTGCCAGGGGAAGGAAAAGGAAGAAGCCTCCTGCATCCCAGGAAGAGATGTTTACATTGTTTTAACAGCCAATGAAACCACCTTGAACAAAAAGTGCCTGATACAATGGTAGATCAGTGAGGGGATACAGGTGCACTTTGGCCAGGATAGCTAATTATACACACCCTTAGCCCTCTGTTTAAACCCCAGGTCAGTACCCCAAAGATACAGTGATCACTGGAGCCCATTATTTGTTCCTCTTCTTAATGTGCCCACATTCAGCAAACCTCCTCCCTCTCCTTTCACTGTTGTCTCTTTAACATACTGGGCACCAGTGACCTTGCCTAGCCGGTTGGAGTGGCCAGAGCGCAGGCTTTTATCCGGAAAGCTCCAGTAGTACTACAAGATCTGCCTTTAGAAGCCTCCTGTAGACCTCTTTCCCCTCTGCCCATTGGCTGCAGAGCAGCATGTGGCCTGAGAAGTATCAGTCAGCAAGAGATGGGAGTTCTATTGGGAGAGCTACCTGGCTGAGGATTTCATATGAGCAAGTCCCAAAAGAATCAAGGCATATCCTTCTGGACTAAACTAAGAGAGGCAACAGTTTAGAGTCTGGTAACCATGGTACACTGGATACACACTACAATGTTTCCTTGGATAGGTCTGTTGCATCTGTCTGCCTTCCCCTGCCAAGTTACCTGAGAGTCCTTCTCATTTTGCATAAAATGAGAAGGACTCTCATTTTGTCATGTGTCATGCAAAATGAGAAGGACTCTCATGTGTCACCTATGGAAGATGATCAAATTGAATCTGAGAACAGTCTAGCGTATTCTCTTTATAGATTAAAAAAATAGAACAGGAAACCAACTAGAAATCGCTTTAATGTTTGGATGCAATATTTTATTAATTCTTTGAGAATTTCATACAATATATTTTGATCCTATTCACCCCTAACCTTCCCAAGCTTCCTCCGAGATTTACCTCTATCTCTCTAACACCATATCCAGTTTCATGTAGACTCTATTTTATTTTATTTTATTTTATTAGTTTATGAAACACAAAGTCTAGTTTGTGCTCTTCATATCCTCTTGGGTATAAAGCCCAATGAACGCAGTTGACGTGTTACGGGTCATATCCTTAAAGAAAATTGATTCATAGGTCCTCAGTTAGGGATCAAGGCTCATGACTGTTTCCTGTTCCACTCTAGAATATTGACTGGCTTGAGCTCTTGTGCAGGCAATCACAGCTGCTGTGAGTTCATGAGCACAAAGTCTTGTCATGTCTAGAAGATACTGTTACATTCTGCCCCACCCAACTCTTTCATTTTGGTTGTTTGTTTGTTTTCTTTCATTGTGATCCCTTACCCTTGGCCATAGAGGATGCTTGACATATCCCATCTGCAGTTGATCACTCCACTAGCACTATGCCAGTTGTGAGATTCTACCTTAACCTCTGTCCAGTGCACAAAGAAACCTATCGGATGAGGTCTGAGAGCTACACTTATTTGTGGGTACAGAGACACAAATTTAAAGGGAAGTTTGATAGTATGTCTATTTAGCAAAACAATACTAGTAGTAGGTCGAGCCCCAGGGCCTGTAAAGTCCCCAAGCATGGGTTCTTGGCCAGATTAACAGTAATAGGCAAGTGTAGAGTTGGCCTTGAATGCAAGCAAAAAATTGTTGGTTATCCCCAAAACAATCATGCCACTATTGCATCCATGAATGTCTTGCCATAATGGTCATTATTGTAGTTCACAAAGTTCACAGCTGGGTAAGATGGTGACTTCCTCACTACCCCGCCCTCTGCAGCCTACCAGCACTTTTTGATACTCCAAGCAAGCCAGCATGGAGAAAGCTTCACAGTAAGCATTGATTTTATTTCTTCATGTCCTGTAACCAAAGTGAAACCATTTTAAACATTACTTGCATACATACACATATATGTAAGTTTTTAATTATCTAAGCAATTTTCCTTTGCCAACTATCTGTTCACAATACACTCCACTTTCTATCCCCACAGCTGTCTTTGATGCTGTCTGTTAAACTCAGCTTTGCCCAAAAAGTAGAAGCCTGTGGAAAAAAGGCATTCCCGTGTTAAAAAGCAAAACTTTGCTTAAAAAGAAGTTTTTTGCCATAGCTTTCTTCTTCGTTACTGTTGGAAGCATGGGCGAAGTCTCAAGACTATCAGCCACTTTGTAACCAAGAGGTATCATGCCTGAGGCACAAAGTCAGCCTGTATTGAGGGTAACAAGCCAGACAGGTGTGAACTGGTATTGTGTGGCTTTGTAAGCCAGTGACATCTGGCTCTCCACTGCCCACCACTGTTCCCACCTCCTGCTTCTCCTCAGCGAATGTTAGTTGGCTGTCACTGGCAAACAGGTGGATTATTAAGATACTAATTTTTCTATGGAGACAGATTTTCTCATATTTTTGATAATCCTGTGATACTCTACAATGTATGTACATCCTATAGAACAATTAAATTTTTAGTTTTGAAATGATGCTCAGAGATTATAAATCGAGAGAGAAATAGATTATAAGTTAGGTTTCTCCTGAATTTCCAACATAAAATATATAATTAAACATCAAACCCCATTTAAAATAAATGTTTCTCAAAAAATGTAGTTTTAAAGCTCTGCTTAAGAAATGACTATGTTCTGACCAGGACGAAAATGGCGTAATGTTTCCTACAAATCATAAGTAATGACTCTTACCAATTCCAGCATTCTAAAATTATCGTAAGGCAAAATATTAGCAACCTCAGAAAATTATGACAACATTAAAATTTCTTCCAGGGATAAGAAATTTTTTCAAGAGGGAAAAACAAATATTATTTTCTCTTATGCCTGTGAAATGTGACCTGGGGTGAGGACAGAGAGAGAAAAAGAGAGAGAGAGAGAGAGAGAGAGAGAGAGAACAGAACTATTCCAAGGGGAAAAAAATCTTATATATGAGGTTTATTTTCTCTAAATCAGTAACTCCAAATTAGGAAAGTTTTTATTGAATACTTTTAGTTCAAAGAAAGTAAAAATTGCATCATATAGTAAAAGCGGAAAATTTAACAATTCAGCCTAATAATTTCATTACAAGGTTTAATGAGAAAAATGGTAGATTTAAGCTTTGTTGAAATTTGGTTCTTTATAAGTGATTGTGTTTTCTCTCTGTGTACAGTTAGTACAGAAAGAAAGAGTAGAAGTATATTATGACATATTTTAATTATTCCAAGATGGGGATTTATAGCAAATGCAAAGTAGTTCGCTGTGGGTACAGTTTCTCTTATTTTCATATAAAGGCAACAATAGAAATGGTCTGGTTACTCTTAATTACACTGATACTGGAAAACACATAACATAACCCCAATATGATATTACAACGAGTGTTGCAGACATCGCAAAATACAAATAACTCATTTGAAAATAAATTGCTTCTGATAAAACCAGACATTGGAAAATCATACAGGTGAGTTTTCATTTCACTTTGTTTAGATATTCTTAAGAAAAACATTTTCATAATACTTGTTAACATGAATCACAATGCGTCTTATTATTAATTTGCTGATGCTTTCTCGCCTTCTAAATTAGCTTTTAGGGCTCTGGGTCTTTATATATGAAGAGTGACAGAAGCATGCAGTGCTTCCCATGCAGATGGATGTGGTTGCATGGCTAGGCCTTGTTCAGAGTTGTAGTGCAAAACAGTTTCTGTGTGTTTATTCTGAGGCAAAGCATATCAGGACTTCAGAGCCAGGATGGGACAGAGAATCCACCCCTCCTCTTTTTCCTGGAAAGGGAAGCCAAGTGTTTTGATGACCAAGATTCAACGAAATAGACCTCAGTCAGCCTGGATCCCTGAGGAAACAGGTGGACTGCAACCAGCGTGTTTGGACCACTTGGGACACATCATCTGTAGAGCATTCCCTGAAAACAACCTGAACACACCCTGCTGTAAAGCCATGCTGGTATTTAGAAAAAGAAAAAAAGAACAGAAAATAAAGGAGACCCCTTCCCTTCTGTGCCTCTTATGTGCTGTGTGACAACATTTTGTTTCCTGTTTCCTAGCGTTCCACACCCTTTCCATTAGAGAGCTCATCCTTTGGGTGGCCTCCTCCTCCTTTTCAAATTCTTCACTGTGGGAGCAGCTGCTGTCCAGGGGTGGTCATTTTTACCCTGTAGGAACCTCAGGCCCTCAAGCAGCTAATGGGTTTCCACCAAAAACCTATCTATCTATCTGTCTGTCTGTCTGTCTATCCATCTATCTATCTTTATATCTCCCTCCCTCCTTCTCTCTCTCCTTTTCTCCCTCCTTCTTTTTACCTCTCCTTCCCTCCTTCCCTCCCTCCTTTCTTCCCTCCCATAACACCTTATATTCATGCCTTCTCTTCGCAAACACAGCAAACTCTTATCCAACACTGGGTGCGGAAGCTGTCGCGAACAGTCTAGAGGCCTCTGCCGGGTGTAGCCAGGAGCCTGACTTACACAGTAGAAAAGACATTCAGGATGAGTCGGTATCAAACAAAGTTGGTGTTTATGAAGGCAGGCACATTTCCGGAGCTGGAGTGAGAGAACGACTTTCCCCGAGCTATCTCAACAAAGGTTTCAAAAGTGGCTTTGTGGCTTTTGATGTTAACATTGTTCTTGGGATGTGCTTAATAACTAAGTTTTGAACATTAAGGCCTACACTTTAATAGGATAATGAGCTGATTTATGTGTGTCTCTTAAAGAATTTCCTCAATGAGCTGAAAAGGCGGATAGCACAGGCTGTGTATGGGTGTGAAACTCTAGTAAGGTTAAACATCAAAGGTCACAGGGTGTGAGACACTTGATTCCCATATAACAAGAGTGACCAATGTCTTCCTGCTGTCATCTGTCCCCTGTCTATCTGTTCTCCTTCACCCTTCTATGGGCAAGACAAAGTGTATACCCCATGAAGGTGAAAAACTCTAGAACTTCCTCCATTTCCCAGACTTTCCCAAGGTCCTGACAAGAGCTTCAACCATGTCCTTATTCAACATTCTTAGAGGGACTGCCCTCAACAGTGTGTTCTCACGGTCATGTGATTTATCAAGACATATATTGTTGTTAAAGACATTTAATCATGGTTGGCCGATACAGCCATCTTTTCCCACCATCTTTTTGTATCACCTCCCTCTGTGCAAGCAGCACAGGAGAGGCTGTGCAGTAGATTTCATGTGGGTTTAGTGGTGCACGTTAATGATAGTGCAGTGGAAGACAGTCAACATCTACCTGTCTGACTCCTAGAAGCTCGTACAAAGTGAAAGATCTGAGAGAGCACCGCAGAAAGAGTGTCCTGCAGTGCCTGAAGGCAGGGGAGAACCAGACTGGGAATGCGGAGCAGGAGCTGATCTGTGTGATATTCCTGTAATTGCTGAGAATGAAATCAAAAGCAAGGCCAGCAGTGCTCAGCCACATCTACATAAAAATGCCTCTCTGCTCGTGAATAGTTTTAATTATGTTGGTTATGCAGTTATGGAGTTGGCAAGCAATTTTTTTAAGATTGTATGAGAATGTCACAAAATAAATTACATCATAATTCTTATGCTACAGGGTACAAAACTGCATTAATACTGCAGGCAGAACCCGTGTAAAAAGGAGCATGCTCCCCTGTCCTTAAGAGTCAATATGTCTATATAAGTTGCCCTCCCAAAATATATTAGATATTTTTACATCTCCTGTAACCAAAGTATCGGAGGAGACAATCAATAGCCTTACCCAGTTGTAAAACCTCTGAACCACAATAATGACCAGCCAGATGTCCCCAGTGGAATAATAATGGCACTTATGTCTAGGAGGTAACCAACAGCTGTCTAACTAGATAAGTTATATCCGGTACTGTAAACCTAGCCAGTGGCCATGGCTGGAAAGGTCACAGATTCTAGAGGAGAACCTAAAACTGACATTTCACCAAATCAACATAGTTTCTAACTGTATTCTAAATACTTACCCTTGTATCTACAGAGTTTAAATCTCACACCCCATCAAAGAAGTTTCTTTGGGGAGCAGATGGAGTCTATTATTGATATCCAGAAACTGGTCAAAATGCAGAGAAAAAAGTAACCATAGGGGTCTAGCTCCAACTGGTATCTCTGAAAAAACCCAATTCCTACATCTAAGACTGGGGAAGATTGTGGAAGAGGAGAGAGAAAGACTGAAAAAGATGGAGGACCAGAATGTCAACTTGAGGCATTGTCTTTTTTTTTTAGGTTTATTAACTTAAGACCCCAAGGATGCCCCCTCTCTCCTCTCTTCCCAGTCTCCCCTTCCCCTCCTTTTTCCTTGCCCTTCCCTTTACCCCCAGAAAATAGAAGCTCCTCCCCAAAATCAACCTTCCCCAACACATCAAGTCACATCAAGACTGAACATATTCTCATCTGCTGAGGCCAGGCCAGGCAGTCCTTCCAGGGGGAAGTGATCCAAAAGCAGGCAATGGAGTCCATGTTAGAAACACCACCCAAAACTCACATGAAGACCAAGCCACCCACTGGCCACATATGTGCAGGGAGCCTAGGTCCAGACTCTGCATGCTCTTAGTTGGTGTCTCAGTCTTTGTAAGCCCCCGTGGGTCTGGGTTAGTTGTTTCTGTTGGTCTTCTTGTGGGGATCCTGTCCCCTTCAGGTCCTTCTATCTTTCTCCCTACACTTCCACAAGATCCTAGAAGCTCCCCATGCCTGGCTGCAAGTCTTAGCATCTGTCTGGATCTGCTGCAGGGTGGAGCCTTCCAGAAGACAGTCATGTTAGACGCCTGTTTGCAAGAAGAACAGAACATCATTGATAGTGTCAAGGGCTAGCTCTCTATTGTGGAGTGGGTCTCAGGTTGGACCAATCATTAGTTGGACATTCCCTAATCTCTGTTCCGTCTTTATCCCTGTACTTCTTGTAGGGAGGGTATTTTTTGGATGGACGGTTTTGTGAGCGGGTTGTTGTTAAAGCTTATATCACACGTCAAATCCCACAGGTTAATAGTAGAAGACTTCAACACACCTCTCTCACCAATGGACAGATCATTGAGACAGAAACTAAACAGAGAAATAATGAAACTAACAGATATTATGAGGCAATTGGACCTAACAGATATCTACAGAACATTCAACCCAATCACAAAAGAACATATGTTCTTATCAGCACCTCATAAAACCTTCTCCAAAACTGACAACATACTTGGAAACAAAGCAATTCTCAACAAATACAAGAAAATTGAAATAACACCTCGTATTCTATCAGACCAACAAGGATTAAAGCTAGATTTCAACAACAACAGAAACAACAGAATGCCTACAAACTCATGGAAACTGATCAACTCTACTGGGTCAGGGAGGAGATAAAGAAAGAAATTAAAGACTTTCTAGAATTCAATGAAAATGAAGGCACAACATACCCAAACTTGTGGAACACAATGAAAGCACTGCTAAGAGAAAAGTTCATAGCATTAAGTGCCTTCATAAAGAAAGTGGAGAGAGATCATTCTAGCAATTTAACAGCTCGCCTGAAAGCTCTGGAAAAAATGGAAGCAAACACACCCAAGAGAGTCGAAGGCAGAAAATAATCGAACTCAAGGCTGAAATCAATAACCTAAAAACATAGAACAATACAAAGTATCAACAAAACCAAGAGACAGTGTCTTTCAGACATGATAAAACAACACCCTGTGAAATCTCAATAATATGGTTATCTAAATAAAACTTGCATAATGACTTCACCATTTGACATCCCAAGGTTGATGGGGAAATTTTCACAAGCCCCCACCCCTAGATGAAGAGCTGCAGGTTGTCAAAGGCTGCTGGGAGTGAGGCAATCTGTCTTATAGGTTATCTAATCTCAGTGATAACCATAAACACATGTACATACAAACAGCACTAAATGAATCTCTCTCTCTCTCTCTCTCTCTCTCTCTCTGTGTGTGTGTGTGTGTGTGTGTGTGTGTGTGTGTGTAACAATAATTACAGATGAGATCATGAAATCAAGGGTTGCTGAAGAACATAGGAATAGCTGGAGGGAGGAGTAGAAATGACATCAATATTATACTCGTATATGAAATTCTCAAAATTTTTTATACTCATTAAGTCCAATTTGGTGGGTAAGGAAAGAGAAGGTGAATCTGGAAAGAGTTGGGGAAGGGGGTGAATATCTACAAAACACAATGCATTGTGTGAAATTCTTAAAGAACTAATTAAATCATTTATTTTAATTTTTATTTATTTATTTTACATCCTGATGGTAGTCCCCTCCCTCCTCTCCTCCTCGTCCCTCACTCCCTCCCTGTTTCCCCATTGACCCTCCCCTACTCCTCAGAGAAGGGGAGCACTCCTACCCATTTACCACAGCACATCAAGTTGCATCAAGACTGGGTGCATCCTTTTCTCCTGTGGCCTGGTATCCCCAACAGGAGAAAGTGATCGAAAAGCAGGCAACAAGAGACCAAGTTAGAGACAGGCCCCATTTCTTTTATTAGGGGACCCATATGAGGACCAAGCTGCTCATCGGCTACATCTGTGCAGGGGGCCTAGGTCCAATCCATTCATGGTCCTTGGTTGGTGCTTCAGTCTCCACAGGTACCCCTGGGCCCTGGTTAGTTGGCTCTGTTGGTCTTCTTGTAGAGCCCTTGTCTCCTCCAGTTCCTTCTATCCTTCCTCTGACTTTTTCACAAGACTTCCTGGGCTCAACCCAATGTTTGGCTGTGGGTCTCTGCATCTGTTTCCATCAGATGAGGGGTGGAGCCCCTCAGAGGACAGCACAGCAGAGTACCTTTAATTGTGTCAGGGGTTGGCTGTCTCCCATGGAGTGAGTCTCAGGTTGGGCCAGTCATTGGCTGGACATTCTCTCAGTCTCTGCCTTATTTTTGTCCCTGCGCATCTCGTAGGCATAGAAAATTTGGGGTCAAAGTTTTTGTGAGTGGGTTGGTATTTCCCTCCCTCCACTAGAGGTAGTGTCTAGTTAGAGGGTTGCCTCCTCAGTCTCCATGACCCCTGTTACTAGGAGTCTCAGCTAGAATCATCCTAATGTCTTCCCAGAAGCCTACCCTGTTGTAGGTCTCCAACTTATCACAGAGAAGTCCCCACCCAAAGTTCTCTTCTGTCTGCAAGCCCTCTGTCTTCTGGCCCATGCTCTCCCCAGGTCTGATACCTACCCTCATTTCTCTCTGTGCCCCCTCTCTTACCTTGTTCCTCTCTTCAGCCACTTCCACTACTTCTGCTTCTGAATGGAAATTAAGCATCTTCCCTTGGATACTTCTTTTTACTTATATTCTTTAGTTCTGTGGGTTGCAGTATTGTTATCCTGTACTAAAATTCACTTATAAGGGAATACATACTTTGTGTGTCTTTCTGGGTCTGGGTTACCTCACTCAAGATGCTCTTTTCTAGTCCCATCCATTTGCCTGCAAATTTCACGATTTTCTTGTTTTTAATAGCTGAGTATTATTGCATTGTGTAAATGTACAACAGTTCTTAATCCATGTGTCAGTTGAGGGATGTCTAGGTTGTTTGCAGATTCTGTCTATTATGAATAAACCTGCTATGAACATAGTTGAGCAAGTGTAGTTGTTGTATGGTAGAGAATTTATGCCCAGGAGTGGTATAGCTAAGTCTTGAGGTAGAGCTATTCCCAGTTTTCTGAGATAGCACCAGATTGATTTCCAAAGTGGCTATATAATTTTGAACTCCTACCAACAATGGAGGAGTATTCTCCTTTCTCCAAACCCTTGCAAGCATGTGCTGTCATTTGTGTTTTTTAATCTTGGCCATTCTGATGGGTATAAAAAGGAATCACAGAGTCATTTTGATTTGCGTTTCCCTGATGACTAAGGATGTTAGGCATGTCTTTAAGTGCTTCTCGGCCATTAGATATTCCTCTGTTGAGAATTCTCTGTTTAGAATTGTACCCCATTTTTAATTGGATTATTTGGTTAGTTGCTGTTTAATTTCTTGAGTTCTTTATATATTTGAGGTAGTACCCCTTTGTCAGATGTAGGATTAGTGAAGTTCTTTTCTGTGGGCTTAAATTTTTCAAATATCTACTTTATCTAAGGTTCTTAAATGCCTCTACCTCCTTTCCAAACCCCCAACCATAGGTAGGAGATTAGTAAAAAGGGGGGCTGTAGACCTCTTTTAGCTACTTCCTGCTGATTGGGGTTGTTGGGTTCTTTGGGGATATACCAGTCTCAGCTGCCAGCAGTCCTGACAAACAGCAAAGCGCTCAGCAGCAATGGTGGTACCACTGAGCAGAAGTGGTAAGACTTCGCCCAAATGGCATGAGTCGTTGAGGTAGCAAAACTCCACCAAAGCAGCACAAGAAGTTCTCTGAAGAGGTTCTTTCTGCAAAACCAGCAAAGCAATGTGAACCCCTGAAAAGCGTGGAGATACAAAAGGCATTGTCTCCCTGTCTGTGGGCTTTTATTTCTTCCTTCTCAGAGTCCACACAAGGATGGCTCCAACTCTCGAAAACCATGCCCCTCACACGAGATAGTTTCCAGCTGACAAACATCATGTGCCTTTTCACAGGGGCAGCTTTTCATGGGCAAACATTCCCACCCCACACTTGGGACCAATACAAAAAAAAATATTTACATGATACAACTGAGTTTCCAAAGAAATCAGAAACTCCCACTTTACTTTCCCCAGTCTGTACCCTGTCGTTTTGTTCTCTTGACAGTGTTCTTTGCCTTACAGAAGCTTTTCACTTTCATGAGGTCCCATTTATTGATTGTTGATCTTAGAGCCTGAGTTTTTTTTTCTTGAAGATTGTTCTATATGGTGAATTATGTTGATGGATTTTTAATACTGAACCACTGCTGTATGCCTGGGATTAAGCCTACTTGATCATGGTAGATGATATTTTTGATGTGTTGTTGGATTCAGTTTGAGAGTATTTTATTAAGTATTTTTGCATCAATGTCCGTAAGGGAAATTGGCCTGAAATTTTCTTTTTGGGGTCTTTGTGTGGTTAGGTATCAGGGTGACTGTGGCCTCATAAAATGAGTTTGGCAATGTTCCTTCTGTTTCTGTTTTGTGGACTAGTTTGAGGAGTATTGGTATTAGCTCTTCTTTGAAAGTCTGATAGAATTCTGTACTGAAACCATCTGGCCCATGTGTGTTTCATTTTTAGGGCTTTGCTTTTTTAAAGAGAGGCTTTAGGCTCACAACAAAATAAGCAGAAGTTACGACACTTGGTATTCCTCAGCCTAATGTTACATTTTCACAACTTATGAGCCCATATTGATCCTGTGTCATCTTTTGGCATTTCTGGTTTACCATAAGGCTCACATTTTTTACTGAGAAGTATTACTTGTTCATATAAATGCAGTTTAGTGAGATGTGTCCATGCATGGGCCAGTACACACTAATCAAATTCAATCTCTTTTCATCTACAACACCCAAATGCATTTCCCCATCTTTCGCAATTACTATTATATTTCAGATTAACTTAGTTTCTATAAGGTAAAGCATGCAGTGAATATTGTCTTCATACTCTTGGTTTGTTTCACTTAGCACAGTGGTTTCCAGTCATATCCACTTTATTTTAAATGGAAGGGTTTCACTTTTGTGGCTGAATAAATAATACTCCTAGAGTTATATGTACTATACTTACTTTATCCAATCATTTAATGACTCTAGGTTGGTTCCATGTCTGTTAGTGTTGTATATACTATGAATTTGAACAAATTTATAGTAATACGCATTTGTCATTGTGTATTCTTGTGAGGTATTTTCACCACAAAAAAAATTCTCTGTTCTCTCAGTTTATCTTCCTCTTCTTACTATTCTCTTGGCAACCATGGATCTTTTTTATTATTGCCATGTTTCACCCTTTCTTGAAAGTCTCAAGCTGGAACCAAATGGACAGAGACTTCCCTGATGGACGCTTTTTCTCTTCTTCATCTGCACTTGAAGCTTCCTTCATGGTTTTCTAGTTTATTTTCTTTTAACACTAGATAACAAGACACAGCCTTGGTGTGCCACAGTTTACCCACTAACTTACTGATAAGCATTTTGATTGCTTTCAACTTTGGTTAACTGTGAATAAAACTGTTCTAAGCATCTATGTATAGAGTTTGTGTGGGCAGTTATTAATTCCTTTAGGCAAATACTAACAGAGACAATTGTTGTGTCATTTGACAAGAGTGTTTATTTCATAAGAAGCTATCAAAACTTTCAGTGTAAAGAGAATGCCTCAAGGAGACAAAATATACTTGGGAGAAAGGTCAGTCTATCAAATAAAAAGTGCTTGGAAAACTCATATCTCCATGAAGATGACTAAAACTCAATCCCTGCCTCTTGCCTTCTACAAAAAGTCAGCTTACAAAGAACCAAAGCATAAATTCAATATATGAAACTACTAGAACAAAACACCTCAACATGGGGACAAGTGATGATTTTCTAGATCAACAAATGACATTTCAAGAAACTAGAAAGAGCCACATAACCAAGGAAACAAGCCACAGAGTAACCAGAAAGAAAAATAATCAAGGCATCACAGCTGGGGAGACAGCTCAGCGGTGAACAGTGCCTCCTTCACTTGCACCAGATTTCTGGTCCCAGCACCCACATCAGGAGGCTCACAACCGCCTGTAATTGCAGGAGTCCACAGCTGTCTTCTGGAGTTTACAGTAATCTGCACCCGTATGTGCATATACCAATACAGACACACGTGCATATATATGTAATTTAAGATAAAAAGATAAATGAAAAAATAAGGAATGATCAATAAAATGTGATAGATGTGTATTTATGTTCATATACTTATGGTATAATCTAACCTATAAAAAACGAATGTCCTTTCCCTTAACTACAGATTCCACCATTTTAGTTAGCCACGGTCAGCTATGATCTGAAATTATTAAATGAAAAAACTACAATAAGTAATTCATAGGTTATAAAATAAGGACGCCACCTCTGTGATTGGAGGTGACAGCTTAGCTAAGATGACAGAAATAAGCACTCACTGTAACAGGCGTCCCATGCTACCTGTCCCTGCTCTGGTCCCCTGGTTCTTAACAGGGACAGGCCCCATCGCTTCAATATGATCATAATCCTCCTGCCTCAGGACTTCCATAATTGTTAAAGCAATTTTCCTCCTGGGCACATACAGTGGAGCTGGCCCTGCCTCAAATGCTGCCTTCCAACAGCAGCCTGCCCAATTCCATAACTCCTCCGAAACTTCAATTCTGTAGCAGTCTGCCCTACCCAAGTGCTGAGACGCCATGCCTAGAACTAGACCGTCACCATATGGACTAGACCCACAGCTCAGTGGCAGTAAAAGATGTCTTTGTCCAGTGTGCAATTTGGGGGATATGCAGTAGGCTGCAGGCCGAGGCACCTCTGCTGAGCTTTCTTGCTCTGATGAGCAGCTAGGGCATAGCACTGCCTGGGGGTCTTATTTCATGGTTACCTTCTCAACAACCTACCAGGGTCCTTCAAGGGCAACCCTATTTCACAGAAGTACGTATTGAGACCCAGATGGCCTAAGTGATTTGCTCAAGGCGGAACAGCTGGTAATATACAGACAGGCAGGAAGAACTTGCATTGGACACTGTTCTCTTAATTATGAAATGGCAGTGGGAATGACAACCATGATTGATCTCTCCGTTATTTGGGGCCAAAGCATGTGCTAGGCAATGGGACACATTGCTCCCACTTTCTTCAAAGAGCTTTCACAAGGGTGGGCATGTGTTGGAGCCTGAGATTTGAATGGAGAATTTGTAATATGGCAAAAAGCAAATACCATGTGTGCCAATGGTGGGACAGCGAGGGACACATGGAGAAGTTGTGGAAATTGTGGCCAGATAGGGAGTAAAAGCAGGTATCTTTGCTTCTTCAAATAATTTCTTGCTGAAATCCTTCACGTAAAATAGAACTGAGTCTTGAGAAAAGGCAAACAGAAAGGTGTGAAGGCCCTGTTCATTCTTCGTGCTGTGCCCGTGTTCTTCACAGCCATTTTCAGGGCATCACTGTCTTTGCAGTCTTTGAGCAATAAACTTGAAGTTTAGAGACATACAGAGGCCAAAGCCAGCTCACAGCTTGGAAGATGAATTTGAACGTAGCTAGGACCAGCCAAGCCTGTCCAGCACCCAAGTCTGCCTTTTCTTTAAGGCTGGTATCACCTGTGTGAGGGACCACCTTGCAGGACCTGGAAGCAGACAGAGCCCCACGATGCTTACATTTTGAACACTGCCTCCCTGCCTCCCACCTCCTTCTTCTTCCTCCCCACCCAACCACAACTGGTTCATTGTACCAGACCCATGATTCATTGCCACTGGTGTTCAAGCCTGAGCTCAGCTCCCCAGGGGCCATGTTTGAGGAGCTCAGTAACTCAAGGCCTCCACTCTAAATTCCTATTAAGCACTCTAGATTTAATAGCTGCTATTAATACAAATTATGCTTCATTAAGCATGAAGCTAAGGAGAACGTGGCTTGAAGGATCCAGTTCAATACCAGGCTGAAGGACAAACAGAACAGCTATTTTTAATCCTGGCAATGTCAGCGGGGAGAGAGCAGTCTGCCGCTGTGTGTGCCTGTCACTGTTACTGCAAATTGAGTTTTTCACAACTTCAAGTAAATATCCCTTGTTTTCAGCTCACTGCATGTAATGGAAGTAAACATTCCCCACCCTTGAAGGGATGGA
This sequence comes from Pachyuromys duprasi, assembly GCA_028658305.1. Classification (NCBI taxonomy): domain Eukaryota; kingdom Metazoa; phylum Chordata; class Mammalia; order Rodentia; family Muridae; genus Pachyuromys; species Pachyuromys duprasi. The sequence goes on from CM053749.1 coordinate 22,901,552, forward strand.
TGATGGCTGACACAACTTTTCCCTTCCTGAAACTTTTCCCTACAGAATATGAGGAGGTACAGGAAGGGAGAACCTTCCAGAAGATGTCCTCATAGAGCTTGCTGTTAGGAATCTCGCTGATGCTTGCTGCCTACCTTGGTGGAGGCTCGAGCTCCTCCAGGCTTAGGAGAATGGCCATCTGTAATGTTTTGAAAAGGAAAAAATCCTCTAGACTCCTTTATTTTAATACTTGGTCTCCAGCTGGTCGGACTGTGTGGGAAGGATTAGGAGATGTGACCCTATAGGAGAAGGTATGTTCTGGGAGCCAGCTTTGAAGTATCAAAACACTTGTGCCATTCCCAGAATGCCTGTTCTCTGCTTCTTCCTGTTGGTATCTGGATGTGAGGGCTCAGCTGCTGCTTCAATGCCATGTCAGCTTGCCTGCTGCCATGCTCTGCACCATGAGGGTCCTGGATGTAAACCATCTGAATCTGTAAGCTCCAAATAAACTCTATCTTCAATAAGTTGTCTTGGTCATGATGTTTTATCACAGGAAAAAAAAAACTAAGATATCATTCTTTTTTTTTACTTTTATTTTATTTTTATATTAATCACAGGTTATGTACTTTGTATCCCAGCCATAGCCCTCCCACTCATTCCCTCCCAATCCCCCCATCCCTCCCCCACCTCCTCCCTTCCCCTTTCCAAGTCCACTGATAGGGGAGGACCCCCTCCCCTTCCAGCTTATCAAGTTTCTTCAGGACTGGCTGCAATGTCCTCTTCTGTGGCCTAGCAAGACTGTTCCTCCCTCGGGGGGGAGGGAGTTCCAAGAGCCAGCCATTAAGTTCATGTCAGAAATAGTCCCCGTTCCCCTTACTAGGGTACCCAATTGGATACTGAGCTACCATGGGCTATATCCGAGCAGGGGTTCTAGGTTATATACATACATGGTCCTTGGTTGGAGAAACAGTCTTATAAAAGACCCCTGTGCCTTGATCTGTTTGGTCTTTGTGGAGTTCCGGTCCTCTCCAGGTCTTACTAACTCCTCCTTCTTTCATATGATTCTCTGCACTCTGCTGAAGGTTTGGTTGTGAGTCTTAATATCTGCTTTGATACACTGCTAGGTAGAGTCTTTCAGAGGCCCTCTGTGGTAGGCTCCTGTCCTGTTGCTTGTTTTCTCCTACATTCAATGTCCATTCCATTCTTGACACATTGTCCTCTCTGTTACCTATGAACTGTGTCATCCAAAGCCATCTCAAGAGGAGGCAAAAATCACCATTCTTTAGGAACAGGAGTCAGAAATCATTTCCTTGTAAAAAGCCAGGTAGTACATATTGTGTAGGCTTTGTGGCCTCTACTGTGATAACTCGACTCTGCCACTGATACACCAAACTAGCTGTAGACTACAGATAAAAGATTGTGTGCAGTTATACTTAATAAAACTTTTTTTTTTACCAAAAGTGAGTATGGGCCACATTTGCCCATACCTCTCACTTCTGATTCAATTTTTCTTTGGCAACTCAAAATTTTTTATGGTATACCTCCATACCATCTTTGCTGAGCATCCTTAAGATATGTCTGTCTCTACAAAGCAATGACATTGCCATCCACCTGGGGGGGGGGGGGTGGAAAGCCTTCTGGAGCAGCATCATGTCACTACTATATCTGGATTGGCTAGAATGGTTTCTTAGCCTCAATGTGTTTAGCCAAGCCTGTACGGTATTCCTGGGTGCTAGTGGCAAGGAGCACTTTTGCGGAGGAGTCCTCCTGCATTCTGCTACACATTAGATTCAATGAGATCGTTTTTATCTGTTGTAGTATCTGAGAATGCCTGTACTGCAAAGACTTCTGGTGATGTGGGCCCCAGCCTGTGTTAGGTTAGACATTTGTTCAGCTGATCTCCATTCCCACCCCATTTTGAGAAGCACTTTGAGCTGTGAGTACAACTAAGGAAGAAGAGACTTAAAATGGCACAATTGGCGTGCTTTCTTCCTTCATTACAAGATGGCAGAGCTCCTTCCAAGAGTATGTGAGGAGCAGGATTTGTATCATCCACCAACAAAAGGCATTTCAAAAACAGAATACTTGAATAAGAAGCCAGGGTGAAGGCAGGGGCTTTCTAGGCCAGATGCAAACCTAGTTAAGAATCTACAAAGCAATAAAATCATAACTGGGGAAGAAGGGGTTATTTGCTTTTAAGCAAAAGTGCAAATTAGCATGTAACTTTAAAATATCTGGGCTCAATTACCTCATAAACAGCAAGGTCAAACCCAGGTCATTCTCACAGGTAATTAATCCTCCATCAACTTCATTCACCATTAATAGGACAGCTGTATACATATTTGTCTTAAGTAATTTTTCTTCACAGTCCTCTAAGGGCTACAAAATCATCATAGAGAATGACCTGGAAGACCCAAAGGGAAGCCAGTTCTTCCCTTTGGGAACAGCAGACCTGTTAACCAGAATGTTGATGAGTCCACTCAGTGTAAATGAACCAACACATGCTGCACCCTATTGCCTCAGTTAATCTGCCATCTTGGAAGGCTTTGCTTACCCTTCCAGTGTGGTAGCATTTACACATGGCTGAGGCAGAGAACAGCTAGCATCCACAGCTCTTTTGGCTTTCCTGGCCTTCAGACTACCAAGGAGATTTGACCAGGTCCAACTGGGCCAAAACAGACAATGATGAGATCTTCCTAGCCTTACTATGCCTAACAAGAAGACACTAAAGCAAAATCCAAAACTAGGAAATCCAAAAATTCACACACACACACACAATCACAAATATTTTTATTGATCCTAGTAGCACCTCAACTTCATATGTTTCAGAAAGAATTCACACATAAGCTTAGCAGTTAACACATACCAAGTTAAACACAGGTATAGTGCTCCTGGTACATGGATGTAGGAACCAGAACAGAAATGGTGGTAAGTGAAGAACACACAGAATCTAAAAAGGCTTTCTCAACCTCTGGGAGGTTGGTGTTAGCAGAAAGTCTTGAGTTTCTTTTACTCAACAGACAAGAGAACAGGTGTTGATCAATTTCATTGCAAAGGAACAGAAGAAAACATTCTGGAGTATGGCCAGGGTGACAGGAACAGGCAACAGGCTGTATATAACCCACTGGCTATATTTTGCCCATCCCTTCTGTAGGCTACAGCATTCTCCCTAAACCAACATGACTAAGACTTCACTCACTATTGCTGAATAGTTCCAAAAGACTCTCTCCCTACACCCCATGGTACTTACAGCCTTAAAGCTAAATAAACTGTTGGTTAACCTTTGCCAACATCTGCTGTGAGCTTCATCATTTACAGGCAAAATTAGTGCAAAAGTGCCCCGCCCCCGTCTGGCAGCCATTGTGGAGCTATGCACAATAATAACTCCTTCAAGTGGGCAAGAGACATGTGGAGGCTGAGAGACAATGTGCTGCTTTAGTAAATGGCGGCGACTTGGTGGCTCTGAGCTCAAGTTGCTGAAAGGAGAGAAATATCACATGCTGAAGGATGTAGGCCACTGCCTCACATGGAGTGGGGATGGGGTCATATGAGTACCTCAAGCTCACAAGGGGAGATGAGGGCTGAGGTAGTCCTTGATCAGACCCAAACCACACCAGAAGCCTGGCATGGACAGAAAGGTGGAACTGGGCAGAGGCTGAGATGAGGCTAAGCAGCCAGAAGCAGAAGAGCTATATAAATTGGATCAGTGGCCATGGGATGGGGGACATAATTATGGGATGGTAGACCTAAGCTGACAGCTACAGTGATAGGTCATAGGTCAGAGCCCCAAACATTTTACTTAAACCAACAAAAGCTAGGGAGACAAAAATCAGCCAGCTTCACTATCAGAAGCCACCCTCTAATATCCTTAAGGAAAAAAAAATGTCCTCAGTAAATTCATAGAACTTTTCTATGCATTAAAAAAAAAAAAAGAGTAGAGGAACTCGGGGAGGATCCAAGATGGCTGCCAGGAGAGGACACTGTGTCTGAGGACTAGGTCAGCAGAAACAACGCAGCGACCAGGAGACTGAACTCTGTGACCTGAAACACCAGCATTTGTGATTGCCAGGTGAGCAGAACTCCTAAATTAAGTGGGAAATTCCTAGGGACACCCAGTTATTCCCCTGAAAAATCTCCGGGTGACCAGCGGCGCACAGCTCTGATCTGAATGAGCAGCCACGCTGGGCACCCGCAGCTGACATACCAAACTGGGTCTCACAGTCTCGGGGCCAGACAGAGGAGGACCCAGGTACCGTTTTGAATGACCTGCACACTGCAGGCACACACTGCTCGGGTCCGCCAGTAACCACCTCAGTCCCTGTGTGAGTCCACGGCACAGTCTGAGAAGGACCCGGGTTCTGTTTCAACCGGGAGGCATACAGCAGGCGCACACCTACCCTCGTCGGAAACCACCTCAGTCCATGTGTGTATGTGTGTGTGTACACAAACCAGACTGAGAGGGCATAGGAGACTGTTTTGGCTGGCCTGCACACTGTGGGCGCACACTGCTTGGGTCCGCCAGTGACCACCTCAGTCTGTGTGTGTGTGTGTTCACAGGCCAGTCTAGAAAGGACCCGGGTTCTGCCTCAACCAGTGGGCATCCAGCAGGTGCACAACAATCGCATCCACTGGAACCACCTCAGACAGGGAGAGCCTAGGAGACAGTGTTGACTGGCCTGTGCACTGCAGGAGCACACTGCTCGGGTCCACCAGCGACCACCTCAGTCTGTCTGTGTGTCCACGGGCCAGACTGAGAAGGCCTTGGGCACCAGTTCAGACAGGCCTGCATACAGCGGATGCACACTGCTCAGCAACACCTGCAAACAATACAGACCCACTGTGTGTGTGCCCCAAATATCATCTCAGACCATGGTGCACAGCCACTGGCCCAGAGGGGGACGCCAAGCCTCCAGTCCAGGGAAGAGCCCTTAGCAGCAAGCCCAGGGCAGACTGCAGAGCCCCCAGCTGACATCTCAAACCGGGACACTCAGCATCTAGCAGAGAGTGAGGAGCAAAACCTCCAGACCAGAAGGGTGACCGGCCTATGGTGCTCACAGCTTCTAGCACAGAGCACGAAGCCAGGCACACAAAGCCCACAACAGAGTTCAACGGAGACAACAACACACACTAACAAACCATTGGAACTTCCTGATCTTCTTGAAGAATACTCCTGACACAAGAGATTGACAGTTTCAGTCTGAAGTTCAGCCTTGAAGCACAAACAGCTCCGTGATTATATATAAACAAATGCCCAGAAATCGGCAAAAGAACTCACCCAACAAAAATCAGGACACTATGGCCCCACCAGAAACACCC